>CM062807.1:424334071-424934071 GCA_031772625.1 Pinus tabuliformis
TGCCAGGTGCTCTCAGTTTAGTATGAAGCAGCTTGTTTGATCTTTCCAGTTAGATTTAATTGATATAATAACTAATCTGTACCTTTTACAGTGTCAAATTTTGTTAATGATTGTCAGGTTCTAGGCATTGTCTAAGCTTGAATTCACAGGTGTGTCTTTTCACCAACATCAAAACCCCTCTTAGCCCCATTTCTAGCTCATGTTTCATCTGATTTTATGGTTGAGCGGTGCCAATGAGTCCCCCCTCTTAATGTTGATGAGCCTGGGTTGAACTGCCCATGTTTTTTGCCCAAATTTAAACCTAGTTACTGGTGTTGGATGTTCATCGGTGCACAGTTGCGGACTAGATATATAATTTTGCAAGGGAAACTAATCCTCTTGCAAGTACAGACAGCGAGGGGACAAGCAGGCACCCCCAACAATCCACTATCATGAAGAGAGGCAGCCAAACTATGTGCATCCAAACATTCAATTGGATTCAGGATGCTGGAGCAGTTTGATATGTGTCATTCAAGTGGTCTCCAATCCTACTGCTTATGAACTAGGGTGACATATTAGTTACCATTTTGGTTCATGGCTTTCAATCCTGCTGATCACAAACCGGGGTGGCATATTAATTACCATTTTAGTTCCTTTTCGGACTTGTTATTTTGTTGTTTTGCGATACCAGATATGCTAGAGCCTAGTATGTTTGTTGGGATACGGCAGATCCTGTTCCAGATATTACAGATACAGCTTTGATAGGGCCCAGATATGTATCTGGATCTGGGTATGCCATATTCGTCTCTGATGTTTGGCCCTGGTAATAGAATTGTAAAGTTTTTTCATGAGTTCAAATTTGTAAAGATTATCAACTTAATCTAAAGAAAATTGGAAACAGCCCAATGGGCTGAAAGCCTGGTAATAATGTAACCACAACTTAATATTTGTAAGATGAGCTTGCCGTTATATAGCCGGCAGCTGATACATTAGTTGCAGTCAACACCACTCACAAGGACACATACAAGATCACTAATCAACAAGCTGTCCCTTTTTAGCAGGGAAGACCAACAGCCACAAGGAAATCACACTTGGCAAACTCTAGCCATGGTTGGAGCATGCCTGTTAGGATTTGAACCTGGGTCACCATTACAACAGCAACAACTACTCCAAGTTGCTGCTCGACCAGAACTTGATGGACCATCAAACTTTAGTGTCATCTCTGTGACATCAAGAGCGTTGAAGACGGGAAGCAGTTTCGTTTGGAGTGTCCTGCTTACACCTGTATTAGATCTCAATTGCGAAATAATCGCTACAACACCGATCTTCCTAAGTATTTAACTCATTAAAAGTTAAAACTATGGTGATTTGGTAAGGAATGCATTTATTAAAGCTTTTCAAGCATAAAAATAACATTCTAAAGCAAACTAAGAAATTCCTTAC
Organism: Pinus tabuliformis; assembly: GCA_031772625.1. Lineage (NCBI taxonomy): Eukaryota > Viridiplantae > Streptophyta > Pinopsida > Pinales > Pinaceae > Pinus > Pinus tabuliformis. The sequence continues at coordinate 424,335,494 of CM062807.1, forward strand.
CATTTTAGTTTTTTTTTTTTTTATCAATTTCAAGGTCTAATAGACCAATGTTGATCTCAGTGGACAGTAATAACCACCATCAATGCCTTGATATGATTTAGACTTTTAGATACCTAGGTAGACCTCAGAGAGGTATGAATAAAATATATTATAAATTTAAATGTTATGTCTCTAACATTAAATATATAATACACCAATATTCAATATTAAGTGCCAAGATATATAACAGTCCTATATGAATATTATATTAAATTGGTTTAATGTTATATGATTATTGATTATTTAATATATCAACATTATACACCAGGGCAGACCTCTGGGAGCTATAAATTCATATGCATACTTCCGATATTATTTATCAATAGATGCCATATCCTAGCTGTATCATGTTTAAACTGTTCAAATTTTTCCTGTGTCCGTGCTGGATACCATATGATTATCTGTATCTATATACAAATGAATTCTAGGACACTTAGATACCCAATCTTTCAACTCCAGGGTTTAAAATCATCTCACCCTCCATGGACTAAGTTTGTCTTAGAAATGTCCTGATTGAGTTATGCTTATTGTACCCAGCTCTCATTCCCTTAACATAATCTACGTTCTTATCCTTTGATATACTGCTTGATCATGCATATTCATCTTTTCTTTCTAACACACACGTGGCTGTTTCCTCTTGTTCTAATAAGTATAGGGAAGATGAAAAGGTAAAACACGTCTTTTGTAACCCCAGAATCCACCACTTTGAAGTCCTTAATTTTACTCTAAACATGTTTTCTACTGAATTTCTTCCTTTTCCTTTATCTTATTTAAAATTTTTTCATTCCATCTCTGTTAATTTTGAGTTAACATGTTCTTTGCTTAGGTTAGTTACTTCATTAGATCATTAGCCCATTATCAATTTCATTAATCCATTAGCAATCACATTAACCATGACAGTAACTGATGAAAGAACATTAAATGTAAATGCAGAAGACAAGCCAAGACAAGAGAACACAGGAATTGGCTCAAGCCAGGGAAAAACCCCAAGATGGGGAAAACCCTTTATCAATTCTTCTTATTATCAAATATCAAATGTTCAGCAGAGAGAGAGATAGTACAATAGAAATGACTTGCCAATTGATGATCTAATAACTTACCCTTAGACAAGAAGATGGCCCAATCAATCTGCAATTCTAGCAATCTTTGCATGTTCCAAGAACTGGTGTCTTTTTCTCTGATATTCTGATCACGGGTTAGGGTTTTGCCATCAGCCTGCTACAGTCCTCTTTTCTCCACTTCCAGACCTCCTCAATCACTGCGGTTTGCCTCCAAACATCTCTGCTTCTCTTCGCTGCCATCTTAGGCTAGGAATTAGCCCTTCATCATGTCATCTGTCTGCCTGAGCAAGGGAAATAGGTCTGCGGCCTATTCCTCTCTGTTGGCATTATGATTCAAGTGTTGTCCTTGATGGCAACTCACTCAGAGGTTGGTACAGGTGCTCAGAGGTTGGTACAGGTGATGGCAACTTAATCAGAAGACAGATCTTAGTACAGCAGGCCAAGAAAGTTCATACACGCAGGTTCATTAAGCCCAAGTCGCGTGTACACGCAGGTTGGCTTCAGTAAAAGAGCGTGTATGTGGAAAAGTACCTTTGGTCCGTGGCGGTTAGTCCTTGGAAGTTGTGCCTATGGTTTCGGACCATGGTGTCTCGACGGGCGTGTCGATCCCTCGTTTTGAGGTTGATGGTATTGTGTTACTATGGTTTTGGACCGTGGTATTGTGAAGTACCTAAGGCTATATAAGGAGAAGATCATTAGGCAAAAGTGCAAGCAATGTGTGTCTGACGAAGTGAGAAGATCTGGTATTACTGTTTATCTGTTCGGGACGCTTGGCAAGGGTCGGATCTGACAGCGAAGGCATAAGAAACTATTTCTAGATCTGCACGCGGGTTGCCCTTGGTGAAAGCGCGTATACACGCGGTTTTGGTACAGTGAAGTAGCGTATGCATAATAAGATTTGATATTTCAGGTTGCTGCTGATTCTGGTGGTTGTTGCAGAGTTCTGGGCTCTGGTTTGGGTTCTGTGTTCTTGATGACAGGGTTTCAGTGATTCAGTATTGGGTTGTTTAATGAATTATGATGCAAGTATAAGTTGATGATTGTATTGCAGTAATGTTTGTTTTGTACTCTTGGATCCAGTCTGAAAATTGATGAAACGTGGTCCCTGAAGGTTGTAGGGTCAACACCTACGTACTAGTAAATGGATCAGCTAGTACAAGAGCTGAGGGGGTTGTAGCTCCCTTCCAGAAGTAGTTGGAAAACGAGAGAGGGTTGTAGCCCTCTGCAGGTTGTAGCCTGCGTACTGGTAAAGGACTGCACCAGTACATTGTAAAAGAAGTTTCTCATTAAAGAAGAAAGAGACGAATTGCAGCAGGTGGTTTTCACCCACATTGGGTTTCCACCTTATATCATGGTGTTCATGTGTGTGGCTCTTGTGTGATGTTCTGTTCTGTTATACTGCACCTGTTTACTGTTAATATGCTTAATAATGTTCTGATGCATTTACTGAAGATTAAGCTAACTGAATTATAAGATCTCTGGGTATACGCTAGTTGCATTAGACACAGTCGCGTGTACACGCGGGTTCACTTAATTGAAGTCGCGTATATGTTTCTGAGCATGAAATTGGAAAGTTTTTACTGATCTGATAATACTGATTCACCCCCCACCCTCTCAGTATTATTTCCAACACTCTCGGCCCTCCAATTACAAGTCAAATAGGCTTGCAGCCCACCTATGGCTCCACACAAAGAATGCGGCCTGCTGTTGGAGAGATCCTCACTCAAGGATCATGCCAAACCATCACCCAGAACTGCCCTTAACCCTGCGGCTAGCTGTCTGCTCCTAACTCGGACCTGTGGGAGACAAATTTACCAAAGAATAAACCCAAACAACTCATCCTCCAAGCTTCTCCAAACTGTGGCTGCCTCAGAAGAGATGAAATTCCATTTTTTTTGGATGTGTGAAATAAGGTTGGAGGACGACTCCTTTTATAGAAGAAGAAGAGGGGTTCCACTTGATTATTTTACCTCAAGCCGACCTTGTCAATTTGCACTGGTGAGGGCTTTAATTCAAAAACACATTTTTCCTTGACCAAATTTGATGATCTTTAGGTCGATTTTGGTCCTCTCGAAAAGAGGAATTTAATGCAATAATCATCTCCATCAAATGAGATGTCCAAAGAGGAATTTGGCCCTAGTTGCCAATTTTAACAATCTCAAAATTCTGCCAATTCCATTCATTGTTAATGTTTTTATCTTTAATTCTCAATCCATGTGCATTTCTGCACGTATACTGTAGTCTTAATGGTTTTCCACCATTCCAACATTTGTGCCTTATTGAAAAAATCCAAATTGTTTCTTTTGTTTTCTTCTTTATCCTACTTTAAAATAATTGCTGTGTTCCTTTATCTTTTTGATCCATATGTCCCAAGAGTTCATCTGTTTTCCTGCATATATTCCATGTGTTGAAATTGGTATTTTGTGAAAAATGTTTGCAGAACTTCACGTTTCCACTTGAAGGAAGAGATATATGGAAGAATGTTGAGAAATCTATAGGGCTATAGTTAGGATGATTTCTCTTAAACTTGATAACTGCTTGTGATGTCTTTTTACCTTTTCTTATTTATTAGCTTCTTCTCTTATTATTATGTTATTCTTATCATCAAACAGCTACCAAAACAAGAAGATCAATAGTACACAAGAACACAGGATATAGGCTGCAAGCCAGGGCCAAAACCTCTCCACTTGAGAGGAAAACCCACAAATCTCTTCTCTTCTTATAGATTCTTCAAATGACAAATTCCAAGACCTCTAGACCAAGACCAATACCCTTCCAAGACCAAGTCCAACCTTCTTGATGATGTGCTTCCCTTGTCCAAGTCAAACCCAGTCAAATCTCTTCCAACAACACAACTTCGACCCCCAGCTACAGAATTTCAACCTCTACTGCAGGTCTGGAATTTTCGGCCCCCACCAACAGCTGCGGCCTTCGCACATGTGAGCAGATTAGGACTTCCAAAGCTTTTTTTGACCTGCGCTTGGGTTTCTTCTTCTTCTAGGGCTTGAGGATGACCTTGTAGACCTTTCTTCGACCTTCTTTTTGCAATTTCTCCAAGTTCGATCTTGCAGCAGCAAAACCCTAGCCTCCTTCCTTCGCATGTGTGAAAAGAGAGAGAGAAAACAACCCAAACACTTGTCCTTTCGTCCTTCCTTCTTCGCTGCCCTTCTTCTTCTTCTTCTCCTTCGCTCAAATGATGAGAGGATGAATGATGTCACTAGGAGGTCGAGTTCCTTCCTATATATAGGCTTCCAAGGTGGACGAAGTACCCTAATTTAGGCCGACTTCTTAGCTGCCAGGCAGACTTGGTCTTGGAGGGTATTTTGACTCGTTTAAATATAAAAATAATTCTTTTTACAAGTTACAATGTGTCCGATGGGGTCTTCTTCACATGAAAATGACTATTTTGACACCTTGACCCTAGGACAAACCCTCCAAGCACTCAATGGGTGCTTGACCTTTAAAATAAAAGTTTTTGAGCATGAAACACATGCTACAAAAACAATAATAATAATTTTCTTTCATTTTACAATATACATGATTCAAAAAAGTTCATTTCATGTTTATGAAGACCGAAACTAGTTACACATTTTTTAACAAAGAAGAAAAGGATAATACAGTCATTTAATTCCTTTTTCCATCAACATTGAGTTGCATAGATCTGTATACAATAGCCGGAACTGCTTGGAAAGTTGAATTTACTAATTAAACCTAACAACAGTTCCGTTTATAACCATTTTTTCTTTGTGGTAAGGATAAACACTTTTTTTGATTGGTGGGAAGCTATGAACCCAAACATCACATTTTCATTGTAAAGCCAACTTCAACAAGGGGGCTGTCAAACCTGGACAACTCATACACGCCTGCAGGGGTTTGAAGTTTGAACCTGGAACATTGTTGTGGCGATGTCCCATCCAAACCCCCAGATCACTGATCGGTGGACCAGCACAATGCCCAACTCTCTGAGATAATGTTGATGTAGGTTAATATTCTTAGCCCTAGCATGGTAATCTAAATTCTAACCATTCTTGGTTAGCTTGATTACACTCTGATTGCTACAGAAGAGTGGAGTAGGTTGCTTTTTGTCCGGCATCTTTTCTTTAATATATATATAACTAACTATGTATATTCATTACTCTATTTAATAACTTTTTAACTAACTATTAATTTAAATTAATTAATTTATTTTATGATATATTCGTTTATAGTCCCTTTAACCTTGATTTTAATAAGAATATAACTAACTAACAATTTGATATTTATTTGAATTAACTTAATTATTAAAATAAAGGTCATGCCCTTAATCCTGTCCAACTAACCGTCTACTGGTCAAATTTAGCCGTTAGTCAATATAGCCGTTGCTTGGTCAAGAAATATAGCCGTTGGATGTTCTGCTCTGTCTATTTAATATGCAAAGCTAGATCTGATTCTTCAACTTGTCCTGACGATGAACCACACTGGTTGGTTCGAAACGCGTCGACAAATGAAATTTCATGTGATTTACGCCGAAAAATCTCTCATAAATCTTTTTTGGTTTTTTGTTTCTTTGCAATAATAATGGCTATGAATTGTAATTTTGGATTTAGAAATTTGCTGCAGCTGTACTGGTCAGCATAATAATACAAAAATACCGCTGTAGCATATAACTAATTGAATGTTCTGTTGCATAAGAGAAATTACCATCCCTTGTGGAGGATTTCCATATATTCCTACAATCCTCCATATATTCCTACTAGTATTCTTTGCAAAGGCTTTCCATAAATTCCTACTAGTATATATTCTGAAGAAAACACCTAATATCAGTTCTATACTGCAAAACATTAAAGGAAATTAGATCTAGTGAAAGACATTCTTGCTGTGTGCTTCATCCTAGCTGACATATGCGGGCTGTGATTCTTGATTTTCCATGGCCACTTCTTCCAGCATTTGATGTGCTGCTTCTTTAGCGTTTATCTCACCTTGAACATATCCCATTGGCATTTGAGATTAGATGTTGCAGACTCTGTACCCCTGCTTAAATTGCATACCATATTTCAAAGCGAGGAACATTCTGCTTCTAAAGTCTGAATTCATCTCATTTGTTGGAGAAAAGTTTCAATGATCATCACATTCTGATTGTTGCAAATTTATTCAAGCACACGAACTTTGGTTGTAACAGAGAAGATTGAAGTCCTATTGCCAGTGATGGATTCATTGTGCTTGTGAAGAATCCTATGGATTTCACGGACGTAGTTTCCGTTGTTACCTTAGCTATCCATATTCCCCTCAATCTTGGCAGGCCAGTCCAAAGGTCTCAAACCAAAATCCTGCAAGAGGATCGAAGTGATTACAGGTCTTTGCCACCAATCTCCCTCTTCACAGACGAGATTTGAAAAGTAAAAAAAAAACTTCAACTAGACCAGCCAAAAGAAAACTGACTCAGATTGTTTTTGAACACAAATTCACAGAGATTGCAAGCATACTCACTGTCCTTACTGGTTGGCATGGAGACAATATACTCAATTCCTTTCCAAACCCAAAGAAAAGGCTCTCCACACAGGCCACTTTGTACCCACATTTTATAAATAAATCAAGAGTGCCCAAGCATACTACTGAAAGTTTAACCAGACATTGCCTAAAGTGACTGTTACTTCCCTGGTGATCTGCCGGAGTTGAATTGAAAGAAAGCAGTTGAAGGGGTGACAAGCTTTACAGAGCTCTGCTCCAATCCAGACATGCCTAAAGGGACAGTTACTTCCCAGGTGATATGCTGGAGTTGAATTGAAAGAAAGCAGTTGAAGGGTTGGCAAGCTTTACAGAGCTCTGCTCCAATTCTGACTCTCCAAACCAGAGTTACCAAAACCTATGAATGGCTCCATAATCTCACCTTCGTTACACTTTGATGTCAAGATCAATTCAAAGTGCCAGCTATTCGTTAACTGAGCAGTGTACAAAGGTACAGGAGTGATAATGTCAATTGAAAATTTCCCCCATCTATATGATCTGTCCCTCATTTAAAATGCAGCATGGAGGGCATGCATTCAAGGATGACTTTTGTTATAAAAACTATTGTATGGGGAAGGAGGATATTCCTCATTGTTTTTAAAACTCCACCATTCAATTTTGAAGCATTATTGATGAGGCTATCTACCAAAAAATTATGCCCCATTAGATCATGGAAATACTTACATTTCCATAGCAATATGATTCCTTTTGGATTCTCAAAATATGCCGAGCAAGTTTGCCATCAGTCAGAGTAGTCACATTATTCATAAGTTTGATGACTAAAGAAGGATCCCTGATGACAATTATATTCTTGATGCAACTTGGGTCCAGGAGTTTTAGCCCTTTAATGCGAAGCTTCAACATGGTTACGTTATGTTATTCTTGATGTCCTTTCAAAGCTGAATTCTTGATTTTCATGTGGATCAAGGATGATTGTCTCAACAGTTGTCACCATTGGGTTGCCCTTTAACTCTTTATGAAACGAAGAATATGATTGTGTGGTGATTATTGCAATTGTTTGAAGTCTACCTCCTTTCAAAGCTAGCTTTTTCGTCTTTGTGAGGGTTGTTGGAATGTTGAGATTCATCAAGTGGTTTACCCCATAAGGAGATCAACTATCCAATCTTTCTCTTCTTGATCTAGAAATAGGGTGTTATGGCCTTTAATTCCCCACACTTTGATGGTTTTCATCATTAATCCACATGCCTTTGCAGTTGTGATCCTTGGGTTATCAAGTTCTTGTTGAAAAATAGTTTTATTTCAAGACAACCACACTTTCCATCAACAAACTTTGGTAGTGCTTACCAATCTCTCTAAGAATTGGTTTGTTTGGGAATGTCCCGTTATATTTTCTATGCTAGCTTATTAACATATCCCTCCATGATTGGGGGAAGACAAATTGTGACTAATTACCTTTAAGGCGATGTGCTTAACTTGTTTTGTGAATGGGCAATCAAATAAATAGTGTTGTTATGACTTTGCCTTTGATTTGCAAAGGGCATACCACGAAGGCCCTTGGAGTTGGATCTCATGCCTTAGAAAGTTTTTAGTAGTTAGCAATTTATTATGGAACATAACCCAACAAAAAGTGTTAGTTTTAGGTAGGTCATTCCCATTTTAGATGTGCTTCCAAAGTCTATAACATGGGGGAGAGGAGATCCATGATTTGAGCTTGGTATCCCATTCTTATTGTATATTTATTGACATTTGGTCCTTGGCCTTTTTGTTTTGGAGTGGATTTGTTCACTAGAACGTAGGCTTTGACATAAGCTAAAAACGATGGAACTAGATGAGTAGAGTGAGTAGGAAGGGAAATCGAACCTACCCAATGTGAACCATCCTCAATGCAAGGAGATAAGTCATCTAAATTTTAACATCTCGGTTGCCCATCCAAACTTGAAAGCCAAGAAGCTCATGTTTAGATCCAATAGGAGGTAATGTTGTCATTCCATATGCTACTTAGTTTGTCATTTCCATGAATCCAAGTGAGTTTGGATTGTAGTAGAGGTCCCATAACTTTGCATAGTTTCCATTATTTGAGACCCACTTTTGTCCTTAAGTGGCTAATCTAGACATCTTTTCCTATTAACTTAGAAGTATTTCTTAAGAAGGCCTTGCTTCTACTGGAAAAGCTCACTAGATATAAGGCCTCATTATACCCAAAGCTATATGTGTGGTGGAGATGGATCTTTTATTTCTAGACCACCATTGTCTTTGGGAGGCTATCATATTCTAGTTGACCAAATGGTATTTTTTGGTGTTAGTTTTCCCCCTTGCCAAAGAAATTTGTGGATTTTCTCACTATTTTTTGCATAACTCCTGGATTTGACGAGGACAATTTTGCTAACTAGATTCAACCATTTGAGCATCCAACTATTCAAAATTTGCGCTTGATTTTACCAATTATGCCTTGCTAGACTACTGCAGGAGGGTTGCTTAGGGTGATCGACATCTTGAGATACTCGAAAGAGGTCCCGATGTTGTACACAAGATTTAGAAAATTCTAGATATGGCTTGTAGTATCGTGGCACTTATGTTCCATTCATAGATGAATTTTGCTATTCTTTTCCTTCATAGACATCAAGGAAATGATTCAATATAGTTTTGAATTGTTGAACTCTAAAAATTGAGGCTTCTCCCATAAGAAGGGCATCATTAGCAAATTAGGAGTGATTTATCCCCTTTACCCCTTTAATAAAACCAATTCCATGAAGGTTGCCTAAGACCCTTTCAAATTTATACTTTTTGCTTAAAGATTTTGCTATTATGATGTATAATAATGGGTAGATGGAACAACCTTGTCTTAGAACCATGTTGCTTTTAAAGAATTTATCAAGTCTCCCATTTACTAGTTGGGCATTCCAAGCAGCATTGATGCAAACTTTAACCCATTGCATAAAATTATCATTAAATACAAATTTGCGAAAGAAAACAAAGAGAAAAGAGTGTCTTACTTGGTAAACGTGTTGGCTAGTTCGATCTTTATTATCACCCCTTTGACATTATTCACCCTACTAGAATGTATTGCCCCTTGGACCATAATTATACTATCTATAATCGTTTTTGTTGATGTATAAAACTCGATTCCTAGAGATGATCTAGGGGAGAGGATATTTTTGACACCATTTGCTTTCATTTTGATTAAAACTTTGTATAAGGAGTTGCTTGTTACCCACCAACCCACCAACCAAAATGGGTAACCCACAGGAGAAAACGTTTTCTCTTATTTTGGACAACCAACCAGCCAACAACCATACACATTTGCTTATTAATGATTATATGCTAGTTCCTCCACCATTTGCACCAGTCATACACCTCTCACCATCTGGCATTCCTCTCGGATGAAGGTGGGCTGCCACTTAACAAGTACTTTGATCATTTTCCAATCGAGTGCTTTACTTAATGTTTTGGACATTTTTTATGGATAAAAGGGGTGATCTAGATAATTGATCGATCTTGATTGTAAACTTGTTTTTTCACCTTACTAGGGGGTTAATCTTTAGCCCTGGTCCCATGGGACCTCTCCTAAGGCCTTAGGATTATAGGAGGGAAGATTTGGATTGAAATAACGTGTCCATTTCCCTTCACCATATTTAGCATTTTCCATGTCACATTATTATCCTTTGATATCACCTCTATTCTTCAAGTTAATTGTCATTGGTTCATTGGGATTTGGCACTTTCTTATCCACATCCTTGATTTGGGCTGCAAAACTTTGCCTTGGCATTTAAAGAATGTAAAGCATTAGATGGCCACAATAAAAGAAAAAGAAAAGTTAAAATGCAAAAGATTGTTAAATTTCCATGAAACTCCTACAACTACTTAGATGAATATCTGAAAATTGAATCCAATTTACTTTCATCAAGATATAGAGTCTCTTGAGTCTTAACAATCATAAGCAACGAAATAAAAAACACAGAGATAAAAACACATGCACAAATTGATACACTTGTTTTCTTAGGAAACCCAATAGGGAAAACTTGATTCCTTGATGTGGCTATTTTGTTAAGCACTTGGATCTATTACAAAGCAATTTGCCCTTTTGAGAAAGCGTTTTTCTTCTCTCACAAATCTCAACAGATACAATTGATCTTGGCTCCCTAGCACACAATTGTTCCTCCGCTGCCTCCTTGACTTGCTCAACAAAACCTGCTCACTTTTGCTTGATCTTTGCGCACTAGAGGCTCCTTAATCCTTGCGCACTAGGTCCCTATTTCGTAACACACATGAGCCCCTATTCTCTAGCGTAGATTAACTCCTATTTTATAGGGAAGATCCCTATTTCCTTGCGCACTTCGTACCTCCTATTCTTTAGGACCCCATCTCCTCAACATTGTGCACAATCACCTCCTAAATCCTTGCGTTCTTGTTCCTCCTATTTCTTAGAACACAATTCCTGCTCTCTCCACAATCGAGGATCCTCTCACAAACTCGCGAGTTGTCTTGTCACACAACCTTGTGCACAAAAATTATGAATTTCCTTGTGCCTTTGTCCTCCTCTATATAGGCCCAATTCAAGCATGCAAGGAGACTCAATTCAAATTTAGAACTCGAGTTTTGATTGATGAGTTAACTGAGAGTGACACTCTTTCTCTCTCGAATCAACATTGGAGTTCTTAACTCGTCCTTCCTTCAGTCAAGACTGAAGACTAACTCGCTCTAACTGAACTTGTAATTGCCACCTCGTTTTGTAGTCAAATTGATGAAGACTCCACTTAACTGAAGCTCCAACTCTACACATGCTAACTTGATGGTTATTCTAGTAAACTAGAAATAACTCATCCTAACTGAAGTTTAACTCGAGGACAATTCGAGATCTTCACTGGCTAAGGCACAAGTCAAAAGGCCTTGCTTGCTACATTTTCAACACTGCCTCTTAGCGATGAAGGTACTTTTGGAAGAACCTTGTCCACCTGGATTTGTCTTCAACACCATCACGTTATCCGCTGTTGCAGTTGCTCCCTTTGAACTAGAAGACTTCCATGCTTCCTGTTGCGGATATGATTTGAAGACCCGTTTCTTCCAACCATGCTCCTATGATTTGAGTTTATCACCTTAGTCATAATTGCCATGTACCTCGTGTATTTTTGTGGCTGTTTACTTTGCCTAAATGTGGTACTGGGAGATTCGACTCTCTTCTAATCCCCCCTAAATAGTTTGCCTACCCACCTAGCTTGAACTTTTCTTGTACTGGGAGTCATTGATTGAGTGGTTGCCTTCGCTTGCCCTTGGTCTCTTCTCCTCATCATCAAGCTAGTTGGCCCATTTTCCAACTAGCCGAAACTCAAACTATGATATTGGTTGGGGCTTCTTCTTGGGAGCTCTATCTTGTTCGCTCTCTAAGGACTTGCTCATAGCTGTGTTCTCCTCAACCCTCATGTCTCTACATTGTGCACTTCTTGCCTTGCTGCTCAAGGCTATGTCTGTCTCAACTTGTAGCAGGTACAAATTCCTCTTCCTTACACCTATCTGCTTCTTACATCCATAAGCTAAGAGCTAAAGGTAAGCCTTACCTTTGTTGAACATGACATCATAACCCTTGTCCTCAAGGGTAGCTATTGAAACAAGGTTCTGATTCAGGCATGGAACGTAGAGGATATTTCTGAGATGGATAGAGCTACTTGACTCCCACTCAAAACTGATAGTGCCAACTCTAGTTGTGTACTTGCCATCATCTCCTAACTCAATCTAAAACTGCATAGGCATCTCCTTCAGGTGGTTGAAATGCTCTTTGTTCTCGGTCATGTGGAAGGATGCTCTTGAATCAATATACTATACACTGTAGTTTGCTGAGCTTGCCATGCAAGCTATCAGTGAGAAATTTTTCTTGAATTGAGCAGAAAATACATCTACCTTAGCTAATGCAACTACATGATCCTTATTAGACTCCTTCCTATTAGGGCACGTTCGAACTCATGGCAATGCAAGAACTTGATCTTGCTCAGATGCTTCTTCTTCTTCTTGCCCTTTTGACTAGACTCGGGCTCTCCTTGGTCCTTATTGTCCTTGGCTCCACTACCTTTGCTTGCTAGGGCAAAGTTCTCCTCATCCTCTGTTGGAGCTTCTATACCAGCTCTCATCCCTCCTCGGATTTCTTTTTGAATGCAATCACTCCACAACATTTCTTAACTGAGAATATTATCTCAGCCACTTATTGCATCTTGGAAACTATACCAAGGCTTTATGAAGTCCCAGAAGTGCTAGACTCACAAGGTCACACTGTCTGCTACAATCACACCCACACCACCTAGCTTTTCCTGAACCTAAGTGAACTTATAAAGATATGTGATGTGGGCTATCCTTTCCTCATCGAATACTCCTTAGCTTCTCCTTGAGAGCAAGCTTCCTAGCAATACTGGAACCCTGATACAGATCTAAGATGGCTTTAAACATCTCATATGCTGTTTTCTTCTCATGGAGATGAGGGATAATATGATCTCCGATCCTCTCAAGAATGATCCTCCTTGCCGTGGTGTCATCCTTGTTATGTTGGATCAACTGTTGGGCATCTTGAGGTGGAGCTATTGCCTGCTTCACATACTCGATCACTCCATTATCTTCCAACACTATTGAGATCCGCTCCTTCCATGCGCAGAAGTTTGAGGCTCCCTCTATTTTGTGGACGTCAATGTTACTTGGGAGCGGGAGCGGGAGCGGAAGCGGGAGCCGGAGCGACCATTTTCAGAAGCTCCCGGTTTGGGAGCGAATCGGGGAGCGATTTTTTAAAAATATATATATTTTTTATATTTTTTAATTTTTGATACATATATGTCAACAAAAACATGTAGAATGATGAAATAGACATAAAAAACATAAAAAAACATAAATTGATCATTGAACCATATCACATCAATCATCTAGAAATTATAATCGTCATCAACCATGTCCACAAGTTAGTAAAATACATATTACAACTGCAACATATTGAGTCTTATAAATCATGATTCATCAAATTCAATATTAAAGTTTCAACTTCAAGCTTTCAGAATTGAAAATTCAATAACATTTATCATCATTGATCACCAAAGTAACAAGTTGTACTTGTAAGCCAAGTTTAACCATTACAAGAAGTAATATCGAAGATATTTCTAAGTCCTAACTTCTAACTGTTAACATGATATGAAATGTTAAAAATTTATAAAATGAAACATGAATAATGAGATGAAATGAAACAACTTTAGTCTTTCACAAAGCATCATATTCATAATTCACAATCATTACCAATGAGTTATAATTTCCAAGGCCCAACTTCAAACTTCAAATTTTCATTGTCACAGTGATATAATGTTTACAAAAAATATCATAATGTCATAATGATATGAAAGAGTCAAGAGTCAAGAGTCAAGGACTCAAAACTCAATAGTTATGAAAACTAAAGTCTAATAGAAACTAAAAAAGACAAGTAAACTGTAAATCTACAAGTGGCCCTTGCCACGAGAGTCTCCAGGAGTATAAGCAGGTCGTGGTGGTCTTCTAGGAGTCTCCCGCACAGACCGACGACCAGAACTAGAGCCTCCACGCGAGGGTGTCGATGGAGGTGGCAACAGCAATGGAACAAGACTCGGGCCCCGAGCACTGCTACTGGATGGTGGAGGTGGAGGTGGCATGGCTGCTGCAGCTGCTTCATTTTCATCCCGTACAAGCTCCTCTTCTAGTTCTTCAATATGTACAATGCCATCCTCCAAATTGTTGTCCTCAGGGTGATTGTCCCAAATTTTATATGTGGGATCTTCATTAGCCCGATCACAGTAATGGCTCAACAACCTCAAGTTGTAGTGCACATAAACCAAGCTTTCTGCTCGGTTTTCGTTGAGTCTGTTTCTTTTCACATTATGTATATAACTGTAGGTGCTCCAACACCTCTCTGCAGAAGAAGAATTTACAACCTGTGAAAGAACTTTTTTTGCCAATTTTGGCAAAAGTCCGTGGCCGCCATATGTTTCCCACCATGTGAGAGAATCAAATTTATCTTTGTCGTCCATTGCATGGAAGTTACCATACAAACCACTGCCAGTGAAGTATCTGCCTATTTCAAGGCGCACATCTGCACATTCCTCTCTATCAGGCACCAACTTTTCTAATGCTTCCAGATATCCTCTAGTTACCTCTCGATCTAAATGGGGTTTGGTCCTAACACCACCCCCTGCTGCAGGTTTGCCCAACCAAGATTCTGAGTAGTATTTTGGCGTAAGGATATACGCCAAGCAATGTAGTGGAAGGTTAAGCCTATTCCACCGTTCACACACACAATCATGAATCAGTTTGTACAAGTTGGGATCTTTATTATGAACAATGTCTTTTATTTCCCCCAACATGGTATCCATTTGCTCATACACCTCGCCAATCACTGGTTTGTCTGTATCTGCAAACCGAATCATGTTATAAATTGGCTTGGTGAAATCCAATACCTGTCTCACAGTTGTCCAAAACTGCCCATCAAGAGCGGCCTCCTCCACCGTTTCAAAACCTGCCATGTCAGCTACATTTGTAGCCCTTTCCTTTAACACCTGCCAATGTGGACTTGATACCATGCTAGCTAATGCCTCTCTTACCTTCAAAAGGCGCCTGAAGGTGAGGTAATAGCTACCAAATCTAGTCCTCGCAATCTTCAGCAACTCCAATCTCGAGTGACTGCGGAAAAGGCCATGGGTATTGCCATGATTTGTAATAAATTTTATCATTTTTTTTCCTTTCTTGTACAAATCACCAATCCATTGGTATTGTTCATTTTTGTTTTTGACAATATCATGCAATAAAAGGTTCAATGTGTGAACCAAACATCCAGACCAAAATATGTTCGGGTATTTATCCTCAATAATTGCTCCCGCTGCCTTACAATTAGGAGCATTATCAGTGATGACTTGGATGACATTGTATGGGCCAATACGCTCAATTGTTTCAAGCAATGCTTCTGCAATGTTGATAGCGGTCTTGAATTTGTCTGAGTAATCATGTGCAGCTAGAAAGATGGGACCAATTCGGGACACAGCAAGAACACTTATCAATGGCTTGCCTTTTACATTTGTCCATCCATCAGATACAATGGACACCCCATTGTCAGTCCAAGAACTTGTCATTTTATTCAAAGAATGTGATATTTTTGCTTTTTCATGATCAAGGCCAACTGTTCTTGCCTTGTCATACCCAGGGCTCTTGTATCCTTTAGGGGCATCATTTATGGCAGAAACCATTTCGTGCCAATAAGGTGAGCGTAGAACATTGAATGGTATCCCACATGCATAGAGGAACCTGTAAACTTTTGAATCCACATCATTCCTACACCCCTCATCAAGGAAATCTGATATGGTTCTACGCCTCAAAGATGATGACCCTGTGCCTCCATGTCCATATCCACTGCCTTGGCCTGAGGATGCTGAAGGAGTTCTTTGTGAGCTTGGTTCAAAGAAACCCCTTGATCTTTTTGTTCTGTATTGGGCTTCCTCCTCTTCCTTTATGTATTTGGCTCTATCTGCTGTTGACACCGCTGCACAAGTTTTGATTCCTATTTGTTTCTCTCCATCCCATGGCCTTTTCCCGCAGAGGTGTCTTCTAGCACGGGTGTATGAACCTGTGTAATCAGTGTTGCAATGGGGGCAATGAAATTTAGTGGTTCCACCCCCTCTCCCTGTTTCAGCCCTTTGAACATATTTCCACAGTGGAGTTTGGTCTTGTTTAGTTTTTTGAGGGTCATGTTCACCCTCCTCCACCTCCTCCTCACTGGGGTTTTCACCCATTTGACTTCCTCTGGCTTCTTCATCCACCTCTTCAGTTTCAGGCCCCCTCCGTTTCCTACTCTCCACCACCATAATAACCATAAAAGGGATCAGGAAGAGGAAAATGCCAATAAATATCCCCAGGTCCATGGTGTTTGATGTTTGTAGGGTTTGAATCTTGAATCTGCAGGATAATTTAGTTTATTGGGATTAATTCATTTAATTTATTAATTTAATTTAAATACATGATCTTTAAACTCAAAGAGCTAAATTAAACTAACCAAATTAACTACCTAACCAGCTAAACTAACTAAATGATTAAGTTACTTACCTCTGCAGGGTTGCTCCTCGCTCCTTGGCACTTGCTCCTCGCTCCTCAGCTCTGGCTCCTTGCTCCTCAGCTCTTGCTCCAGCTCTCAATCTCTTGCTCAATCTCTCAATCTCTTGCTCAATCAAGTTGAAATGAAATGTTTTTGGCCCATTGGGCTTATAAAATATAAAATATTTTCTAAAATTTTGGGAATTTTCGGGTCCGGCGGATTTTTTTTTCCGCCAAACCGCTCCCGGCCCGACTAAAATCGCTCCCGGAGCGTTTTTTAATGCCCGGGAGCGATCAGGGAGCGATCGCTCCCCGATCGCTCCCGGGCATTAAAAAACGCTCCGGGAGCGATTTTGGGAGCCCGCTCCCGACCCGCTCCCGAGCCGCTCCCGCCCGGAGCGCGCTTCGGGAGCGGGTTCGAGGGGGGGGGGGGCGCTCCCCCGCAACACTGGTGGACGTTAGTCCTTGGAATGCCATATTGCTATTCAAAGAACTGCTCTGCTCTTCAAACTCTAGTGCAAGCCTTCTCCCTGATTTGCGCTTTCCTCTAACTGGTCAATTTGGTGTTGGTCTTTATATTGATCCTTGCTATGATACCATGTTAAATTCCCATGAAACTCTACAACTACCTAGATGAATATCTGAAAACTGAAATCTAGTTTACTTTCATCAAGATACAAAGTCTCTTAATAATTCATAAGCAACGGAATAAAAAACACAGAGATAAAAACACATGCACAAATTGACACACTTGTTTTCTCAGGAAACCTAACAGGGAAAACCTGCTTCCTTGATGTGGCTATTTTATTGATTGTTCTTGAGCACTTGGATCTATTACAATACAATCTGTCTCTTTGAGAAGGTGTTCTACTTCTCTCACAAATCTCAACTGATAAAATTGATCTTGGCTGTCCTTCATCTTGCTTGATCTTGGTCCTCTAACACACAATTGTTCCTTTGCTGCCTCCTTGACTTGCTTTGCAAAACTTGCTCACTTTTGCTTGATCTTTACGCACTAGAGGCTCCTTAATCCTTGTGCACTAGGTCCCTATTTCCTAGCGCACATGAGCTCTTATTCTCTAGCGCAAATCAACTCTTGTTTTATAGGGACAATCCCTGTTTCCTTGTGCACTTCCTGCCTCCTATTCTTTAGGACCCCAACTCTTCAACACTGCTCACAATCACCTCCTAAATCCTCGCGCTCTTGTTCCTCCTATTTCTTAGGACTTAATTCCTATGCACCGCACAATCAAGGATCTTCTCACAAACTCGTGAGTTGTCTTATCACAGAACTTTGTGCACAAAACTTATGAATTTCCTTGTGCCTTCGTCCTCCTCTATATAGGCCCTATTCAAGCATGCAAGGAGACTCAATTCAAATTTAGAACTTGAGTTTTGATTGACGAGATAACTGAGAGTGACACTCTTTCTCTTTCCTATCAACAATGGAGTTCTTAACTCGCCCTTCCTTCAATCAAGACTGAAGACTAACTCGCTCTAACTGAACTTGTAACTACCACCTTGTTCTGTAGTCAAACTGATGATGACTCCACTTAATTGAAGCAACTCTACACATGCTAACCTGATGATTATTCCAGTAAACTGGAAATAACTCATCCTAACTGAAGTATTATTCATGAGGACAATTCGAGGTCTTCACTAGCTTAGGCACAAGCCAGAAGACCTTGTACGCTACATTTTTAACAAAAATGGACAAGACATGAGAGCACGGGAAAAAGCGTAGCATGAGCTCTACTCTCCTCATTAGCCATCATCTGATTGTTGTGCACTTGATGCTCCATTGCATCAAAATGAACTCTTGCTTGTCCCAACCTGATGAGCAATAAGTTGCCTCATCATAAGGGTTAAATCTAATGCTATATCATAAAGAGCAAACTTTGATACTTGAACTATGCACCAATAAAGGAAGCATTATCAAATAGATGTAATAAACGCACCAGAGGGGTGGAAAAAGTAGGCTGAGGAGCGTAATTCATGCCACCATGGTTGCTTCCTCCATTACATATATGTATTCAGGATGTGGACTCCCATTAGTTGGTCCTCTGACTATGGCACTTGGCAATGAAGTCTTTCCCCTCCATTAACATTTACCTCCATCAACACTTATTGATTGAAGTGTTGGCCTTTGAAATGCCACCTCCCCTTGGGGGTTGGAAGCACCTAATAGGTTTGACTACTTAGCCACTTGTACAAAGGTAGGGAACACTTTTACAGGACTTGGTCTAGTTAGATATTTGAAGGTGATCCTTGTTTGAAGTATTAATATGCCCTTAACACTTAAGTATGGTCCATCTAGATGCATTTATGATCTTAGTCTCCGATGAATGGTTCTTTCACTTGAGTTTGAGTTGGTTTTGCCTAGGTGTTCCAAAGTAGCAAAGGCCTCGAGGGCATCCTACTCCACATGATGCCTAGGACATACATTACATTCGAGAAAGCATGATGTCTTATTAGATGCACCGTTGCCCACTTTTGGCAGAGCATTGTGTCTTTTGATGACTTGAGCAGTTGATATACATCCCAAAGCACCCCAGGAGGTAGAACACTGAGATTCTCTTGATTAGTATGGAGGATTCTTGATGGTGTACTATGGGACCCAACATGCCCTTAGTCTAGCCTTGGCACTACTTAATGGGCATGCCATGATCAAGGGCCCATATGAGGATGGTCATGCTTAGGATTTTTGGGGAAGGTTTGTTGCACCTGATTGAGCCCCAACATTGGGGAGAGATGGTGCCACGTTGCCTCTTTTTCACTCATAGAGATGACAAGTTGCACCCATAGCTGGACTTTGGACCCTTGGAGTTGTTTTGAGGTTTGATTTGAGGATTTTCCTCAAATGGGGGATGATCATGATGCTTGGAGACACTTTCAACCTTGCCTTTGCCTTGATGGAGCATTTGTAGCCCTTAAAGGGCATGATGTCATCACTCTTTTAGGCTTATGACGCATTTGTGTGGGCTTATTTTGGCATATCTTGTTTTAAAGCTAATGGGTTGTCATGTAACCCAATTTTACTTTTTGTAATCTCAAAAATCAAACTTGTGTAGGGGATTTTAGTCATAAATTAGAAGTGTAGACCTCATATAAATAGCGGATCACCTCTCTCATTGTTTCATTATTACTTGTTTGGGAATTCGACCTCTCTTATAGAACTTAGCCTAGCTTTAATATTTACTACTTTGTGGAGATGTGATCTTATGTGGATTTTGGCTATGGTAGACTAGTGCTTGTTGTGGAGACGTCATTTTGGGATTGAAGGAAGGCATGTTCTTGGATATGTTGATTACTTTTTGTTGAATATCATTTATGGTCATTGCATGTAATGGAATATTGCTAGGGCTTGTCTAAATGCTTATGTTTATATGAAATGCTTGGTAATTATTGCATGCATTAATATTGTATCCTTGAACTCCCTATAAAACATCCTAGAGAGCATTTTTATAGTGAATTTCTCTCCTCATAAAGTGATAGCTAGGGTTAGTAAGTGAAAGCCTAGGGTTTTGCCCCTTACTCCCTTCAAGGATTTGATATCTCCATGGTTGAAATCCCTAAGACTCCATCACTGAAGTAGACAAAAGGCACTAACAACCATATTGGTGAGCAAAAACTCTAAAATAATACCTTTCTCCTCTCCTAAAATTTCCGTCTTTCAAGGAAAGTTGCCAGGGTTAGGGTTTCAGGCTGAATTGAACTAGGGGTTGAGCATTGAGCTGATTTGGTATCATTTTGCCTTGCTTGGCCTTATAACATCAACATCTAGCAATTTGCATGCTTAAAAGTATCTCCCTAGGGTTGACATCATCAACCTTAGGCAATTCTAGGGCTTGCAAAACCATAATTCTGCATAAAAGCTTCAACTTTGTGTCATTTGAAGGTTTGTCATTTTGTTTGTTGATCATATCTTTCAAACAAACCTTTTCTCCTTCACTTGTATGCCTAGATGTGTCATTGTTGTGCTACATCTTGAAACCTTAGGCTACAAGCCTTATCTCATATGCTTTTTCATTGGTACACTGTTCCTTAATTCAAATAATTGTTCCTTGTTCCTAGTGTGAAGTACCTTGATATAGCCTTGTAAAGTGTCACATTCATCTTATTAACATAGAATACCTTTAGGTGACCTATACTGGGAACCCTCCTGTGTGGTGAAATTCCACTAAAGAGCAGGAGGTGGAGTGTTGAGGTGATAGTGGCATCCATATCATTGTTGTGACTTAGTCTGGTGATCCAGGAGGATCTCAGAATGGTCAATTTTCTAACTCTTGCGATTCAAGTGAGACCAAAACCACTGCGTAGAGCTTGGTAAACTGAATCCAACGCAAGTTAAACGACCTCAATTGGTGCTCTTATGAGGAAATTATGGCAAGTCAAAGTTATGGTCAAACAATAAAAATATGAGCAGGTATTGCCATGTGGCAGCACTAGAAGGCGCCACGCAGCACTGCAAGTGATGATGTGGAACTATAATGTTGACTAGATTATTGACTAGGGAAATTGACTAGCTAATTGGCACTGTTGACTAGCTGAGTTGGGCGAATGAAGTGGCAACACGTGGCCCTGTAGAAAGTTGATACGTGGCATGGATGCGTTGATCAAAATTTTGTTGAGGCACGAAGGCCTTGATTTGACTCAAACCTCCAACCTGCCATCCATAAGCTCTGCGTTCTACCATTGCACCACAACTAAGTCAGTTGTTAATATATGGTGGCGGCTTATATTTAAATTCAGTTGTTTTTATACGTTGGCAAAAAAGGGGTGGCTGAATCGCCAAAATATGGTGGATTGCCAAAATTAGTATGTTGCTCTGCGAAATGTAGCATGGCGCCCCAATGTCAAAGGTTTGATGATATATATGTCTTGGCACCTCACAAACGACATCCACTATATCAAAATGGTGCCTAGGTTATCAATCAAAGGTTCTGCGACCATTGCAACGATTTGAATGAAGTGGTCTGGAGACATTGGACCGTGACGAAGTTCTCAATCACCACAGTGCGTTGGCACATATGGCTACGATCGCCCACCACAAGAAACATTAGATATGTTATTTGGCATATGATAAAGTCGACAAAGTTACAACTGTTTGTACGCGTTGGTGACATTATATTGGACCCTGCGTTGGTCATTATGTTGGTGTATTGTGGTTGGACAACACCGATGGGGAGTTGTGTTATTTTAATATTTGTTAAAACATTTTGTTATAATGTTATAACAAAACTATTATATGGTGCATTCACATTGGATCGCACGAGGAACTTAGTAATGCTTGTTGTAAAATATTATACTTATATCATTTTCTTGTAACAAATATACTACATGGTCATATGTAATACAACCCCCACTGCATATATTAATTATTTGCCAAGTCTGTCATGTAACTCGTTGAGGGCCAATGACTCGACCCCTGGTTGGTCGGGTCCCAACGACTTGGCATTATAAAAATGCACCATTGCACTTGTATGGCAAGAGTTAAAAGTTTGGTGCACATACCATTTTTTAAGAGTGCATGTGGCGAAATTGTAGAACTTTGAAGCCGAATTGGAGAAAATTGAAGCATCAGTTTTTAGTGTGGTTTTTTGTTTTTTTTGTTATTTATTTATATTTAATTAGTTCCTTCAGCCTGCAGTAGATTTCGAGCAGAGAATGTTGGTGTTGATTTGAGGCTCAAGTTGTTTGTAAAAGGAAATTTTTGAAGCTAATAAAATTTGCCCACTCCCCATTGGTAGTGGGCTCGGAGACATAGTCCATCAGGGACGAACTGCTTGAATCATATCTGTTTGCATTCTTGTTTACTCTTTTATTTGTTGTTTTGAAATTTTATTTCTTTATGGATCTTGCATGGTTAAGCTTAATTTGCACACATTAAGCCTTTAAAGAAAAATCGATCAAAACGATCCTAGATCATTATGGTATCAAAGCGGGATTGATGTTTGGCTTGTAGCGAATGCTTAGCAGATCCAGGTTGAATAAAGGAGAATGACAACTAGAGAAGTATAATCCAAGATTGGTTCAAGAAGAGCTGCACGTGAAAAACAAAGATAGCTTCAGATAAGGGTGCAAATCCTTTTAAAACGAAAGCAAAATCCTTTGAAGCTTTCAAGGCGATGCAAAAGATGGTGGAAGAACTTTACAGAGAGAAGAAGGAGAAAAAGGGAATTGGTCTTTTCAAAGATGGAGAGGAGTACTTTCCACTTCCTTCTGATCTTTCATCTCCTCCTCCTACTTCTTCCCCTTCTCTGCCTTCGTCTCCTCATCAAGGCACTCCTAAAAAACCACTGTTGAAATTGGATGTAAAATTTGATCTCCAAACTTGTAATGGGGAAATCAATGCAAAGAAGCTTTATAATTGGAACCGCCAGATAGAAGCATATTGTAGATTTCAACAGATCGTGGAGGATGAAACAAAGATTCAATCGTCCTTGTTGAAACTCAAAGGGACAACACTTATTTGGTGGGAAAGCAAGCTTCAGGAAAAAGCTCACAAAGTTGGTAAGGTTTTCTCTTCATGGTTTGGGTTTACTTTTGCTCTTAAGAAACAATTTTACCCTCTTGGTTATACTCAAAAGGCTATAATGGAATGCCAAACTTTATGGCAAAAGAAAGGTCAATCAACGCAAAGTTTTACCTAGGAGTTTAGGAAAAAGGCATTAATTTTGGGCATTTCCTTATACACTCAAGAAACTTTGCTTAAATATATTGGTGCATTACATAGTTATTTGCGTCATAGTATTTTGCTATTTAATCCTACTAATTTGGACGAAGTATGCGTACAAGCCACTCACCTTGAAGTTAGGGGTAAAAATATGTATTCTGATTTCATGGAAAAGCAACAATTTAAGCCTACAAAAAGCAAGTCTAAAGGAAAGAAGACTGCCATAGTGAAGAAAGATGAAGCAAAGCCAACATGCATCCATTGTAAGAAATAAGGGCATGACGATGCTTACTATTGGGAGTTGCATCCAGAAATAAGGCCAAAGTGAATTGGAGTCAAAAGGGAAACAAAAGGTTGATTGCACAAAACCGCAGAATTTTTGTCCAAACTCGGGTGATGAGGCTAAAACCTTAGCTGCAGGAATGCAAGGTAACACTAATTTACATTCTGGTTCAAGTTTTTTTCACAAACTCTTAATTATGAAAAGAAAAGAAGTGAGTTGTTTCACATAAGAGTGATTTCTAAGCACACGAAAATAGATACCTTATTCGATACTGGATCTCAAGTAAATTTGTTCTTTGAAGATATTGTTAATAAGTTGGGATTGGAAATTAAACCACATAATAAGCCATATTCACTTGGTTGGGTTTGTGACAATGCTAAACTTCAAGTTACTAAACAATGCAGATTAAGGTTTGCCATAACATCCAAATTCATGGATGAAATATATCTTGATATTGTACCATTGGATATATATGGTATAGTATTTGGGAGTCAATATCTATATGATAGAAAGGCCATCTTTTTCATAAAGGAAAACAAATATCACCTCACCTGTTAAATATATTGTTCGTGCACATAAAATGGAAATAAATTTATCATTATTTAGTGTAGGACAAATGAAGCGATTGATAAATTCCAGTCAAAGTTTTGTGCTTATGAAGAGGGCTAAAGCAACTGACACATAATGTTTTCCAGGGTTATGATCAAATGCATAATGAATTGTTGGAGATTGTTTCTAACCATGATGGGTTGTTTCAGGATTCAAAAGGTTTGTCTCCTAAAAGGGAGAATGAGCATGAAATTCAATTATGTGCAGATGCCCCTTTACCTAATATTGGTAGGTACAGGATGTCGACAATCGAGAATGTAGTCTATTTCACCAAGTTGGATTTCAGGAGCAGATATTAGCAGAGCTAGATTTCTCTAGCAAGGGTGAATTGGGCCTTTTAGCGGGGAGGCACCCAGCATAAAGCCCTCGATATGTTGAAAGAGAAAGTTTGCACGACATTAGTTTTCGCACTACCAAATTTGTAGTAATCATGGATTGAGATCGAGAAATTGAGGGAACTTTACCCTCACCTGATGAATGGCTAGAAACACTTTTGGAGGTTCAAACGCTGCCAATGGGGAGGAATGATTTGGGAGGATCTCAGAATGATCAATTTTCAAAGTCTTCAGATGTGAGTGAGACAAGCACCATTGTGTAGATCTCGGTGAACCAAATCCAATGCAAGTTGAACGACCTCAATTGGTGCTTCTATGAGGAAATTATGGCAAGTGATGACGTGGCCCGATAATGTTGACTAGATCATTGACAAGGCGGATTGGCTAGCAAAGTGGGATTGTTAACTGACTGAGATGGGCGAATGAAGTGGTGGCACATGGCCCTATAGAAAGTTGACACGTGGCATGGATGCGATGATCAAAATTTTGCCAAGGCACGAAGGCCTTGACATGACTCGAACCTCTAACCTACCGTCCAACCTCCAACCTACGTTTTAATATATGTTAAAACGTTTTGTTATAATGTTATAACAAAACTATTATATGGTTCATTCACATTCGACCGCGTGAGGAAGTTAGTAATGTTTGTTGTTAAATATTATAACGTATATCATTTTGTTGTAACGAATATATTACATGGTTGTATGTAATACGACCCCCACTGCGTATATTAATTATTTGCCAAATATTTCATGTAATCCATTGAGGGCTGACGACTCGAACCTGGTCGGTCGGGCCCCAACGACTTGGCATTATAAAAATGTTCCATTGACCAATATGGCAAGAGTTAAAAGGTTGGCGCATAGAACATTTTTTTATTTCCCTATTCGAGAGTGCAAGTGGCAAAATCGCAGACTTTGAAGCCAAATTGGAGAAGATTAAAGCATCAATTTTGAGTGCATTTTTTTGTTTATTGTTTCAGCCTGCTGTAGATTTCGAGCAGAGAATGTTGATGTTTACTTGAGGCCCACGTTGTAGTCCATCAGGGACGAACTCCATGATCATATTTGATTTCACCTTGGCTTGTTTTTGAATTTTCAAATTGTTATGTGAGGAAATATGCCTCTTGAGCACTCCTAAGGTGCCTCCATGATGCTCCCTAGATGTTGTAATTTCATAGGTTAGTTTTTCCTTTGCCCTAGGGTTTCTAATTTTGGCTAGGATTGCTATTTTGCAACATTTACACCACAGTGGATAAATTTCTCCAAATACATAAAAAACAACTCATAATAGCAATGGACATTTATTTTGAATTGGCTCTCCTTTTATGTATATATGAATATTTTTTTTTTCTATGTTAAGACTAACCTACGCACCCACGGGGGATTTGAACCGGTGACCTATCGCAAGGAGTGCCTTAACAGCGCACCCATTCACCGTCAATCCAAAGCCCCGTGGGCATGTATATATGAATATTAAACTGACACAGAAAATTCAATTTTCAAATTAGATTTCAATAATTAATTATGGTTAACTGCCTTATCAAACCCAGAGTGTAAGTAACTAGTTCAATTTTCCATGTCACCACAACATTATGCTGTAAATACGCTATGTTATCTAACCCAACGACTTCTACACTAATTCTGTGCGAACCCTATGCTTACTGTCTCCATGGCCTTGCCTCCTTCCCGTGGATGGCTGCAGAGCCAAGATTTGTACCTAATCAGATGTTCACCTTTTGATCTTTGTGGGGAATCTTGAGACTTGAACCGATGATCACAACAATGATTAAATATCCAATAGTTTGTCATAGTGTATGGGGTTTTCTATCTTCAATTTCAAATTCAAAATACTTCGATTGCCACTTTGTGAGTTACAGGTTGCAGGGTGACTTTGATGAGGGCGTGACACTGCTGTGGGAAGCTAAAACCACTTACATCGACCACTGATTAGATAACGTTGTTCACACAACCTCAAAATGAATGCACACAAAAGGTCATCAAACGAGTCATAGCTTATTACGGGACCTTGTTTTGACTTGACAATTCTTTGTTTCTCCAAACACTATATCCAATGCTAACAACTTGAGTTACTTCCTCGCTTTCTTAACAAGAACTTGTGGTCTTGTCCAGTAATTCAATATTCATCAAATGCGCAGGGGTAGCTCTTCATTGAATGAGAATAGAGATTTAGAGGCAATGGGTTCGCAAGGTGACATAGAGAGCCCTGGCTTCTTAACACAAACCCTCGGTAGTAGTTGGATACGCATAAGTTGACTTCGTTACATAGAAAGATCACAAAAAATATGTTTTCCTCCTTATCAAACCAGACTTGAGCTGCATGCAAAGAGAATAACTTGTGCTAGAACAAGAAAGGGTGACTAGGCAGGGTGGGATCACCTCCACTGAAACTAGTCCAAGGAGAAATGGTGTTTTAAAACCCTCAGAGTCTTAGGCTCAAAGAAAATAGAGACAAATAATCCAATCCAATGACGCCTCAAATGAATCTAACCCTTTTGTATTTATAGATTTCCATGTGGGATTTTTCTCCTTAATTAATTGAGTGGGTTTTGCAACAAGCCCCAAATTTGGGCTTTTTGCCCTAGCTGCCCCAAAACTTTCCCTCCACTGCCCAAACTGTTATGTCCCTATACTACTAGTGTAAACACTTATTGTTATTAGTGTAGCCCCCTTATTGTATTATTGTGCCCATATAGTCCCCATGTTGTTATTATTTTACCCCATAGAAGCCCACTATTGTTATTGTTGTGCGCCTACAATATTATTGGTATGTAGGGTCTGATTGTATTAGGACCGCTCAGACTCTTATATATAGAAAGGAGGTATTGTCATTTGTATCATCCAAGAATTGTTCATTTGTGTAATGTAAAGGAGGCTACCCCCTCAAAGAGGCTGATTTCTAAGTCATTGATCTATTTTTTCTATCTTTTTGTGAGTTGGTTCATAACATTTGGTATTAGAGCTTTGGATTCTAGGGTTTTGTTGCGCTCCAAAACATGTCATCGCGACATTTTCTCTATAACTTTTTTCTATGACGTTTCAGAAGCTAAAAAAACCCATTTGAGCCGAAACCTCGATGATCCTCGGGTCCAAATTTCAGATCTTGTCTCGCTATATTTTTAGAGATATGATCTGAGGAAGTTAGGGTTTTTGCAAGCTCCAGAATTCCATATTAAACAGGGCATTGTGGCATTTCTGCTATAAGTTTTTTTCTACGAAGGTTCAGATACTGAAATTAAAACCCATTTGAGCTGAAATCTCAATTAAGCTTGGGCCTGAATTGCAGATCTTGTTTCGATATATTTTCGGAGATATGGTTCAAGACATTTAGGGTTTTTGCAGGCTCCCAAATTACATCTCAAACAGGTGATCTTGGAGAAATCGTCATAACTTTCTCTCTGAGTATCAGATTGAAATTTCATAAGAAGTTACAGAAAGAGGACGGACTGTAGTTTTCTGAGCATTTTTTTCAGGTCCGAAGGTTGAAACAATGACACGTGGAACTTCGTACAAGTTCGCTCTACTGAAATAGTGTATAATGAGGTCATCTTGGGTGATTGGGCATAATGATTTCTTGGAGAATCCAATTTCGATTAGACTGGTGGTGTTGGAAATAAGACTTAGAGGGCTACCACAGTTCACAATTTTAGACCTTGGAGATCTAAAAGTTCAGAGATACATCAAATTCAATATCGAGCTCCTACAAAGTGAAAAAAGGTGTATAGTTTTTTTATTTTTTATTTTTTATTTTTTATATTAAATTTTGCATAAGTTTGGTTTGAAAAATTAGTTTGAAGGAATTCAAAGGGCATAGTGAAACATAATTATCATTAATTGATGCCCCAAAGAAATAAAATGGAAACAACTAGTAAGCAACCTGAAAGCTCTAGCATGACTCATGAAGAAGAGGAAGAAATGCAACATGATATATCAAAATTACGAGACCAAGCAGCAAATTTCACTCTCCCAAAAAGTAACAGAAGCTAAGATGGACGGTTTAAAGAAAGATGTGGAAGATAAGATGGATGGTTTAAAGAAAGACATGGAAGCTAAGATGGATGGTATGAAAGACAACATTGAAGATTGGAAGAAGGACATGGAAAGTTGGAAGGAAGGTTTGACAAAGTTGCTACAAGAAAGGTTTCCTAATGGCGAAAAGGTAGTAGAGCAAACTCAGAATGAGAACAAAATAAATGTTAATCATGATTCAAAGAATGACAACATTGAAGATTTGAAGAAAGACATGGAAGGTTTGAAGGAAAGTTTGACAAAGTTGCTACAAGAAAGGCTTCCTAATGGCGAAAAGGTAGTAGAGAAAACTCATGATGAGAACAAAAGAAATGTTAATCATGATTTCATAGACTCTAACGTTGGAATAAAGACCCACCACATTCCAAAGATCGATATGAGGAAGTTTGATGGCAAGGACCTCGTAACATGATACTACAAATGGGACAATATTTTGATCTCCATAATGTGCAAAACACACAAAAGGTACGCATTAAAACTTTATATTTGGAACCCAATTAGTTTGTATGGTATCGATGGCTTTGCTCCCGTAAACAAATTGTCACTTGGTCAAATTTTACGGATGAAATGATAGCACATTATGAGAATACAAAGAGCAACACCTTCTTTAGCCAATTGATAAATCTCAAACAAAAGGGTTTAATGGCACAACACATTAAGGACTTCCAAAAATTGAGTATAAGGGTAAATGATATTTTAGAGAAGCAGAGGATTGATGTCTTCATAAGGAATTTGAAGGATAACATTCAACATGAGGTTCGTCTTTGAGAACTTGATTCATTGGAGAAGGCATTTAGGTTGGCAAGAAAAATGGAAAGCAAAATTATGGCGACAAGGAAGCCTACTGCTCACAACTAGAAAGATGGAAGTGTTGTTGCCACTAGCCTTCCACAACCTACAAGGTTGAGGCCACAACAATTGTATGAAAGAAGAGCAAAAGGGCTTTGTTACAGTCGTGATAGCAAATACACTAAAGGTCTTAAGTGTGCTGAAAAGAAATCATTTTACGTAAATTGTGAAGAGGAGGAAGAAAAGGAACAAGAAACGTCAAAAGAAGAGGATATACACTAGGAACAAACCCTAGAGAAAGAAAAAATGAATCCGACCATATCTTGTAATGCATTGGTCGGAATTACCACTCCCCAAACTATAAAGATAGAAGGACATATCAAGAAGAAAAAGGTAATAGTGTTGATTGATTCAGGTAGTATCCATAATTTTATTCATTGTAAGATAGCCAAGGAATTGAATTGCTTCCTATATCCAGCACCAGAGTGTCAAGTGACTGTTGCAAGTGGAGGAACCATAAATTGCTCTGGAAAGTGCCATAATATCAAGCTATCCATGGGAGAATATGCATGGAATAACCCAATGCTTTCCATTCCAATGGGTGGTGTTGATATTGTACTAGGAGTCCAACGGCTACAATCCTTGGGTACATTAGCTTTTAATTTTCAAGAACTTTTCATGAATTTTTTTTCGGAAGGAAAGGAAGTTGAATCAAGGGGTATCGCACGGAAATCGGGAAAGATAATTAGCTCTAATGGAATGACAAAGCTTCTAAAGAAAGAACAACGAGGTGTAATTGCACAATTATGTTCGCTAGAGGTCCCCACATCGAAATCATCTATTTCTCCAAATCTCCAAAAAGTCCTGTACAACCATTCCAAGGTATTTGAGACTCCCAAAGGCCTCCTACCTATTTGTGATCATGCTCATGTTATTCATTTGATTCCAGGAAGTGTTCCTCCAAACTTCAGACCTTACCTAATGGGAAGACACTTCAAGGTAAAAACAGATCATGATAGTCTTAAATACTTTTTAGAACGAAGACTATCTTCAGAAGAACAACAAAAATGGGTCACAAAGATGTTGGGTTATGACTTTGAAATCATCTACAAAAAAGGGAAGCAAAATGTTGTTGCAGATGCACTCTCAAGAAAGGATGAGGATGTGGAAGCATTGTTTTGTGCCATTTCTATTATCCAACTAGATTGGATAAACGAAACAAAGGATGAATGGAACAATGACGAAGAAGTGTAGGCACTCATTCAAAAGTTGCAGAAGATCTTAGTTCAAACAATATTGCTAGAACTTGACGAAGAAGGAAAAATCATATTGGAACCCGAAGTAGTCACAGAAACAAGAAATCGACAGCTAAGATATCGATCAATTTCAAAGTATCTCATCAAGTGGAAGAACTTACCCGTTGAAGATTCCACATGGGAGGATGAGAATTTTATACAGAGGCATCCAAAACTACTCAAGCGTTGAGGACGACACTTTTTGAAGGAGAGGGGCATTTTAGGTCCCTATACTACTAGTGTAAACCCTTATTGTTATTAATGCAGCCCCCTTATTGTATTATTGTGCCCATATAGTCTCCATGTTGTTATTATTTTACCCCATAGAAGCCCTCTATTGTTATTGTTGTGCCCTTACAATATTATTTTTATGTAGGTTCTGATTGTATTAGGACCGCTTAGACTCCTATATATAGAAAGGAGGTCTTGTCATTTGTATCATCCAAGAATTGTTCATTTGTATAATGTAAAGGAGGTAGCCCCCTCGAAGACGCTGATTTCTAAGTCGTTGATCTATCTTTTCTATCTTTTTGTGAGCTGGTTCATAACACAAACATTAGGTATTTTGGAGTTTTCCCCTTTATCAATGATATAGCCTACGGGGATCGAAAGACTACTTTGCCCCTTAGGCCAATTAATCACTTGGGGACATTACAGATGCTTCCTAATGGCAATTTTAAATTGCAAAGGTAAAAGTGACATTCTCCTTTATCCTTCATTTTCATCATTTTACTTAAATTTTTAACATTACCATGAAATGACTCAAGATGTTTGAGAGTGGTTCCAACATCATCATACTTCATATGGAGAAAATAGAATTTCATATTCCATTCAAAATTTTGCACACTTAACAATTTTCAGGATTTCATGATCAAAATGGAATTGTAGTGTTTCATTATATTATATCATGTATGAGGGTATGTGCTTGGCATTTAGTCAAGGGCACCAAGCCCTATATGTACCCCGGGGTTGGTGGTGTTGATTGTTGAACTCCTTTGTCATAGCCTTGGGAAAAATGTACCTTTCCCTCAAGTCAAAATCATTGATCGGGCATGTTAAGCTTTCTCTACCATATTGTAAGGCTCGGATTAGGCCGTTTGATCGAAATTGCGCAACGTTGACTAATATCCCTACATAATCGAAGTAGATGCAAAGACTAGACAAGAGGAGAGGAATCTAGATTCTAGTTGGTTGATGCATCTAGATGGTTGATGCTCGAATAATTAATCATTGATTTAGAATGGATGCCATATTTATCTTTATTTATATACAAATATGCATGTTTTGATATCTTCTTCAACTACTTTGGTATTTTGGATTTTTTTTTTTTTTGAATATTGTTAAAATTGGCAACTAGGGCCAAATTCCACGATGGGTAAGCTCATTTGATGGAGATGATAATTGCATTAAATTCCTCTTTTTGAGAGGATTGAAATTGATATAAAGGTCATCTAATTTGGACAAGCATAAGTGTCTTTTTGAATTTATGCCCACACGTGCAAATTGTCCAGGTCGACCACATCATCATGCAGGCTCATGAATACCAATGGACATGTCACTTCACCCTTAACGACTTGTATAAATACAAGTGACCACTCACCTCATTTGGCATCATCATTGTACACATTTCTTCTCTCTCCTTCTCTCATTGGTTCGTACAACGATTGGGCAGATCTTCTCTCTCTCACATGTGTGGCAGAAGGACGAATTTTTTGGGCAAATTGCACGGCCGAATTTCAGGACTGTTGTAGGAGTTTGACGAGTGTTGACAAAGCACTTTGACTGCGATTTTTGTGGGAAAATTTCGTTTTTGGCAGGTTGTACAATTTGCAACAAGAACCAAGAATTTTGACTCTACAGTTGACCAAGTTTGATTGTAGTTTTCAGGATTGTTTTGGGTTGACTTTGACCACCTTATCAAGTCGAGTTTGAATGGGTATGACTGAGCTCCAAAGAGGAAGATTTGCTACTGTGTTGACCATCTTTGGCTTTCTGGTTAGGGTTGAATTTGATTGTAGATTTGATAGGGCTGTTTTGATTTGGATTTGGCAAGTCAACTTTGACCTTTTGTGCTCTCTCTTTGCTAAACATTTTTATATAATAATAAGAAGAATTGGTCAAAGGGGTTTTCCCTAACATTCGCCAAATGTGGTGTCCTCTTGTCTTGGCTTGTCTTCTACATTTTTATTTTATGTTCTATCTATAGTTATTGTCAATGTGATTTATGGTTAATGTGATTGCTGTTGGAAACTAATTTGGAAATTGTCATTGGGCTGCTTAAAAGTACATTGAAGTAATTGTGCTAAGCATAGAACATACCATTGTTATCTAAATTTAACATGGGATCAGAGCTCAGGTGAAGACAAAGCCAAGCAAGAGAGAGAAAATCAATCACTAAGGGAGAGTTGTTAGACAAGACTAGTGGACTAGCTATAATGGCTACTACATCTTGCTTCAAATTTGAGGATAAGCTCAAGTACAAATTTGACTATCATGCATGGAAAATGACTTTGGTCCAGGCTTTGGAGGAGCATGAAGTATTCGATTATGTGCAGGGAAAAGTGGTGGAGCTTCCTTCAAATGCACCTGTTGTTGCAAAGATGAAGTTCAAGAAAGGTGAGGTCAATGTTAAAAGAATTATCGTAGACTCCATTCAAAAGCATTTGGTTGTCTATATTTATGATTTGGGAACTTCTAAGGAAATATATGATAAGCTGGTTGGGATTTTCAAAGTGAACAATTCAAATCAAATCCTCTTTCTCAAAAACAAGTTGAAGGACATCAAGATGGATAAAGGGGAGTCCATCCAATCCTACCTCATGAGGATCACACAAATCAAGAATGACCTTTTATCTATTGGAGAAGTTATTGCTGACAGGGAGCTCACTCTCATTGCACTTGGGGACCTTTCAAGAGCATGGGATGTGTTTATGTTAATTTTAGATAAAAATGGTATGTTCTATGCTTTAGAGCAATTTACTTCAATTTTTCTTATTAGCCCAAGCACATTAACGTTGATAGTAAATGCAGATAGAACATAAACAATAAGCACAAGACAAGAGGACACAGTGTTTGGCGGATGCTAGGAAAAACTCCAATATGGGAAAAACCTTTTGATCAAATCTTCTTATTATTTTTCAAAAGTTCAGCAGAGAGAGAGAGTACAATATACAAAATTTACTTGCCCAAACACTGTAAAAAACAGTCCAGTCAAAGTGCAATCAACATGATGCCTTAACTAGAAAGTCACTACTGGTCAAACCAACATAAATTCTTCTCCAATTCAGCTCGATCAAACCGAGTCAACTCGACCTTCAGCGAGAGGAGTCCAAATCAGCCCAAAACAGCCCGATTTCTCTGTCAAAGTTGGTTAATGCAGGTCAACGTTGCGGTCAAACTTGTTGCAGTCAACGTTGGTCAAACAACCTAGAAAATCTCGGTTTTTGTGCCAAAATATGTGGCCTACCCAAACAGAGATATTTCGACAAAAAACACAGTCAAACTTTGCTTGGTCAACGCTGGTCAAAGCAAGCTGTAACTCAGTCGACGCAGAGAATAGAAATCTCAGTCAAGCCTTCACACGTGTAGTGTTTTAAGATTCTGGCTTGGAACTGATTTGGCCGAGTTGGTCCGAGTCAAGGCCTCACTGGGTCGACTCGGCCAGTGAACCAGTTTGGCCGACTCGGAGCCGACTGGGTTGGATGACAGCGGCTCGTGAATTAAAAAACAATGATTTTTTTTAATTTTTTTGCTTTTGGGGGACTCCAAGGTTTTCACGATGATACTTTAATGGTTTTTTGTCCCTAAATAAGTTTATCTCGCTTGATCTTGAGAGGTTTGTTTAGGTGGTATCACATATGTAGTAGAGATTCCTTAAGGGATAACTTCATTCTTCTTCAAAACCTTCCAATAGGTTCTTTGCCCCTTTCTTAAAGCAAATCTAACTTTGTGGTCCCAACCTTGGCCCTCCAAAGATGAGCATTGAACCTTGAGTTGATTCCACGTGATGCTACACCCCTTGATGAGCCTCCAAATGTTAAAACACTAAACTTAAAAGCTTGGACGTTGGACTATTTGATGATATGCCCAAATGGATTGAAGATGCCCCCTGGCTGGCCTTGACCCTAGTTTGGTGGATGGTGCCTTCTTCCAAAGCACAGATGAGGATGGTTATCATTGAGATGACTTAGGAGGGCTAGCACATCCCTCTTTGATGTCAATGCTTACCCTTAGGGGTGCCATGCCACTCACATGCTTGGAAAGGGTGACATGAATGAATTTTTTTTTTTGAATTGTTTAAATAAAAAATAAATATTTAATGTATTTTTTACAATGACCGAGTTGATATCGATTTGGGGTCGGAGTCGGAGTTGACCCTCGACCCGCGGCCGAGTCGGAGTCGACCCGTGGCCGAGTCGGAGTCGGAGTCAGAGTTTTAAAACATTGCACATGTGTGGAGAAGAATAGGTTGCCCTGTAATTTGTACGACCCAATCAAAGGAAGAGAGAAAGATGTGTGAGTGATGAGTGACCAAATGAGGAAAATGACTCCTCTATATATACACAACGTTGAGGGTGAAGAGATGCGTTGGTTGGGCTTTATGAGCCTACATTTGACTTCTGGCCGACTTTGACAATTTGTCCATAGAAGAAATAAATTCATAATTCCATTTGTACTTGTCAGAATGAGATGATCTTTAGATCAATCCTACACCTCTCGGAAAGAGGAATGTAATAAAAATATCATCTCCATCATATGAGCTGTCCAAGGTGGAGTTTGGCCCTAGTTGCCAATTTTAACAGTTTAACACCACCATTCTCAACATTGATAGGATTCCTAGTTTCGATGAATTATGGGCTAGATGCATTCAAGAGGAGACAAGGATGACAAAGAGAGACAAGACTTCAAATGGAAATGAACCCACTGCTTATTCCGCTCATGCAAGGAAGAAAAATAACGCTGGTCCAAGGAGATAGGGTCAAGGATTCAAGCAAGGATTCAAAGAAGGAAGGAAAGGAATTGTAATAGGGTCGGACACTATGCTAGAGAGTGTCCTCACAAGAAGAACTATCCAAGGGATGATGACAATAACAATAACAAAGGTAATGGCGATCAAAGGAACAATGAATGCTCCCATTGCTCGATATGGAAATGGTCAACCTTGCAAAACATCAAGAAACTCCAAGTATGAGGAAAGTAATGTTGTAGAAAAACAAAAGGAATTTTATCTTATTTCTGCTCTATCTACTACCTCTTTCGGATACTTTGGATCATTGGTTGATTGATAATGGAGCCTCAAGGCACTTCACTGGATACAAGGAGGCCCTCTCAAATTTGGTTGAAAAAAAGACTAATATGGAGATCATACTTGGAGACAGTGCCACCTACCCCATGAAAGGGTCAAACCATTCATCTACAAGAAGTATTATATGTACCCTATTTGAAGAAAAACTTGGTGTCTATCTCTGCGATGGAAGATAAAAGCTTCAAGGTAGCATTCATTGATGGAAAGGTACGTATTTGGCAAAGAAACTGTAAAGATGCATTCACACTTGGATTTTGGGTTGATGGTCTCTATTAGGTTGTAGGAAATCCTTTGGGAGCTTTGACTTGCGATGCTTCACTTCAATCTGAGTTATGGCACCGAAGGTTCGCCCACTTACATTACAAAGCCTTACCTAGGGTAAGGAAGATGGTCACAGATATGCCCGATTTCAACATGAATCATGAAGGAGTTTACATTACAAAGCCTTACCTAGGGTAAGGACGATGGTCACAGGTATGCCCGATTTCAACATGAATCATAAAGGAGTTTGTTAAGGTTGTGCAACTGGGAAACTCACAAGGGGACCATTCCCTTCAAGTGAAAGCCAAACTACCGACATCCTTCAATTGGTCCATTTTGAGCTATTTGGTATGTTGCCAGTAACATGATTGGGAGGATACTTATACTATGCATTTTTTGTGGATGATTTCTCTCATAAAACATGGATCTATTTCTTGAAGAAGAAGGATGATGTGTTCAAATGGTTTTGTTCTTTCAAATCGTTGGTGGAGAATCAAACAGGGAAGAAGATCAAGATATTGAGGACCGACAATGGAATTGAATATGAATCAAATGAATTCAATGACTTTTGCAGAGAGGCTAGCATTAAGAGGGAGACAACCGTTCCATACACTTTTGAGCAAATTGGTGTTGTTGAAAGGAAGAATCAAACAATGACGGAAGCCACCCGTGCCATGCTCCATGATCAAGGTCTACCAAAGTTCTTATGGGGAGAAGCTGCCAACATTGCCATGTATGTTCAAAATAGGAGCCCGCATCAAACACTGGTTTTCAAGACACCTGAAGAAGTTTTCACTAGTAAAAAAACCTGATGTTTCTCGTTTTAGAATATTTGGTTGTCCCATGTATTTTCATGTGTCTAAAGAGAAAAGAAGGAAGTTGGAAGCATCTGGAAAGAAAGGTATATTTGTGGGCTACAGTGAAAATTCAAAGGCAGATAGAATCTATGTGCCTGGTCAAAGAGATGTGGAAATAAGTCGTGATGTCACCTTCGATGAAGACACTGCCCTTGGGAAAGCTAGATATCTCCCCATTCCAAGAAAAGATAATGATGATGCTGCAGAAAAACAGGATGAACCTTTGACAGATGAACTAATGCCCGATGTTGAAGGCCCGATGGATCCCATTGATCCACCTTCTGGTGATCCCTCTACCTCAAGGAAAAGACCTTTGTGGCTCAAAGATACTCTCGAAGATGCTGAAAGACATTGCTCCAAGAGGAATATTTTGCGAAAGTAAGAAGCCAAACAAGTATCAAGGGTACTTAGTTGCTATGAGTACTATTGCTCAAATAGAGCCATGTACATTTGAAGAAGCCGTAAAACTCCAAGTCTGGAAGGATGCGATGAATGAAGAGTATGAATCTATCAAGAAAATTGATGTTTGGGATGTGGTGCCTGGACCGAAGGACAAGTCCGTAGTCACCTCAAAATGGCTATACAAAATCAAACATGGAGCAGATGGGAATGCTAAGAAATACAAGGTCAGGTTCGTTGCTCGAGGCTTCTCTCAAAAGGAAGGAGTGGACTATGACAGAAGATTTGCATCGGTTGCCCGATTGTCAATTTGAGGCTACATGGATATATTGATGCTGACTGGGATAACAGTATGGTGGATCGAAAGTGCACATCAGGATGTTGCTTCTCATTAGGGTTTGCTTCGATTTCATGGATGAGCAGGAAGCAAAAATCAGTTGCTTTAAGCACTGTCGAGGCTGAATACATTGCAACTAGTATGGCCTGTTGTGAAGTTGTTTGGTTGAGGAAGATCTTCAGTGAGCTATTTGAGCACTTGCTGCGGTGATGTTCTGTGACAACCAGAGTGGATTCACTTTTCAGAGTATCCCGTGTTCCACAACTGCTCCAAGCACATTGATATCAATTACCACTTTATCCGGGATATGGTATAGGGGGGAGCAATAAGGATCCAACACATCAGGACTGATGAGCAGGTCGCAAACATCATCATGAAGCCCTTAGGGAAGGTCAAATTCCTAGCCTTCCGAGAGAGACTTGGAGTCAGGGAAAGACCCTCCCATGAGGGCCTTGCTTGCGTTGGACATGGAGCTCCCGGGGGCTTGGGGTACTTCTTGGAGCTATGAGCGACCATAGGGTGAGTGGTTTGCCTTCCCCTATTGGTGCGCTACGTACAGAGTGAGTGGTTCACCTTCCCCCACAATTGATGACACGTGTGTAGGGTGAGTCGTTCACCTTCCCCTATGATTGACATATGCATAGGATGAGTGGTTCACTTTCTTCTATGGCATATGAGCAGGATGTGTGGTTCACCTTCTCCTGTTGATGCCCCAGCATACATCCTGCCCATGTAGTCTGGGACTCATGGGAAGTACCTCTCACCTGGCTAATGAGTTGGGAAAAGTGGTTAGGGACCATAGCGCTACTGATGGATGCATTGTGTACTGCCGTACTCCCTATGACTAGGATGCATGGTGTTCAACAACTTGATTTGGGTTCAAGTCTGATTGAGGTTCTACCTCTGGAATGACTTTTGTCAGTGGAGAGTGGTAAGGTCTTGTGACTCATTCTCAATCAATTTTTCTTTATTATTCATATCGGTGTTCAGCAGAGCAGATATGAGATGAGATACAAAGATGGTTCATGATGAGAGGATGGCATGATGATCGATGATGATGGATTGGCAGGTGGAATTCTGCCTAGTTGAGAGGGAGTGTTAAAATTGGCAACTAGGCCAAATTCCACCTTGGGTCAACTCATTTGATGGAGATGATGATTGCATTAAATTCCTCTTTTCGAGAGGACCAAAATTTATATAAAGATCCATCTAATTTTGGACAAGCAAAAGTGTGTTTTAGAATATATGCCCACATATGTGCAAATTGTTAAGGTTGACCACATCATCATGTAGGCTCATGAAGCCCAATGGACATGTCACTTCACCCTCAACGACTTGAATAAATACAAGTGACCTCTCACCTCATTTGGCATCATCATCACGCACATTTCTTCTCTCTCCTTCTCTCATTGGTTCGTACAACTATTGAGCAAATCTTCTCTCTCACACATGTGGCAAAAGGACGAATTTTTGGGCAAATTGCAGTGTTGAATTTCAAGACTGTTGTAGGAGTTTGACCAACGTTGACCGAGCACTTTCACTCATCCTTTGACTTCGATTTTTGTGGGAAAATTTCGTTTTTGGTAGGTCGTACAATTTGGCACATGAATCGAGAATTTCTGGGCACTTTGACCGCAGGGCTAACTATAGGGTTGACCACAGACTTGACTACAGAGTTGACCAATTTTGACCGCAATTTTCAGGATTGTTTTGGGTTGACGTTGACCACCTTATCAGGCCGAGTTTGACTGGGTATGACCGAGCTCCCAAAGAGGAAGATTTGTTGTTGTGTTGACAATCTTTGATTCTCTGGTTAGGGCTGAATTTGATTGCAGTTGACTACAGATTTGATAGGGTTGTTTTGACTTGGATTTGGCAAGTCAACTTTGACCTTTTGTACTCTCTTTCTGTGTTGAACTTTTTGATATAATAAGAAGAGGAATTGATCAAAGGGTTTTCACCACATTGGGGTTTTTCCCTGGCATCCGCCAATTCTTGTGTCCTCTCGTCTTGGCTTGTCTTCTGCATTTTTATTTTATGCTCTACCTACAATTATTGTCAATGTGATTGCTATTGGAAACTAATTTTGGAAATTGTCATTGGGTTGCTTAAAAGTACGTTGAAGTAATTGTGCTAAGCCTAGAACATACCATTGTTATCTAAATTTAACAAAATATAAATGCAAATATATATATACACACATTTTTTTTCTTTTTTAAATTTCTTTTTCGAAGAAAATTTGTAACTTTCTATTAAAGGATAAAAAGTTACATCAGCAGATGCACTATGGTGCATTCAAGAAAAATATCCTTGCATAGAATAAACTGCATGATCCAAAATATATAATGTTCCTCAACCTTGAGTGATAGTTTGGAAAACCATGTCCAAGATGGATCAACTTGCTATCCATAATAATATAAAGATATAAATAATAACAACTTACTACAGGAAGTATAGTTAGAAACAACTCCCCAAAAAAGTCCCTGCTTCGTCCTTGCTTCCTGCTAGGGAAATACACTTGCGGTTTAATACAACGAACGAGATGATCTTAAAAGTTATAATTTGGTTGGTGAAGAGGGGATTGTGATGGATGGGGAGGTGATCTAGTTTGGCACCTATATAAGCTATGTAACCGAATCTTAGCCTTCGATTCCACTAGTTATGCTTTAGCTTGAGATCCACTATGTCCTAGTTTGTTATGAGATCTTCCATGCTCTCTCAAAAAAGTTCCCTAACAGTGCTATCTTCACTTTTGTCATTGTTGGTTAGGACCATATTAAGATCTCTCGCCATGATGCTATTCCTTATGACCTTTGTATCTTTTAGTGCTTGCAATGAATGCTAACAATCTTCTTTTTCTTTGTAAAGGGTTAGCATATAAACATAAAAAAATTGGAATTTATTACCTTTGGATTGGTGAATAAGGTAGGTCATGACCCAATGCTTGATTTGATGGAAGTATTCCAACTGGAAAATGGAGTTGTCCTTGTTGCCACACGATCTAGCAAGGGTCCTAGGAGGGTTACCTAAGGGGTAACTACTAGACCCTATGACAACAGATGGGACAAAGACCCACTGTCACCTCAGTCAGTGTCCCCTGCTCTTTACGGACTTTCACTAATGGTAGGAGTCCCGGTATGAGGGAAATCACCTGAAATGATGGGATCAATGATAAGGTATATTGTGATTTCCAAGGCCCATTCAAAGGAGAGGCTCAAAATGAAGGCTCAATGCTTCAAAGAAGCTAATGGCTCTCTAAGAAAGACATATGAAGAGACCTAGACCTAGGGTTAATGATATTCAATAATGACAAGGAGGCCTAAGGTCAAGGCTCTAAAGATGATTAGGACTTCTCAAGAAGCATTGTATGATGCTTTAATGCCTTTAAATAGGCTTTCCCTATTCTTGAGAAGGACCTAGAATAGGATCACACGAGACCTAGGGTTTATGAATAACCGTGGGAGGAGACCCTCCAAGGAGCTCATTAGGTCAAGGTAGTGTAGGGAAAGGGTTTTGAATGATTTATTCCACTGAATGCTATGTGCCAAAATCCTCAAGAAGACCACAACCAAGATGTTCAAGATGATTTTCAGAAATTTGACTAGGGCTTGAGATTTCTCATAAATTGGCTATGGGAATTGCCTCAAAATTGGAGGATCACTAGGGGATAAACCAACACAATAGCCTATGCAAATGGTTTCCGAAAGTCACCCGTCCAATGCAATTTGCATCAAGCCCTAGCTAGCCGTCTAGGGTTAGGGTGAAATTTTAGAAAGAGGAGGAAAAAAAAGAAAAAGAGGGTGATCACCAAGTTTTCTTGGATTAGTGCCTTATCCTTGGGCTATGGAGTCTATGTGATTTTATATCAGACTAATGTCTTCAAGGAAGCTAAATCGTGATGCCCTAGCTATCACTCTTTAGCATTTATCTACCAAAGATAATGGACTTTTATGGAAGAAAAACAAGTTCTATTCCACTAGGAACATTCATC
Source organism: Pinus tabuliformis (assembly GCA_031772625.1). Taxonomy (NCBI): domain Eukaryota; kingdom Viridiplantae; phylum Streptophyta; class Pinopsida; order Pinales; family Pinaceae; genus Pinus; species Pinus tabuliformis. The sequence continues at coordinate 424,377,296 of CM062807.1, forward strand.
TACTCGCCATTTAATGAGTAACGTGCACACATTTGTAATCTAACAATCTTTTCAATGATATTCAATGATTAGGGCATAAAAGTACTAGCTGGTTGCAAGATTTCCACACATTAGGCATTATTACATGAAAAATTTTCAACATAAAGACACTTACAAAACAACAAGAGATATATCCAATCCAAGATCAAGATAGCGACTCTAAGAGAGAACAAAATTTCAACACCCAAAAATATCGAAATGTATCAAAAGAGCTCCAATAGATCATCCAAGGAAAAAGTGTGAAATTCTCAAGAGAGAGATCTAAGAAGTGATGATGATGTTTGATACAAATGAGGTCTCACTTTTTATACGAGCCTCTAAAAGTTTGAATTAGCCTAAGATGCCCCTAAATTTACTTTAATATGAAAAATAACAATAACTTTGGTGACAAACCCACCAAATAGCCATAAAGTGTAAGATAAGCCATCCCAAATGAAGTCAAAATGATGTAGTAATGCTATAGGAGGGCCATTGGAAGGCCTAATTGAGTTCTTAAGTGCCAAGATAAAGATGAGGGCTCCATGAATGATGGTAAAATGGGGTGGACCCTTGATCTATATGTAAAACATAATGTGGTGCTCCAAATTGGATTTGGGGCACAACGAATGGTCTCATGGGTCTTCTGATGTAAGAGAAGCCTGTAGATTGCTCCAACCGAGGGCACGAAAGATGGTGCTTGCTCTCCAATGTCTCAAAGACGAGACAAACCTCCACTGGGCCTTGGATCAGATGCCAAACCCTGTATACAATGCTAAGTTCACGGGGGGATTGTTGGTCCAAGCGCATCATCTCTCACATAATGTGGGCAATAAACAAGCTGTTGTAGGTGCTGAGGCTGCCCATGGAATGAGATAATGCTCCGTCACATGATGGAAACCCATGGCTCTCAATGCTTCCCCCACAAGTGTTAATATGATCCTCTGGTGGGCTTGGATTCCGTATAGGGAGGCCAAGCCCAAGGTGAAACCACATGCCAATCCTATATAAGATCCAGTGCATCTCCTCACCTTTAGATACAATAATTCATTAGTGTAACTGAGTAAATAAACTTGTTCATCAAGGGCAAAAATGATACTTCATAGTGGGTTTCCCTTCTAGACTTGGGACTTTGAGCATGTAATGGTGTTACCCTCCCTAGTTAGGAGTAGTTAATAAACCACCCTATTAGGTGTTCCCAACCCCTATAGAGAAGGACATGTCCAAGGTATATCTTTCAAGTGGTAGGTGTCATGTGGATAATGACGAGGTGGATTGGGACACGAGGGTCTCAAGGCCATATGACATGGGCTCAAGGGTGGGAGGGATGTCGACATATTTGGGTGTATCAATGTAGGAGGGAGAAATTGTGGAACATGATTTATTTGGCCTTTGTTTTCCAACCTTTTTCATTTGCCTTTTGCCTTTTATTGATTTTTCTTTTATTTTACTGCTCAGTGCTCTAGGGAATGAGAGCATGATGCTTATGATATAGCTGTGATTACCCCCCTTAAGGTGGACAGTTCATCACCCACCAGGGGTTGGGACATGAATGGGTTCCTTAATGATGGAGGGGGCACTCATAGGTTCCCTTGGAACCAGGGTGATGGCTATAATGATAGGGGGTAGAGCTTATGTTTGTCTTTTGCCCAGGTTTTAAATTTTATTGTCCTGACCATCTTTTGCATTTTGTGGTACATTTCCTATTGAATGTGGCCATATTAGGCTTTTATCTTTTCTTTTTTTAGTTGCATCAAATTTCAGGGCATCGTTCAGGCCCGACCTAAACATGTGGACAAGGGGAGGGGGATACTAGAGCTTTGTGGACCTAGTGGTGATGTGGGCTCAGAGAGGGAAAATGTTGTAATAGAGCTTGTAATGTGCGGAGGGGGGTTAAAAATGTGGAACACGAAAAAGGGATCGTGCTACCAAAATCGGGGTTTCCCGTGTAGTGCCCATTCTAAAGTTGTAAGCTAGTAGGGGAGATCCCACAAGACTAGGGTTGAGGATTAACCCCTTAGTTAAGGTACGGGACAAGGCTACAGTTGAAGTCCTTCCTCCTTCCAGGTCACCTAGTAATCCACACCCAAGTGTGCCCAAGAAAAACATGAATAATCACCCAATTACATAATGAAACATCATACCTTCAGGGTCAGATGGCCCACCTTCAAACATATGATTTCGACAAATGGACGAGGGGACATATCATTGGCTTAGGGAGTGGAGACATCTGGCACAACATCGGCTACACTAGTGGTTGTCAAGGTGTTGTTGGCTGTCGACTAAAGACAAATATTGGTGAAAATTTCTCTTATGGTTTCACCCATAGGTGGTGGGTAACAGTCCCAAAGAGTTCAAATTCCTTCTAATGCATCTCTTGAGTTAATTTTTATGCCTTCACTTCTTTTCCATTGCTTTTTTTTTTTCGATCTTAAGCATATTGGTCTCATTGAGGTTAGTCGCTTGTAGGAGTAGAATAGTTGGCTTCGCAATGAGCTTGTTTGTTTTCATCCTCACATTTTTCCACTCATCACATGGATATCTTATGAGATGCATGAATGGTTGCTGCCTTGGGCCTTTCTAAATGCACTAAGCTCAAAAATAGTAAATTTGCAGGTGGACCAAAAATTTGGACTTAACTCTAGATCTGCTTTTGATGTGCTTAAATGTTAAACATTTCAAGGGTTTTTTTTTGACTGTTTGGATTTTTGAGGGTTTTTATCTTTCGGGAACTGCCAAGTACTAAACCTTCTAATTCTCTGGTGTGAGTGAACTAATGTGTTGTACGACACCTATTTAACGGCCTCGAGGGGTACGGGTTGGTCTCCCAAATGGGGTGGTTGAGGGAAGACCCGAAGTGTCACTGCTCTACTATCTGAAATGCCCTGGAACTCAGCTTATTGCTTGTTGCTCCGACTAGTTAGATCGACTTGAAAGTATGATGTGATTGTTTAAATCGTCCTCGAATGAGGCGGTTTATGTATGATATGAGATCCGTGTCTAAAAATCTCTTTGATGAAGAGGAGGTTTAGGCATCTCTAGTCAGGATACTGGGAGAAAGTAGAGAGGGATCCTTCGGACAAAAAGGAGTATTTTCTAGAGATGTTGAGTTGAAGTTAAAGGCAAAAACAAATATTTTTTCCCTAATAAGTTTTTTTTTTTTTTGGTTTCTCTATTGCTTTGTTTTGTTTTTTTTTATTGTTTGTTGTTTATTCTTCTTCTTAATATTCAATATTTTGAATATGCATATTCCATATTGGTGTATTAGTTCAAAGCTATTTACACTTAGCAAAAATCCATGATTGATCTTCCTCCTACAAGAGAACCCCCCCCAAAAAACCCCATTTTCTTTCACTTCATACATAAATCTAACATATAGTTTAATGTTTCACCAAGACTTCGGGACGAGGGATGCAGGTGTGGAAAGACGCATAGGGGTGATGCGTGGGAGTACCTTGAAATTTTAGCAAAATTTAAGGGGGGGTGGCGGGTTGATGTCAGGGTGTAGATATATATATATATATATATATATATATATATATATATATATATAATTCATATGCAATAATAAAGCATAAATATATTGATCCATACATAATTGAATTAAATAATGAAATACACTGATCCATATTCATCGTTCATACTGGTACATACATCATTCATACTCATCATTAATCCATACACCACGAGATTCAATAATGAAATAAATTGATCCATATTCATCATTCTAGAATCTATATTGGTTTAAAAATTAAATTTATCATTTATCATTCTAGAATGTAAATTGATTTCAAATTTTAATTCATCATTCATCATTCTAGATTCTAATTAGTACTAAGCAAAATAGACTATAGTAGATACCCGTGTTATTAGAACCGAAAAACCCTCTCAACTGAGAATTGGTTGGAACTTGTAAAAAAGCTAGATTAAAAAATAAGTAGACCAAAAATACATAAAATATTCAAATTTTAAAGGAAAACGTATATATTCATGTGCGTGCATATCAATGTTATCAAAACTGAACCGAAAAACTTGGTGGATCGGGTATCGGTCGGAACTCGACCGAAACTGGGAAAAAAACCGATTTACCAAAAACACATAAAATATTCATATTTTAAAGAAAAAACATATATATTCATGTGCATCCATTTGAATCCGAACCATTTATACACAAATATGCAAAAATTCTCATTTATATAGTAAGTAATAGTGCCACTTAGTGCAAAACATCGCTGAACCAAAAATGTTACAAACATCAAGAAGCAGGCTCTAAAAGGCCTTTATAGTCCAAAATAACATGATAGATCATAGTATTATACCATAGCCTACAATACTACAAGCTATAACTACAACAAATCAATGATCAAATCATGAATCATCATCTGATTCCTGATCATCCTCCTCATCCTCACATTTGAAGAACGAGTAGCATCCATGTCTGCAATTCACATGGAGGCCAACATTGAAACTTGAGATATTATTCACCAACTCCAAAAACCACTAAAAACGCCAAATATCTCTGGGAAATTAAAAATCTTTGAAATAGTTCGAAAGTCTGCCGACTCAACAACCCTCCAAGACTCTAATCAGCTCTTCAAATCTGCAAAAAATCTCTCTCAGAACAACCCTGCAAAAAACTCTCTGAATTCTTCTCACGGAAGTCAACTCAAGAATTGAAAGAGACTCGAATGAATAGTGTGAGTGAAATAGAGGCGGTGGGGGTATTTAAATAGCATTAGGGGTTGGGGTGGGGTTGGGGTGGGGGTGGGGGGCGTAGAGTAGTGTTAGAAACTAAGAAAAAAAATAAATTAATTTGTTCCCCAATGCGCAGCCTTGTGAACCGGCGGAACTGGTCTCCGAACCGATCCGGGCCGGTTTGGTACTGAACCGGTTCGGAGGGCCGGTTTGGACCAGTGTTGCCCCCAAACCGGTTGGACCGGCCGATTCCGATAACATTGGTCCATATGAATCCAAACCATTTATACACAAATAAGCAAAAGTTCTCATTTATATAGCTTGAAAAAGTGCACATAACTAAAATAACACCAAACACAATCCATCTCTGAACCGAAAATACATCAACAAATAGGCTTTAGATAGCCTCTAGCAATAAAAAAAATTATGCCACAACAAATATCTACATATCATCAAAATCATTACCTCTATTGGGATCTTCGTCATCAATATCACCCTCTAAGCATTAAAATAAGATAGAAAAAACGTAGCATGCCAAGTCAAGGTACATAGATGGCTTGGTTCTCTTGATTAAATACTAGTTCCATACCTTCGCACATGAGAAAATCCAATGGAAATGTTGCTATCCCCGCGATCCTGAAATCCTGAAACACTGTCAAGTCTATTGGATTTCGTGTGAGATCTAAAATTCTATTTTCTCCGTATGAAATCCAGTGAGGTCGGAACCATTTTCAAACACTATGAGTCATTTCATGGTAATGATAAAATTTTAAGTAAAAGGATGAAAGTGAAAGATAAAGGAGAATGTTACTTTTACTTAAAGAATTTAATACCATGAATTGAATAGCAATAATAGCACCATACACTTGAATATTATGTTTCTACACACAAGTTCTTGAAACTCAAAAGGGGTGCTTCTCGGCGTCCCCCCTCAAAACGAGTTCTTCTAGGTGCCCCCCTTCTAAGGGGGTGCGCCCAGAAGCACCCTTTTTGAGGAGACACACCCCCCACATTGGGAAAACGTTTCTCCTTGCATCTCCACAAAAGGGGGATGTGGGGAAACGTTTCCATGAGGAACACTGATATAGTTTTCTTCCCAATAAACCTTTTTAATCACACTTCAAAATCAAATGATAAGTTAGATGAAAGTCCATGTGGTCTATTTCATCCCATCCAGAAATTCTGTGACTGTCATTGTACCTGGGTGGAGTTCCAACACTTCCAAAGTTTGTCAGCTTTTGTATCCAATTCTCAAAGAATATTAGTGAAATAAATCTGCTGGAATGCTGACAGTGCCTCCTGGATATCTTGCATAATGTGTTGAACGAAGATGTTGCCGATTTCAAATTTTTGGTTAGCTTAGTAAATAACAAGCTTGGAGTCTCCCAAAACCCGTAGTTTGTTTACATTTTTCATAGAAGTTATGGATAAGAGGGTCCTCATGGCAATTAATTCTGCATGATTGTTTGAGCCTTTCCCAGGTGCATCTCAGACTTGTATAGACTCTAGAGTGAGATGAGTTTGAAAACAAGATCACCTCCACACCACACTTGGGAGGATGTCCTTGTGCTGCCCCGCCAGAAAATCCCTGCGGATGGGATTGGTCCAGAGTTGGCTGTACTGGGACTTCGTTTTTTATGTGCTTTGGTGGGATTTTGAACTCTCTGCAAAAAGTGTGGGGACAAGCCCCACTGTGACATCTACTGGAATATCTTTCCCTTTTAAAACGTGTGAATTTCTTACCCACTAGATGCTGTTCATAAAAGCACATGGATACCATGAGCACATTTGTCCACTTGTCATATACAATTGATACCCCAAAGATCCCCTACTCCAAGCTCTGCTTTGCTGTCTCATCCAAACTCCTCTTTGTTCTCTTCACTTTAAGCTCAAGCAAACAAAGATGAAAGAATGAGGAACAGGAAGGGGGAAGAGGTCATTTGTATTTGTTCTCGCTAACCCTAAACCATAAACCTACCCTAGGCCCCATTTCCGCCTAAAATTAGAAATTTCATTAATATGTCGGAGTGTTTGCCCCTCCAACCACTCAGGAGTGGGTTGAGGGTGTACAGGGATGCCTTGGGAGTGCACTCCTTGGCCCTGGAAGTGTCCAATGCAGTGTCACACTCCCAAATTGGTCGGGAGTGTCTCAAAATGGTTGGGAATGCACTCCCGGATTTTTAGAGCATCCTCCCAGGGGCACTTCCTCTCAGAGCGTGGTTCCAGGTAACACTGTGCTTACCACCTGGTTTCGCTTTGGGGGTTAACCATTGGACCTCCAATGTTGCTCGGATCTGACTGCTGCATCAAATGTTTGACACCTTTAGGAACCTCCTGTGCTACTTGTCTTGATAACACAACCAGGTGCCAAAGGAGGAACTGCCACCCCCCTCAGCAGGAACCTGATAGGTGGCCTTCTTGGTGACCTTGACTGAATGGACTGAGGAACCCAGCTTGCCTGTGTAAGCCATCGATCATGAAGCACCTCCATCACCTGAATATTGGATAGCTTCTGGACGGGGATACTGGTGGGGACTGTTCCAGATGAGATGATCCTGCACTTGGTCAGCAAGATAGGTATTGGACAAATCCAAAATTCAAATAACAGACCTTCTACTGTCAGATTCCATCAAAAGTTGTTACTGAAATGAATGGAGCTAGCTTCTTCTTCAAATCAACCTCTATATGTACTCTCAGATTGTCCTAGAAAGAATCACACTTACAATCTGGAATCAAAACTGTAGCAATCTTGTTGTGTCTTCCAGTTTTCTGTGTTCTTCAGATACGATGGAAGATTAACACACAGCAGCTTCACTGGCAGGATTTGATGGAAGATTAACGCACAGCAACTTCACTGGCAGGATTTGAAACACTCTGAACCTTTGTTTCACCTGTCATGGCATCTCCACATTTGTCATCATCCAGCCTTGATACCCTTAGCATAGGCTACTACTAACTACCATAAACATATATGGCCGAGGAAAGAATGCTTTTTTATTCTGTATACACCTTCAGTTTCCGACAAAAAACAAGTCATTTCACCATTTAACTAGTGAAGTCAGATGGTTGATCTGATCCACCGGCCTGTTTTCCAAAATGAACCAATATAAGGAGTACACCATTCTTTTTTGTGAAGATTGATTTAGTACTTGTAGTGACTATGTGCACTTCAAAATTCCATTGCATTAATAATCATTGAGATAACAATGGTCTAAGAATGTATAAATTGTACTTTTCCTTAGCATAGCACAATTAACTTGTATTTTCGTTAGCACACCATCAAGAAATAATCATACTATTATATATTTGTTACCAAAAAGAAAGTTATTTACATTCACCTTAATAGTTTTGTAACAGGTTTGTATACCCAACTAGACTGAAAATGGAATTAGGATAAGTTTCTTCAGTTTAAGTACTGATTTGACAAAGGCTTGGTTTAAAGAGTAAAAACATAAATATTGAAATTTCAACTGTTGGTTGGACAGGTTGCATCTGATATTTTTGTTACTATGAAGTTTGAAGCACCTATTTTTTGGTGTGCATTTACATCTTAAAAGGATGATCTTTGCATAGTTATTACAGTAATGGATGATCAAGGGAGAGCCATTTGAATACACTGTTAGACATTCGTATCTCAAGTATTTGTTTGGTAAAGGTAGCTTTTGTGTATATGTATGGGTGGCAGGTGCTTGCAGTAGCTGTGTACAATCACTACAAGCGGATTTTCCACGAGTCTTTGCAGAAAGGCGCTTGCAAGGGATTTTCATCGGATGGGTATCAAATACCACAGCTTGATTTAAATACCATGCAGACAATTTTCTGCAATTTATTTAGATTTGATTTCCTTTTTTCCCTGCAAAATGTGTCATCAGACTGCATTTTTCTACTTGTTTTGTGGGGGTAGTTGGCTTACTGAGATTCTACTATTAGTTAAGATTAAACACTTACATAAACATGGCAGGCTTGGTGTATCAGACGCGAGTCCTCCCGGAGAAGAAACTGAGGAGAGTGATATGGTGGAACTGGAGAAAAGCAATGTTCTACTCTTGGGTCCTACTGGCTCAGGTATTATTTGTTACCTTTATCTGAGAATGCTGCAAAGAAAGTTTATTAATTTGATCTGTTTAATTTAAAATATTGATGCAATGTTCTTTAGTTAGTTAGAAAGATTGTAGCTATATGCAATGTTCTTTAGTTGGTTAGAAAGATTGTAGCTATATGATAACATTCTAGTTACTTTTTACTAAATGGTTCACTCATAGCTCTCTTGCCATGTAATGACAGGTAAGACACTGCTTGCAAAAACTCTGGCTAGGTTTGTGAATGTGCCCTTTGTTATTGCGGATGCAACAACTTTAACACAGGTACAGGCTATTTTCACTATTGTATTTGCTTATTAAACTGCCCAGGCAAAAGGCCTTGGAAATTGATTTATATATTAATTTGCTAAGACATGTCTGTTTGCTATGAACTAGTTTGTGCATGGAAATACTTTTCTGTCTGAGCATCTTCCTCTTGTTTTCAATTTCCCTGATTCTTTATCTTTCACCAGTTTTCTCTTCACCTTGCAATATATTTGTTCGTTTGTTTTTCTGTTTCACTTTCTTTATAGCAAATTATTTTGTTAGTGCAGATTCGCATACATCAGATAATTTATTTCTACATTTTAACTGATCAACAGCCACCTGTTGAAGTAATGATTAGTCAACTATTTATGGTTCCTATTGCTATCAGTATTATGAATATGATTGTCAATTGGGTTTCGCTCCATCTTAGATAAGGTCCTTCAGGATCAAGCATTGACATAAATGGGGCTAATATGATGAAGGTGACCAGCGCAGAAACAATACAAAAGAATCCCAAGAGACAACCTAAGTCACCTGGTTTGAGTTTCTATTCGAATTCCACAACAATGAAATTCGATAAAAAATGTTAAACCAATTTGTGAGATTTCCTATTAAATTCGAAACTATTTAATAATAATAATAATAATAATAATAAAAATTTATATTTAACTATATAAATTTATATATATTAATGTATATAATTTTACAAGTTTTGCATAACATATATTATATACAAATTATTATATAATACATATATTGAAACTTATATGATTTTATAAACCTCATTATTTGTTAAAAGGTTATGTTAATAATGATGATCATCCCATCTTATTATTAATAATAATATGCATCATATCTTACAGAGATCAAGATGCAATAAATGGAAACCTGTAATAATACACACCCAAACCTTGTATTAATAAATAACAGTATGTTATGGAAAATTTGTACCTTCTTACAGATCAATGGTTGCACATGTGCATAGGATAGCGTGTCGATCAATTGTTTGAAAATCAGTTGTAGGAAGCCACATCGATAGTTGAATGGACTGTTGGTATTCTTATGTCTTTAATTGCAAGCAATAGGGCACTGTGTTGACAGTGAGAAGTTCACAGCTGTTGGAATATTTGTTGTCACAGTTTAGGAAGCAAATTTCTGGATGCATCATTGTAAGATGCAATCACTCCTAAATTGACACTTGAGACCTCCTTTATTGCTCATTAAATACCCTTTGCTGAAGACCCATGGTGCCCTTGTGGAAGACGGTGCCGAATTTACCTTAAGTTTGGTGAATTTCATATGTTCTTCTTTGAAATCCACTGAAATTCAAACTCCATGCTTCAAATCTGGCGAATCTGGTGATTTAGGAGACACCATGGGACATGCTGCAACATAAATGATAATATCATTTGGCAGTCAAAATTCCATCGAAGCAAAGAGCGTCACCTGTCTTTAGCTTGTCTTCTCACTAAATTTAGTTACTAACATCAGTGATTGATGTTCCCTTTGAGCATTATTGTGGTGGCTGTATGTCAAGACCTCTGGAGCATTGTTTCTATCAACAGTCTGTGTGATGTCTCTTTTAAGTTTTATTACAAACATAGTGGCATATTGCTATTAGAATACATGCTTTTTTTCAATTATGTATCTTTAGGCTGTCTTATGAGAGTTCTGTTCATTTACCATGAATTGGGGATTTTTTCCAAAGAAAAAAGGTCATTTCTATTCATAGATTGTATGGACATTACATTTAGTATATGCTTTCTGCATGTACATTCTTCATGGACCTTTCACTGTCCCATATATTTGCATCAATTTAAACAATATAACTAAAAATGGTCCCTTAGTACTCCCGAAAAGGAGCTGTGCACCTGTCTGTTGAAAGATTATAACAAAATACAAAGCAAACAGGAAGCTACATTATCGAGCTCCACTATTCTCTCTTTCAACATTTTTTAATATAAACAAAACAGAGATTGAAAACCTTTATTACAGCATTAGATAAAGCTCAGAATCTGGTTGAATTGATGGCAGAAGTGCCATCCTTGAATTCCTCCTTGATCAAGCTACCTTCAGGAATCTGCAGTGCCTGCTTTGACAAAGTATCTGCTTCCACATTCAACTCTCATATACATGTGTGAGAGTAATGGATTCAAAGGAGTTCACTACCTCTTTCAACTGATGACCAGTAGTTTTTTGAGTTATATTGGATAGCTGAATTATGCCTTTCATCCAAGTTATGACGAAGCTGGGATCACCAAAAATTGGAATATGTTTAACATTTTTTTCCAACTCGCACTGTAGGAGAAATATTAAAGATATGGATTTGGCATAATTGTGTACCTTCTCCTAATCCAGAATTAAACTTTACAGTGATCATTTTGCTAGATACAAGCTTCCAACTGTACTGTTCAGTTCTGGATGTCCTTGTTTGGATCCATCAAAGAATCCCCATGCTTGGGATTCATCAATTTCCAACTTTTCTAAATGCCAAGGCCATTTGACCCAGAAAAAAGGAATCTGGCCTTTGAGAATATTTTAAACCAGGGAGTAAGTTTTTCTCCAACTATGCGAGGGTTCATGCCAAACAGATGCCCCAATTGGTCAAAGAAGGCAATGCTTTGTGTTCTGTGAGTTATTTTTTGCTGATCCATTTTTTTTTTCAACTATGTGAGGGTTCTCTCCAAACAGATGCCCCAATGATTAAACAGGGCAATGCATTGTATTCTGTGAGTTATTTTTTGTTGAGCCATTCTTTTAGACAGTCTTACACTGATCACCAGCCCAAAGATTTCTTACACCTGTTAACTGCTCAGCTTCTGACCACATCTGTTGTGCATAAGGACACTTTAGAAGTGCATGGCAGATTGTTTCTTTTTCCTTCTTTCATATCATGCAAATCCCTGGTCCTTGACTGCATCTTATCTGTAAGACCTTCCATGTTAGAGCCTTATTCAGAATACAGGTCCTTTTTGGCACTTTTAGCTTCCATCTATGTCACGGGGTTTGTCGACTTTCAACCTTCAGGTTCAAAATCCAGATAGCTTTCAAAAATTATTCAAATTCGTTCTGATTCGAGTGAGAAATTTGCTGCCATTTCTGTGCAGTAAGGGTTCAATGGATAAAAACCCTTTCTCTGTTTTTTTCCCCATCTTTACCCTACCTCCTCGGTGTGTGAATCACCTCCCAAACATAGGGAAAATTCTCTCCCGTCCCAACTGCTGCTAACTTTGGCCTTTGCATTTTTTTCTCTCCCATGCCCTAACAGACTGCTAACTCAGTAAAACATTATTGTGTTTATTCCTTTCCATCTCAATAACAAAGCTAATGGGCAGAAGTTGTTTAGTTTGTGATGCTGTGATGCTGCGTTGTTTGTGTGTGTGAATATTCCTTCCTCTGTTTGATAATGATCAGTTTATAAAAAGCTCGTAACTCATAATATAGTAGGATATGCACACGGTAATATAAATTGCGTTAAATATAATCACATGTTAATTTTTTATATATATTAATTTATATAAATTAATTATTATTGCATGTTATAAAGTTTTTTACTATGTGTTATAAAGTTTCTTTTTGTTATATAATATGTGTGTGAGGATAGTTAATAAGTTAATTATTTAATGAATTAATATATATATATATATCTTTTGGCTGTGGTTCGCAGAAACCCTGGTCAACAGGTGACGCTACATCCATGGAAAAATCTGGGCTGATCGACCCCGAAGGGAATCTAGCCCCGCAGCCCACTAGCAAGGCTTAACCCCAAGGGCTTCGGGGAGAATGGACTTTGTGACCTCCCGATGGCGAGGCACTGATTTTGACCAACTGAACTACCCCTTGGGGCTAATGAATTAATATATATATATATATATATATATATAATTAATTAATTAATTAATAATTATAATTTTTTTTTTTTTTATCTAGTTCATGGACCCTGGAGATCGGTGATGGCTATGCACATGGAATATTTGTATCAGGCAGATCCACTCGAAGGGATCAGTCCCTGTCCGCTCAACCACTTCTGAGCCTGAGAGTGTCGAGAGAATTGAAATCGTGGCCTCTCAATAGCAAAGGTACTTTAACGATAGGGACTTGACCAATTGATGTAACCCTCGAGGCTATATAAAATTATAAGTTAACAGTAAGAATTAAAAAAATATTTATAAATATATCATATATGCAAAATATTACTATTAATTATACATTTAAAATTGTTTTTATCATTTTTTTTTGTAAGCAAACAGAACTTAATACTACCAAAAAAGATTTACATAGAGTACAAGCTGATGTGAGCTGTAGAAGCTTGTGTTCAGACGAAGAGTTGTCTGCAAAGTGCCTATTCTGGTCTGAAATTAACTTGTGAGGGACCATCTGCCCACAGAAGGGAAACCAGATGATCCCTTGGAAAATGCATACAATAGTTTATGACAGTTTGGAACATAGGCAATAAAAGCGTGATGCTTTCTAAATTGACAGGAAAAGCTGAAATGACTGCAAACTAAAAGAAGGCAGAGGCATACATAGCTTAATCAGGGACTTGCTCATGTTGGTTGCTTGGCGCTAGAACTTGAGACTGGCGTTGGTTGTCATTGTTCTTTTTTTGCTGCCCCAGCATGTCTAGATAGGCAAATGGATCATCATATCCTTGTAGCAGCCAAGGAGGATGCTCCCATTCAATCAAAACACCATAAGAGCTTGCGCCGAGGTGAGAGGATTCTCCTTTGGTGGATTGGGCGTTGCTGGTGGGATTCTTTGATTGACTATCAACTTTTGGTTCAGGCCAATGTTTTAAAACTCCGACTCCGGTTTGGAAACGGCCGAGGGTTGGCTCCGACTCCGACTCCGACTCGGTATCGACTCGGCCGGTTTGATTTCAATGACTCGGTCGTTGTAAAAAATACATTAAATATTTATTTTTTTATTATAAAAAAACATAATTTTAAAGATTTTCATTCATGTTTCCAAACACAAAGCTTTAGAATATAGAGAGAAGACAACATATGATCAAAGTAGGCTCATGAATATATCCATTATATCAAAATGGCACCCAGTGCACTGTCCAATACATACATGAATGATGATATAGAGATCAAAACAAAACACATAACCAAGGAGGCTAGAAATGGCCTCTACAACAAAAGTAAACTGTGAAACATCACTAGTCACCAGTGCTACTGGCTACTGCTAGAGGAGCCAATATCATCTGGCTCAGACCTTGAATCAGATCCAGACATGGAAACCCATGGCTCCTCCTCATCATCATCTCCAACTGCAATTGTAGAAATGGTAGCACTAACAGGCTGTGCAACAGCTGCACGTTGAGATAGATGAGATATGCGCTTTCGTCGTGGCTGAGCAGAGGAAGTGCCTGCAACTAGAGGACTTGGGGCTGAGCTTGAGGCTGGTACAAGTGGATCTGCGTTCAACTGAACATTTTGTTCAAGTGATGCCTTTGTCTGTAAATCCAAATCAAGATCCTCATCAGAATCAAACTCTGCTGGATGACTCTCCACTACCCAATATGATGTTGGATCAATATCTTCCAACACAATGGGATCTGAATCAAGTCTTTTGTTTAGCAATTGGTTGCGTTTGAGCCGGAGGTTGTATTGGACATAGACTAGATCATTTAACCGTTTTTGATCGTAACGATTTCTCTTCTTCGTGTGAATCCTCTCAAAGACAGACCAATTGCGCTCACACCCAATAGCATTCCAAATTTGACTCAATATACAAATTGCAAACTTCTGCAATTGTACACAATGGCTACCAAAAGCCTCCCACCATTGTGTTGCAAAAACATAGTAGTGTAATGAGTTAGCTCAACAAATTATATCCAACATTCAACTTTCAAATTATAAACAATTTAACAAAATAAGAATTTAAAAATGAAAATTTTTGTTTACCTGGCTTATCTGCTTCCCTTTCAATCTTTGCTAGGTTCTTGCTAAAGGCACCCATGGCTTTGCTGAAATAAGTGACCTGTTGGTGTATCTCCAGCTGATCACTCTCCAATGGGTTCATGCGATCAATGCAATCAATCAATCCATCTCTAACCTCCTGTTGTAGCGGCTACAACCACCCTCCACAATTTTGCCTTAGCTTTGTTTTGGAGCCTCCCTACCGACCATCCTCAGCAACATGTCTTGCATTGTCAAGCACTTCAATTGTTTCATAGAGTCTTGTCAGCCTGTGCATGCAAGTTTGTTCCACCTCCTTCATAGGCTGATTTCCAGACTTAGTGTCAGTTGTTGGTTGAGCAGCTCCCTCTGGGAATTGCGCAATTCTGGAGGGGAACCAGCCTTCCCTCCATAAATTGCACAAACCCAGTTGGACACCCAGCTAGGCTCCATAATTGCGCAATTCTTCCTGACAGTCTTCCTCTCAAAAATTGCGCAATTCATCCCAGGACAGCTGCTCAACCCAGAAATTGCGCAATTCTGGGCAGCAGTCACCTGCTGCTCCCAGAAATTGCGCAATCCCTTTGGGACAGCTAGCCCAACAACTAGCAGAAATTGTGCAAATCAGTCAGGCAGCCTGTTGGGCTTAGAAATTGCGCAATGCAGTCAGACAGGCTTCCTTGAGAAAATTGCGCAATTTGACCTAGGACAGCTACTTAGCCTAGAAATTGCGAAATCCCTTTGGGATACCCAGCTCTGCTCAACCTAGGAACAATGCAGAGTTTCATCCTAGGCTCGTAGATCGATGCATGTACCTTCAAGTTGACCAGTTCCCTCTGGGACCGAGCAAAACTGATTTGCATGCATGGATTGCTTTTCCCAAGGAAACATGCAAAGGCATCCCTAGATTTAGGAATCTATTTTTAGCAGCTGGAGGTTACATGCAAGGATCATTTCAGGAACTTCTTGCCAAGTGTCGTTTTTCCTAGATTTGTGGCATGCGTGTCATAACCTCGATTTTTTCAAAACAACTGGACGCTGCAGAGCTCATTCCACGCATCTATCTTGTAGCTCTGACACCCCACATCGCATCTAGGAGTCGTAAGCACATTCAAATCATTGTTTCGGGGTAAGCCCGCTTCGCATATCTTGTGCTGCATTTCTGTCGCTTTTTGTGTTTTGTCTTGTGTGAATGTTGTTTGCTTGATTTCTATGAACGTTTGCTGTCGTTTGCATGCATGTTAGCTTGTACAAGCGTCGTTTCAGTTTTCGTTCCCATGTCACTGCTGTCGCATGCATGCCACTGTTTTTGCACCAATGGTCGCCGTCACGGCGACCCGCTTCACACAAATGCATGCGTCCCATTTTCTGAATCCCGCACTTACTGTTTGCATGCATAATCATTGACTTTTGTTTTCCCTCATCTCATCATGCATTCAGACTTCTCATGTTTTCAGTCACCCGTTGGCCAGTCTGGGCTACCTTCACCCAGACCGTGCCTTGCCCGGCTAGCATTGCGCATTTATGGAAGCGAAGGCTTTGCCTTCCCTCCAGAAATTGTGCAAGTCTAGCCCAGCACTGACCTCTAGGCTTGCATTGCATAATTCTTGGAGGCAGTGTGGTGTTGGCCCCAGAAACTACGCAATGCGTTTTGCTGGTTGCATGTCACTGCTGACTGAAATTGCGCATTACACAGTTTCAAGGCTGGATTGTCCATTGCGCAGTTCCAACAGTCAGTCAGCCTCCTGGTAGCCCGAACTATGTCATCCGCAGTCTTGGCAGTCATTCTCCCAGCCTCCCAGTGAAAATTGCGCAATCTTCACGGACAGTCACACAGGTATGTTGCATGTCAGTCCTCCAGTTTGTTTTGGATTTGAAGTGATAGATTGCTTGCCATGAGTGTTGCTATGTCTCCAGGTATCACAGGTGTCGTCTGCCTCCCAGCGACACAGGTACAATGGCTTCCAGGAAGAATAGTCAAAGACACCGTTAAGAGCGCAACTGCGGATGCAGTCGATCAAGTGTCTATGAACTTGCCTATCTACGAAGACATCAAGTTATTCATGGACAAGGATATCAAGATGAATGGCAACAACATCATAGCGAGCAACACCATCAGCAACAGCAGAAGGCAACACACCTACACGTGACGAATGCAAGAGGAAGGTTGTTGACAACATAGAGGCGGAGCAAAGTTGCAAGCTCAAAGCAAATCCACTCATGATGAAAGCAGCTTTGGAGATTGAGGCTATATGAGGTGACGACACGACACAAAGATTGCGTGAAGGTAGAGAAAGAAACACAGAAGGAGTTGCATGTGCTGAAGCAACAACTCAAGGAAGAACATGGGCTGCACAAACGAGAGAATGAGTTACAACAGGAACAGGTACAACAGGGGGAGCAACATGCACAGATAGATGAAACTGCGCCTGTACAAGTTATAGATTCATCCCAGTCGCTGGCACAGAGTAAACAAGGTGAGAAATGTTGTTGATTGCATGGAAGTGTATTAAGGAGCACAGATGTCATTATGCGCACACATGCAATCCTACCCATTTGGCACACTCACCGAGGCAAATACAAGAAGCAAGTCCGACTGGAGCTGAACATGTATTTTGAGAAGTTGATGCGCATGGTCACAAACACACACTCGGAGATCGGCACAGACACCATGGATCAATGTGTTGCTAGTCCAGCTGCACTCAAGACTGTGATGCGCATATTATCAGACGAGATGGACGGAGGAGCTTTAGCAGTGTACTCGGATGCAACGGAGGCAAGAGTTCGCTTTCAGCAGGATGTCACCATTGAGCGCACAGACACCATCACGGACGACCAAGATTGGTAGCAGTGCACCACCGTCGATCATCGCAAGACTGTGAAGGAGTTGGTCTCAACACAACTGTTTGAGTGTTAGTGATAGCTTGTATAGCTTTCTCAAGCCTATTTTGTCTCACATGGGTACATGTGCAGATTGTATGTAACATCTCGTCAAGTGGAAGTTCAAGTGTCGATAGTTGAATGTAATATTCATAGAGTAGTTGAAGGGTCATGAGGGTAGGTGAACAGTGACAAAGGGGAATGTCAAGGGTCACCCCACCCTTTGCTATCTATAATACCTCATAACTCATTGTATAGCCTTTTGGTCAGCCAAGCTCCCGATAGGAGTATCTTAGAGAAAACTTAGAGAGTAGTGTCACGAGCCTTGGCTTCTACACTGTGTAGAGCTAGTATATCTCTTTGGAGGAGTAGGTGACAGTGACTGTAACGTTCTGCTTTCGGAACTAGTGGTTGGTCATTGTTGTATTGTATGACTGGAACTTTCACTTCTTAATATAACAGTGCCAACACGTGTCATGCATATGTTGTTATTGTATTTCAGCTTCTTTGCTTGTGCGTTCCCTTCTTAACTCCGTGCTTTCACAGGTTGAAGGGGTGCACTCACCTCACCCTTCGTGTGTTAGAACTGCTCATGCACCTTCCTTGACTTGCTGCATATGTCACACCCTTGCTACCAACAGGGACATCTTACTTTCCTTTGCGCGCAACCGCGGTCAAGGCGATACCGTACAACCCACTGTTGGGACTTCTACACCAAATAGTCTGAGGTCTAGTTGGGACTTCTTATTGGGGAGATCCCCTGACATGTTGGCGGGTCTGGCATCGTCAACGCCTCCCCACCCAAAGCTCTAGCCTCCAGAGCTTTATAATGATACCTGGGGTTCAAAAAATACCTAGTTGCATGTATAGGGCGATGGAGTTGATTGTTCCATCTTTCATCAATGATTGCCCAAATGGGCCCATACTTAGCCACTCTATCCTTGTATGTTGTCTTTATTTCTCCTTTGCTTGATCCATAGCCTCATAAATGAAGCCCATAGCCAATCTTTCCCCATCCACCAACCGCAACACCTTAACCAGTGGCTCAACAACCTTCACAATCTTTGCTGCCTTTTTCCAAAATATTTCTTCATTAACTTTCTTTTTCAAATCTTTGCCATCCTGTTTGTGAGACCACTGGCTTTCATTCCATTCATCACTGGAAAACATCTTTTGCAAGTTTCTATGTTGGGAAAGCATAGATTGCAATGTCAAAAAATGAGTTGCAAATCTAGTGATGGTAGGCCTAATAATATCCCTGCCCCCTGTGTGTCTTCTCGTCAGGCTCAAAATCCATGAATGATTGTAGATACATTTTGTCTTGACCCAATCTAATTTGCCAATATCCTCAAGCATGAGGTCTATGCAATGTGTAGCACATGGGGTCCAAAAGATGGTTTTGTGTTTTTCCTACAGTTTACCAACAAGAACAAAGTTAGAGGTATTATTTGTGATGATTTGAACAACATTAGCCAGCCCCACCTCTTCAACAACCTCATCCAATAGCTGAAACAACAATTGTCCATCTTTCACCCTATTAGATGCATCAACTGATTTTAGAAACATGGTTCCCTTTGGGCAAAAAATAAGAAAGTTTTTGATGGTACGGTTCCTTTGATTGGTCCATCCATCTGACATGATGGTACGTCCTATTTTTGCCCATGAGTTTTTGAAATCTTTCAAATATTCATCATTGGAGGAAATTTCTTTCTGCAAACGAGACCTCGTTAACTTATGCATAGTAGGGCCTTTGAAGCCCTTTTCAGTAGCAAATATGGCATCAAACATAGGCTCATAATATGGTGAACGGAAAGCATTGAAGTGGATATCAACATCATACCACCATCTAGCTATGTAATCACAAGTAGTCCCCCTCAATTCTTTCTTCCAATGGTCATCTAAAGTGGGCTGCATATGACTTCTACTAGCTTGAGGACAATGTGTATCTGATGGGGAGGAGGGTGTGATGGTAAAATATGTTTTGATATTCATATCACCCTTCTTTTTCATTTTACCCTTACCCTTTTTTTCTTGCATGGACTCTAAAGAGGGAGGAACATAGCGGAAGGGGTTGGATGCATTAGTACAAGGGATAGATGAAGAGCCCTCAAAATCAAAATGGGGGTTGGTAGCCATCATTTGTTGTATACTCCTCTTCCTCCCAATGTCAACCTCTATTTATTTTTGCCTAGTTTTTTCTTCCTGAAACTTCTCAAATATATTTAACACTCCTTCATAATCTCCCCAATTTGTGGTGATTTACATGGAGTAATTTGGCCTCTAATACCTACCAAGTGTTGTTTCAGCCTATGAATGCCCCCAGGACCCTCCTTAATTTTTCTATGGCAAAATTTGCAATGCATTTGATTATCAACCATTTCAGCATATGCCCAAGCAACATCTTTCACTCTAGGAGCCATTTTTTTACTTGGAAGTGAAAGGAAAAAATCTGAAAATGAAAAGAAAAAAAATAGCATTGCTTCAATGTTCATTTCTTTTACAAAAAAACACTCTTTTCAATTTCTAGATTTGCAAAAAAAAAAGAATAAGCAAAAACGGATTCCAGAAGTGAAAAAAAACCTCTAGGCACAAACTGCCTCTTCAATGCTGCTCCAATGGGTGCCTAAGAAGCTTCTCAATGCTACTCCAATGGATGCCCAAGAAGCTCCTCACTGCTGCTCCAATGCTTGCCCAAGACTCCTCACTGCTGCTCCAAAAACAAACTCCACAACTCTTCACAAACTCCTCACAAATTCTCACACAAATGCAATGAGATCACTGTGAGGAAATGAGAGGGGTTGGGTAGCTTTTATAGGGTTGGGAGAGGTAAATGTACCTCAAAATAACCCTAAGCCAAATTAGAATTCGCTGTGGGGTCCAATTTCCCCCCTAAAAAATCCGCAGGCCGTCAATTTGCATCAGTGACCGAGCCAACTGAGTTAACTCGGGCTCGGCCGAGCCGGCCGGGTTGTTACCAACTCGGCCGACTCGGTAACAACCCGGCCAACTGATTCGTTTCGGCCCACCGAGCCGACCCGGCCAAGTATTGGCTCGGTCTGGCTCGTTCGAGTCGAAGTCGGCTTGGTCAGTTTTTAAAACACTGGTTCAGACCTCTTGCTGGATGGGGAACTTCCACAATCCTCTGGGCCCTTATCCTTTTCGTGTGCCACTAGAGGGTTTGGGTGAGGAGGAATGGCAGTCTGGAGAGAAGAGGTCATTGTAGCGGAAATTTCCTTGGAACTGGTGGGATGCTGGAGTTGGAGGGATGGGAGGAAATTCGATGCCAATTGATTTGGAGAGATTTTACTGTGAGAGACAGGTGCTCTTGAGATTGATGCTGACCTCTGCCATTCTGTGTTCAGATCCGTCCCTGGCTTCTTCCATGTTCTAGAGGTGGTGTGCTAACAGGTTTCTCACTGCCCAATGTCCACCACTCAAACGTCTACGCTCCTCTGCCTTCATTGCTGCAACCAAATGTTGAATGTGCAGTGGAATGTCTTGGTTGAAGAGCTCCTTCACTTGGCCATGCCAAGGAGGGAGGGGCGGTCGCCCTTGCCCTCTGCCACTACGTCTAACTCTGCCAAATTTGTGAACCATTCCTGCTTGCCTGGTGCGATGGAGCCTGGTAGTTTTGAATTCTCTTACTTTGCCCTGCTCTTTTTAACCTGCTACTTGCAGGAGAGAATGATGGAGGGAATGAAGGTGCAGACAACTAAACCAGAACAGGAGCATAATAACAATTGTGAGGCAGATCTCAAGCCAGATCCAGAGGGAATGTTCTGGAAACCCTTATTTAACTGTGACTGAACCCAATTGAATGAGCTCCACAGTGCATGACTGCCATCCGAACTCAGGATTGAATGCTGGCATGAAGTCTGTCATGCCGTCTCTGACAGGGCACTGGGATCGAGGATACACCCAGATCTGGGGGGAAAGTTTTTCTCATATTAATTATATATGATATAGAATATTAATATATTAAAAATGTATGAGTATAGTCATTGAGTTATATATATATTTTCGAATCTAATGATGAACCTTATCCAAATTTCATCTTGAAATTCAAACTCATTTCGAATTTTATGGTTGTTGAACTCAAACCATATGACATTGGCTACCATAATTCTTTCCACTACTGTTCTGGCTCTTGTATGCCAGTTCCAAACATGGTTTTATTTCTCGAATGGGCTGTGTACTCTCCTAGGGTCTGGCTGTTAGACCAAGCTAGTGTATTTTCATTGTCACATAGTCTACACATGAATTGCAAAGAACCTCATTCTTACATTCTGGCCCCAAAGTTTGAGCATTCACCCAGCCTTGCTGCCACAAGATTGTTGCTCCCTAAATCAGCCTTTTGGTTTTGGGTATAGAATCTTTAATCATGTAAATATTCAATCATCTCCTCTAGAAATATCTGTAAGTGTTTGCACCCTTCCCAAGTATTTGTTCCTATCCTCACTTGTTCACCACTCCCCACCCTTCAGGCCGACAGGTTCCCCATCACAGGAGAGGTTTGTACAAGTGACTTTCAATGGGTTGAAACATTATTTACAGTTATTTTTCTTGGATTTATTATCCAATCAATTAATGTACCAGGCTTGATATATTTTTTCACTATAATTTGCTTTCACAATCCTCCATTTTTTTAGAACCGTCCATAAACTCTTAGCTGCCTGGGATTGGCCAAAGAAATGAATGATTTTTTAATTTCCAGCCCCTTCCTCCTTGGGATTTGCTATATTCTTCCATTTCCCTAAGAGGATGTCTTCCTTAAAGTATTTTTTCCCATTCTTTTCCAAGTCTCCTTTTGGGAGATAAGCCAGGGAGTACCAGAATATTGGAATTGCTTTAAACCCCAAGTTTATCAAAAACAATATTCCCTTGATCGACTGCCATCTGTTCCACCAATATGCTATTTAATTATTTTAAACCTCAATCTTTTCTAACAAATGGGACCAGTCTGTCTTACCATATCCATTTTGATTTAGAAGAAAACCAAATGTTTAAACCCTCATTGAAATTCATTTGCTTGAAATGAAATATTTGGAACAGCTGAATCTCTAGTTCACTTTCCAATCATTTAAAAGAGAATGCTGGTTTTTGAAAATTGTTCTCCATACGTATAGCAAGACTATAAACCTCTAGAACTTTTAGCAATATTTTTGCTTCTCTTGGAGATCCAGTGCTAAACAAGAAAACATCATTTACAGACAGCAGATGAGATAAGGATAATGCTGTGTTCATCTTTACTCCTGAGATAGCTTCCACCCTCCTAGCTTCTAGTGTAACCCTTTTTAGTCCTTCAATTAAAATTAAGAACAACGAAGGAGATGCGGGCCATCCTTTTCTCATTCCCCTCGTGGGATTGAAGAACTTGGATGTTGACCCATTTTTTAGAACCGCTGAAGAAGTTTAAGTTAAGCATTTCATGATTGCTTTACTAAAAAATACATAAAATATTAAAGTTTTCAATAAAGAAAAATATTTTAAAGATTTCAAACTGTTAGATACAAAATATGCAAAGTATGTATATGTATATACCATGTAAGGGTGAATATATCAAAATGGCACTGAGTGCAATACATATGTAGAAACAAAATACATAATCAATGAGGCTTCAAATGGCATTTAGATTCTAAAAATGGTGTACGTTGCTGTAATCCATTAGTCTACTACGTATCACTGATCAACATGATCACTCATGGAACTCATGGCCACTACTAGAAGTGGGATCCTTGACATGAACTGTTGTATTTGGCTCAGAGTCCATAAGGTTGAATTTGTGAAGCAGGGTCTCAAGGATTTTAAAATGAATTTGTAGATCAAGGTCTTAAGGATCTCAAGGTTGAATTTGTGAAGTAGGGTGATAGAAGTTGTTTTTTAGGAAAATTCTTTTTAAAAGGATAGTTCTTCCTAAAACTGAGCATTGTGGTGCTAAAGTGGACTGACTTGGTTGAATAGGTATGAACTCGTTTGTGTTAGACTGGTTTGGTACTAAACTGGCTTTGTTGACAGTTGTACATCAACTTCGTTGCTTCAGTACTAAATTGGTCCCAAAACTGTTTGAGGCCAGGTCAATATGGTTTGGGATTGACTTAGTCAACCTGGTGGAGTCAATATGGTTTAGGTTTGACTTAGTCAACTTGGTCAATTCATAATGCTTTAGGGTTGACTTAGTCAACTCGGTCAAGTCAATATGGTTTAGGTTTGACTTAGTCAACTCAGTTGAGTTCAAGTCTAAATCAACCTTTTTTAGACATTGAATAAAATAGCCATTTCTTAAGGTCTTAGAGTTAGTGAGGGGGCATCTGCTGTGGATACCCTACGGTTTGGTGTAGCTAGCTGCTAGTGTATTGAACCATCTTGGTGAAAAGATAAAAGTGTGCCATCTCTGCTCTTCATTCTTTGTTTGTAACTCTTTTGTTAAGTTTAATTTCTTCTTACAAAAGAAATTTGAAATGGAATCCTTGTTTTAAATGACTTCAAACTTTATGCCTATTTCTTTCCATTGTGTTGTCACCCGAAGTGTACACCAAGGGCCACAATGCTCAGGGCAGGGGCTGTCACTCTGATCGATGCCGACTCCGATCTAGCTATGTCCTAGGGAAGCTAAGGGGGGTAGTCCCTAAAGGGTGAAAGGGTAGATGATGAAGGGAAACTTGTTGGAAACCAACAAGCTCTAGGAGATGCACTTAGAGTTATCTTATTAATTCGACTTAAATTAAATGCAAGAGTGATTAATTGAGCAGTGCTTAGGCTATTCAATTAGATTAGACTATTTAGATTTAAAGTTATGAGACCAGTGCTTTCAACTACAATTCTCAGAGAAATCAACTCGCAAAATGGATTATCAAGTCATAAGATAACAAGTGCTACTTAGGGAAATTAGCTTAACAATTAGAAATATGAGCAAGAGATCAAAATTGCAACTACCTTCAAATCACCAATGGTTTGCAATTAGAAGCTCAAAACACAATGTGATGATAAGATTCACAACAAGATGATTCACTCTACAAATAAGTAATATGCAAGTTAGGAATTAAGCCTACAATTCTGATTGCCAATTGATGCAAAGCAAGGTGAGATGTGATTTAATGAAATAGATTTCCAATGAGATTTGCAATTTAGGATATCTAGCTCACTCAAAGATGATGATTATGATATGAGCTTCAAAGTTAACCATTAATATCACCACAATGAAACGCAACTTATTGAAGTCACTCAAACAATTATCTCAAATGTGTTCCTTTATGAGCTCTCTTACATTTTAAGCATATGATGATTAGGATCAAGGGGATATGAGAGCAGTGAGATTGTCAACAGTGAAAATGCAATGATGAACTCTGCAACCATGTCATGCAAGTAAACTAACAAAGCTAAGAGCCAATTATTTGTAGATCTGTTCTTTGAATGCCAAAATTAAAGCAGAGTTGCAATGTAGTATTACTGCTATTAGTGGACAGACCGCAAGAGGGAACTACTGCTACAAGGAATTAGTTACCAAGGTGCTACAGCAATACAAGGGACAAGAACTAATTTTCAACATACCAGATTGATGTTAGAACCAATGTAAGTTTAAAATCAGACCTCTGCTAACACATAATCATTAACATAAGAGCACTGTCAAGCATACATTCAGTGAGGTCAAGATAAAAGCACAAATAACCCAATATATATGAGATTGTTAGCAATGCTTTATATAAACAACTCTGCCAATTAGATCTTAATCAATGATGCCAACAAAGGGCATAAATGAGGTCTGGAATCCAAACAGAAAAATGGAAACAACCAAGAGCAATTACTTATCCTTTAGCTGTCTAAACGCCACAAGTTTGCACCAAGTTTAAACCAGTGATGAAACAACAGGACCAGAACCTATAATAGTGAGATCAAGCCTTCAAGAAATTCGTCTAGGACTGCAACAGAGGATATTAGTTTATTAAACTCAGTGGATCAGACTAAGTACTTGGAAAAGTCTCCTATTAAGCCTGCAAGACAAAGATGTTAGCCCAAGAAAACCAGCGATTAGTCCTCAATGCCTCACGTCTAATTTATTGGTCTCCTTCTGGGCTACGCTAGGGCTATAATGGCCAAATCATAGCCTCATACCTCTGCGGCCAAGGCTAGTAGTTCAGCCTCTTTAGGGCTTCAGCTGCCTCAATGGGGTAATATTTCAGAACCCTCGGCCCTCAAATCTGTCTCCAACAAGCCTGCACTGGAAATCAAGTTTAGTTCAGCCTCCTTAGGGCTTCAGCTGCCTCAATGGGGTAATATTTCAGAACTCTTGGCCCTCAAATCTGTCTCCAACAAGCCTGCGCTGGAAATCAAGTTAGATCTGATGCTGATGCTAGAAATATAATTGTACCCACCAAAAACTTATCTACAATTTTCTGAAAGATAAACTCTTGCAAAACCTGAATTTGCAAATGAAACTAGCTCTAATAGGGCTGCGGCTGCCATGGAAATCTTTGTTGAAGAATAAGAGTCACGATATTGCAAATTGAACCCTTTAATGCCCTTATCAGGCCTTAAACCCCTCACAACCTTAACAAAATGCTAGACGACCCTAAAAAATGGTATTTTTAGGCCTCAAAACCATAACCGTCTAGGGTTTTTAATGGATAGGACCTTCAAAGTTCCGCTTTCCCATCTGAATTTGTAAAAAGAAAAGAAAAGAAAACAAAACCCTTATCTCTCCATTCCAAGTCCGCAAAACCCACGTTAGAAAGCCCTCACTAAATACAAAATTTAAAGAAAATCATACACAAAGGTTAGTATATTATTCACAAAATGAAAAATAGAATACAAGGGCCCAAATTTTATTTACAAAATTATTTACGAAATTTTCACAATATCTACAAATAAAATTACAAGCTCCAATTAAAAGATAAATTCCTTTTGTAGGACAAATTAATTTAAAAATAAGATATATAAAATTTATGGTGAGCAGTGGCCAAGATCTCTGCAAAATCAATTGTTAGATAATCCTTGAAATTTAACAAAGTGGGCTCTTAAGCTTTCTTGTCTTGGGAGTTGGCTAGTCCAACCAAAGACTTCCCCTCACGCCCAAGATCTGAATCCCTGAAGTCTCTACACACTTAAGATCAAGTTATTAGATCAATAGGGGCTAGATAAACACCATAACCCTCAAGATCTAGAGATACCTACTAGATCAATCAAGTTAGAATGCTTTTCTAAACCTAGTAACTAATGCAAGATACTTGTGCAAATAGTTAATCCAATCAACTGGCTAAATAAATAATAACTCATAAAATATTATTCAATAGAGCATTAAGAACATGATCCAAAAATTTACCACAAGAAGCAGAAGAGGAACACCACCATGAATAAACCCCAAAGTCTTTTGCTTTATTGATAAAAAAGTATTACAACCAGCAGAGCTTGACTCGGAGCTATTTTACGAATTTTTTCTCTATTCTTGAGAAGCAAATGGCTTCTAATTTATAAATAAATCCTCCAAGTGGAAAATAACGGCTAGTTGGCTTGATCCCAGTCAAAATAATTTAGACCGTTGAAAAATATTTGATCATTTTTTAATCTCCACCGTCGAAAATCTTTATTTTTGAGGAATTTTCGAATTTCCAATTTAACCCGTTTTTTATTAGCCAAAAAATAATTATTTTGAGCTAATTTCCTCAAAAGTTTGATTTTGACTTAACCACTAAGGCCCAAGGGTCCATTTTTTCTTGAAATTTCCAATATTCTCTTAGATTGTGATGCAGTGTACCAAGGATGCTTAAACCTATATAGACTTCTCATGGATGGCCAAGCTTAGCGACAAAGTAGAAAGATATTTACCCTTGGCACAAGGAAATGTTGAAAATGTCAGCTTTAAAATACCAAAAAATTCACCTCATTTATTTGAGGTTCTTGGATCTATTTCATGGAGCTTTCAGGCTGATGGCTGAACCTGAAATATGTATTATAGCAATAGATACTTCAGTTTTGCCCAACCTTTTCACCAGGAAAGCTCAGGAGAATAAACCTTGGAAATATTCTTGAAGGAGGTCATGGAACACAATCCCAACCAACATTCTGATCTGAAAGTTACTTTTATAACAGAAGATTTATATCATCACTAATTCTGATTTCTATTTCATCTACACATATGAAAGCATAATATATTTCAGTGTGACTGTCCCAACTGTTGAAAAATGTAACTAGGTTCGTTCATCATAATGACATGTGTAATCATGATTTTATGTAATTGATGAAAAGAAGAAAAATAAAATTATTTTGCAATGCTTGAGTCATGGGTTTCATGCTCAAGGAATTTTATTTTATAGTTAAGGCTCCCATTGTGAGCCTTTAGGGTTGGTCATCAAGTCATAAAGTCTAGGAAGTCAATGTCATGTATTGAAGACATGTTACATATTGTAAAAAGTAATTTTGATTGTGTCAATAACCCTCCAAGACCTTGTCACAAGCTATTACTCATGTCAGCCTTCTAAAAGGATGAAGATGTTTCTAGACAAGCATGTTGGCCTATGTGCAAGGAAAAGTTGGCTTATTTTGAGTGACAGTCCACTATATATAAAGAGGACTCGACCTCCATTTGAAGACTCATTTGATCAAGCATAAGAAGGATAAAAAGGAGAGCAAAGATCACAAGAAGAGCAATCTCATCCATCAAAGGAAGAAGAAGAGAAAGCCGAGTTGTTTTTGGGTCTGTTTTAGGGCTAATACCTCCACACGTGCGAAGGAAGGAAGAACCATCTACTGCAGAAAAGGTCGAAGGTCTTACTGTTTTCCAAGAGGCCGAATCAAGGAGGAAAATAAGCAAGATTACAAGTTGAATTGTAATAAGAAGTCATACCATCCAAGCGAAGAAAATCAAGGTTCAAAAGTTGGTCAATCACACGTGCTAGGGTTTCTGAAGTAGGGTCGAGAGCTGCAGATCTGATCCAAGGGACTGAAATCTGAAGGATAGCCGAGCTAGTGGGAGAAGGAAGAAGTTTGACCATCGTTGACTCAAGGAAGAAGGAGTTGAATCAAGAAGGCTTGTGACTTGGTCTTGGAGAGGTTGTTGTGTCAAGGGTCTTGGTCTTGGTATTCGTCAATTGAAGTCTCTATAAGAAGAAGAATTTGTTTTGGGTTTTCCTCTCACATTGGAGAGGTTTTGGCCCACGCTGATCGGCTACATTTTGTCTCTTGTCTCCTTATTGTTTATGCTTTGGTAGTTGTTTGATGAAGAACACTATAATCATCTAAACAAAGAGAAGAACCTAATCTAAAGAAACACAAAAGTATTCACAAGCAGTTATGAGAACAAAAGTATTGCTATGCCCTAGATTTCTCACACCAACAAATCAACTTATGAGAACAACCATAAAGCTACTCATAACAATGTGAGACCAAAGTTTGATTTTCAGTTACTCAACATATGAATTTAGGACATTAATGATATATTTCATATATTACACAAATTGAAGATAAAGTACAATATCTCAACTCATCCCAAGTTGGTACAATCCGTTACACTTATCCCAAAGGGACTTTAAAATTGCTTCCCAAACCCTAGTTTGAGCATTCTTAATCAATGATACATCCTAACTGATAATACAAATTGCCAAGCAGGGCATCCCATCAAGGTATCAAGCCACACTAATGGCTTCCCAACAAGCTAGCATCAACACCATCAAGTCCACCCTTGGATCTCCCACTTGCAATGCACAAGATATCTAGGCTCCACAAATCTTGCTGTAGGGTTTCATCCTATAAACCCTAGGTTTGGCCCACACCAAGACTTAAAGACAACTGGTGGCATTCTTGTCTTCTCTAAGGTTCACTTCATGCAAACTGTAAATCATCCAATTCTTGTATCACATAATTAGAAAGACTTCAACACAAGTATCTCAGAACACGGGTGGGACTACTTGCAAATCGATTCCAAACACCAAAACTCCAGAGGCCGGAGTTGGTGATGGGACTTGCTTTCATATTGCTTGTATCCTCCTACACTACGGGCGTATGGGTGACGCCTCCAGAGATTTGAACATGGGTGGGACTACTTGCAAATCGATTCCAAACACCAAAACTCCAAAGGTCGAAGTTGGTGATGGGACTTGCTTTCATATTATTTGTATCCTCTTACACTACGGGCGTATGGGTGACGCATCCAGAGATTTGAACACAGGTGGGAATACTTGCAAATCAATTCCAAACACCAAAACTCTAGGGGCTAGAGTTGGTGATGGGACTTGCTTTCATATTGCTTGTATCCTCCTACACTATGAGTGTATGGGTGACGCCTCCAGAAATTTGAACACAGGTGGGACTACTTGCAAGTCGATTCCAAACACCAAAACTCCAGAGGTCGGAGTTGGTGATGGTACTTGCTTTCATATTGCTTGTATCCTCCTACACTACGGGCGTATGGGTGACGCATGTAGATATTTGAACACGGGTGGGGCTACTTGCAAATCGATTCCAAACACCAAAACTCCAGACGCCGGAGTTGGTGATGGGACTTGCTTTCATATTGCTTGTATCCTCCTACACTACGAGCGTATGGGTGACGCCTCTAGAGATTTGAACACGAGTGGGACTACTTGCAAATCAATTCCAAACACCAAAACTCTAGAGGTCGGAGTTGGTGATGGGACTTGCGTTTATATTGCTTGTATCCTCCTACAGTATGGGCGTATCAGTGACGCCTCTAGAGATTTGAACACCAGTGGGACTACTTGCAAATCGATTCCAAATACCAAAACTCCAGAGGCCGGAGTTGGTGAATAATAAAGAAATTCTTCATGCCTTATATAAGATAGGTGAGGGAGCCCAATAATGGAAGAATTGACTCAGTCCACAACAACCTACTGTAGGCCTAATGTCAGATTGTTCTTTAATTATCTCATTATGAGGTCTCTTATGATCTTCAACATGGAATCTTCTCTCGGGCTCTCTATTGAGTCATACAAACCCATCACCTCTAGGAGAAGGAATCGTAGCATATGACCAATTCGTTTGAATACTCCTTCCTAGATCATAGGCCCATTTTCTAGATAAAAGTATTCCCCAAGCATCAGGCACATCAACAACAACAATGTCCATAACAATCATAATGTCAGGGTAAACCGATAAATGAACTTGTAAATCCTTGATTAACCCATGAAATTCAATCTTCTTAGAATCCATGGCACATATATTGTAGTAAGGCCCATAAACTCTTAAATTAAGCCGTTCCATGACCCTCTTGGTCATGACACAAGCTGATGCACCAGAACCCAACATACAATTATTCAATTTATATCCATTAACCATCAAAGTAATAAAGAATCGCTGATGATCCTTGTTATTTGAATCCAGACTTTGCAAATATATAGGAGCATCCTCATAATCAGCTTCAGGTGCCTTCTGTTGAGAAACATTCACTTGAGGAGCTTCAATAGCTTTTAGTAACTTAGCCCTTTGGGAAGGAATCTTTGCAATCTCGGCGACAGGAACCCTGATTTTTGCATTATTAAACCAACTTCCCAAATCGATATCTAATCCAGAGTTTGAACTTGGGTTAAAACATCGAGGAGGAATTTGATTCCCACTTTGATCTTTATCCCTTCTTTGATAAGTTAAACCCTTATCTTTAGCAATTTCCATGACTTGCTCTGGAGAAGGCTTTTCACCAAATAATTTAACCATCATATCCTTTTCATGATCAAAATTATTTATACTAAAAGCTGATGTGGAAGGCCTAAAATCTTCGCTGTTTTCCTTAACTTCCATCCAATCTTCCATAGACAAAGAAAACTCTTTACTCACTACTTTTATTTGATTACTTGCGCCAAACAATCCAGTATCCAAAATACTTTTAATTGTGGGGCAAGTAGCCTCCTCATGAAGAGCATCACAAGCTTGACAATAAGGCGGAGCTTCATCAACCAAATTAGTAAATTCAAGTGGATTAGGTGATCTCTGCTCCCTAGATTGACCTTTATTTTGCCAATTATTATTTCGATTATTATTATTATTTCTAGGCTGAAATTTCTACGTTTGAGCTCTTTCCATTTGAACCAACCTAGACTGCAAAGTAGTTATCTCCTTAGCATGGTTAGAGATTAATTTCGCTTGGTTAAGCTCCATGCTTTCAATTTTTTGCAGTAATTTTTGAATAGGGTCGTCATCAGATTCTTTAACCTCTTTTCCTTTAGGTTCTTTCAATTTTGTTGAAGCCACATCAAAATCTGGGATTTCAGGCTTCCTAGATGCCTTCTTATCTTTTTCAAGCTCTACCGCTAAAGCTTGACAATCCCTATAATTAGGAAGTTTAGCACGTCTTAATTCATAAGAGGGATCAGGGTTAAAAGCATCAATATAGAAGTCCTGAAGAGATTTATCAGGAGGTTTATAATCTTGAGGAAATTCCTTAATAATATCATTGAACCTCTTATTAAATTCTTCTACGGGCTTATTTTCTTACTTTTTAATGACACTGATAGCTTTTACGATATGCCTTTCTTCTCTCCTATCTCCGTGCTTTTCCTTAAAGGCATTAATAATCGATTGCAAAGAATCAAATGAATTATGGGGCTTTTCCGTAAACCAATCTAAAGCATCCCCCTCCAAGGTAAGAACAAAAAGGCTTATTTTTACAGCGTCATGATTATAATCAACAACCCTCGTATACTTACCTTGCCAAGAACCAAAAGCTTTCCAATGAGCATCAACACTAATTGCATTATTTCCCTGAAAGGGAGGCAATTTATCCATCCCATGGTCTGGAAGATCATTGGGATAACTTTGAATGTTAGCAAAGTTACAAGGGGCGAACACGTCCATGATGTCGTGCTTAATCGAGCTAGGAAAAAGCAAATGGATATCAGAGAGAGCTTCTTGTCAAAGATTAACAAGAAGGGTACGAGAAGAGAGTTTGTGTAATTGTACTCTGAGAGCCCTTTCAGGATCAGGAGCAGGATTAACCAAACTGCTTGGATGTCTTCTAGTACACACTCTTGTAGAAGATAGAGGAAGTGGAGTCACCACTCAGACAAAAATCTAACTCGAAATAACCTGAAAGCAAGGAACCAAGGACAAGGAACTTATCTTGGCAAGAGACGAAAGGATGAGAAGAATGAAATGAGATGAATGTCGAATGTCGTAAAGCCAAAGTCCAAGAAATTGGTCCCCGACAATGGCGCCAAAAAATGTTGTCGCACAGAATGTCTAGGCACCATGACAACGACTCAGATTGGGGGCTATCACCCTGATCCCCAATCTCTCCGTTTTAAGCTATCTCCCTACAGTAGGCTAAGGGGGGTAGATCCTATGGAAAAATGGAATGAAGAAGAACTAGTTGGGAACCAACCAGTTCAGGAGACACAGTGAAGCATCCAAGTACTTGATTAAGATTTAGCAAGACTTATAGGATTTGATTAGATTTTAAACGATTGATACCAGTGCCTTACGGAATCAACGATCTTGCTAGGGAAATTAAGACCAAGTAATCGATTAACAATTGCTGCTTAGATGAATGACTATCTTATATGAAATGCAGATCCTAAAAGTAATGTGAGATGCAAGAATCTTGGTTAATCTTAGTTAAATGCCTATTTAAGTTTTTGAATCCTTCGATCCTTTCTGTGTTAAGCCTAATTTTGTAGTAATTGGCAGAGAGAAGATAAGGTGAAGCACACTAGGCCATGATTAATGATACCTCTCTTGAAAATCTAACATACCCGGTGCCTCCGACACTGTAGAGAGATGCGGCTTTGATGACTACAAGGTCACCATTTTAAGTATTATTAAAAGCAGGCTTCTCAAGCACAGATGGATGGATACCTATCTCTCTATCGACCAAGCTTATGCTCGGAAGTAAATTTTATTTATGCAAAGCTAACCTAGATGCAAATGCACTAGATGATGAGATGGAGTTAGACTCGAGGATTAGAAACACTTGTGTCGCAAAAGCCCCTAATCACCAAAATAAAATGTTTGCTTTATTGGATGAAGACTTAAAAATAAACCCCCGAAAATATTACAATTAAACCACAAGCTTATTTCAAATTTTTTTGATACAATTATAGCTCAAAGAGAACAAAAACTTCTTTGCAATTTAATATTAATGTCAACCGATGATTAAAAAATACTCAGCTTAGGAAACAAAGATACACAATTTATTACAATTCCACGACATAGTACTTTAACAATTACTTGAAAATATTCACAAAATATCTAACATGTAACGAACATCAAATAATTCAAGTAACGATGATCAATTTCAATAGATGCAAAATATTCTAGCAATTAAATTTCTAAAGATCTAAATACTTTAAAAAACCATGAAATTTAAATGCTAATCAATTCACAATCCTAGAATTAAAATGATTTATGCTTAGTGACCCAAATCTAGGAAAATTTACCACTTTCCTATAGTCAATCTTTAGATACAAAAAATTTAAGTATGTTTGACTATGGAGAAGTTAAAATGCTTTATACCACCAAATTTTTCTTTAGATTTTACCCTTAACACACAAAAAGAACACCAAGAAGGAACTATAGATTAACAATTTAATTAGTCCTTAGGAAAATTTTTCGATGTGCTAAGTTTTATGAAGCAAGACTAATGTGGTAAATGATTAATCAAGATTTTTTAATGTGACCAAAACAAATCAAAATAAATTTTTTAAACTTTTTAATGGGCTAGAGGGCACATAAAAATTAAAAAAAAAAATCTTTTAATGTGAAAAATTAATTTCGATTTAATTTCTAGTCACATAAAATGAACTTTTTAAGGTTTTTTAAATGTTTAGAAATTTATTTATTTATTTTTATGTTTTTTGTTTTTTAAAGTTTTTATATGTAAATAAAAATCAAAGTCAAAATCATAAAAAAAAATTGAGAATAGAAAAATGTAAAAAAACAAAAGTGAATTCAAAATAAAAAGAAAAATCGAAAAACCATAAACGAAGAAATCGAATTTCAAAATTTTTATTTGTCTGTTTATGTTTTAGATTAAAAAAAAACAAAATCAAATTAAATCAAAACTAAAGGAAAATCATAAAACGAAAATACATCAAACCTAACCCTACCCTATGCAACCCAACGAAAACTCAAAAGGTGAATGAAATCGGAAAGCTCGTTTGCAGGTCTGATGCCGGGAGGAAAGAATAGTTCGACGACGGTAGGAATCAAGCGATGGGAAAAGGGAATGCAACGATTTTCTTGCAGGTGGATAGAGCGATCGTGAGTTGTTCGAAATGGATGTGGGATCTGAGGACAGTGGACTAGCAGGCGATGGTTGCAGACAGGCAGCGATAGAAGAGTTGGCGGGGTTCTGTGGGAGGAAAACGCAAGTTTGGAACTGTAGCAAGAGGGAGGAGGTTTTGCAAGATTGAGGACGTGCAGATCTGTTGCAGGTCGAGTTGGATGGGATGCGGTTATGCGTGGAGCCGCCAGAGACGAGGGAGAAAAAAAGAAAGTGTGGGTTAGCTTGGACATGTGAGGTTTTTTCAGGTTGAAGGAGCAGTGTATGGCAACAATTTTTTTTTTCGAAATTTCCTCAAGAAGATAAAAACGTAGCAAGAGAGAGGGATAAGCCTAAGGCAGCAAAATGATTTCGAAAATTTCTATTGGAAGACCCCATGCAACAAACAAATTCGAAAATTTTCTGGTGGAAAACTCCAGGCAACGGAGAAACTGTAGCCCAAAACTTAAGATAAACCTCGAAAAACGAATTTCATAGCAATGCATTTTTATGCTTCAGATTTATCAATGAAACCATCGTTAAGTCGTTTTCAAATTAAAAAAAAAAAAATTAAAACCCTTGGATTGCAAAAGGCTGGATGATATTCTTGCAAAAACGATTTTGAGGCCAAATATTACCCTCCACGGCCTATATCTGGCTTCGAATCAAACTTCACCTTCAGATCTGCACCTTGTACCTGAAAACAAAAAACACTCGGAACCCAAATATATAAAAAATAAATAAAACCGCAGAAACCCAAGTTAGAAAACCCAATTTTTTTACAGATCTATGCACAGGAATGGCAGATCTATTAGATCTGAGGAGTGTGAGTCCAACTCCGCTCCCAGATCTAATAATCTAAGGCTCTCAATAGCCAAATTTTTCAACTTCGTACGTAAAAAAATAAATTTTCAAATTTTAAAGGAGGTGCTTAGCTCAAAACCCTTCATGCATCACCAATAAAAATATTATGATAAGCCCGGGTTAAAATTAAGCTGGGCTTTTCAGAAAACACAAATCGGGAGTTGGTTGGTCCAACTGAAAACTTCCCCTAACGCCCGAGGATCTAAAAATCAAGACTTTCCTACAAAACTCAATTCAACCATCAAAATAGAGCGAGAAAATAATAATAAAATTAAGATAAATAGAGATACTTGCTATTATATTCAAAATTTAAATTATCACTTAAACCCCAACGATTGAGCAAGATACCTGTACTCAAATCACTCTTCAAAAGCTATCATCATTGGCTAAACACATTTATACATGAAAACAACACTTCTTACAATATTTCCATGAAGAGTAACATCGACGAAAATTAACCCCAAAGTCTTTCTTACACAAGATTTTTTTGCTTAGCACACGACTCAAAGATTGGATGGATCAACTGACAAATGACTTCCTATTTAAAGATAAATCCTCCAATGGCTAGTTCGAGTGATCCTTGTCAAAGCAATCTTGACCGTTGATGAGGATTACAATTTATTTTAATTTTATCCGTCGAAATATTTAATTCTCGAGGAAATTTGAATTTTTCAATTAAATGCATTTTAATGAACTCAAAAATAAAAATTATGAGTTAATTTCCAAAAAAAATTGACATTGACTTAACCCCAGCGACCAAAGGCTTAAAATTTATTTACCTTAGTTTCGAGACCTTTTAACATTTAATTTTTAAGGACCGGCGAATTTTGCTTTTGGAGAATTTAAATTTACCTAGGACCTAGAATTAATTAAATTTCCGACTTCGGATTTTAATAATCAACCCCAAATTCTTTCTTTATTATTCATAAAAAGATTACACAAGAGCTTTTCGCTTAGCACACGAGTCAAAGATCAGATAGATCAACTGACAAATGACTTCCTATTTAAAGATAAATCCTCCAACGGCTAGTTCGAGTGATCCCCGTCAAAGCAATCTTGACCGTTGATGAGGATTAAAATTTCTTTTAATCTCATTTGTCGAAATATTTAATTCTTGAGGAAATTCAAATTTTTCAATTAAATGCATTTTTAATTAACTCAAAAATAAAAAATTTGAGTTAATTTCCCAAAAAATTTGACTTTGACTTAACCTCTAGGGACCAAAGGCTTAAAATTTAGCAAAATAATTAATTTACCTTAGTCCCAAGACCTTTTAAAATTTAATTTTTAAGGACTGACGAATTTTTCCTTTGGAGAATTTAAATTTACCTAGGATCTAGAATTAATTAAATTTCCGGCTTAGAATTTTAATTAATTTTTGTCCAGAAAATTTAATTAATTAACCTACAAGGAGATAAATTCTTTTTCTAACCCTCAAGACACTTTACATCATGATTTTCATATTTTTTACATCATAATGGAAAAACCCCATCTGTAATAGACCCTCACAGACTACCCCTTTCTGTGACACAAATATAATCCAGCAGACCAAACAATTTGTAATAAAATAATCTAACCAAATAGTTAGGATTATTCCCAAATCACTTTTACATAGACTCAATCTAGAACACTAGGACTCGCCTAAGATCTTAGTGACAAAATCCATTTCGGCTTTGGGGTAAGATTGAAGGAAAACTCTGCCGACCATTCGAGAATGGATTGGTGAGACAAAAAACCTCACAGAATGTAGATCATCACTAGAAAAGTAGGTTTACCTAGGTCGTTACATACATGACACAGATCTGCTAAGATTATTTACATCATATACATGTAGAATGGATTTACATTATAACATCTTGTAAATCATGCTGATGATGATAACTGAATGACACATACACATCAATCAAGCGCTATCCCTTTTGCGAAAAAAAGGGGGTGTATTGCTATGGGTTGTTGACATGTAGTGGTCAACACCTTCCATCCAAAACGAGCAATGTGAGAAATACTCAATTGATTATAGTCCATATTTGCAATAGGGGCAAAGGTTTTAGTGTAGTTGATACCTTCTTGGTGAGAAAAACCCTTTGACCAAATGAGCCTTATGCCTTTCAACAATGCCTTCTAATGTGTGCTTGGTTGTGTCGATACATCAACACTTGAACACATTATTTCTTGACATTCAAGGAACTAAGTTATATGTTTGCTTCTTCATCAGTGAGATCATTCTCAAGTTTAGGTTGTTTGTGTGCATCTGCATATATATTAGGATCACATGCCTAATGCACATGCACCATTAGAACAACACTACCTCATTGTTTTTGACTACTAGACTTCCTTTAGTCATTGATATTTTTTGATCAACACCACATCTTCAATTGTCTTAGCTGCTCATTTGTGAAGATAAATTTCTTTGCATCTAGTTTCTTTCTCTTATCATTTGGTAATATGAGCTCACACTATGTATTCAAACGTTTTGAGGTGTTTGATTGTGGGCTTTGTCCCATTCTACTTCTTAGAGGGAATCATGCTTGACACTACGTCGGTTGGAATCTGGTTCACAAGAGAGTTTGAGGAGTAGAGTGTAGACAATTTATACCCATAATTTAGTCAGCATACCTTCAAACTCCATATCATTTCAACAAAGTTTTGATTCTTCCTTTCAAAAATGACCACCTGTTGAGGCGTGAAAGGTACCGATCTCTGCTATACGATATCATGTTGCAACAAGCAACTTTCAAAAGCGTTGCCTACATATTCCTTTCTATTGTTTGATCTCAAACATTTCACAGTTTGAATGCATTGTTCATCAACCAATGTCCTAAATACTTTGAATTTTCAAATGCACGAGTCTTATTTTTCAGCAAATGTACCCTTGCATAAATGGCGAAAGCATCAATGGGAGTCAAGACATACCTTGGAACAACTATTGATGGTTAGTTGGGGAAAATAGGTCCCTAAGGATATGTTTTAGCTGAGCCTTCTTTGTTTCAACTTTCAAGTGTAGTGTGGTGATGCTTTCCTAGCACACTTCCTTCACATACATCACCGGGGGAACATTTGTGGTTAGTCTAGTAACTGTGTTATGTTTTACTATCAACTTCATTGTCTGGAAATTCAAATTTCTGAGTCATTCATGCCAAATGCTGCTGTAGCCATTTGCCTTTGGTACGAGTGCAGTTGATCTTAGATCTTTTCTAGGAAAATCACAGAATTTATACAATTTGTCCATCGAGTCAAGAATACGTTCAACAACAACAATGAAGTTCTTGTGAATATATTTCACAACAAATTGATCGGGCCAAATTCTACCTTCTTGCTAGCCTGAGTTAGTTGGGGTAAAGATAACAAATTGGCATACTCAAACTAGGTATATAATAAATATTAGTGATCAAATCATTTTGCAATTCAATTTTACCACAGCCAACAATTGTAAGAGCATAGTCATTAGCATCAAAGGTTCCTTTTTTGGAGCCCTACTCTGAGAGAAATAGAGAAGCATCGTAGCCGTGTTATGGGTACAATAAGAGTAGAGTAACCACTCTTAGAAGTGTGAACCTTACTTCTGGAGTTTGGTGCTGCAGGTCAGTGGATTTTCCAGCCAATGTCTCCTTCAAGTTTCTTGACTCTCTCTTCTAGTTCCTTAGTTTTCTGTTAGGAAGCCTTCTCCATATGTATCAATTTTTTGCAATATTGGCAAGGTCTTCTTCTTCCTATCTTTCTTAGTCGATACTTGATCATCATTCTTCTCAACAATCTGGTTGAGGCATTCCCATTATTCTTCCTGATTGCTTCCTCTTCCTCTTTCTTTGTAGTTACATTGACATTTTCCCTTTAGCAAATGGGTTTGTTGCTTAAATTCAATTTCCCCTTCAAGTAATTTTGCCTGTACCCTAATTCGTATACCACAGAAAAATTCAAAGGAATAATCCATACATCTTTTTTGGACACCCAACTAGCACAAAATGTGGAACATCATACATCATAATGTATCTTCAGGTTCATCAAGATTAGTTCCATGAGTCTTAATCTTCTTTGGAAGACTTATTATGCATTCACCCAACTTTAACTCTAGCCCCTTCACGGGAGCCAGAGATCCTTCAGTTCTTTCAAAAGGGAGAAAGAGAAATCAACCCTTTCTTGATCTGCATAATCTGACTTTCATCACTTTTATCAAATAAAGTCTTCAAGTTTTTCTAGATTTGATTAGGACAGTCTATCCCAGGATATCTCTCTCTCTCTCTCTCTCTATATATATATATAATTTTAATATTTTAAAATCTTCTTTTAAGATTTAAATTGCATAATATTTATATTACATGGTATTATTTTTCAAGATGTTTTTCTTTTTTTCCATCAGCATCAGCTTTTACTGTTCTGATAATATGCTCTCATACCAACTCTGGTCAGTGATTACCTGTGGCAATGGTGGTTATTTTATTTTTTTGTTTGTATGACTAGCTAGTCGTTGTTAAGACACCTGCATTTGAGGATATGATTGTTTTGAATGTACATTTCTAATCAAAACTATATTTTTTGGTTGTAGGCAGGATATGTAGGGGAGGATGTGGAGTCTATTTTGTATAAACTACTCATGGTATGTTTTCAGCATTTGTGTGGTTTGGCATAATGGTTAGAACTATTTTTCTTTTTACTCTTTTTGTGCTTTTGGATGTATATTTGGTTATGTGTTGTTAATGAGTATAACTGTGAGCTTGATTTAAGAATTAAGCTTTTGATTTTCATTCAATTAGAGTTTGGTTAATCAATTCTTCAACGACTCTTGACTTGGTGATTTAAAAAATTTGCTAAATATTGCTTGCTCTGAGCATAGATCCTTATGTATGCATTTTGCTGTGCACTGTCTGTAGATCCATATCTCAAAATAATGATAATATATGAGGTGGAGCTTTTTCTGATACCAAGTGTGACAAGCCAGATATAGATATTCTTGCATGTTTGTGACAACCTGGCTCGTAAAATATACAATGGGTTTTTTGTAGCATCATATCATATTCACATGATAACATACGTTTGGTCAAAATAACACCAAGATGCGTTTTTCTATGCAACTCTTCCCATTGCATTTGCAATCTTTTGCCGAATTAACTTAAGTGCATAAAACAAAAGGAAATAAATTGGATGTTGCTCACTATAAAGTTGACAATAGAGACAAATTGTGCAATGTAATGACCAAGATGACTGATCTAGAAAACATTAGAGCACGAAATTGGTGATAAGCTGCTTTATAATCCACCAGATATCAATTTCATGTTGACAAATTGGTGCTTGAGTTGATGCAAAGATATGAGTGTGGACAGAGGTGACCTCATCTACTCAATGGTGCAGGCTTGGTGAACCCAATTCAGAGGAGGAAATCACTTAATGCCATAATGGCCTAGTTTTTGTCTTTGAAATATGCTTGCTACAATTGTCAATTGATGGCATTTCATAAACTCTGTTATATGCCCAATGGATTCACTGCATAATCCTTTCCTTGTTTCAACAAATCCTGCAGCTCATGGAATCAACCCTTAACGATTGATCTTTGGCTTCTTGTAAAAGCTCATATTATAGTATTATACTGATCCTCCAATACTATTCAGCTATTTAGTTGCAGATTAGTTGCACACTCTGCACATCTTTGCGGCTCAGTTGTATTATTTGTTCAAAGTAAGTGCATCCATTTTTATTGGACCCCATGTTGTGTGCATGCATTGAACAATGCACACATGGGCATTTTTTATGATATCACTGACATCAGATCCTTTTAAGGATCACAGAAATGTCTAGATGTAATTTGGAACTACCATACCTCTTTATCATTGTGCAAGTCTTACAAAAGGCAGGTATTCCTTGCGTTTGTTGATACTAGATATGTCGGCTGATTGCATTTATTGGAGATGATGCTTGAGCTGTAAGAGGTCTTGTTAGCACAGATGTGTTTGAGAAAAATGAACTTTTTGAGGGTACAAACTGGGTCCGTTGGTTCTCACTGCTCCAATGAGCAGTGGGTTGGAAAATTCCAGGTTGGTCCTTGATCACAACAATGTTGGCAGACATCTTCTGGGGATGGCTCTGAGCTCTGAAACTGAGTTATGCTTTTTTGGGGTTGACCAACTGACTAGAACAGTTGGGCCTAGTTGGTCTTCCCCTTTTAATTACTTTTGTGCATTCATCACTCTCTATATGAAGCTGGGTGTGCTGAGTTTAGCTAGTAGTGTTAGAGGTTGAAGGTGCAGGGGAGATTGATAGATGGTATTGTCTGTCTGATAACATACTCTGCTACCAGATGAACACAAACTCTTTTGAGTTGTTGAAGTTATCAACCCTAAGGCAAACCCTTACCTGGATAATGGGAAATAAAATTGCCAATTGGCTCTTGGATATGTTCCAAAAGTGCCAAAAAAGGCCCTGTTAACGCTGGGATTTTTACTCAAATATAGCTTGGAGGCTGCTTCGATGATAATTCCTAATGCCATTCGACAAAAACCAACTAAAGTGTTTCGACATGTCCAGGGGCCATGAGTGATTACTTCATAACATTGTTTTGCTTCCTGAAAGAAAATGTAAACGTTCTGTTACTCAGGGTGTGGATGAATTTACATATTCGTCCATGCGGTCCCTCAACCTTTTGGCCCAAGCTTTAATCATGAATTCTTGTGGGATTCACCCCACAAGATACCCCGACAGTTTGTGCTTTCTCAACATACTACAAACAAGATATATTGAGAATCATGATCATCAGTAAGAGTTTCACAAGGAGGGATTTCAATACCTTGTGTATTCCCTTCATAATGAGCTTCACCAAGGCCTTAGGAAGAACCATGCTGGCCAGTTTGGTGCTCAAAATCTCCTTGCATGATAGCTGAAATAGTGGTATTGGATTGTGTGGCAGCCATTGAATTGCCTTCCTCTATCTTATGAGATGCATAAAAGGTTTGCAGCCTTGGGCCCTTTGTAAGCCGCACTAAACTCAAAAACAGTAAATGCTGCAGCAAGGGCGAAAATTTGGACTTAACTCTGGTTTTGTTTTTGATGTGCTTAATTGTTAAACATTTTAAGGGTAATTTTTCTTTTGAATGTTTGGGTTTCTGAGGGTTTTACCTAAAGCATGGATGACTTGCTGATTCCATGAAGGGTATTTGTTATAATGTAGAATGGTTGATATGTCAGAGATGAAAGTACATGTGGTCTATTTCATCCCATACAGAAATTCTGAGACTGTCATTGTACCTGGGTGCAGTTTCAGCACTTCCTTGGACAGTTTGTCAGCCTTTATATTCAGTGCTCGAAGAATATGAGTGAAAGATATCCATTGGAATGCCGGCAGTGCCTCTTAATTGACGTAATTGACTTAGGAAATTCGAGTTGGAAGTTATCTAGAGTCATGTAGAGTGATCCCTAAATTTTAGGGGTCCAGATTGAGTTCTTTGGAGTTGTAATTAGATAACTCAGTCTCACTGAGTTATAGTCAATTAAACTAGTTCTAACTGTTGGAAGAACTAGTAGAGGTCTAGTAATGGAGTAGTGCACCACTGCATCCCCAGTACCACACCAGCTAACTGAAGATTCACTCATAAATAACTCATGCATGTCAGTTCAGAGGAAGAGCCAGTTGAGACTAGAGAGCAGGGACAATGTACTATTAGTTGAATAATTTTCCGAGTTGTATAGATGGTGCATTCAATCAATTGAGGACCTATGTTTGGATTGTGCAGTTATGAAGGAAGGATTATCTCAATTAAATATGGGCTATATCTCTCAGGAATTGCGCAAGGAAGTAGGGGCTTGGTAGGCAACAAATTTGGTTAAGTGTTGGCTTGCGCTGGCTTGTGAGGCAGAGAGTTAGATCATACTCATGCAGGAATTATTATAGTGTGAACAAGCATTGTATTTTCTTCTTAGGTCTTTTGGTTAATGCAATGTAGAGAGTCGGGGTTTTTAGCAGTTGCTTTCCCCAGAAAAATATTGTGTTATGTGCTATTGATATTCTTCCTCTTTCTGCTTATTGTTTTCATCGATCAATTTTGGTTTCCGCTGAGAAGAGTAGGGTAGATTCTTGTCTTGTGTTTTAGTATATCACATGAGCTGTTGAATCTACAGAAAAAAAAGCTACACGTGAAGTTTCCAAATATAACTCCACCATCAGATAGAGGGACCAAGATTCACAGATTCAACAAAGGATTTGTAACCCGGTTTTCCAGTGTAAGCTCCATTGGATGAATTTTGTGACCAAACCAGCTCATCTGCTGTGTCTTCTTTGAGTCTGATAAAATTTGAGGTTAGCTCACTGATATAAATTTCCCATTCAGTAACCAGTGTAGCTGGGATGCACAGACTAGCTGCAGATTTCCAACATTCGTGACCCCATTATTGTGGGTTATGGGCCTTGATATCTGCTACATAGAAACAGCTGGACTTCTGTAAGTGTTCAATGAGAGGAGGAGATAGACAGAAATTTGGATCTGCCCCCACTGGTGGGTCTAAACCCAATTTCACTTGTAGCTCATTTCCTATTCGCTAAGTTGTGGACAAAAGATTTCCACATATTGGATCCTTTAACTGATTTTTGCTTCTGTCTGAGCTAGTCCACCATAGATATGTTGGAAATATATTTCGTCTTGATAGAATTCCCCCATAGTGAATCATTGTGAATTAGCCTCCAAAGATTTTGAGCTGCCCAAGCTTCGCTGAACATGTGAATTCTTTTTTTATGCCCCATCCCCTAAGATTATTTGGGAGAGCAATTGTGTCCCATTTTGCCAATGTAAGGGCACCTGATTGTTGAGCTCCTACCCAAGGAAACCAAAAGCATGTTCTTCGAATCTTTGTGAGAATACCTGTAGGGACATGAG
Organism: Pinus tabuliformis; assembly: GCA_031772625.1. NCBI lineage: Eukaryota > Viridiplantae > Streptophyta > Pinopsida > Pinales > Pinaceae > Pinus > Pinus tabuliformis. Next base: position 424,422,057 of record CM062807.1, read on the forward strand.
CTATTAAGAACCAGTAAATAAGGATGCTTTGTAACACTGCCTTTGGTAATATCGATCTGCCCACCTTGGACAGGAATCTGTTGACCCAAAAGGAAATCCTTGCCTCAATCTTTTTGTAGAGCCAGACTTAATCGGAGTGTTGATAGTCATTTGGCTTTAAACAAAACCCAAAATATTTGAAGCCATAGTCCAGGGACAATTTTGGAAAGGGGAAGGTAATAAGAGCATGTGATTGATCTGTATTGGAGAGGAGACGTGTGATAAGGCATGGCGTATTTTAATATATCTGCATAGCAGTAACTAGACAGAAGCCGTCCAAAACTGGTTTGAGGAGAGTTAAGTCATCCTGAAATCCAGCTGTAAAGACAAGTATATCATCAACAAAGAGGAGATGGGTGAGACAAAAGGTACCCGCTAACTTTATCCCCTTGAAAAATCTTGGCTTTTTCGCTTCCCTCGGTAAAAGGCAAAAAGCTTCGGCGACAAGAAGAAAAAGAAGCAGAGATAAAGTGCAGTCCTGGCGTAACCCACGAGAGGCTTTGAAAAAAGGGGAGGGGGTGCCATTTATAGGAAATGCAAAAGAAGACGACTGCAAGTATCCCAAGATCCAATTTACTGAAGAGATCCCCATCCCCAATTTTAATGGTACCAAACGTAAAAAAGTTCAATTAACCCTATCATAGGCCTTTGATAAGTCCAGTTTCAGTGCTACTCCCAAAATATTTAGAGTCTTCATTGAGTGGATTGCCTCTTGAGCAAGGAATACAACATGTATTTGTCTTCAATTAAGGAACCTGAAAATTTCTTTTGATATGAACTCACTGAAAGAGGTTTTTTATCTGCCTGCAGTAATCTTTGTGATGATTTTGTAGACCACGTTACTGTGAGATATGGGTGAGACAAACAGTACCTGATACGTTTATCCCCTTGAAAAATTCTGGGTTTTTTGCTTCCCTCAGTAAAAGGAAAAAAGCTTCGGCGACAAGAAGAAAAATAAGTAGAGATAAAGTGCAGCCCTGGCATAACCTATGAGAGGCTTTGAAAAAAGGGGAGGGGGCGCCATTTATAGGAAATGCAAAAGAAGATGACTGCAGGTATCCCAAGATCCAATTTACTGAAGCGATCCTCATCACCAATTTTAATAGCACCGAACATAAAAAAAAGTCAATTGACCCTATCACAGGCCTTTGATAAGTTCAGTTTCAGTGATACTCCCAAAATATTTAGAGTCTTCATTGAGTGGATTGCCTCTTGAGCAAGGAATACAACATGTATCTGTCCTCAATTAAGGAACCTGAATTGTTCTTTTGATATGAACTCAATGAAAGAGGTTTTTTATTTGTCTGTAGTAATCTTTGTGATGATTTTGTAGGCCACGTTACTGTGAGATATGGGGTGGAAATCCTGTTTCTTTGTAATCAGGGTAAAGAAAGTAGAATTTAATTAACTGAAAACTTTCCCAGAGCTTTGAGATTCTAGGACTACCTTAAACAAATCACCCTTCATTAAATCAAAGAAATCAAGATGGCAGATTTGAGTTTACTTTCCGTGACTTCTCTTCAAGGGCCTGGTTCATATCCTCAATGAAGAAATGGGGAAATTCTGTGACGATCTATAGAATTTCTTGAATAGGGCACCCAAGAGGAGCTTTAAAAAGGTTTTTGAAGTAAGAGACCCCTTGCCTTGCAATCTCTTCGACAGAGTGCATCTTTGATCCATCAAACTTGGGAATCTCCCTGGTAGATTTTTTATTCCTTTGAAATGAGGCAAAATGACAAAACTTTTTGGTATTATTATCCCCCTCTTTTATCCATGTTGCTCTGCTCTTAAGCTTCCATTCAATCTTTTCTTTCTCTAGTAGATCTTGTTTGTCCAGCTCAAGAGAACTAGGGAAAACAAGACCCAGGATAGAGTGTTGTTTGAGTTGTTATTGTAGAATCTTTTAATCGATAGTTCAACTTATTTGAGCCTCTTCTATTGGTTGTTCCTGTGATTGTAAGCCCAAGGCTTGACCGCTGCTTTAAGTCGAGAGAGGTTCTCTGCAAATTGAGACATATAGGAGTTATGATTATTTTTGACAAGGTGAGCCCAAGAATCCTTCACCACATCTTTGAAAACCTCTTCTAGAAACCATGAATGGTTGTATCGAAAAGTGATCGGTGGTGGTGTGGTCCTTTCTTTTGTCATTCATAGAATTATTAGTAAATGGTGAGAGAGTTAGATGAGATCCACGATTGTGTCAAAAAAGAGGGGGAGAAAAGAACCTCAAAAAGAAAGAACCGACCAAACCTTTTTGAGATGGCTTCTTTGTTGATGTGAAAATTCTGCGAGGTTGGAGAGAGTTCCGGTGGCTCAATGTCTAGGAAGTGATGATGTTCAAAGAGATGAGTGTAAAAACCATTGAGTGGATTACACTGAGGGTTGGAGCCCCAAACCTCCCGCAAAGATAATACGAAATTTAAATCTCTTCCAATAATGGAATATGGCTTTGAAAGAGATCCAAAGGAGGCTAAAGCATCCCAATAATTGTTTCCGTCAGCATAGGGTTGTAGATATTAAGGACATTGATCATTGAATCCAATTTTGGTATCATAAGGCGTATCAAGATGGCTAAAGGTAAAACAGATGAGGCCAAAGCCTTGATCTCAAGATCCTACCCAATAAGCATGCCTCCAGAATTTCCATCCAAATCTAGAGTCGCAAAGGACCGATATTTGAGCCAAGGTTTGACAACTCTCCTAGGTCTAGGCACATCAGCCATTGTCTTGTAGTTGGAGATTATCAGGTTTTTGTGAGTAAATAAGGCATTTGAGGGCAGGGTTTTTTTGACTACCCTCCAACATGTGAGCGTTGAAGGAGACAATAATCATGATTCAGATTGCAGACAGACTGACTCCACTCTAAGAGACCTAGAAATGTTGATTTTTTTCCCTTGCAAATGTCAAGAATTGATTTTTGCTAACCATTCAAGAGGTTTGATTTTTGTCCTACTTGATTTGTGAGGATGGATCCATAGCCAAACCACTGCAGAGGAGGGCATCTTCTTTAAGTTTTAGTTCAGGGCAAAGGCCATACAGTTTACAAGGGGGGTAACCTGCTTAGAGACGCAAGTATCCGGCTAGGGGTTAATGCCTTGGCCTTGTGAGGGACAAATAACAAGATTAGGAGGCTTAGGGGGTGCAACAAGCGGGTTATCTATCACTTGTAGTTTTGAGGGATGGGGTTGGGGTTTGGAGAGAGAAACCGCCCTTGTAGGGGGAGGAAGTTCAAGGGTAGGAGCCAAATTAACATTGAAAGGATAAAAATCGGAAAAAAAGGGAGAAGGGTGGTACTGTTATAGCTAAAGAAACCAATCAGAGGTTGTTTGGGCCCTCGATGTTCTCCTAATGAAAGGCCGCAACATGATGACCTTGAGGATCTTTAGAAGGACAAGAGGTTGAAATCGCTTATCCATTGCTTCACAAAGTTTCCTTTTTTTTCCAAACTTGTTTAGGCTAGAATATTCTCGGCTTAAAAGAACTACAGTTTGCTTGAAGATGGCCTACCTTGTGATGGGAAAAGTACTGAAACAAAACTTGCCAATAATTTACTTTTTGAGTTAGCAAAATTCTCGATATGAAGTTTGATTTCACCCACCAACCATCTTTGAAATCAACCTCCGCATGTAGCCATAACCATCTCGTATCACATTTTGTGCTCCACGCCGATTCCAGTCGAACATAATTTACAATCTTATTTGTAGTTGTGACTAGAATGTTCAACTACGGAACAAGAGGGAGTCTCGGCAAGATTGCCCAAACTTTCCTAGATGTAAGGGGATCCTTGGCAGGGTCAAAATTCATCTTCAAGGGCTTGATGGACAAACCCATGGGGCCCCAAATCCAAGGAATGGCTAATATACTTTCTGCATCATCCTCGAATTTGAAGAGGAAATCCAACCAATCACGAGTTAAAATATGAGCCTTTGGAGAATAGCCTAATCACGGGGACCAGTGTTGCTAGATCCAAACCTTTGAATTTATCTTTGAAATCTTAATCTTGCAAAACTCCCCTACTAAGGTTTTACCCAGGAAAGAAGAAATAGCGTCCAAGTTGATGCCATTATGAAGCACCATTGTAGCGGGTTGTTTTCTCTTCCTTAACACTATGCTTGTGATGATAAAGGCTTTAGATGTGCAGTGCGATTGGATATGGGATGTGGTTTCGAAGGTTGCACTTTGGACTAAGAAGGTAAAGAGGGAAAATTGGAGTGTATAGACGAAAATGATTGAGCTGGAACACGGTTTGGAGTAGTGGGAGCCTACAAGGAAGTGTTGGGACCAGGTAAAGAGCTAGTCGTTTGTGTTGCCTTCGGAAACGATGAAGAGTGGAAGGATCTAACATGAAGGGCGCTTAGAGTAGGATAAGGAAAGACAAGATGAGGAAGGTCGTAGTCTGATTGAAGACAAAATACGAGGGAATTGTGGTTGGGGGGGGGGTTCCAAAAGAATCCAGACGTTCCTCCTCAATTGTGCCAGGTGAAAAGCAGTGAGTACAAGATGAGGGATTGGAGAGTTAACACAAACAAGATCTTGGGCTTTTTGATGAGAGGATAGGTGGCCTCAATGCAGAATGGACCTTACTGCAATTGAGGAACCCAATGGGGGATGTCAGTAGAGACCTCTGTGCTATAATGCAACCTTGAGCGAAGGTTTGATGTGCGAAAGATGTAGAGCCATCAGACCCCTTCGATCCGATGTGTTGTAGTCTTATTTTTACTTGTCGATTTCACATTGTCATATCTTTAAAAACTTGAAGGGCATGGGGGTGGGCTTTGATCCACTTATGTGTGCATGGGTTAGACGATCATTAATATTATCTCTTTGGGTGCAACCACATGTTTGACCACTACCTCAAGGTGCTCCCATGGCTTTAGATTAGGCCTTAATGAGAATTGAACCCTACCCAATGGTGAAAAACTCCTTGCTTTCCACCCTTGGATCTATAGGCCCTTAGAGAAAAGCAAGGCTACGGGGAGCGAATCCCACCCCTCCTCCCCTTGAATCCGCTCTCGAAGCCCGCTTCGCTCGGAAGCGCTAAGGGAGTGACCCCGGGAGTGCGCCCTTGTAAAAAAAAATCGCTCCTTGGGTGCTCCCACAAAAAAAAATCGGTCCCTCCCTAGTGCTTTCATAGGTGGTTAAGATTCTTAACCCTAGCAATGTTGGGAATCAATGGTGATGTTAAATTATTAAAGGAAATTGACATTTCCTTTATCTTTCATTTTCATCCTTTTACTTAAATTTTTAACATTACCATGAAATGACTCAAGATGTTTGAGAGTGGTTCCGACCTCATTGGATTTCATATGTAGAAAGTGGAATATTAGATCTCACTCAAAATTCAGGAGACTTATCAGTTTTTCAAGATTTCAGGATTGGAGGGATTGCAATGTTTTCGTTGGATTTTGTCATGTACATGGTATGGAACTCGTATTTAATCAAGAGCACCAAGCCCTCTATGTACTTTGATGTTAGTGACATTGGAGCAGAAAACTTAAAGATATATGCAGAAATTTATATATAAATATTTATTAAAAAGATGAATTACAGATGATGCTATTACAATTGCGGGTGCCTAGCTTATATATCGCCATGGACACCCTTTAGGGAAAGGGCATGATCTTATGATCGTGCCCTTTCATCTAATTTAACTGAAAATTAAATAATAACCTAATTTAACTAATTTTTTACATAACATTGCCTTCCTCCCGAAAGAATGCTTTGTCCTCAAAGCATACGCAACGACAGATGTTGTTGACAAAATGCTTCATTCTCCCAAGAAGCGTCTTCTTCGGTAAGTCCTTCCACTTGATTATATATTCCAAGATGATCAAGGTCCCACACTTTAAAAGGTCTTGGATCAATCTCTCAATTTCCGTTTTTTGGTGATATGAATATCGGTATGGCGATGTTGACGGAGTTTGATCTTACCTTGACTTCTATTGTATGCTCAATTTCCCTATTAGGTGGCATCTTCATAGGTAGGTCTTGAAATACTTTTTCATGCTTCCGAATCAGATCTTGTATCTCTGGTGACTCTTCTCTGGTCATATTTGCAGATAACATTTCTAATTGGTGACATTGTATTGCATAAGCAGGTGCTCTTCTTCGACTCAGCTTCATCATCTGAGATGATGATACAACTTGATTTTCTGGTGCTTGGAATCCGTGTAGCTTGTACTTCTGACCTCCCCATTTGAATTTTATAAATTGTACTTGATGGTTGGCGACATAAGTACCTAAAGTTCGGAACCATTGGATACCTAAGACTACATCTACTCCTCCTAACGGTACTGTGAAAAATGGAGACTCTAGATTAAAGTCTTGAATCTGCAAATTGACCTTATGGCATTTCCCTACCTTTTCAATCTTCTTACCATTAGCTACCATCACTTTCATGTTTGGTAAGGGAAATGAAAAGATATTGAGTCTCTTTGCCACGGTTGCATCTAAAAAATTGTGTGTGCTTCCAGAGTTGACGAGAACCACTACGTTGTTCTTCTTTATGTGTCCTTTTAACTTTAAAGTTTGAGGTTGTGATATACCTGTCATAGCTGATAATGACACTTGTGGAATACTTCCATCATCTAATTCTGGCGAGAATTCTGGGGCGTCTTGTGTGTCTTCTATGTCATAATCTTCACTGTTTGAATCATTGGTTGCTTCACAATTATATAGGTTCTTTGGTTCTTTTCCTTTAGCACATCTATGTTTGGGGTCCCACTTCTCACCACAGCGTTTACATTTACCCTCTTTTATCCTTTGCATTTCCACATTAGATTTTTCATCTTCACGACGATGTGGTGGAACATATCTTGTATTATTTGAGTCCACATACTGGGGTATCCTTCGTCTTGCATAAGCTTTTTCCGCTGTTGACCAAAATATTGGTTCGGATTTCTTTTCGGTTGTTTTTGCTTTTCGTTTTGCTACTTCTATAGATGTAATGTGATGCATCTCAAGTTCTGCTTGTAAATGGGTTTTGAGTACCGAGATGTATGACTGAATTAGACGAGATTCTGATAGCCCAGGTACTCGTGTTACTAAGGTCTCCCATTCTTGAGTGTATTCATCCACAATTTCTTTTTGTCGTAATTTGATGAGTTTTGAAAAGAATTCTTCTTCCTTTACACCTTGGAATCTTTTGAAGAATGCATCTTTAAATTTTCTCCAGCTAATGACGTGTGTTGTCTTTTTCCACCACATATACCAGTTATATGCTTCTCCTTCCATTTTCATGGATGCATGCCTGAGCTTTTCGTCATCGTCATTGATGTCATATATCTCAAAGTATTCTTCTGCTTTATTTATCCATGCAACATTGTTTTTTTCGTTTCCATCGAATTTAGGCATCTCGACTTTTGCCCGTCGCTGGTATGTTGCTACTGGTTGAGCGAAAAAAGGGTGTTGATTGGTAAAGTTATCCCAGAGTTGCTTGTTTGTAAAGGCTGTGTTACTCGCTTCTTGGTGGGGTGTCGCTGATTTTTTTGGGGATTCAACTTTGTCATGAGAGTCTGTGGACTTAGTTGAATCTGACGAGATGTGTTCTTGATTCTCTTCACCTTCTTTTAGTAGTTGTTCGGGTGTACAATTCGACCTTTTACACAGACTTTTCAGCATTGTTAAGACCTCTCTGATCCCTGCTTCTGTCTGGACATGGTAATTTTCCATCTTTATTTCTATTCGATTCGTCGTATCTTGAAGATTTTTGATTTTGTCTGCTTGCTCCCCAAGCTTGCTCTCGACTTCATTTAATCTTTTACTGACCTCGTCGTGGTTGTTATTTATCTTATGCTCTGCATCAACCAATTTTTTCTGGAAATCCGCCATTGTCATTGTCGACATTGAGCGGGTTTGCGGGGGCGTGTATTTATTTGCCAGCGAAAATATTTTCCCTCTTTTTTTTTTTTAGCTAAAATAAATTTTATACATATAAATTTTAATTAATTAAAATAAATTTAATTAATTAAATTAACATATATATATAACTTTTAATTAATTAAATTATATATATATATATATATATATATATATATATATATAACTTTTTAATTAATTAAAATAATTTTAATTAATTAAATTAACTTTTTATATATATAAAAACTTATAACTAAATTAAATTATGTATTATATATATAACATAAAATATCATTATATATATATATATATATATATATATATATATGTTATATATAATATATATAAATTAACGTTATATAAATGTTTATATATAAAATATAATTATATATATATATATATATGTTATATATAATATATAAATTAACATTATAATAAATGTTTCACGTTATATATATACAAATATATGTTATACGTTGTGTATATATTCGATCGCTGACCGTCACGTTTGCTGGTTGGGGTCACCTCCGTTGACCGTTCCAAAAAAAAACCTTAAGCGAATATCACCGGAGTGCTGGGGCTGGACGGAGGCAAAAGGGACGCAGTGTGCAGGCTGATCGGGATTTTATACTCAGAAGATTATATGGACGCGGTGTGCCACTGGAGTTGGCGTTCAGCAAATGGGGCAGCGGCAAATCTGACGTTCAGCGAAGGGCTGATGCAGTGGTAGCGGACTGTATGAATTAAAAGGCGGCTAGATGGAAGGGTGGATGATTTGGATACATTCGCAGACCAGCAGAAAAAGGACAGCGGATACGAGGAACAGGCGTAGGGAGGCTGGTTTGTGAGTAGTCGTGCAGCCTGCGGATGAATCGACGACCGTGTGGCGGCTGAAGTGGCTGGCAATGGTGTTACAACAGGGAAGAGGCTGCGGTGGAGACTGTGATAAGTAGGATGGCTGCGGCTCAGTTAATGCATCGCTCAGCGGAGCGGATATGCCTGAGGCTCCTATCAGTGGTTGGTGTAGACAGGGAGGTGGAGTCAGTGGATGGAAAGGGATGTGCGTATGGGAATCGCAATTGGTAGCGGATGGAAAGGGATGTGCGTATGGGAATCGCAATTGGCAGCGGATGAATATAGCCTGAGGAGCGAATCCGCTCTGATACCAATGGAGCAGAAAACTTAAGATATATGCAGAAATTTATATATAAATATTTATTTAAAAAAGATGAATTACAGATGATGCTATTACAATTGCGGGTGCCTGGCTTATATATCGCCATGGACACCCTTTAGGGAAAGGGCATGATCTTATGATCGTGCCCTTTTATCTAATTTAACTGAAAATTAAATAATAACCTAATTTAACTAATTTTTTACATAACAGACATTGGTTGTGAAGCTCCTCTATCATGACCATACTAAAAATGTATCCATCACTCAAACAAAATCTTGACTTGACATGCTATGTTTTTCTATCTTATGTTAATGCTTAGAGGGTGATATTAATGACAAAGATCCCACGATAGGCAATGCTTTTGATGATATGAAGGTATTTGTCATAGCATGATTTTTTTGGATGCTAAAGGCCATCTAAAGCCTATTTGTTGATGTATTTTCGGTTTAAAGATGGATTGCACTCAGTGCTATTTTGGTCATGTGCACTCTTACATGCTATATAAATGAGAACTTGTAACTTGTGGACATGTGATTGGTGAAGATTATAACTTCTAGATGATTGATGTTATATGGTTTAATCCATGTTTTTATGCTTTTTATATCTAATTCATCACTCTACATATATGCATCAAATAGATATTATATAAAAATTCGCTCTCGATTCGCTCGCGACGCAGGAGCTTTTGAAAATGCAGCTTCTTGCTTCCGCTTCCATTCCTGCTTCCTGCTTCTGCTCCCGCTCCCAAGCAACCTTGGGCAGACAAGTATACACACTAGATATGAACAAAGGGCCCCATCGCTCACATAACTTTACATGTCATAGGCCTTCTAAGTGTTCTAACCCTAAAACAACTAATTATTTAGTTAGTATGCATTAACAAATCCTATTATTAACCACCATCACAAAAATATCATTGTTGTCCAGGAAGATCAATGTTGTTCTCTCTAGAAATGCAAAAGTGGTTTCGACCTCATTGAATTTCATATGGAGAAACTAGATTTTTAGATATCACTCAAAATCCAACAGAGTTAATGGTTTTCACGAGTTCAAGATTTAGGGGATTGCTATGTTTCCAATTGATTCCGTCATGTGTGAGGGTATGAGATTGGCATTTGATCAAGAGCATGAAGCCCTTGAAGTACCTTGATGTTGGTGTCATTGATTGTTGAATTTCATTGATGTTGGTGGTATTGCTTGTTGAACTCCTCTACCATGGCCTTAACTAAATGTACCCTTCACTCAAAGGAAAATAATGGGTTAGGCACGCTAAACTTTTTCTAGCATATTATAAGGTTGAGGAGATGAACCCTTCACTCAAACCAAAATCATCATTGGTTAGGCATGTTAAACTTTTTCAATTTCTACCATATTATAAGGCTGAGTAATCCAAGTTTGAAGACTTTGAGCTAGATGATGTTTATGTAGCTCTTGTTGATGATCCCATTTCTAGTAGTGCTGAATTAATGATGAGTTTCATGAGTGGTCATATTAATCAATGTTTTGTAGTTTTGATGTCTAGTTTTGCTGCTGCTACTACTACTACTGAGGTTGTAGAGGAGCTTGAGGAGTCCTTAGACTCTGAACCAGATGATGTTTATGTAGCTCATGTTGATGATCCCATGTAGTGGGATCCCATGTTGATGATCCCATGTCTACTAGATGATTGATGTTATATGGTTTAATCCATGTTTTTATGCTTTTTATAACTAATTCATCATTCTACATGCTTTTGTTGACATATATGCATCAAAATATATAAAAATTTATATTATATAAAATTTGCTCCTGAGCCGTAAGCTTCTGAAAATTGTCGCTCCCCCGTCCCGCTCCTGCTCCCGCTTCCAAGCAGCCTAGGGGCAAAGATGAAATGAAATATGTTACACACAACAAATATATAGAGCACGGGGACATTGTTTAGAAAAGATAGTTAGGTCCATAAGAGCTTAGAAATTTGCTGCCTTTGCTGTCAATCATTTGGGTAGAAAACAATTGTTCTACTCTAGGGATTTGAAACACTATAAATATTTGCTTGATTTCCAATTGATATTTCATTAGCCATTTGCAACCATTTCTTTCTGACTTCGAACAGACCCCAAGTATGGAGAACATGGATAGTCTCTTCAGTAAGGGTAAGTCAAAGAGAAATTGGAATTTCAAAGCAACGTGATGAATTGTGTTTTATGATGATTGTGATTGTTTTCTTAGTTGGTTATACAGATGGAGGGATCATTGGTTATTCTGATTTTCAGGATATGTACTATGTGGCACAAGATATTCAAAGATAGCGGGGATGTATCATAATTTAGAAGGCATTTGAACTTGATGGGTGCAGAAAATGGACTTTGTGATTGGAGCATGTGAGGGTGAAGGTCAACAGTGATATTGGTGGAACAAATTTAAGGTTTCAGGTTGTGAATGCTAAAGTGCTGAATGATGTAAAGACAATTGTATGTGTTTTGCAAGAGATGTTGAGTTGAATTTAAAGATGAAAAGGAATATGTTTCTTGTGGCAAGTATATTGAGCGTGGGGGACATTGTTTAGAAAGACGATTAGCTCCATATGACCTTGGTAATTTGCTGCTATTCCTGACAATCCTTAGCGTGGAAAGCGATTGTTCTACTCTACGGATTTGAAACACCATAAATTTTTGGTTGATTGCCAATAGATATTCATTACCCATTTGCAGCCATTTATTTCTGACTTCAAACAGTCCCCAAGTATGGAGAACAAGAATAACTTCTTAAATAGGGGTGAGTTGAAGAGAAATTGGAATTGCAAAGGTATGTCATGAATGTGTTTTGCGATTGCTTTCTTGATTATACAATTGGAGCATTCATTGGTTATTTTTATTATCAGGGTATGTAGTGCATGATATTCAAAGATAGCTGGGATGTATCATAACTTAGAAGGCATTTGATGTTGATGGTGCAGAAAATGGACTTTGTGATTGGAGAGTGCGACATATATTACCCTATGGGCATGGCATTAGTTGAGTTTATAGTTTTGTACAAACATGTTCAAGGGGTTGAAGGGATATAGTATATGTATGCCATTGTGGTGGAGAAATTTTACAATCTGGATAGGAACAAAAATTTTGATCGGAATTTAGTAACTAGACCATAGATTGCCTAGAACACATAACCATTCATTTATATATTACTGCTGCTGGGGTTGGCATCTAGGATAATAAATATTTCTTTTGGCAAGGTTTCAGAAGTTTCTGTGCTATTTCCATTGGGCTTTGTTCTACTGGTTGAGAGCTGAGATGTTGCATCACCACATTAATGATTCAGGTTCAAAGCCTGGTGGTCATTGTTCCCTGGATTAGTTTCATTTGAAGCTTTAATTTAAAAAAAGGGTTATGTGCAGATGTAAATGTAGCATATATGTTCAGTTAAAAATAATAAGAAAATAATTTAGCTTGTAGTTTAACATGGTATATTAACTGCTTATCATATCTCTAGCCTGTAATGACTACAGCTTATTGGCAGAAAACACTAGAAAGTCCACTAAGGTCAGATGACCTTCATATCAGCCTTCTCTCATTAGTCTTGCTGTTTATTATATTTCTAACTTAAGAGTAGCTTAAGAAGATGAGGAAATAGGTGGACGGAGTTGGGCAACCTTCGCATCATTCTTTTCTTGTTAGTGTTGGGCAAGAAGGTCAATCTTTTTTCTAAGAGAAGATGTGGCTATATTGGTATGGTGATCATTATAGTCTGTGGAACTGGTTGGTGTACCTTGCATTCTGTGATGTGAAGGTTATCTCTAATTTCTGAATCATTTATTGATCTAATGCTCTCTGAAGCTCAGAACCAGCTGATCATATAATGATAGTTTATGTTTCATTTCAATTTTCAATTCTGAGTATGTAATTTTTTTTTTTAATCTTTCTTTGTATTTAACTAGTTCTTATTTGGTTACACTACTGCTGAGTTTCACTACATTTGAGAACACATTTTCTTGTAAAAAAATGAGCAAGAAAATAAGAGTGACACACATAAATGAGATTTTAGAAATAAACCCATGTCTATAGTAACTATCATAGATGATTACATGATGCAAAATCCCACAGCTTTGTGGTCTTTACTAAATCCCATACCCTTACACATGATATAATCCAGTGGAAATGCTGCAATCCTGCCAACATTGAAATCCTGAAAACTATTAAGTCTGCTGAATTTTGAGTGGCTTATGAAATTGTACTCTCTCCATATGAAGTCCAGTAAGGTTGGAACCACTCTCAAACATCTTGATACACTTCCTGGTAATGTTGAAAAATTAAGTAAAAGTCGACACACCATTATCTTATCTTTTGTGAAAATTCCTTGAAATGCAGCAACTGGAAATAATTCTTCTAAATAAAAAATTAATTATGCAATTTATTTTGTTTACTGTAAAATATCAAATTATTCACACTGCAATTTCTTTACCAAATAAAATATTGGAGAAGCAAAAATAAGAACTGAGAAATGCTAGCGCACACATAAAAATTGACACCGTTGTTTTTAGACAAAAGTTCCCGGAAAAACCCAATGCGGGAAAACCAGTGCAGCAACTGAGGGTTTATATTTTATCATATGCAGTAGAAAATCTGAGTACAATCTGGATGCTGAAAACTGACAATCCTACAGGGAAAACATTGGCAAAAATATTGCGAGGAAAGTTTCCTCAATCCATGAGCAATCCAGCATTGAAATTGGCCTCAGAAACCCCTTTGCGAATTGCCTTGCGTCACCTTCTGCGTAGGGACAATTTCGCACTGCCTGGATCTCTCTCTGAACCGCTTGTCCAATTTGCCATTGACCCTGGAAGTGTTTGTTCCGGCCTCAGTGAATTTTTCCTACCTTTGGAATTCTGAAACGACCTCCTAAATCTGCAAATCGAACTGCCTCCTAGAGGCTTATGGTAACTGTGCAACCTCTGCATAGCCTCTCTGTGGCTATCTCTGCCTCCCTGCAAGTGACTCTCCGGAACTGGAAATACTTCCTTTGGACACTGCTAACTACTCCTGCTACCTGCAACTCACCCACTGACTTGATCTCCACTGCTGAATCACTTCTGCTATTGGGAATTCGCACTGCCTAGGGCAACTGAGTATATGCACAGGTGTATTTTCCATCTACGCATTGACCTCTTCTTATAATATCTAGTTGGGACTCCAACGACCAAGATTAAAACTTAATCGATGACTGAGATCATCTCCAAGTCTATCCGTGTGAGTTTCTAGAGAATTCTCACCATTCCTAATTAATTAACTATTAATTAATCGATTTCTCTAAGTTAGACTTATGCATTTTTAATTATCAATCAATTAATTTAATTGAGCTATCTCTAGGTCGAATTTCCGGAAACGATTTATGGGTTTTGGAGAATTCCTGTGTCTTAGTCTTTCTACAAAGTTTCGAGACTAGAACACCGTCCGATGCTACAAAAACTAACACCTTTTTCCTTTATCTTGTTGACATTATGTTACCATTCTCCTTTATCTTATCTATTCTATCTTTTTTACTGTGAGAATTTAACATTACCATCAATTACGAAGGTGTCAAACTCCTTAGAGCTCAATCCGCACTCTGTTTTGTCTTAAAGGGTCATTGACATGGACAGGTAATACTTTCCTATGGGTCCCACACCACTCATGGGCGTTTGGGTGGGCCTGGAAACTTTCAAATATGTCCCTGAGATGTGACTGGTATTGCAAATGCCTTGGAAATGCTGCTCACCATATCACTAGGCATTTCCAGATTTGGACATGGTGTATGGTATGGCTGGTGGCATTTCCAAGGCATTTTGTACCTGTTTCTGGGCGTTTCAGGTATTGGGATGTGGCCAAACTAGGTGTTTCCTCCAACTTAGCACCACTGTATCTGCATTTGGATGTAAAGGGTTTATACATATCTAATACAATGAGATGAACTTGAGAATTTCTTGACTCATAAAGAAATATGTAATGATTTTATGACTTTCCATGTCCAATACTTATAATCAAATCACTGTTACTATTCCTAAGAGTTATGTGAATCTGACTTCTGTTGCCTGATTGGTTCAATGGGCAGGTTGCCGATTTCAATGTTAAAGCAGCTCAGCAAGGCATTGTTTATATTGATGAAGTTGATAAAATCACTAAGAAGGTATTTGTAACTTTATTTCAGGTTTATTCAAAAGCTTCAAGCCCAGCTAGGCTTGGTTAAATCTTAAATACTATGGGCCTGATAAATATTAGAGTGAATGATCCAACTGAAAAAATTGCATGATGGATTTGTAGGCTGAAAGCCTCAATATTAGCAGGGATGTGTCAGGGGAGGGTGTTCAGCAGGCATTACTTAAAATGCTAGAAGGAACAGTAAGTTCATGTCTCACCCAGTACAATCTTTTCCTCTTTTTCATAACATTCTAGTTTTGTGTCAGTCGCATATAACCTTTGGTTTTTTCCTCAATTTTTTTTGAGATCTGTATTTCGGATTCTGCTTGTTGATCATCCTATTTGTTATAGAGATGCTTCAACTTTGTCGTCATAATTGTTGACTGTGTTGCTCTTGAACCATCTTTTATACATGAAATATGAAGTATTTTTCTGTCTTTGTTGCAACTTCTCAATTGCAAAAATTAATAATAGTCAATGAGAGCAATGCGAGTTCTTTTCTCTCATTCATTATATTGCATTTCAAATGCTTCTCTCTCATTTATTGTATAGCATTTTATGCACTAATCTCATTTATTGGACACAATTTTAAATGTCAATCTCATTTATTGTATAGCATTGGAATTTCATCTCTCGTTTATCATGCCTATATACATTAAAGAAGTTTGTGGCAGATCAAATATTCTCCATTATTATCATAACAAGCTGCTAATCTGTTTGAGAGCATGGTTAGCTATTGTCCTCCTCACAACTAGCAATTCTGATCCCCTATCCTATTTCCTTGCTGAATCCAATCAAGCATTGTATGATCTGAAACTTTTCAATCTCTTGGATTGTATTCTGTAGATAATGTATGCAAAGATTGGTCTGCATTATCTAAGGTCGTAAAGTTTGTTGTTATATCTCTACGCAGAATACATAAACCTATATGTAAGGCATTTTACTAAATTTAAAACAATGAGTACCCTCTGTATATGCGAAATAAACTAAAGAGCCATTTCATTTAATACATAAATTTTGAACTGTAATCTTGCATTTCAAAGTTTTGCTTACCTTGTTGCTAACCAAAGAACCACTTATAAATTGCCATATCTTATTTTCCTATTCGTGTGAGTGACCAAATTGAATTCATACAAAATGAGTTATAAAGAAAAATCGTTCTTATACGTGGTGATATCAAACGTAGACATATAATTGAAAAATGAAGATGAACCTAAAATGAGCCTTTGGACAGTATACTATACAGATCTACTATTCACAAAGGTGAAGGTTGTGTCTATTAGTTAGCTTATGTCCTCCCTCAGTTTTATTATTATTATTATTATTATATTTTTCCTCTGTAAAAAATCGCAACTTTTCATGAGGTTATGAAAGTATTACATTTTACTGTTGCATCACCATGCATTCTGATAACCTGTCTGTTAAAAAAAAAACTATATAGATCAGGCCTATGTAAAGCCCATGATCAAGCAGGTTGAGTCTTAAACAGAGTTCTCAGTTATTTCCTACCTTCCCTCAAGAACCTTACTGGTTGGTGTGTGGCTATTAGATCATGGAGCTAGAAGACATATGACAGGAGCATGGGAACAATTTGACAGCCTGATCGAGTGGGACTCAGAATTGGATGTGGAGTTTGGTGTTGATACCAATTTACCAAACATGTAGTAAAGGGGGTTGGAACAACTGTATTTCAATTTGAGTTAGGAGGCAAGATGGAGGTGAAGAACATATTATTGATGCCAAAACTCAGTTGGAGTTTGCTCTCAGTCTCAATAATCGAGAAGGGGTTGTGTGTAGACTTCTAGGATACACAAGCATGGATCAAACCCAAGGGATTGTTAATTTTTCTTGGGCTCTATTGTTCTGTGCTTTGATAATTGCATTACATCATTTACATTGAATTCACCCCACAGTATTATAACATTATTACATCATATGCAATTATGTAGAAAAAACAATATCATCAACAATGTTGCGGAACATAAAGGAACAATAGAAGAAAAACATCGACACATAGAGATACCAGGATTGGTCGGAGACCAGGGCAAAATCTCATAGGGGGCAAAACTCTTTCAAATTTTTTTTTTATTAGATTGTCATAAAGTGTTCAACAAAAAGAGAGTACAATGATCCAATTCTCCGTTCACATGATTATTTAGCAAAACCAACCAAACAATATCCAAGAGATGAACCCAAAAACACTACTTATCAAAATCAGTATTCACAAGCCTGCGGTTAACTGTTGACATCTGTGATCAATTGTCAGAATCTGTGGTCAATTGTTAGACGAAACCTTAGTTTTTGGCCGCACGTTGCAAACGATCATGCGTGCGGCTGAAGCGTTTTGGTCGCATGGACAAGCCTTCATGCGAGCGACTACAATCGAAATTTTCCTATATCAACCCTGTGGCTACATACCAAAACCCTAATCCGAACATGCGAGACACAAACCTTTCCATCTCGGACCTGTACGAACCAATCTCCGTGAACCAACTTTAGACTTGTGCGAGCCAAACCAAAGAATAGAGAAGAAGAAAATGCTTGATGATGATCTCCAAATGAGGGTCACTTAACTTGTATTTATAACCATCCAAGGGTGTCCAATTTCCTTTTAGGGCTGACTTGTCCTTTTGTGCACATGTGGGTTTCCATATTAAAAATATATTTTTCTTTAACCAAATTAAATTCTTCCAAGGGCTAGGAGGGGTCTTTCTTGATGAAGAAGATTGTCCGAAGGAGGGAATTTATCTTTGAGCTGTCAAATTAACACTCCCTCTCAGCTAAGGGAGAAATTACTGAGTGCAACATTTGTCCCATCACAAGTATCTCATCAACAAATGTTGCCACTGCTCATCTCGGCTCATCTTTGCTCATCTTTGCTCATATCTTCTTATCTCTGCTCATACGCTAAACACTCTTGAATCGAAAAGAAGAATTTGACATCGGAGGGGAGCTCAAGCTACCACCCTCTATCCATCGAGGAGCCTATGCTACCACCCAGAATCGCTAGTAGGGGGGCGATGGGAATCTCTGCCAGTGGGGAGCCCAATGCTACAACTGGGGAAACTTTGCCAACGGGGAGCCCAATGCTACAACCCATAAAACTTTGCGATCGAGGAGTCCAATGCTACAACCCGAGAAACTCTGCCAGCGGGGAGCCCAATGCTACAACTCGAGAAACTCTGCCAGCGGGGAGTCCAATGCTACAACATGGGAAACTCTGCTAGCGGGGAGCCAAATGCTACAACTCGGGAAACATCATCATCAGGGAGTTCTAACTCAACCCACTATCCAAGGACAATCGGTAGGGTACAACTTACCATGAGATAAGGATCACAACTATCATATTGTCTGCTGATCTTCCCATCATGATCCTCAAGAGTTAGTGGTAGAACACCTGCATCTCTAACTTGAGCAGGATACCACTTACCATAAATGGTAAGGATTGCACCTAACTCAAGCAACCAACACCCATTGGCCAGATGGGTGGGAAAGATAGATGCCAACTAGGGTATACTTTGTCAAATGCAGAGGTTCCTCAACCCTAGGAGCTCTAGGATCAATTCCTCACCTTGGGAGCTCAGATAGGGGGGAAGAGCTAGCTCAATGTCCTTGATGAGCCCAGACCCTTACCTAGGCGGGTCACATCCATCAATCTATGCTGCTTTCTGAAGATCAAAATCATATCAAAGTGTTCGTATTTGGTACTAGCTCAAACAACTCACTAAGGGTTCAATCACACTGCCTCATATATTATCAAGAGCAATAGTCCTTTATTTTCCAATTCATGCGGGACACCAAATATTATGTTAGAACAAATACATGTCACAAAAGGATACCTTATTCATCCTTTCTTCCTCTCACAGAGGCAACAACCACAAGCCTAAGGTTGTCTCATACAACAACAATGCCTCAATATAAGAATATATATTAGTTCCAACGATATATGTTATTCTCTGCCAATCAGATCCCACTCTTCTTGTTGCAAAATGTCGCTGTCGTATCCAAAACTTGCTCAAACAACTCTCTAAAGAACTTCTTCAACCAAACTGCCTTGCAGCTAGCCATGCTAGCAATAATGTACTCGACCTCGACCATGCTTAAAGCTACGAACTTTTATTTCTCGCTCATCCAAGATCTCATGGTAGATCCCAAGCTAAAGCAACACCCATATGTGCTCTTCCTGTCAATAATGTTTCCAGCCCAGTCAACATCTGTGTATCCATGCAGTCGTACATTTCCTGTAGTGTATCTCATACCAAGATTGATCGTCTCGTGCAAATTATTTCAAAATGTGCTCGGCGGCAACCCAATTTGTACCCAAGGTGTTCACTGTAAAGCATATATCCATACAAGTGTTCTCAAGGAACATCAATGCCTGAATCAACTGTCAGTACAGAGAGGAATTTGTGAAGTCAGGTCCAACAATATCTCTACATAATTTATTAAAATTAAATTCCATCAGAGTGTCCAAGGATTTGTATTCTGTCTTTCCAAATCTTTCCAATAGCTTCACGTCATATTTTCCTTGAGAAAGGAAGATTTCTCTGGGTCTTTGCCAAACTTCTAATCCTAGAAAGTAATGCATCATGCCAAGATTCTTCATCTCGAAGTTGAAAGCCAACTCCCTCTTACTTTGATCATCATAGGATCATTACCAGTCAAGAATAGATCGTCAACATATAAAATCAAAATCAAAGGCATACCTTGGGTCACCTTGAAGTATAGGTTTGGATCGACACTGCTTCCAAGATTTACTAGGTAACTATCAATGCGGACATACTAGGCTCAGGGATCTTGCTTCAAACCATACAATGCTTTCCGTAAACATATCATTGACCAAACCAATATACCCAACCTCAAACAAATCAATATTGTGCAATTAAGTCAACCAAGTTTGTTTATCAAGCCTTAAATGCCAAACCAAGTTAATATCAGAGGCATAAAAATATCATTGTCAAACTCTTCAATCCAAGTACCAGGTAGAGTTCACACTCAAGTACTAGGTTACAACCTTGTCTATTATTATGTCAACAACTGTCAATTGCCAAGCAATATCAAACCAAACTTATTGAGCCATCCACATGATCATAATATGAATAATTTCAATCACTAAATGCACAAGTCATATAAGTTTCTAGCATCCATTTATTGTGAGATTTCTGCAATAAAGTTCATTGCATACTAAGGAGCAATCTCTATCTGCCATACTAGTTCCAATGATCAAATTAAGTCAAATAACATACTGATATGCATACTACAAAACCTTGCAAACACAAAATGAGTCAAGACATTCACATTCTCTCCAACAAGTCAAACGTTATGTAGATCTCACTGTTCCTTAACTGTCTGCTCCATGTCTTTAGATTTGTCATACTCTTGGTGCGCTCTTGGTTTCTTGCATTGTTTTTTAGTTTTTGTATCGTACAGGCTCAATCGCACTCACATGCCTTCCTCTGTGCGCCTGGGAGGCTTATAACCACACCTTTAAGCCTTTTTCCCAGCGACTGGGGCTTGAACTAGGAGAAACCCTCTTTGCTCATACTGGCACTTGCCAAAACTAACAACATCAGATGATCATCTATTCATGTCCAAAAACCTTGCTTAAACAATCAAGAGTCTACCACTCATTTACTACAAATAATAATAGGCGTTGGGATCTTATGGAGAGCTTCTCCCTCTGAATGAAAGGCCTTTCCAATCATCATCATTCACGATATCAACCTATTTATCATAACACTGTCATGCATGAACAAAACTGTCAGATGACAGATTCAAACTAAATCAAGTTCTCAGATATATATACATCATAGTCATAACAAATCGTCAATAGCTGATTCATTATCACAAATGAACATATCATCAAATATTCATTAGATGTTAGTGTCATATAAGTGTATCTTCATACGTCAAGGATCATAATTACAACATCACTTCTTTATCACATTCCTCAACCATCAAGTCGAGGCATACATTGGCAAATTTACTAAGCTTATCAAAACCTAACCAAGATCAACAAGAGTATCAATCTTATTGTTACACTTTTATTTTAAGGGTTTCCATGCTTATCACAAGCATTAAGAATAATATCAAGTTACCATATATCAAAATCAATGTTTCTAGCCTACTTTATAAAATCAGGAAATCCAGCAAATATCAGGTGCACCAATATATCACATGTACTAGAAATCAAGCTTACTTTCATATGCATGCATAAGTCACTTATGAAGGTGATATTCTTGTCATACCTCAGGGCTTACCTTGCGATTCAATATTGTAACTAATAATTTACTATACATAACTTGTAATATTTAGATACCTTAGCAACTTGTAGCACTTATTTGTCATTGGCAGTGGTACCACTTTGTCAACTTTCCATCAGGTACCTCTTTCCTTTTGCAACACTAGCTATTCTCTTCCCGCATTAGTTTTCTTTTCATGCACCTTAGATGATCTTCAAGAAGGATTTGCTTATCACATCTCATCTAGAGATTAGAAGTATTCAAATACTCAAATATGCAAGAAGGCTAAGCAATAACCAAGACAATAAATCTAAACAAGGATAATGCTATGAAGAGATAAATCTAAAAGGTACTTATCTTTAACGAGAGGTGATCATCTCCCTCTTGAACCAACCTTCAAGAGTTAGTACTGTCCATTATCCATGTAACAATGTTGCCTTCAATATTTCCATCGTCTTCATCAACAACCAGGCCTAATTGAGACTAGCCCATCTAGGGTTACACTAAATCTGTCACAAGTTTTAGAACAACTTCTCATTGATCATGCTAGGGTTTTAAGACTACAAAACTCAAGCCTTTATCATATTCCAGGGTTTCTTCCAAACCCTAACCTCATATAATCCATCAAACCCTAATAATCAGATTGCCTAGGGTTTCCTTCAAACCCTATCATTCTTTTAGGTCTCCTCCATCTTCTCTTGCTTCCATCAAAGGTGTCTTCACAAGGGTGATCTTAATGACTTTTCTTGAACCTAGCTTTGATACCATGTTAATTTTTCTTAGGGCTATATTGTTCTTTGCTTCACTAATTACATTACATCATTTACATTGAAGTCACCCCATAATATTATAACTTTATTACATCATATGCAATTATGTAGAAAGAACAATATCATCAACAATGCAATGAAACATAAATGAACAATAGAAGAAAGTCATTTGCACATAGAGACACCAGGATTGGTCAGAGACCAAGGCAAAACTCCACAAGGATGAAAACCCTTTCAAATTCTTCTTCTTATTAGATTGTTATAAAGTATTCAACAAAGAGAGAGTACAATGATCCAATTTTCCATTCACAAGATTATTCAACAAAACCAACCAAACAATATGCAAAACATGAACCTAGCAACACTACTAATCAAAATTGCTGTTCACAAGCTTGCGGTCAATTGTCGACATCTGCGATTAACAGTCATAATCTGCGGTCAACTATGAGAAGAAACCCTAGTTCCTGGCCGCATGAAACAAATGATCATGCATGTGGTTGAAGCTTTTCGGTTACATGAACGGACTTGCATGCATGTAGCTACAATCGAAATTTTCCTATATCAACCCTGCGACTATAGATCAAAACCCTAATTCGTCCGCACATGCGAGCTTCAAACCCTGCAATCTTGGACCTGTACGAACCAATATCCATGAACCCGTTGAGAAATGTAACTAGTATCAGTCTTCATAATTGTACTTAATTCATGATGTATTGTATTTGTCTAAAAGAAAGAAAAATATTATAAAAGAAAATATATTTTTATGAGCATGGGTTTCATGCTCTATGTATTTTGTTTCTAGGTGAAGCCTCCATTAGAGGCTTCTAGGGTTTACGTTGTGAGTCATAGTCCTTATCGTTATGATGTAGACCCTTCATGGGGTTTGTACATCAATAAATAAATTTGTAATTGAGTTAAAATTGTTAGTATAGTCTCCTCCACCAAGTCGGTTTGCCCACTGTTCATGTCGGCCTTGTTGAAGATGATTTGACCTCCAAAGAGACTAATATATAAAAGAGCATTTGACCTATTGTGGAGGTATACATCTAAGACATTCAATCTATAGTTGATACACAAGAAAGAGAGTGTGAAAAGCAAGAAGAAACAAAAGAATACTCAAGCGAAGATGAAGCAGATTTCTGTCTAGCAAAGGAGATCGGAAAAACTCACCTTATGAAAGTCTGTACACAAGAAGAAATTGATCTGCAATTCATTAAAGAAATGAAATGCGAGACACATAGAAAATAAGGTTATCCAATTGCTAGAAGTGAAGAAAAGCCTAGCAAAGAAGACAAGAAGCCTAAGCAAGCAGAAGAGTCCTGAAATATGTCAATTTTTGCCACAGTTGCGAGAAAACTGAGGTAGTGTAGGGCAAAGGTATACGATTTAAGTGTAGACCAAATTAGAGTGTTGAAGAGAGGGCTGAGATCCTTGTTGAAGAATTGAATTGAGTTGAGTTGTGAATAAATGAGCTAGATTTTGTCTTGTCTTCATGGGAGGCTAACTTGGTGGATGGAGGAAAGTCTTTTTCTTGGTCTAAAGGTCTTGGTTGTCTCATTTGATTTGGTTCTTCAAGAGTAGAAGATATTTTTAGGTTTTCACCTTGAAGAGGTGTTTTGCGCTGGTTGAGAGCCTACATTTTGTGTCCTTGATCTTCATGCATTAATGTTTTGATAGTTGCTTGATGAAAAGAAGTTAAAGTTAAAGAAGAAAATAAGAATACAATAATATCACAAGTAATTGTCAAAGATAAGAAAATCTTTCTGCATTTATGATTTACCAATAGAACCAACTTCAAACTTGTGCAAGCCAAACCAAAGAAGAGAGAAGAAGAAAATGTTTGATGATGATCTCCAAATGAGGGTCACTTGGCTTGTATTTTTGGCCATCCACGGGTGTCCAATTTCCTTTTAGGGTCGACTTCTCCTTTTGTCCACATGTGGGTTTCCATATTAAAAATATATTTTTCTTTAACTAAATTAAATTCTTCCAAGGGCTAGGAGGGGTATTTCTTGATTGGGAAGATTTTCCAAAGGAGGGAATTTGTCCCTACGCTGCCAAATGAACAGGGATCTAGCTCTGACACAAGCCATGTCATCGGAGTTAGGGAGAGCAACATGTTAGGATAAAGGGCCAACATATTCAAGCAATAACAAGAAACAAAATGGTGACAAAGAACAAGGAGCAAATAGCTTTGAAGGTTTCGCTGTTCAAATGGAGTTAGCCTTTGGGCTCAGGTGGGGAGGAGCAATTAGTGATCATTCCAAGTTTGTCAAGAAGGTCTCTAGGTCTTTGATGACCTTACAGGATGTTCAAGAGCAAGGGACTTCTAACAACAAGCTCATAGCGAGTGGGTCTTTGAGGATGATTCTGAACGAGATGGCAGGTATAGAGGGAGTAGCCATGACAACATATGCAGGTCCACGATCAGAGCCAATTTTAGGGGTTATAAATAACTCCCTTACTAGGAGGGTGTGTTGATGTTTATAGCTTGGGCAGGTACATTTGCACATGCCTAAGTCTCTAAGCATGCCAAATTAACACGGATCTAGCTCTGACACATGCCATGTCAGGCTCAGGTGGCGAGGAGCAATTAGTAGATCATTCCAAGTTTGTCAAGAAGGTCTCTAGGTCTTTGATGACATTACAGGATGTTCAAGAGCAAGGGACTTCTAGAAACAAGCTCATAATGAGTGGGTCTTTGAGGATGATTCCGAACGAGATGGCAGGTTTAGAGGGGGTAGACATGACAACATATGCAGGTCCAGGATCAGAGCCAATTTTAGGGGGTAGAAATAACTCCCTTACTAGGAGGGTGTGTTGATGTTTGTAGCTTGGGCAGGTACTTTTGCACATGCCTAAATCTCTAAGCATGCCAAATTAACACAGATCTAGCTCTGACACATGCCATGTCATTGGAGTTAGAGAGAGCAACATGTTAGGATAACGGGCCAGCGTATTCGAGCAATAACAAGAAGCAAAAAGGTGACAAAGAACAAGGAGCATATAACTTTGAAGGTTTAGCTTTTTAGATGCAGTTAGCCTTCGGGTTCAAGTGGGGAGGAGCAATTAGTAAATCATTCCAAGTTTGTCAAGAAGGTGTATAGGTCTTAGATGACCTTACAGGATGTTCAAGAGCAAAGGACTTCTAGCAACAAGCTCATAGTGAGTGGGTCTTTGATGATTCTGAATGAGATGGCAGGTTTAGAGGGAGTAGCTATGACAACATATGCAGGCCCAGGATCAGAGTCAATTCTAGGGGGTAGAAATAACTCCCTTACTAGGAGGGTGTGTTGATGTTTGTAGTTCGGACAGGTACTTTTTCACATGCCTAAGTCTCTAAGCATGCAAGAAGTCGCCCAAAGTTTCCTTCAAACACTTGCTCAAGTGTGAACAAGTTGCTTTTGTAATTTAGCCAGTCTAAATTAGGAAGAACATAATTGTTATGTTGGCAAATTGAGGTAAAGAAACATTAAGAAAAGTAAAGTATTTACTTTAGTGATTATGTTTTATCTCAGTCATTGATCTAAAGTGAGGTGAGATTAATCTTCGCTGTCAATCACTTGGAGATTAGTGTTAGGGATTTAGTTGAATGCCAATTTATAAAAGTAAGTCTAAGGAGAGGAGAAAGACATCGAAATATTGAGAGAGGCATCTCGATGATGAGTGGAGAAGGAATTCCATCCTAGTGTGTTAGGTCTGAGCAAGGGGGAAGTAAGGAGATCCAGATCAACCAAGGAGGGCTTGACAGTTGGATCATATTCAATTTTTGTACACGTAATTTCCTAAGTTGGGCCATTATCCAAGGACAAGAGCCCAAGTAGGTTCTTAATTGTTTCAATGAAGAGCAACCAGAGCCCAAGTTTGTTGAACTTATACACGTAGACATTAATGCAATCTTGGAATTGATTTGGCATTGATTATGGGTTGGTTGTTGTGGATTACTATCCGTATCAATAAGCTACATCTCACCAATAGTGGAGTCATGGCTAGATTGTTGTGACCATTCAAAGGTATGCTTTAAATCCTCATTCTTTGTCTTATAAAAATGCAAATTTGTGTTTTAGGAAACAAGTACTATAGGATAGGTTTTCAATTTGTAGTTTTGTTTTATGTTTGAGACATTACTATGGCCCCTAAAAAGGAAAATCTTTCATCAAGCCATTATGAAGAGGTCGGTAGGAAAGGTTTGGGGATGTATTGCAAAGACATGAAAAGGGAGGATTCATAGGGTAAATAGCGACTAACTATTTTTAAAGGGAAACTTAGAACATGCTCTTCATTTAATGTGGTTGTAAGAGAGGAAATGGTATCTCGTTTTGAGAGACAAAAAACAGAGAAGGCTAGGAAGAAGTAGATGAAAGATGAAATGGAAACAAGTAGGGAGATTCTATGCCAAGGCAACATTAGTTTTGAAGGCTCCTCAAACCCTTTTGTTAAGGACCTTGTTTTCGGAAAATCTAGTAGGCCTAGTGCAAAGCACTAAGCAACCTAGGTCTTATGGCAACAAGAGATTAGCCACCACTATCACATTAGTGGCTTCCTTCCAATGGTTTAGTGGTGGATATTGTCCACACAAGGGAGGCTTCCCGACAAAGATCATCAACCAGGTATTCAACTAAGGAGGGCTCAAAGGCGATGCAAGATCTAATTGGTTGAAGGAAAGGTGCCTATAGAGCCTTGAAAAGCGGGAGATAAGAATTGCCTAAAGTTCAAGTACATTTCCCTAAAACATCTATAAGAGAGCTGTTATGAGTTAGGGTTTGTAAGATATGCACATTTAGGGCACACGATGGCATATATTAGTGCTAGAAAATGGGCTAGAAAGGGATACGATTAAGCACCAATAGGCTATGGAGGAGGGAAGCTAGTTTTAAATAATAGTGGTTTTAAATGGTTAAAAATGCATAACATCAATAAATACCAAGACGTCAACCATAATTTTAGGGATTAAATATCTAATTAATGCTAGATTTTTCCTTTTATTGCTATGCAATGTAGATTTCAGGGTAACTCTATCCCTAGTTACCAAAAATTAAAGAAGAAAGAAAATTTTATAATTGTCAACACCTACTAGAAAAGTGCCTTTATCTAATTCTGACATAGATTCAATAAGGGCAAGGTCAATGATAGAGGGCCTTGGATGAAGTTCTTCACTGAGAAACTCAAGCGATGTCTATTTGTGGGATATTTTAAGGTCATAGCATGCATGAACAAAGTTCCTTTGATGGATTCTTTCAAGACAAGCATGTCATACCATAAAGAATCAAAATTTCAAGAAAAGGTGTTGCATTTTTTAATATGGCACATATAGAAACCCTCATTTCAGAAATATAACGTGCAAAATGGAAGAAAATAACATTAAACTTATACAATTCCAACAAGAATTACTTAATCAATCCCAAAAATCTCTACATGCAAGACAATTTTGTACACAAATAATCACATTGCATCCAAGGCTAAAGACAAGAGCTAGTGCATACTCCTTTAGAGAAGAAGTGTGTGAATGATGATGATGACTAATGAAAAGTGACTCCCCTCTATTTATATGAGGGTAACCAAGTCAATTTTTCATAATTTTACAATAAAATCCCTAAAAAGTTTGCTTGAAGCATTCATCTAGGTCAAAGGTCACAATCTGACCTTGAGATAGGTCTAAAACATAATAAAAATGCCAAAATCTCTTGCAAGTGAGAAAATGGTCCATGAGTGCTCCTCAAGCCAAGAAATCATTAAAATGCATGGCCACATCTCCAAATGACACCTCCTCCACCATGATGTCATTCTCAACAGGGCCTACTTCACCCTTCTATGGCACGTGGGGATGACATGGCATCATTTTGATCAAGTGTTGGCATCAAGGGATGGTGTTCTAGCCCTCCCAAATCATTTCAATGATCTCCCTCCCTGTCTAGGCTTTGATACAAGGCAAAGTCCATTGAACAACATCAAGGCCAACTTGGGGTCATCTTAGGTCCATCTGGGCACATCATCAAATACGCTGAAGCCTTGGCTCTCTAGCTTAACATTTTAGCATTTGGAGGTACATCCAGAGGTATGATACCATGTGAAAGTTGCTCAAAGCCCAATGCTCATCTATGGAGTGGCAATGTTGGGCCACAAGGTCACAAATGCTCTTAGAACAGGGAAACATGTTCTTTGGAGTGTGCTGGAGAGGAGTCAAGCCATCCTCAAGGGATCGTTGTTCTATGTATGATACCACTAGAAATGAGATCAACATCATTAGGGAGAAAAACCATTAAAGCATCATAATGGACCATATGGAGTGTGCTGGAGAGGAGTCAAGCCATCCTCAAGGGATCGTTGTTCTATGTATGATACCACTAGAAATGAGATCAACATCATTAGGGAGAAAAACCATTAAAGCATCATAATGGACCATATCGAATGCCAGGGGAACAAAAATACTTCACAAAATACTTAAAATGCCTTTCTAGCCAAAGATTTGCAAAAAAGTTACTTCACTTATGTTAGGGACGATTAGGTCAACAATTCTATTAGGTGTTTCTTGTCCCCAAGAGTAGTGTCATGTCCTAGTTAACTGTTAGACCCATCAATCCCTAGGTGCATGTGATAATGTGGTCATGGAGTGGGAAAGACTTCAAGGAAGACCCTTTGCCATGAAAGCAATTGATGAAGGTCTAATGTTTTGAGTGTAATGATGTAAGGAGGGAATGATCATGGAGACATGAGTTACCTCTTTGCTTGACCTGCTTTTTCCACCTCTTTGGTGTGCATTTTGCTTTAATGATCTTCATGCAAAGTTTGTGTGGCCAGTTTTCCTTTTTTGATTTTGTATTACCTCTTAAAGATGTAGCTGTCTATTGCTCATTAAGGTTGGGACATTCATAAGTGCCTTTATTTTAGATGAAGCGTTAAATGCTTGAGGAACTGGGTGATGGTTGATGAGAAGGGTAGAGCTAATGCAAGGATTTTGCTCATGTGCCCAATAAGTTTCAACCATCTGTTGCATTTTACATTTTCTTTCCATTGTTGCTTTATATGCTCTTACCATTATTTTAGCTGCATCAACCTCCGATTATCTGGGCGCTGCCTCAAGGATGTGGATATAGGTTGTCAATCACAACAACCAATGACAATCAACCCAAAGAATGGAGATGAATAATAGGGAAAGATGGAAAGTGGTAAGTATGGATTATGCTGGGCACCCTATATCAATTAGTGCCTCTTATTAGTGCTAGTCGTAAACTCTAAGGCCTTAGAGGAGGTCCCATTGGACTAGGGTCAAAGAATAAGCTCCCAGGTGAAGTGTGGGAACAAGGATACAATCAAGAGAAATCAATCATCTGGTTTTCCCTGTGATTCATATCAACATGCCCTTAACATTAAATGAAGGCATATGTTTGCTAAAATGGCTGAAGTACCTGTTGATAGAGGAACCACCTTCCTTCAAGAAGAATGCTAGACGGGAGAGAGCATTGACTAGAGAAATAGGTAGAGAGCTCTGCCATAAAGCTATTTGAAGATCATCACAAGGTTGCTGGTTGTCAAATAAGCATAAAAATTTCTCCCATTGGTTGCCTACTTTTGGTGGGTAATAGATCCCCTTTAGATATCTTCCCATTGATGAAAACCATCTTAAAGTTACACAAAAGAGGAAGAATATTGATGGTTATTTTTTAGACCACCTTTAGTTATCTTCCCATTGATGAAAACCATCCTAAAGTTACTCAAAAGAGGAAGAATATTGATGGTTATTTTTCTCCTTCCTTCAATTCAACCCATACCTTTGTTTGTTTAGTGACCATTGATATTGATGGGAAGAAACAATATAAGGAATTTGTTATTGAATGCATGGCTAGATGGTGGTGCGATGTTGATACTCTCTACAATTCTTCTTGCTCACCTTCTTACCAACCTATGTTAGATGTTGTAGTTGTTGTTGGTAAAGGCTTAAAAGGTCTTAGTATGCATGATCAAAGGGGGTCTCTTTTACAGAGAAAAGTTGGATCCATAAATGAATACATTTTTTTTAAAGAATCACGTGCCGAAATGGGATATACCATCATGTGAGATAGATGGACTGATGGAAAGCCTCATATGATACTTAATTTCATTGTTTCTTGCCCACATGGAACTATGTTTTGGAAATAGTACATGCATCTAGAGAGACGAAGGATACATTGTTATTGTTTAATCTTTTTGATCAAATGATTGTGGAGGTTGGGGTGGAGAATCATTTCTAATGCCTCTAGCTATGTTCTTTTTGGAGGATAAACTCAAAGCCATATTTTGGACCGAATGCGCTACACACCATCTAGATCTTATGGTTGAGGATATAGACAAACTTGATTGTGTGCGTTGAATTATGTAACTAGGTTCGATCTTCATAATATCTCATGTACTCTTGATTTTATATATTTGATGTAAAAGAGAAAGAAAAATATTATTGTAATTTATAAAGCATGGGGTTTCATGCTTAAAGTTAATTTGTTTTAGGTCAAAGCACCCATTGTGTGCTTCTAGGGTTTGCCATAGAGTCAAGGAGTCAAAAGAGTCATTGCCATATGTAATAGAGCCTATTGGGCATCTTGTATCAAGTCAAAAGTATTCATGTTGCATCAAAATGTCCCTCCAAGACCAAGTCAGCCTATATAGAAGATGTCGACCTCATAAAGGGTAACTCTTCCTCCTTAGAAGCCTATATATAAGAAACAATCGACCTCATTTGAAAGAGATCATCCAAGGAAGTTTGATCACAAGAGGAAGAAATCCAAAAAGCAAGCAAAGACCAAGGAAAGACTAGAAGTAAAAAAATATGAAGTTTTTGGGTATATTTCTCTCACACGTGCGGAGAAGAAACTAGGATTTTTGAAGCGACAAGGATGAAAATTCAGATGTCTAAAGAACGTAGAAATTTGTGATTAAAAGGCAAGACATACCATCCATTTGACTAAGAAAGATAAAGCAAGCCAAGTGAAGAAGAAAAGGAGGCCTAAACTAGCCCCTCTTTCTCCCACACGTGCAAAGTTGCAGAAGTTGTTGGGGGTCGAAGTTGCAAAATTTGCTGGGGGTCGAAGTTGTAGAAGTTGTTGGAGAATCGAAGTTTGTTAAAATTGGCAACTAGGGCCAAACTCCATGTGGGTCATCTTATTTGTGGCAGCTGATATTTTTCTTGGATTCCTCTCGTCGAGAGGTGTAGGATTGATCTAAAGATCATCGATTCCGACATGTATTTATGGATATATGAATTTATTTGTATTATTTGACAATATGTCGAGGTCGACCAGCAACCAAATTACCCCAACTTATCCTCAACGTTGCACTATAAATAGAGGTGGCCTTCAAGTCATTTATTTGAGACACACATCTCTTGTGATCTCTCTCCACTTGTTTGGGTTTTGGTGGAAGAGAGATCTAAAAGAGAATACTCTGTCCTAGAGGAGACCTAAGGACTAATGCTGCCCTAGCTGCAATCCTAAAGGAGGTGATCTAGCCGCAGTCCAAGCAAGGAGACTTAGCCGCAGTTTGTAAAGCCTAGACGCAGTTGAAAGGAGAAGACCTAGGTGCTGTCTTGTAAGGGGGTCTGGCCGCAGGTAAAGGAGACCTATTTGCTGTCTAAAGGAGCTTCAATACGCAACCCTAATCAACAACATAAGGAGGCATAAAACGAAGTCTAGAGGGACCTAATCCAAGGTCGTCCATATGTTGTCAAGAGGCTCCTATATGCTGGCGGAAAAGGCCTTATACGTAGTGCAGAATGATTCCCTAGCTGCAGCTTGTGAAGCCCATTGGTCAGACCATGGAGGAAGAAGATATGGTAGTGATCACTCTAAAAAGTCTACCGAAACCTTATGAACACTTCATAGAAACACTCAACATTACCTCCACTAATGTTGATCTGAAGTTTCCGGAGTTATGCACCAAACTCCTGCAGTATGATCGTTGGAAACAGTAGTTTGGTAGTGGTGCTTCATCAGCCTCCTCAGAAAATGCTTTTGCTACCAAATATCAGTTCTCTCAGTCCTTTTAGTAGAGAGGTTCTTCTCAACCTTTTGATTCCGCGAAGAAGAAAAATGTGCAGTGTAATTACTGTCACAAGTTCGGCCACATGAAGAAAGATTGCCGACAGAGGATTGCTTTTGAACAAATGAAACAGGGAGGGTCTCATCAGACAGCGAATGTTGCAGATTTTTCGAGCAAAAGGAATCTGCCTTTTACGCCTTTATGGCTAAAGGGTCCTCAGATCATGCCATGTCTTCTACCTGGTACATTGACTGTGGTGCATCACGTCATTTCTCTCACAGGGATGACTGGTTTACTGACTTCTCATCTTTCAGTGATTCTATGGTATTCGTTGGAGGTGAGGAGTACATAGTGGTTGGCAGAGGTACAGTTCAGATCCAGTCTGATGGGTGCACACTCGTCTTCCTGAATGTGTACTATGTTCCTAGTATGGAAATTAATCTGCTGTCTGTCAGCGAGATTATGAGGAACTCTGCTCAGCTTGATGTGGTGTTCAGTGCGCACAAGTGCTCCATTATTGACAGGGAAACTCGTCTTATGGTTGCTGTTGGCCTAGAGGATCATGGCCTATACAGGCTTCTTGACATTGGTGATTCTCCAGAAGTGGCTCTAGCAGCTCGTGTTTCTCCCATCAGCACTCTGTGGCATCAGAGATATGGGCATCTAAACATTCAATATCTCTCTCAGCTATCTCGGGAGGGACTTGTGTCAGGGTTACCTAATATTCAGACTCAGCAGTTGGGAGTGTGCGGCGCTTGTCAAGCTGGCAAGCAACATCGGTCTTCATTCAAGGATGGAGAATCTTGGCGCGCATCTAAGGTACTCCAGTTAATTCATGCTGATATTTGTGGTCCTATGAATACATCTTCAGTTACTGGTTGCAAATATTTTTTGCTTATTGTAGATGATTTTAGTAGAAAGATGTGGGTGTACTTTCTAAAACATAAATCTGATGTATTTAGTATCTTTCAGAAGTTTAAGTCCTTAGTTGAAAAAGAGTCTGGCTGTAATATCATAACTCTTAGGACAGATAACGGGGGGGAATTTTGTTCTTCTGCTTTCTCCAACTTTTGTGATACCCATGGCATCAAACGCCAGTTAACTACACCCTACACTCCTCAGCAACACAGTGTTGTCAAACGTCGCAACCGTACGGTTGTTGAAATGGCTAATTCCATGTTACAACATAGGAGTGTTCTGAACAAATTTTGGGCTGAAGCAATGTTTATTGCTGTCTATCTTCTTAATAGATCACCTACTCACGCTGTTAAGGGGAAGACTCTAGAAGAGGTTTGGTCTGGCCGTAAGCTTAAGATCAGTCACTTAAAGTGTTTGGCTCGGTTGCATATGTCTGGATTCCAGCTACTAAGCGCTCTAAGTTGGATTCCAAAAGCCAGAAACTCATGATGACAGGGTATAGTGATCACCACAAGGCCTATAGGTTGGTAGATATAGACACTGATCGTCTTATCTTCAGTCGGGACGTAGTATTAGATGAAGACAAAGGGTTATTTCAGTCCCCTCCTTCTAAGCAGTGTTCTGAGGATCAGCCTCATAGTGTTCTTCTTCTGTTAGGTCCACCTGATGGGAGGGATGATGTAACATCAGCATTTGTTGATGCACTACCTGAGTTCCCTCCGGAAAATAATCCTCCTCTCGCTGCTCCTGTTGTTCCCGAGCCTCCTCCACCTACTCCAGATATTGGTTCTTCTACTCTCAGGCCTGAATGGTGGGCTAAAACTATTGGTGACCTCCGGGATAATGAGCTCCTTGAAGGTAGAACTTCCAGAAATAAAAACAAACAACAGCCTACAGTTAATTTTTCTCTTATGGCTAACCTACTCATTGTTTTTGAGCCCAAACCTATTTAGAGGCTAAGGGTATACCTGAGTGGGAACAAGCTATGGAAGCTGAATTCCAGAGTCTTTAGAAGAATCACACTTGGACCCTTTCTGATCTTTTGCAAGGAAGAAACCCATTAGTTGCAAATGGGTGTATAAAGTGAAATACAAAGCTGACGGAACCCTAGACAAGTATAAGGCTCGCCTTGTTGCTCGAGGGTTCTCACAGAAAGAAGGCATCGACTATGAGGAGACCTTTGCTCCTACAGCCAAGATGAGTATCATACGACTCGTCCTTGCCTTAGCAGCTTAGTTCAGTTGGAAAGTCCATCAGATGGATGTAAAGAGTGCTTTTCTGAATGGTGACTTACAGGAAGAAGTCTACATGACGCAGCCTCCAGGATTCAAGGTTGCCGGTCAAGAATAGAAAGTTTGTAGATTAGTCAAAGCACTCTATGGTCTGAATCAAGCCCCTCGGGCTTGGTACATGAAAATTGATAAGTACCTAACAGATTATGGCTTTCAGCAGAGTCCATCTGATGCAAACCTATATATCAAACATACTGGTGATGATATTCTGTTTGTGGTTGTCTATGTGGATGATCTTATCATTACTGGCAGTTCAACACATTTGATCCATGGGATCAAACAGGATTTGTGCAACACTTTTGATATGACAGATTTGGGACTTCTTCATTACTGTCTGAGGGTTGAACTCTGGCAGACTAAGAACAACATCTTTCTCTCTCAGTCCAAGTATGCCAGAAATCTTGTGGACAGGTTCAGAAAGCAGGATTGCAAACCTGCCACGACTCATATGGAACCAGGGCTCAAACTTTTAGCTCAGTCATCCTCACCACTTGTGGATGAAACTTTATTCAAGCAATTAGTGGGCAGCGTCATCTACCTCACTGCCACTAGACCTTATATCAGTTTTGCAGTGAGCTACATTTCACGCTTCATGTCAGCTCCTAAGGCTAATCATTGGATAGTAGCAAAGTGTGTACTGTGTTATGTGACTGGCACTCCTGATTATGGACTTCTGTACACTCGGAGTTCAGATCCTACACTCAGTGGTTACACAGATTCCGACTGGGCAGGTTTGGTTGATGACCGTAAATCTACAGCTGGGTATGTGTTTAGTCTGGGATCCGGTGCTGTCACATGGACTAGTAAGAAGCAGCAGGCAGTGGCTCTCTCCTCGACAGAAGCAGAGTACCATGGAGCAGTTAAGGTATCTTGTGAGGCAGTTTGGCTTCGACGTATGCTTGCAGATATGCATGTTTCCCAGGGAGGACCTACTCCCTTGTTCTGTGATAATCAGGGAGTGCTCAAACTCGCCAAGAATCCAGTCTTCCATGAACAAACAAAGCATGTGGAAACCCGTTGTCACTACATTCGACATCTTGTTGAAGATGGATCCATTCAGTTGCTGTATGTGCCCACAACGGAGCAGAGAGCAGACATCTTCACCAAGCCCCTTGGTCCTGATAAGTTTGTAAAATTCAGAGGATCTCTAGGTGTTGTAAATAGATTGAGCATTAAGGGAGGGTATTAGAATAATGCTATTTTAGTGTTTAATGCTCATCTGTGATCTTATTAGCAGTTTCTTATCAGAAACTTACTGTTTATATTTACTTAGTAGAAACTTGCTGTTTCTGTTTTCTTATTAGAAACTTGCTATTTCTGTAAATACAGTTGTATTATTTATTGAGCTTCATTGCTCGTTGTAAATCAATTCAATTCATTCATTGATTAATAAAGGAGGCCTCGCTGCTATCCAAAATGGAGAAGTCTAATCGCAGTGAAGGAGGCCTAAGGAGGAGCTCAATTCGCAGTTCTAAAGCGACCTAACTGCAGGTCAAGGAGATCCCTTCATTCGCTGTCAAAGGAGTCCCTCAAACGCAGCCAAAGGAGAACCTTAACCCGTTGTCAAAGGAGACCTAATTCACAGCTAAGTAAAGACCCTATGACACAACACAGGTAGCCCAAAAACGCAGCAAGAAAGTGTCTTATCACAACATTAAGATGCATGGATAGACATGCATGTTTGCTGTATGTAAAGGAAGCAGGTATGGGCATGCCTTAAGGACTGTCTGCTAAGTTGACAAGTCACTGTTATGCGTTGAAGTCTGCTCCATAGATCAACATATGTTCACGGAGTTTGTGCCGTAACCAGTAACCAGGTTTGCTATCATCTTCTGTATATCTTCAGTCCTTGGTGTCAGAATTCCATCCTCATTGTGTCATCTTCATGGAGAAGATCTTTGATCTCCTATTTGGCAAGTCAAGTATTAACTTCAAATCATTGTACTCTATCTCTTTCTCTCTGTTGAACTATTGAAGAATATAAGAAGAATTGATCAAGAGTTTCCCCACATTAGGTTTTGTCCCTCGTTGGTGCCACATCTTGTGTCCTCTTGTCTTCACTTGTCTTCTATTGTTTATCTATATGTTCTATCTGCACTTTACTATCATGCTGATGTGTTTGCTAATCTGAATATTGTCATTGGGCTAATATGAAAAATTGAAGTAAATTGTTCTAAGCATAGAACATACCTAAATTTAACATGGTATTAGAGTTGAGGTGAAGACAAAGCCCAAGCAAGAGTGAAAGAGCAATCACCGAAGACAGTTAGAAAGGACAAAAGGCTCAATGGGTTCCTCATCCCACTTCTTGGCTGAAGACAAGCTCCGTGAAAAGTCTGACTATCACGGATGGAAGATGTCTCTTGATCTGACATTGGAATATCAAGAAGTGTTGGATTATGTGAAGGGTAAAATCCTTGAGCCTCCATCAAATGCACCGTTTGCTACAAAGAACAAGTACACGAAGGGTGAAGTCAAAGTGAAGAAGATTATCAGAGATTCCATTGACAAGCGTCTGGTGGCCTACATCTCCGATCTAAAGACCTCCAAGGATATCTATGACAGATTGGTAAGCATGTTCAAGGTTAGTGATGCAAATCAAATTTTGTTCCTCAAAAATAAGTTGAAGGATATTAATAAGGGCAAAGACAAGGATATTCAATCCTACTTCTCAAGGATCATTGAGATCAAGAATGATCTTCTATCGATTGGAGAAATCATTTCTGACAGGGAATTTACTATTAGTACCCTTGGAGGACTTCCACCCAAGTGGTATATATTTCGAACCACTATTCTCAATAATGATCGAATTCCAGGGTTTGAAGAATTGATGTCGAGATGCATTCAAGAAGAAACCTGGATGGTGGAGAAAGAAATGCTTTCTAATAAAGGCAACCCTACTGCTTTCTCCGCTCATGCCAAAAGGACAAATAATGCAAGGTCAAAAGGTCATTTCAATGGAAAGCTGGGATCTGAGGGTGGAAGGAAAGCTAGATGCTTTACCTGCAATAAGTTTGGCCACTATGTGAGGGAGTGTCCAAATACAAGGGACACATCACATGATGAGGATCACAATCATTCCAGGGAAACTTCAACAACAATAATTGAAGGAATGACTGGTTCAATGGCAAAGGAAAAAGAAATGTAGGACATCAAGGAAATGGTCGACCCTCCAAGAAAGCAAGGAACTCTAGGTATGAAGAATCAAATGTTGTTTTTGACAAGCAAAAGGACTATTATCTTGTATCGGCTCTCTCCACTTTCTCTTTGGACATTTTGGGAAATTGGCTTACTGATAGTGGTGCTTCAAGGCACTTCACCGGATGCAAGGAAGCTCTCTCTATTTTGATGGAGAAGGAGACAAACTTGAAAATTATTCTTGGAGACGATGCCACCTATTCTGTGAAGGGTGTAGGGAATGTTACCCTTCAAGTGGATGAGGGTAACACGATTCATTTACAAGAAGTTCTTTATGTGCCTGATCTCAAGAAGAACCTCATGTCCATTTCGGCAATGGAAGACAAAGGTTTCAAGGTGGCATTCATCGATGGAAAGGTACGTGTTTGGAAAAGGAGTTTTAAAAGACGCTGTTACTCATGGGTTCAGGGTTGGCACTTTGTATCAAGTTGCAGGAAGTCGATTGGAGACCATGTCGTGTGACACATCTCTTCAATGGCATTGAAGGTCTGCCCATCTTCATTGTAAGGCCCTACTCGATGTAAGACACATGGTGACAGGGATGCCTGAATTCAAAGAAGAGCATGAAGGTACATGTCCGAGATGTACCGAAGGAAAAATTACAAGGGGACCATTCCCCTCATATAATAACAAGACCACAGATGTGGAACAACTCGAGGGGTTTGAGATTCATGATCGGGAATCTCATGTATGCAGGGTGAAGAAAGCTCTCTATATTTTGAAGCAAACACCCTGGGCTTGGTGTGAGAGGATTGACAACTATCTGATAAAGTTGAGATTCACTAGGAGTGAAGTCGATCCAAACCTTTACCTTAAGGTTATGGATGATAGACCTCTCATACTGGTACCTTATGAGGACAACCTCTTTCTGACAGGTACCGACCTGCTCACTTACAAACGTAAGGGGGAGTTGGATTCCGAATTTGAAATGGTGGACTGCAAGCTTGTGACTACCCCGATGGAGCTTAACTTTAAGAAGTTATGTGGTAGTGCTGCCGGACTTGATTTGGGAAATGCCTCTGAGTTTTGTCAACTCATAGTAGCATTGATGTTCTTGGTGAACTCCCGTTCGGATATATGTTTTGCAGTTAGCATGTTGAGCCAACATATGGCTGAGCCTCATCACTCACATTGGATTGGTGCCAAGAATCTTCTGAGATATCTTCGAGGCACAATCACTCATGGATTGAGATACACTGCTGGAAATGTTAGGTTACATGGTTTTTCCAATGCTGATTGGGCAGGCAGTGTGATGGATCACAAGAGCACTTCTGAGTGCTACTTCTCTTTGGGTTCTGCTTCGATAACCTGGATGAGCACGAAGCAGAAGTCGGTTACTTTGAGCACCGTTGAGGTTGAATACATAGTTGCAGGTATGGTCTCGTGTGAAGCTGTCTGGTTGAGGAAGCTCTTCAGTGAGTACTTCTCTTTGGGTTCTGCTTCGATATCCTGGATGAGCAGGAAGCATAAGTCGGTTACTTTGAGCACCGCTGAGGTCGAATACATAGCTACGGGTATGGTCTCATGTGAAGCTGTCTGGTTGAGGAAGCTCTTCAGTGAGCTGTTTGGACATGTGTCGGATACCACCGTGATCCTCTGTGACAACCAGAGTGGGATTCGATTATCAGAGAATCCCGTATTTCCTGATTATTCCCAACACACAGACATTAGGTACCACTTTATCCAGGATATGGTATGTTGAGGAGCAATAAGGCTCCATCACATTGGGACTGATGTGCAGGTTGCTGATATTCAGATAAAGCCCCTGGGAAAGGTCAAATTCTTGACATTCTGAGGACGACTAGGAGTCGTGGAGAGACCCTCTCCTGAGAGTCCTGTATGATATGGATATTGAGCTCTGGGAGCTCTGGGGGGCATGGGGTACTTCTTGGAGCAATGAGCAACCATAGGGTGAGTGGTTCAACCTTCCCCTAGTGGTTTGCTATGTAGGCAGGATGAGTGGTTCATCCTTCTCTTGTTAAGACACAATTATATGGTGAGTGGTTTAGCCTTCCCCTAGTGATTTGTTGTGTATAGGGTGAGTGGTTCAACCTTCCCTTGGGATACTCCATGGCGACATGTAGGCAAGATGAGTGGTTCATCCTTCTCCTGCTGAGACATTCTACCCTTGCAGTCTGGGACTCGTGGGAAGTACCTCTCATCTGGCCAATGAGCAGGGAAATGAGGATAGGGACCAGAGTACTATCGATGGACGAATCGTGTACTACTGTACTCCCTATGCTAGGATGATATTGATCTGGGATCAATTGGAACTGAGTTCGGGTAAGTAAGAGTGGTATGAGACACTCTCTTTATTTGGAACTGACTTTGGGTTAGTAAGAGTGGTATGAGACACTCTCTTTATTTGGAACTGATTTCGGATCAGTAAGAGTGGTATGAGACACTCTCTATTTGGGACTAACTTCGGGTCAGTAGAGAATGGTATGATACATTCTCGATCACTTCTTCTTCTTCATAGTTTAACAAGGCAGAGTAGTGCAGGGCACTGCATTGATGGCAAAGATAGTACGGACTGACAGATGGATTAGCTGATGGAGTTCTCCATAGTTGAGAGGGAGTGTTAAAATTGGCAACTAGGGCCAAACTCCATGTGGGTCATCTTATTTATGGCAGCTGATATTTTTATGGCAATTGATATTTTTCTTGGATTCCTCTCGTCGAGAGGTGTAGGATTGATCTAAAGATCATTCGATTTCGACATGTATTTATGGAGATATGAATTTATTTGTATTATTTGACCATATGTCAAGGTCGGCTAGCAACCAAATTACCCCAACTTATCCTCAACGTTGCACTATAAATAAAGGTGGCCTTCAAGTCATTTGAGACACACATCTCTTGTGATCTCTCTCCACTTGTTTGGGTTTTGGTGCAAGAGAGGTCTAAAGGAGAATACACTGTCTTAGAGGAGACCTAACCCTAACCACTGTCAAGGAAGGACTAATGCTGCCCTAGCCGCAGTCCTAAAGGAGACGATCTAGCCGCAGTCCAAGCAAGGAGACTTAGCCGCAATTCATAAAGCCTAGATGCAGTTGAAAAGAGAAGACCTAGGTGATGCCTTGTAAGGAGGTGTAGCCGTAGGTAAAGGAGACATATTTGCTGTCTAAAGGAGCTTCAATATGCAACCCTAATTAGCAGCATAAGGAGGCCTAAAACACAGTCTAGAGGTACATAATCCAAGGTCATCCATACGCTGTCAAGAGGCTCCTATACGCTAGCAGAAAAGGCCTTATACATAGTTTAGAATGATGCCCTAGTTGCAGTTTGTGAAGCCCTCATTCTACAACCAAGGTGACCCTAAAACGTAGCTGATAAAGGAAGCCTAGCTGCTGTCCAAAAAGGAGAAGTCTAGCCGCAGTGAAGGAGGCCTAAGGAGGAGCTCAATTCACAGTCCTAAAGTGACCTAACCGCAGGTCAAGAAGAGCCCTTCATCCGCTGTCAAAGGAGTCCCTCAAACGCAACCAAATGAGAACCTTAATCCGATGTCAAAGGAGACCTAATTCACAGCTAAGTAAAGACTCTAAGACACAACACATGTAGCCCTAGAACGCAACAAGAAAGTGTCTTGTTAGTGCTAAGATGCATGGACAAACAAGCATGTTTGCTGTAGGTAAAGGAAGCAAGTATGGGCATGCCTTAAGCACTGTTTGCTAAGTTGACAAGTCACTGTTATGCATTGAAGGAATGCATTGAAGTCTGCTCTATAGATCAACATATGTTCACAGAGTTTGTGCCCTAAACAGTGACCAGGTTTTCCAGATAATGTTTGCCTTCACCTGAGTTCAGAACTGCGGTCTTTGTCATCTTCATAGTGAAGATATTTGATGTCTGATCTTGTCGATAATCAATGAATGAATTGAATTGATTTACAATGAGCAATGAAGCTCAATAAATAATACAAATGTATTTACAGAAATAGAAACAGCAAGTTTCTACTAAGAAATAGAAACAACAAGTTTCTTCTAAGAAACTGCTAATAAGATCACAGACGATCTTATCCGAATGAGCATTAAACACTAAAATAGCATTATTCTAATACCCTCCCTTAATGCTCAATCTATTTACAACACCTATAGACCCTTTGAATTTTACAAACTTATCAGGACCAAGGGGCTTGGTGAAGATGTTTGCTGGCTGCTCCGTTGTGGGAACATACAACAACTGAATGGATCCGTCTTCAACAAGCTGTCGAATGTAGTGACAATGGGTTTCCACATGCTTTGTTCGTTCATGGAAGACTGGATTCTTGGCAAGTTTGAGCACTCCCTGATTATCACAGAACAAGGGAGTAGGACCTGCCTAGGAAACATGCATATCCGCAAGCATACGTCGAAGCCAAACTGCCTCACAAGATGCCTTAACTGCTCCCCGATGCTCTACTTTTGTCTAGGAGAGAGCCACTGCTTGCTGCTTCTTACTAGTCCATGTGACAGCACCGGATCCCAGACTAAACACATACCCAGCTGTAGATTTACGGTCATCAACTGAACCGGCCCAGTCAGAATCTGTGTAACCACTGAGTGTAGGATCGGAACTTCGAGTGTACAAAAGTCCATAATCAGGAGTGCCACGCACATAACACAGCAAACGCTTCGTTGCTATCCAATGATCAGCGTTAGGAGCTGACATGAAGTGTGAAATGTAGCTCACTGCAAAACTAATGTCAGGTCTAGTGGTAGTAAGGTAGATGAGCCTGCCCACTAATTGCCTGAATAAAGTTTCATCCACAAGGGGTGAGGATGACTGAGCTGAAAGTTTGAGCCCTGGTTCTATAGGAGTCGTGGCATGTTTGCAATCCTGCTTTCTGAACTTATCCACAAGATTGTTGTCATACTTGGATTGAGAGAGAAAGATGTTGTTCTTAGTCTGCCAGACTTCAACCCCTAAACAGTAATGAAGAAGTCCCAAATCTGTCATATCAAAAGTGCTGCACAAATCCTGTTTGATCCTATGGATCAAATGTGCTGAATTGATAGTAATGATAAGGTCATCCACATAGACAACCACAAACAGAATATCATCACCAGTATGCTTGATATATAGGTTTGCATCAGATGGACTCCGCTGAAAGCCATGATCTGTTAGATACTTATCAATTTTCATGTACCAAGCCCGAGGAGCTTGTTTTAGACCATAGAGTGCTTTGACTAATCTACAGACTTTCTGTTCATGACCGACAACCTTGAATCCTGGAGGCTGCGTCATGTAGACTTCTCCCTATAAGTCACCATTCAGAAAAGCACAGTTTACATCCATCTGATGGACTTTCCAACTGAATTGAGCTGTTAAGGCAAGGACGAGCCGTATGGTACTCATCTTGGCTATAGGAGCAAAGGTCTTGGTATAGTCTATGCCTTCCTTCGTTGAGAACCCTCGAGCAACAAGGCGAGCCTTATACTTGTCTAGGGTTTCGTCAGCTTTGTATTTCACTTTATACACCCAATTGCAGCTAATGGGCTTCTTCCCTGTAGGAAGATCAGAAAAGGTCCAAGTGTGATTCTTCTGAAGACTCTGGAATTCAGCTTCGATAGCCTGTTCCCACTCAGGTATACCCTTAGCATCTGAATAGGTTTGAGGCTCAAAAACACTATGTAGGTTAGCCATAAGAGCAAAATTGACTGTAGGTTGTTGTTTGCTCTTATTTCTGGAGGTTCTCCCTTCAAGGAGCTCATTATCTCAGAGATTACTAATAGTTTTAGCCCACCATTTAGGTCGGAGAGTAGAAGAACCAATATTAGGAGTAGGTAGAGGAGGCTCAAGAACAACAGGAGCAGCAAGAGGAGGATTATTTTTCGGAGGAAGCTCACGGAAGAAGAACACTGTGAGGCTGATCCTCAGAGCACTGCTCAGGAGGAGACTGAAAGAACCCTCTGCCTTCATCAAATACTACGTCCTGACTAAAGCTAAGACAACCAGTGTCTATATCTATCAGCCTATAGGCCTTGTGGTGATCACTATACCTTGTCATCATGAGTTTCTGGCTTTTGGAATCCAACTTAGAGCGTTTAGCAGCTGGAATCCAAACATATGCAACTGAGCCAAATACTTTTGAGGTGATTGAACTTAGGCTTACGGCCAAACCAAACAACTTCTGGAGTCTTCCCCTTAACAACCTGAGTAGGTGATCGGTTAAGAAGATAGACAACAGTACACACTGCTTCAACCCAAAATTTGTTCGGAACACTCCTGTTTTGTAACATGGAACGAGCCATTTCAACAACCGTATGATTGCGACGTTCGAGAACACTGTTCTGTTGAGGAGTGTTGGGTGTAGTTAACTGGCGTTTGATGCCATGGGTATCACAGAAGTTGGAGAAAGCAGAAGAACAAAATTCCCCCCCGCTATCTGTCTTAAGAGTTATGATATTACAGCCAGACTCTTTTTCAACTAAGGACTTAAACTTCTGAAAGATACTAAATACGTTAGATTTATGTTTTAGAAAGTACACCCACATATTTCTACTAAAATCATCTACAATAAGCAAAAAATATTTGCAACCAGTAACTGAAGATGTATTCATAGGTCCACAAATATTAGCATGAATTAACTGGAGTACCTTAGATGCACGCCAAGATTCTCCATCCTTGAATGAAGACCGATGTTGCTTGGCAGCTTGACAGGCGCCACACACTCCCAACTGCTGGGTCTGAATATCAGGTAACCTTGACACATGTCCCTCCTGAGATAGCTGAAAGAGATATTGAATGTTTAGATGCCCATATCTCTGATGCCAGAGAGTGCTGATGGGAGAAACACGAGCCGCTAGAGCCACTTCTGAAGAATCACCAGTGTCAAGAAGCCTGTATAGGCCATGATCTTCTAGGCCAACAACGACCGTAAGACGAGTTTCCTTGTCAATAATGGAGCACTTGTGTGCATTGAACACCACATCGAGC
The DNA here is from genome assembly GCA_031772625.1 of Pinus tabuliformis. Lineage (NCBI taxonomy): Eukaryota > Viridiplantae > Streptophyta > Pinopsida > Pinales > Pinaceae > Pinus > Pinus tabuliformis. Next base: position 424,466,624 of record CM062807.1, read on the forward strand.
TGAGGAGAGTTCCTCATAATCTGGCTGACAGACAACAGATTAATTTCCATACCAGGAACATAGTACACATTTAGGAAGATGAATGTGCGCTCACCAGACTGGATCTGAATTGTACCTCTGCCAACCACTGTGTACTCCTCACCTCCACCGAATACCATAGAATCACTGAAAGATGAGAAGTCAGTAAACCAGTCATGCCTATGAGAGAAATGACGTGATACACTAGAGTCAATGTACCAGGTAGAAGACGGGGCATGATCTAAGGACCTTTTAGCCATAAAGGCGTAAAAGGCAGATTCCTTTGGCTCGGAATGTTCTGCAACATTCGCTGTCTAATGAGACCCTCCCTGTTTCTTCTGTTCAAAAGCAATCCTCTGTCGGCAATCTTTCTTCATGTGGCCGAACTTTTGACAGTAATTACATTGCACATTTTTCTTCTTCGCGGGATCGGAAGGTTGAGAAGAACCTTTCTGCTGAAAGGACTGAGAGAACTGATATTTGGCAGCAAAAGCATTTTCTGAGGAGGCTAATGAAGCACCACTACCAAACTGCTGTTTCCAACGATCATGCTGCAGGAGTTTGGTTCATAACTCCAGAAACTTCAAATCAACATTAGTGGAGGTAATGTTGAGTGTTTCTATGAAGTGTTCATAAGGTTTCGGTAGACTTTTTAGAGTGATGACTACCATATCTTCTTCCTCCATGGTCTGACCAATGGGTTCGAGCTGATCTCGAATGTCTTTAATCTTGTTAAGATGTTCCTGTAAAGACATATGTTCGTCCATCATGATGGAGAACAACTGATTCTTTAGAAAGAAAGCTCTGCTCTTGTCGGATGTCTCATGCAGTTCCTTCAAATGTTGCCAGATTTCGGCAGCTGTCTTGCTGGAAGGAATTTGTGGTAACTGATCATCAATCACAGAGAGTTTGAGAAGCATAACAACCTCTCGATTTCGATCATCAAACTTATCTTGATCGGCACCAGCTGTACCAGGACTGAGCTCTTTGCCCAAAACGAGCTGGTCAAGATGCCTATATTAAAAAATGGTCAACATTCTCTATTTCCAGATGTTATAATTGGTGCCATTAAAGCGCTGATTGCCTTCCAACATTAGATTGGTAAGCGAGGCCATCTGCACGTTTCCCAAGACATGGAAAACAACAAAGGAGTCTGGCACAAATTTCAATGCAGATACCGGCTGATCCAGACATTCAGGCAAGTGCTGGAAACAAAATTCAAATCTGCTGACTCGAAAATCGAGGCGCGGAAACCAAAGCGCCCAGAAAATTTTGACGACTACCCAGTTGAGATATCACAAAACCCACATCAAATCTGTAATTGGAAAAATTTTTCAACAAATGAAAAAGGTAAAATACCTTGGTCGATAAAAAATGAGCCACGAAAAATCACCACAATAATTGACGGATTCTCGAGCTGGAGCCACTAGAATTAGAATTTCGGTTTTGTTTGACTTGAATAAGCAATGTTGGACTTGAAACTGTATTGGAGAATTGATGTGCGGGAAGAAAAGATCCACGTGGAGCCCGTTGTAGAGCTTTGAAGAAAAAATCCCACGTGAAGCTTTGGACATTGGACGTGCCTGCGTTGACTGGTTGACAAAGGTATCGTTGGACAGAAACGCAGTTATCGACTTGCAGGGTGTGGGTATTAGTGACGCTTCGTTTCCGGACAGTGAGAACGCCTTGCAACTTCCTTCTGTGTCAAGACACAGATTTAGAAATCCCCGTCAAATGCTGTCGTCTTGATGTATTTTTGCTTCCTTGCACTGAGCAAATTCGTCCTCCTTTGCTCTAATTATTTCTGCCCTAGCAAATGATGAAACTCGGTGCCATAAAATTAATGAACTCGGCCCTTACAATAATCTTCAACAGTGACACGAGAATGTACTCTGCTCCCGTAATACAAAACATGTAAACCAGGAGATGCCTCTTTACATACAACAAGTTTACTCGGCCAATAGAAACCGCGCTCAGAAACAGCCACTGGGAAAACCGCCGAGTGGTGAACAATGGTTTTGCAGAAATGCCAGGACAGGTGGAGGAATATATGGGGGGAAACGCGTCTCTCATAGACAACAAATTGACCTCCCAAGATTGGCTATAACTCGTACTCAAGACACAACGAACTCAACCCATGAACAAACCTTTGATAATTGCTAACTCGGCTAGCAAGAGATAATTGTCTTGGCCTCTGATGATGGCAAAACTTTTGCCCACAGAGTGACAGTCAACCCCCTTCTTAGTGCGGCCTTTGTCCAACAAGATGAAGCAAACTTGGCCCCTTTTCAGCAGTGGTAAACTCGGCCTCTTCAGTAGCGGGAGATTTGGCCCTTATAAATCCACGAATTCTGCCTCTCCGAATACCATAAACTCGTGAGATATTTTCCGGCTTGACGCTGAGCATGGTGCCGTCGAGACGTTTGATGGCGTCGTCGTGTTTTTCACCGTCAGCTGACGCTGGGAGGAGATGACAATTGGTGCCGAGACAAGTCTCAAAATGTAGACAAACAATGAAACGCCTAGGTTCGATCCCCATGGCTTACTTCAGGCACTGGAGATCTCAGAACAGGAGCGGGAAAATCCTTCGATTACTGCGCCAATCAGAACGAAACCTCTTGCAACGTAGAAATCCACACCCGTTGTAACCTGAAATCAAACCAAATCCGACCCAACACTACACGGACAACTCTGGTATGAAAACCCTCAGAAAAACTGCGGCTCAGAAATTATGACGCCCAGTAAAAAAAATTTCAGACTCCTAGAGAGCTATTTCGAAATGAAGCAAAATTTTTCAAACAATGAAAAATTATTTCGAAAAAAATACCCGAGCTCTGATACCATAATCAATGAATGAATTGAATTGATTTACAATGAGCAATGAAGCTCAATAAATAATACAAATGTATTTATAGAAATAGAAACAACAAGTTTCTACTAAGAAATAGAAACAACAAGTTTCTTCTAAGAAACTGCTAATAAGATCACAGACGATCTTATCCGAATGAGCATTAAACACTAAAATAACATTATTCTAATAGTCGAGTCAAAGTGTTGACTTCTGATGTATATGTACTATCTCTCTCTCTGCTAGACCTTGAAGAATATAAGAAGAATTGATCAAGGGTTTCCCCACATTGGGGTTTGTCTTTGGCTGGTTTCACATCTTGTGTCCTCTTGTCTTGGCTTGTCTTCTACTGTTTATGTTCTATCTGCACTTTACTATCATGCTGATGTGATTGCTAATCTTAATATTGTCATTGGGCTAATATGAAAAATTGAAGTAAATTGCTTTAAGCATAGAATATACCTAAATTTAAAAAAGTTACATCAGTTGCTTGAGAGTCGAAATTTGTTGCTAGACACTATTTAAGGAAGGCTCATCAAGAAAGGGGTTGACTTGGTCTTGAAGGGGTCTCAGTCTTTGGTCAAAAGATCTTGGGATTTGTTATTTGAAGATTTTATAAAAAGGGAAGAATTTCTTGTGGGTTTTCCTCTCTAGGAGAGGTTTTGGCCCTAGCTAGCAACCTACACTTTGTGCCCATTTGTTCTATTGATCTTCATGTTTTGGTAGCTGTTTGATGATAAGAACATCATAATAATCAAGATAAGAAGAAGCAATTAATAAGTACAAGAAGTTAAAGGTAAAGAGCTAAGGTGAGGAAAGGCAACTATGGTGACAAGGAAAGGCAACTTAGATGATTTCTCAACATGATTTCAGAGCTAAGGTGACAAGGAAAGGCAACTTGAAGATCACTCATTTAAAAGGTATACATAAGGGCCGAATATAAGAGGAAGAGCATCAAGAAGATCTAGTCATCACATCACAAGGACCCTACCTCCATCTCAAAGAAAGAAAGACATTACACACTTGAAGCATCTTGGGAAGCTTCCCACATTCCACATCATCATCAAAAGAAAGCAAGAAGAGAATTTCATCATCATCATCAAATGAATCAAAGTGATCTCCCTCATATTGAAGAAAAGAGCAAACCTCAAGCATTTTTGAAGGAATAAGAACATCTCTCCTCATCTTGAAGAAGAAGCATTGTCATCCCTACCTCATTGTAAATCTCACACTCTAGTCGAAGACATCATCTTTAAGGAGGCATATTCATTTATAAAGTAAGTACTTTATATTCATGTCTCTACCTTCAAATCAAATGATTACTTTCGTCAAGGAGAACGATAAACTTGTTGGGACATCAATCTACCTTGCATGGAAGAAAATAATAGATTTGATTCTCATAGAAAATGAAGTTTTTGATTGTCAAAGGCTCCATCACAAAGCCTCCTCAAGAACGATCTCAAGCATTATCAAAATATATGAAAGGATAAATAAGGGCTCAAAGAACCTCATTGAATCTATCAAGGATTCTCTCATTCCCTCTGTAGCAAAATCAAAGACATCAAAAGAGATCTATGACAAATTAGTAGAACTATACTTTGTAAGTACAATTGGGGAAATAATATCCTTAAGAACCAAATTATACAAAATGAAAGCATCAAGGGAATAAGGGGTAACTTCATATCTCAAGAAGATATCTCAAATTAAAGATCGACTACAAGAGCTAGGAGAAACAATGTCAGATCCAAAAATGACCACTTGTGTACTCAATGCACTACCGAATCAATGGGGCAACTTTATATCAAGCATCTATGTAAAGAAGGAAGCTACATCATTCAGTGATATATGGGCATTATGTAAGATTGAAGAAACCATATTAAAAGCAAAGAATGACGTTGAATCTAATGAGCAAACTCAAGCATTTGCAACTATGTCAAGGAAGAAAGGAAAGTTTGGGAAATTTGAACCTCGAAAGAGATTTCAAAAGAAAGTTGACATGTCTAAGATTTAGTGTTATGAATGCAATGAATATGTGCACTACGAGAGGAATTATCCTAAACTCAAGAAGGGCAACAAGAAAAGGAAAGAAAGAAGTGAAGCCCATGTGACTGAAGAAGTAGAAGAACCGGAAGAGAAGAAAGAAAAAAAGAAAGAAGTGAAAGACCTCTACTATTAAAGGTCTCTCATACATTAATTTTATTTTTGAGACAACAAGCATTAATGGTAGGATGCATTTTAGTAGTATTGAGACGCCATCACATTAGAAGCATAAAAGGATAACAAAGTTAGCAATTTGCATGATTGAAGCACGTCATCTAGCAAGATTGGAAGATAAGATCTCATCACACCTCATCATCATTAGAATGACGTATTTGCAGAAAATGGATCATCAAGATCCTCCACAAGAATCTTTGTTAATAAAAAAAAGGTTCATCACTACTTGTTAATTTTAGGTATGTTCTATGCTTAAGAGAAATTTACTTCAATTTTTCTTATAGGCCCAATATCAATTTCCAGCTTAGCAATCACATTAGCTTGATAGTAAAATGCAAATAGAACATAAACATAAACAGTAGAAGACAAGCCAAGATAAGAGGACATAAGATGTGGCACTAGCTAGGGACAAACCCCAATGTGGGGAAACACTTGATCAAATGTTCTTATATTCTTCAATAGTTCAGCAGAGAGAGAAAGATAGTACAAATATATAAATAAGATATTTTATGACAACAATAGTTCGTCCATCATTCTGCTAATGATGACTGTTCTAAGATGCAGCCCTGAATTCTTATGACAGTCTTCAAACATTCACTAAGAGCGCTGTAGCATATCCTTTTATTAGATCATCAATCTAGTAGCCCTCCACATAACACTGCTGCAACCTTCCTTTGATTGCTTGCTGCTCCTGCAATTCTGGTTAGGGTACAATATGCGATCCTTAACCTTCCACGTTGTTAGCAAACTAAGCCCTTCTAGGGCTGCTGTCCACCTAGGGGAGTCTCCCCTTTGTCCATGCTGCCTCCTGCAAGCAATGTACACCTCAATGCTGCCTTGGAACAACCTTAGTTGCTTGCTATGGCTTGCAACCTAGCAAAGCAGCTAGATGTAGCTGCGATCTCCTTCAGCGGGCCCAAACAAGTCCTTAACACATGCCTAGACATAGCCTCTATTACTACGCTGTCACCTACAACAACTCATGCTTCTTTCACACTGTCAACAAGTTTATTCTAGTTGCTTTAGGGCTGCTCTTGCTGCGGCTTAGGGTCTCTTCTTGGCTGTGTATTGGGGCTCCTCAATTGTTGCGGATCTGGCCTCTTTTGATTGCGTCTTTAGGCCTCTCTTGACTGCGTCTTAGGCCTCCTCCTTGCTACGAATTAGGCCTCTCTTAACTGCAGTTTAGGGCCTTGTTTCGACAAAAGATTAGGGCTTCTTTAGACAGCAGATTAAGGGTCCCTTTTGGCTAAGTATTGGAGCTCCTCTTAGCTGCGGATCAGGCCTCTCTTTGCTGTGGATTTAGGCCTCCTTTGACTGCGGATTTTGGGCCTCCTTGGACTGCGGCCAAATCTCTTCCTTAACTGCTGCTAGGGCTCTCTTTCAACTGCGGCTCAGTCTCCTCTTCACTTGCGGCTAGGTGACGCAAGCGGAAGCAGAACTCATGAAAACCCAAATAATCACCCCACAGTTCCCTTTTAAATATAACCCGACCGTTTTCCCTTTTATATCGGAATTCCTTTGAAAACAACCAAAAATAATGAAATTTACCTTTTTAAATCGGCGCGCTCGTCGTACACCGAAAGTCAACGCGTTGATCCTTTGTGACCGTCGATCTGGATCTGTGAGATCTAATGGTTGTCGGAGATTTCAGGTGAGACAATAAGCCGGGGGTTAACCGCCCGATAAACAGTTTTTATCTCTCCTCCGCAGCTACGTGTCAAAGGTTCAATGGGATTGGGTGTCGACCCTTCAAAACAGCTTACAACCTTTAAGGCGCCCGAAATACCATTCACTGTAGCGCGACCGCTTTCGTGATCCAACGGTTGCGATTAGTTCACGATCTAACGGCCACGATTGAATCGGCCGATCGCAAATCACAATGCCCACTGTCTAGACTCCTTGCACTTCAAAGTGCCGATATGATCAGTCTTTTGGACCCGATAAGGTATAGGCTCCCGTCAATAATATTTCATGTCCGAACTTGGATCCTATCTCTATTTGGTGCCAATTTTTAGTGTAAGTCGGGGTTTTCGCTTGTAGGAACAAAACGATGTAATAAACTCCGCCGCCCTGATATTGGTGATCCAACGGTTAAGATTAAAGCAAATCAAACAATAAGATTTATATAAAAAGCCTCCGACTTCTGTCCATTCTGTGATTTAGGTATAAACATAGAAAAGCAAAGGAAATAACACTCTGCCCGAATACAAAGAAAACAAAGCACTTGAGGATTTCCACATGGTGTATATGTAATCACGCACACAACAACAATTTATTCAGAATAAATGAGTTACAGAGTCTCGGCCTTGGGCCTGATTACAACAAAATAAAAGACCTCTGTTTCATATGAAATCCACACACTATTCTTGCTCTCGCTCCACTCAATCCTCTCCGCAATCTTCTCTCTTTTCATTACGTTTTTCCTTCCTTTTATCAATTGGATATCACTCTAACTATGTCTAAGAATTCAATCTCTATTTTTAATAAATCTAACAGCAAATCTTTTAATTCCTAGCGCTACCTCACACCTATGCTAACAACTTATCTTTGAACCTAAAATAAGACAATTTCTAACTATTACAGTAATGAAATACAATTCATTTCTTGAGAGATCAAACCCTCTCAATAAAACTGACTTTTGACTAATCAATGAAATTCAACTTGTTTAGCCACAATATGTGAACAATCTTTCACATTGCTGGCTAAGTCCGGATGCTCCTGCATCAGACTCCCGGGGAAGAAAAGAATCATCCTTCAAACTTTCAGGACTTACTCCATACTTCTGCAATTCTGCTGTTGTCAACCAGCTAGCATCCTCCACTGGTTGTCCTTTCCATTTGACTAGATATTGGAAATAAGTTTGTCCTCTGGTTCTTTTGGATACTCTTTTCTCCAAAACAACTTCCACTTCTTTCTTAGCTGTCTTTGGCATTTGTTCTTCCCAGTTCACAATTTGAACTTCATCTCTTGTAGTTTCCTCTTGTAGCTCTATCTCTGCCTCTTTGTATGGATACAAATCTGCAACATTGAAGATAGGTGATATTCCAATCCCTTCTGGCAACTCAATTTCATAAGCATTACTTGAAAACTTTCTTTTAATTCTACATGGTCCTATCTTTTTCATTTTTAGTTTATTGTAAGTTGTAGCAGGAAATCTTTCTTTTCTCAAATACACCATCACTAAATCTCCCACTTGGAATTCTTTCTCTCTTCTTTTCGTATCTACCCTCTGTTTGTATTTGCTGCTGCTTTCTTGCAATCTGCCTTTGACATCTTCTTGTAGCCTATGCATCTGCTCTGCAAACTCTTCAGCTTTTGCACTTCTTGTCTCTTGTTTACCCAAATTTCTGAGCTCATACACACCTCTTAGATTCATTCCTAAAACAATCTCAAATGGATTCATTCCAGTACTTAGGTTTGGAGTATCATTATAAGCAAATTCAGCTTGAGCTAGTGCTAAATCCCACTGCTTAGGATTTTGATACACTAAACTTCTCAATATGTTTCCCAAGCTCCTGTTTACTACTTCAGTCTGTCCATCTGTTTGAGGATGGTATGCTGAACTAAAACTGAGGTTAGCTCCCAATTTCTTCCAAAGAGTTCTCCAAAAATGCCCTACAAACTTTGTATCTCTATCAGACACAATACTTACATGCAATCCATGTAATCTTACAATTTTTGAAAAAAATAGATTAGCTATATGTGTTGCATCACTAGTCTTCTTACAAGCAATGAAATGTGCCATCTTGGAAAATCTATCTACCACAACATAAATAGAATCATTCCCCTTTGAGTTTTAGGTAAGCCCAAAACAAAATCCATGCTAACTGCATCCCATGGTCGGTCTGGTATTGGCAATGGCTGGTACAATCCTGTATTCTGGCTCCTTCCTTTAGCATGCTGACATATCCTGCACTTCTCAACAAATTTCTTAACATCAGTCTGCATTTTTGGCCAATAATAAAAAGCATTCACCTGAGCAAAGGTTTTATCTTGTCCAAAGTGACTAGATAATCCTCCACTATGTTTCTCCTTTATTATGTTTTCCCTCATAGAACATTTGGGAATACACAACTTGTTGCTTTTAAACAATAAGCCTCCTTGAATGAGATAGTCCATCCACTGACTTCTGTTATGAACTATTGGATTCTGAACTGTTGCATAGATATCTTTGAAATCTGCATCATCTTTGTACATTTCAACCATTTCTTCAAATCCTACAACACCCACTTTGAATTCTTGCACAATAAAACTTACCCTGCTTAATGCATTAGCGAATTTTTTGACTTACCACTCTTGTGTTTTATCACAAAAGTAAAGCTTTGCAAAAATTCTACCCACTTGGCATGTTTCTGGTTCAATTTCGGCTGGTTATTGATGAACTGTAAGGCATGATTGTCTGAATACAATATGAATTCCTTTGGCAGCAAATAATGTCTCCATTTTTTCAAGGCTTGAACAATAGCATAAAACTCTTTATCATAAGAAGAATACTTCTTCTTAGCTTCATTCAATTTCTCACTAAAGTATGCTATTGGTCTCTATTCCTGACTCAAAATTGCGCCAACTGCAACTCCACTAGCATCTGTTTCAACTTGAAATACCTTTTCAAAATCAGGTAAAGCCAAAACTGGTTTCTCTGTGATTTTCTTCTTCAGCAATTTAAAATTTCTATCTGCTGCTTCTGTCCACTCGAATGGCTGATTGATCTCCTTAATTGTTTCAAGAATTGGTGCACAAATCTGACTAAAGCCTTTGATAAACTTTCTGTAAAAACTTGCAAGACCATGGAAGCTCCGTACCTCAAATATATTTCTGGGAGTATGCCAGTTCGAAATTGCTTGGACTTTCTCTGGATCCATCTTTAGTCCTTCTTTAGAAAACTACAAATCCAAAGTAAATCAATTCTTCCTTCATGAATCTACATTTCTTCAGGTTTATCAGTAGTTTCTCTTTCTGCAGAGTTCTTAGAACCAACTTAAGATGCTCTAGATGTTCTTCTTTACTTATACTAAAAACTAGAATATCATCAAGATAAACAATAACAAACTTGCCTGCATATTCCTTCAAGACTTCATTCATTAATCTTATGAATGTGCTAGGTGCATTAGTGAGTCCAAAAGGCATCACTAACCAGTCATACAACCCACTGCTTGTTTTAAATGTAGTCTTCCATTCATCGCCTTCTCGAATTCTTATCTGATGATATCTACTCTTCAAATATATTTTAGTAAAATATTTGGATCCACTCAAACAATCCATCAAATCATCCATGTGTGGTAAAGGAAATCTATACCTGATAGTGATCTTGTTTATAGCTCTGGAATTTGTACACATTCACCATTCACCTCCTTTCTTTGGACTGAGTACTGTTGGTACAGCACATGGACGAAGACTTTCTCTGATTAGCCCCTTATCCATAAGCTCCTGCACTTGTCTTCCAACTCTTTCATTCTCTTGAGGAGTTAATCTGTATGCTGCTTTGTTTGGCAAACTTGCTCTTGGTATTAGATCAATATGATGACTAATACTGTTGATCGGTGGCAATGCATTTGGTAACTCATCCACAACAATATCAACAAAATCATTCAACAAAGTTTTAATTTCTTCAGGTAAATCATCTAAGTTTGTGGAAGTCAAAATTACCTTAGGTCTTCCTATGACAACAAAATGCATTTCTTCACCCTTTTCAACCTCTTGTAACAACTCCTTCCCACTCAACAACATAACACTGTTTTCAAATGCTCCTTTGTCAGCGTCATCCTTCAATGGCAGTAGTGTATGTTTAGTTCCATCCTTCTCCAGAGTATAAGTGTTTCTCCTCCCATCATGAATAACTTTTCGATCAAATTGCCACGGTCTTCCTAGTAATACATGGCATACATCCATGGGCATTACATCACATAATATCACATCTTTATACGTACCAATTTGTATCTCAATCTTGCATTGTTCTATCACAATAATCTGATGTCCCTTCTGTAACCATGACACTCTGTAAGGAGTAGGGTGTATTGTCTTTACCAACCCTAGCTTGTCCACCATCTCTGTAGAAACAAGGTTATCAGTGCTTCCACTGTCAATTATCACTTTACAACATTTACCTTTAGATTTGCATGTAGTTCTGAACAAACTCTTCCTCTGAGCTGGTTCTTCAATCTCCTTCTCTGTCTTAAGCAAGGTCCTTCTCAATAACAGGGATTCTCCTACTTCAGGGGGTTCTTCCTTTTCCATAAGTAGAGGTGGTTTTGGCTTTGCCTCAGCCACATTCGCATTCCTTTGACTTGCTGGTTTATTATGAGGACAGTCCCATGACACATGTCCCCATTCTCCACATGTATAACATCGAACATCTCTTCCTTAGCGTCTTCCTCTGGGAGCAAATCTTCCACTGTTAAAATCTCTCCTCTGTGGTGGTCTGCTACTTGAGTTGCTTGCTTCATGCTGATGCTGTTGTCCCCTTGGTCTGGTAGTTCCTCTACCTCTTACTGAGCTTTTTCCTCTATTCCTCTGAGTCTGTTTTCTCAACATCTTCTCTTTTGCCTTCAAACCTTCAAACCTGCTTGATAGGCATCTTCAATAGTCTTTAGATTCAACAAGCTGATCTCATCCTGGATGTCATACCTTAAACCATTGATATATCTAGCTACCTTTTCCATGTCATTTTCTGCATGTCCCGCTCTAATACTCAATCTATAAAACTATTATGTGTATTCCTTAACAGACATTCCTTTTTGCCTTAAATTTTGCAACTGTTTGAAAAAATTTAACTGATAGTCTTTAGGCATAAATTTGGCTTTCATTTTACTTACCATTTTGTCCCATTGCTTGATCTTGGACTTTCCTTTCCTCGCTTTGGATGTCTGTAGTTCATCCCACTAAATAGCTGCATGACCCTTCAATCTGGTAACTGCAAATTTCACCTTCTTTTTGTCATTAGTTCCCTCTTCATAGTCAAAATATTTTCCCAATGAATTGATTCAATCCATTAGCTCTTCTGTATTGAGACTCCCTTCATACATAGGAATTTCCATCTTTGCTTTTCCTCCTACTTTCGCCAACATCTTGATAACTCTGGTAGTTTCATTGTCCTCCTCTTCTTCTTCCTCAAAAGATTCTTCTTTAGCACTGTTAGCTCCTTCATCAGGTATTCTTCTCTGAGCAGTCTCGATTGTTTCCATTCTCGTACACAGACTTCAGATCTCTTCTAACAGAACTGCATTCGCTTCAAGTCTTCCTCGACCAATGCCAACTCCTCTCCTTGGCGGCGTTTTTGCTGCAGTCAACCTTAATCTTTGTGCTCTGATACCACAAATGACGCAGACGGAAGCAGAACTCACGAAAACCCAAATAATCACCCCGCGGTTCCTTTTTAAATATAACCCGACCTTTTCCCTTTTATATCGGAATTCCTTTGAAAACAACCAAAAATAATGAAATTTACCTTTTTAAGTCGGCGTGCTCGTCGTACACCGAAAGTCAACACGCTGATCATTTGTGGCCGTCGATCTGGATCTGTGAGATCTGACGGTTGTCGGAGATTTCAGGTGAGACAATAAGCCGGGGGTTAACTGCCTGATAAACAGTTTTTATCTCTCCTCCGCGGCTATGTGTCAAAGGTTAAATGGGATCGGGTGCTGACCCTTCAAAACAGCTTACAACCTTTAAGGCGCCCGAAATACCATTCATTGTAGCGCGACCGCTTTCGTGATCCAACGGTTGCGATTAGTTCACGATTGAATTGGCCGATCGCAAATCGCGATGCCCACTGCTAGACTCCTTGCACTTCAAAGCGCCGATCCGATCAGTCTTTCGGACCCGATAAGGTATAGGCTCCCGTCAATAATATTTCACGTCCGGACTTGGATCTGATCTCTGTTTTGCGCCGATTTTTAGTGTAAGTCGGGGTTTTCGCTTGCGGGACCAAAACGATGTAATAAACTCCGCTGACCCGATATCGGTGATCCAACGGTCAGGATTAAAGCGGATCAAACAATAAGATTTATATAAAAAGCCTCCGACTTCTGTTCATTCTGTGATTTAGGCATAAACATAGAAAAACAAAGGAAATAACACTCTGCCCGAATACAAAGAAAACAAAGCACTCGAGGATTTCCACAGGCTGTATATGTAATCACGCGCACAACAACAATTTATTCATAATAAAAGAGTTACAGAGTCTCGGCCTTGGGCCTGATTACAACAAAATAAAAGACCTCTGTTTCATATGAAATCCACACACTATTCTTGCTCTCGCTCCACTCAATCCTCTCCTCAATCTTATCTCTTTTCATTACATTTTTCCTTCCTTTTATCAATCAGATATCACTCTAACTATGTCTAACAACTCAATCTCTATTTTTAATAAATCTAATAGCAAATCTTCTAATTCCTAGCTCTACCTCACACCTATGCTAACAACTTATCTTTGAACCTAAAATAAGACAATTTCTAACTATTACAATAATGAAATACAAATCATTTCTTGAGAGATCAAACCCTCTTAGTAAAACTGACTTTTGACCAATTAGGTCAATGAAATTCAACTTGTTTACCCACAACATGTGAACAATCTTTCACATTGCTAGCTAAGTTCGGATGCTCCTGCATCACTAAGGCTTTCTTCATGACTGCGGCTAGGGCTTGCTTGTGACTGTGGCTATGGCTAGATCTCCTCTCTAGGACATCAACTAGATCTCCTCTCTAGAACTGCGGCGAGATCTCCCACTTGACCTCTCTTGCCACCAAACCCAAACGAGTGGAGAGAGATCATGAGAGATGTGTGTAACAAATGACTTGAGGCCTCCTCTATTTAAATGCAACATTGAGGTTGAGTTGGGGGTTATTTGGTTGTTAGCCGACCTTGATAAATTGTCAAATAATATAAATAAATTCATATCTCCATAAATACATGTCGGAATTGGATGATTTTTAGATCAATCCTACACCTCTCGAAGAGAGGAATCCACGCAAAATATCAGCTGCCATAAATAAGATTACCCACATGGAGTTTGGCGCTAGTTGCCAATTTTAACACTACTTGAAGAAGCAAATGATATATAGACAGTCTACATTCCACCTAGTGTGGACTCCACATGTTTAAAGGATGAAGGTATGATGACAGAGAAGTGCAGCATGCCAATTTAGTTGAAGTATTTTTCCATCTTCATGCAAGGGAAAGGAAGCTGCTAAAGGAAGTCTAGATGATAACATGAAGGAAATGATATGCATATATTTGGTAACTTTTAATAGATAGATAAAATCATGTCATCTCTTAATTGCAGATCGAATGGATATAATGCTTTATCTCATGAGCATGATTGATGAAGGAACTCTTCCTTCTGAATGATACATGCAAGCATGAAAACAATATGCCTTGAAATCTTCCACATTATGACATGATAGAATCAACATCAGATGACCTCATGAAGAATATGAAGTGGTGGGCAACAATTGTTCCTATGTAAGAGGAGCTATGTATAGAGATCTCGAGAAAGCAATATGTGAAGAAGTTGAAAGGAGAGTTCATGAAGATGTGTCTCTACAACTACTTAGATAAGATGATTAATCAACATCAGATGACAATTAGAAGGATTAGCTATAACATCTCCATGAAGAAGCTATGAAGACTCTGATAAGTATAGTAGGAGAACCTTGGTAATAAATGTCTTGGAGATGGATTTGTATAGTATACAAAAGGGATGTTGATGTTGCAGAAGCGGATGATTTGACAAAAGGCCATCATAAAGAGGTAATTTTGGCTTAATATTCATTTTTTTATTTTTGAAAGAAAGCATTTGGTTGGATTGGAACAGGGCTACCAACGGAATGTTATAGAAATTCACCTAAGTACACATAAAATTTGATAAATGATTCTGAAAGGCACATGACTTGGAAGCGGTAGCAGTATGAATGATTGCCAGATGATGACAAAGGTCATTTTTCGATGATAAGAAGGATGACATGACTAGCAGTAATTGGTCCACCACTATGTTTCATTGAGGGAAAGTGATGAGAAAGATGGTCGAATCTCTATAAAGAAGTTATGGAAGAAGATGGCTCCATGATGTAGAAGTTGAATTTTATTCATGGCATCATGATGCAGAAAGAGGAGCCTTACAAGCAGCTCATAGTACGATGATTTCCATGAAGAAATAGATAGCTATTGTTGGAAACAAGTCCCTAGTTAAGAGGGAGCTTGGGTATATTCCTTTCATGCAAAGGAATGAGTAGATCTTTCCTAGTTGAGAGGGAGAGATAGACACATCATTCTTATCTTTGCATCATGAAGAAAGAATGGAGGATTGGGTAAGCATCTAAGATCGATATTGATACTTTTTGAGGATGAGGTAGGGCATCCAATAGGCAAGAGTAGTCGAATTGGAGATTCCTTGAGGATGTGTAAATACAAGAAGGGAATGGTCCTAAAAGGACATACCTTGTGAACATTTGGATAAGGTATGTGCCTTGAGAGACAATGATGAAGGTGTCTATAAGTCATTATCTCCTCAACATTGTGCTCTAATCTAGTTGAGAGATAGAATTGTTAGTCAAGGCCTTACTATATGACAATTTCGGTTGATATGATGAGATGCACTGATATAAGCTGAAAAGATAGCTTATGAGATGGCTCACCAATCTGACTCTTCTTATGAGAATTATTCAATATGAGAATGTCCATGTACCATCAATGTATTATGAATAACTCCCTAGTTAAGAGGGAGTGTTGAATTATGTAACTAGGTTCGATCTTCAGAATATCTCATGTACTCTTGATTTTATATATTTGATGTAAAGAGAAAGAAAAATATTATTGTCATTGATAAAGCATGGGGTTTTATGCTCTCAAAGTTAATTTGTTTTAGGTCAAAGCACCCATTGTATGCTTCTAGGTTTGTCATAGAGTCAAGGAGTCAAAAGAGTCATTGTGATATGTAATAGACCCTATTGGGCATCTTGTATCAAATCAAAAGAATTTATGTTGAGTCAAAATGTGTCAGTGTCCCTCCAAGGCCAAGACAACCTATAGAGAAGAAGTTGGCCTCATAAAGGGGTAACTCGTCCTCCTTAGAAGCTTATATATAAGAAGTAATTGACCTCATTTGAAAGAGATAATCCAAGGAAGTTCGACCACAAGAAGAAGTCCAAAAAGCAAGCAAAGATCAAGGAAAGACTAGAAGACAAAAAAATGAAGTTTTTGGGTATATATCTCTCACACGTGTGAAGAAGAAGCTAGGGTTTTTGCAGCTACAAGGACGGAAATTCAGATGTCTAAAGAAGGCCAAAATCTGTGATAAAAAAGAAGATACCATCCATTTGACTAAGAAAAATAAAGAAAGCCAAGCGAAGAAGAAAAGGAGGCCTAAACTAGCCTCTTTCTCCCACATGTGTGAAGTTGCTTGGGGTCGAAGTTGCGGAAGTTGCTTGGGGTCAAAGTTGTAGAAGTTGTTGGGGGTCGAAGTTGCAGAAGTTGTTGGAGAATCAAAGTTAAAACAGTTGCTGGAGGTCTGAAACTTGTCACTGGAAACTGTTTAAGATAGGCTCATCAAGAAAGGGGTTGACTTGGTTTTGGAGGGGTCTCAGTCTTGGGTCTAAA
This sequence comes from Pinus tabuliformis, assembly GCA_031772625.1. Taxonomy (NCBI): domain Eukaryota; kingdom Viridiplantae; phylum Streptophyta; class Pinopsida; order Pinales; family Pinaceae; genus Pinus; species Pinus tabuliformis. The sequence goes on from CM062807.1 coordinate 424,483,300, forward strand.
GGTCTTGGAATTCGTCATTTGAGGATTCTATAAGAAGAGAAGAATTTCTTGTGGGTTTTCATCTCTTGTAGAGGTTTTGGCCCTGGTTAACAACCTACATCTTGTGTCCATTTGTTCTATTGATATTCATGTTTTGGTAGTTGTTTGATGATAAGAACATCATACTAATTGAGATAAGAAGCAAATTATAAGTACATGAAGTTAAAGGTAAAGAACATCACAAACAATTATCAAAGAAAAGAGAAGTCACACATAATCTAGCTGCCCTAGATTTCTCAACAATGTGAAGATTGTAGATCATGCTAGGAGCATTACCAAATATATCTACAACCACTCATGGATATAGAACATAATAAGGAAAAACATAGAGATCAGGGAGCTTGCTAGGCCTACCATCACCATATTTGCAGTGAACTTCCTTACTTTGCAATCTTTCTTCCTTGAGCACATTACTTGAAAAGGATGTTTTATAGTGATGAAGAGAATTGATCATGGAATAATTGTAATAATGATGGGGAAGAAATTAGTAAAAGCATTTATGTGGACAATTTTTGGACTAAAGCATCAAAGGTTGTGAAAGTACTTGAGCCTCTCGTTAAGGTGTTGCGGATGGTGGATGGGGATAAATTGGACATGGCTTACATTTATGAGGCCATAGATTGGGTGAAAGCATAGATAAAGGCAACATACAACGATAAAGAAATACCGTACTTTTGTGATCACTGATAATAAATGGAACAAGGAATTCCATTGACATATAGATGTCATTGGGTATTTCTTAAACGAAAGGTACCTTTACAAAGTATCTTTTGAACCCAGGGTACCATTACAAATCTGAATTTGTACTTGCTAAACTTGGAAGGTCAAAGATGGATTTTTCACTTACCTAGAGTGCATGGTTCTTAATTAGAGGCTCTAGTTGAAAATATAAACTTGGAAGGTCAAAGATGGATTTTTCACTTACCTAGATTGCATGGATATCAATTAGAGGCTCTAGTTGAAAATACATATGTAGGTAGGTGTTTTTAGTAGGTAACTTGTCAAAACCCTAACTATGCTTGGAAGAGGTGAAGGCCAACCAGGTAAGCAGTTCCATTGTTTTGAAACTACTTGAACTTCTAGCCAAAGTAACAAACTAATTTCCAATAAATTGGTGGGAATCATTTGGTAGTCATTGTTCTCAATGACTAAATTTTACAATTAGGATATTGAGTCAAACTTGCAGTGCATTCCGGTGTGAGTGCAATCAGTCTACGTTGGAGCATGTTAACAGAAAGAAGAGAAATTGCTTGAAACAATACCTATTGAATGATCTTGCCTTTGTGGAAAACAACTTTCATTTGGGACAGTATTAGTTGTTGGGAAAATTTTGTGATATGTATCCCATTTTCTTGGATGATATTGATCCCTCAGAGTAGTTAGTGATAACTGATGCACGTTGATGATGATGACTTGGGATGGATGGGCTTGATAGATGATGCTATAGTAGCAGTAAGTACTAGTATGCAAGTCACTTTAGGATTCAATATAAAGGATGTTCCTGAATATGATAATGATGATATAGATGAGATTCCCATTCCCAACAGTGGGTATGAGTTTGTTGATTGATTGTTATGATATCTAGCTGTTGGTTATCCCTTGTATGCTTTAGCATGAAGTTTGTTGGACTCTGGAGGCTGTATAGAGACTTAATGTTTATTTATTTTGTTTCATATGTATCTCTCTTGGTGCCATTTGGTTATATTCACTCTTACATGCTATATACATGAGCAAATTTGGTCTCTCTCTCTCTCTCTCTCTATATATATATATATATATCTTTGTTTTCTCCTCCCATTGAACTATATTTGTGTATGTAAATATAATTTCATTTTTGGGGACTCCTTCGTTGTTATCATAGTCCCATAGACCTACTTTGTTCACCTGAAAACTGGTCCAGTGGAACTGAAAATCGGTCAAGCCGACCAGTTAGCTCCCTAAGATATCAAACCGGCCCAACAAATCCGATTTTCAGGTTGGTCAAGCCCAATTGGGTACCAAACCGACTGATTTTGGTACCAAACCGACTGGTTTAATACCTAACTTGTCTTGACTGACTGATTTTGTAAAATACTGGCTGGTTAGGAACCCACATGGTTGGGCATGTTGATCGGACTTATAGGTGGTTTTTAGCAAACCATGGTAAGTTCCGTCCTAAATCTGGCCCTAATAAAATGATTCTTAAGCTCCTATTTGCCTCGCACATTTGATTTCTAGTGTTGGTGAGAATATGTGAGCTTGGACAGTTCTTCAACAACATTGAGTTTTGGAGGAACAATAACAAGATTGGAGATTCTTTGTCATCTTGGAGCTGTCCAGTGGAATTGGGGGTGTTGATCCCAATGTAGATTTGGTAGTTGAACTAGGAGCTAAAGGAAGTGAACGACCAAGACCAAGCATGGCACATGGTGACTCGTGAGGGAAGCAGTAGTTGTGCAGCTTGACACTCGTGCTTCTAGTTCTGCTAGTCCTAGTGCTGTTGCTCATGCTACTACTAGTACTGCTATTGAGGTTGTAGAGGAGTTTGAGAAGTCTTGATGATGTTTATGTAGCTCTTGGTGATGATCCCATGTGTAGTAGTGGTTATGAGTTTGACGAGTAATCATGTTGATCAGTGATTTGGAGTAGGCTAGTGGCCTAGTAGCTTGAGTTGTGGCATTGTTTTTCAACTATGGAGACCATTTAGAGCCTCATTGTAGCATATTGATTTTGGACTCTAGAGTCCATTTATAGCCTCATTGGTTATGTATTTTGTTGATGATATCATCGATATGTATTGCACTCGGTGCCATTTTGATATATGCAACCTTACGTGTTATATAGATGAGAAGATTTTCCATATTTTGTCTCTATCGATTGTTTGGAATTATGGTTTGTAATCTTAAAAATAAGTTTTTTTCATTAAAATTAATTATTTTATGTATTTTTTCCAAATCCAGTTTATTTAAACTGGTTCGATCTGGTTTGAATCATGGTTAGATAGGTGGCCGGTTCAAAACTCAGCTTCTAGTGACTCCTTTGTTGCTATCATAGTCCCATTGATATACTTTGGTCACTCAAGAAAATCCAATAATCTCTTGGCATAAAAAACTGGATTTGCTTGTTGCCATTGTTGACAACTTGACAGTGTAGAAAAATTTGTGTCCTGTAGCCCCACTCGGTTTCAATTTATTTTTCACATCATGTTTAATGCCCAAACCCCATGTTCATTGCTGATTTAAACATGAATATAAAATTGCAATTAAAACACTTGAGATTACCACTAATTTTTCACCTTCACTTTCAGCTGATAAATAACTAATGCATACACACAAATTTGGACATTGATTTTTGGTTAACGCGACCTTGGAAAAACCCCAAAGGGAAAATCAGTTTGAAGAGGGTTTTTATTTTCTTTTATCTCAGAGAAAATTCTACAACATTAATTACACGTACTCATCTTCCTCTTTGAAACTTGGACCAGCTTCCTAGAAATTTGTGCCGCAGGTCCACCAATCTCTGCCATGGATTTCGTGCCACTGTCCAGACTGATCTTCCTCGAATTTTGTGCTACAGGTCAGACCTCTGTCCCTTGGAATTAGCATGATGTTCGTGTCACTGCTCAGCAATATCTGCCTTGAATTTCAAGCTGCCAGACCTAACTTTTCTGCCTGGAAATGTGTGCCTGCCAGACTGATTTTTTGCCTTGAAAATCACGCTATCTGACCATAATTTCTGCCTTGATTTTTGGGCATGTTGGACCAGAATTAATGCAACCTGTACCCCCTCGAAAATTGCGCTGAGTCTCTGCCTTCAGCCCCTTGAAAATCATGCTGAGTTTCTGTCCTTGATTTTCGGGTGCTATACAGTCTAGCCTCCTCGATTTGCAAGCTTTAGAGTCTCTCCAAGATGCTGTAGGATCTCTGCTCTCTCAGCCTTCTCCTTGCTGCAAATCACTTGCTATGTCACCCTCCTTTCAGCGTCTCCTCTTCTCTTCTACTCTTCTCCAACACTACACTGAAGAATGAGATACCCCTTTGCCTTTTTTCCTTCTTTTAGGTCTCTCTAATGTTGAGAAGTGCTATCCCTATGATCAAGGGCTGAGATTAGATCTTTGTTTTTCTGATCGAGGGTGGAGATCTAAGCTCACATTGATCCCCTCTCATGTCTCCCCCTTCATTAATGAGTCCCCCTAGTTACTTTAATAACTTTTTTTAGCATGTATCTTTTTGCTGATATAGTCGCTTTAAAAACAGAAAGCCACTTTAATATTACATAGTACAATGTACTTTTAGAAGCTCATAAAGTGATTAAAAAGTCACATGACTTTAATGACTCATAAAGTCAGTAATATCCCCATTTTTCCGAGCATGGGAAACACCAGGGAATTTTGCCCAATTTTGGTAATATTAATTATAAAGGGGCAAATATGATTTTATTGGAGGAAGATGGCAAGTATTATTTTATTGGAGAATGGCGACAAATATTATTTTATTAAAATGGAGACAAAAGTAAGTGGAAAATGCCCCCCACCAATAAAATAATATTAAAAGGGAGTCTAGAAGCACGGGGAGAAATTATAAAAAGGAGGATGGACTCATTTGTTGGGCATCTTTTGACTATTAAACTTCACATTTCATCTTCTCTTGGAGTTGTTTAGCACAAGGGCTAGAGTGCTATTTAGCACTAGAAATTCCACCCTCATTTTGGAGAACTTTGAGTGTCTCCCTAGTGAGGTAATTTGGGAGTCCAATTCAGGGCTTCCCTTGAGCTTCATTGCAAGAGTTTGCCCAGCTATGTGCATTTCTTGGGCCCAGAGGATTTCAAGGAGCATTATTTGTAGTAGCAACAATGGGTTAGAGGATCCGAGTTTTTGTGAGAGATTTTCGTTCATTGGAGCTAGAGTTTGGTGGCATTTTGCAAGGTAGAGTTTAAGGAGATCTTTTGGGCCGAGTTTATCTATTTCTGGCTGTGCGTAGAAGCCATTGGACTATGATTGCGCAGGAGTTGGAGGAGGCAATGTTTGGAGTTAGGGACTAAAGGAAGGACTCATTTTTGGAGGAGAATTTTGCAGGAATCTCAGAGGTATTTCATCAAGCGATTTGGGCTTCATGTAGCAAAGATTTCCCTGCAGTGAGCAAAACTAGCCAATCTGGGCAATTCACACTTTTTTGGGGCTTTCAGGTCAATGCTAATCAACCCAAATTTTTTTTGGGTTTTTTTTTTAGGTATTTGGAGGAGAGGCCATAGCTAAAGTTTCATAATTTTTTGAGTAGTATACATGGCAAAATTCCAATAAGGCATATAGCTAGCCAAAGAGCCATTTGCACCCCCATTGGGGAGCTTCTTCATCATCTAGATTCAACCCAAACCATTTTTGGGTTTTGTGAGAGGAGTCCGAGGCTAAATTTTTAGAGCATTACAATGAGTATTCAGCCCTGAGATCAACATTACAACCAACAACTAGCAACATGTTATTTTTGTGTAGTGTGCAGAGCATTCTAGGGACACTTCCACATTTGGCATTGGGCTATCTTTTCTGGGTTTTGCTTAGCTTGCCTAGCGATCCTAGGTTGTATCATTTTAGCTCATTTTATCTGCCCTTTTCTAGTATATTAATAAAATGGCTCAAAATCTTTTGCGGGTGTCTATGGTGCTTTGCATTGGGTTGTGATTCTTTATCTATTTTGTTGTTCCTTGCACATTGTTTGGTATTACTGTTAATTTTTCCATTAGGAATACTACAATGGTATCAGAGCATGATCTTCGCCAGCTGTGGGGAAGCTAGCAAGATCATGGAGGTGTTAGGCATGCATGCAAAATGATTAATAGGGCTATGGACATTCCTGTGACACAAGGAAGGAGGAGTACATGGGAAATCATGGACGAGATCCTCGGGAGCAATGAGCAACATAAACAGGGTACAAGGACAGGCTCTAGAGGAGTTGATGTCGCAGAACCAATAGTTGATGAGGCAGAACCAATAGGTTCTAGAGATGATGCAACAAATGACGGGAATGCAAATACAAAACCAGCAGGGTCATGCCAACCATGGAGAAGGTGGGTCTCGAACATGAGAATGAAGCCACACATGCACACACAACTCGACAGAACCACACACATAAGTATGGTCAGACTAGTTGTCCCACCATGCCTTAGTTCTTGGATAAGCCAGAGAGAGAGAGAGAGTCAAATACCTTTGTACATTTGCTGAGATCCTTCTCAGATGGGATAAATGAGTATGATGCTTTGGACTCTGGGATTAGGAGGGTTATATTGTTTGGGGAGTTTTTCCATTTGAAGGAGAAGCATAGATTAAGAGCGGGCTCATCATATTGGTGCACCAAGGGTAAGGCCCACTACATGGAGGTGATTCCAGGCATCAAGCATGAGGAGATTGGTCCGAAGGCATATAACCTCGGTGGTTGTGAGAAGGGCATAGATCGATCATGTGTGACTTTAGAGTCACCACTATTCGCGAGCACATTGATGGCACGTGTTGAGACAATGGCAAGGAGGTTGGAGCACATGCCCATAAAGATATCTATTGATAAGGTGCCAGTAGGCACAGAGGCATCTGGAACAATGACAAAGTTTCTAGATGGCAGCCCCCTACAACTGAATGGTGGAGGAACAGTTGGAGGCTCATGTTGAGCCCATGATGGAGGCGGAGGCAGATGCGCATCCATCTTTGGAGTCAATGATTGATGAGGAGTAGATAGATGCATCAACAACCAACAAAGCTGTACTACTTTCATACTGCAACCCTCTCTAGGCATACATAGACGGGGTTTGCAACAAGATTAGGTCACCTCTGCTCATTGGAGAGAGAAAGGCAAAGTTATCTAGGCAGGTCGTATGTGTTGACTAGGACAGTGAGACGAGGTGACATGAGTTGTGCAGGGCGCAACACTTGCATGGTCGAGTTGTTACGTATATAGGTATTTTTGCATTCGATCCCTCTCACGGGGTTGGATGGTGAGAGGTATTGAGATTGTACCCGATGGAGCAGATTAGGTGTTGGGATATATCCATGGCCATAGTTCGACAGGGGCTGTGGGTTATACCACAAAGGCTCAAGTGCTAGACTATTGTTGGGATCCAGGTGGGATTCCCCATCACATCATGGAGTCAGTTGGCGATGGTAGTCGCTGTGCGATGGATACGGGGATAGACCGCCCATTGTGGAAATTCCTTGAAATGCAACAACTAGAATTAGTTCTCCTAACTGATTATTTAGTTTATTAATTTACTGATTAATATCGAATTAATCACACTGCAATTTCTTCTCAAAATAAAATAAATGTTGTGAAAGTAACAATGTTGGAAATTGAGAAATGTTAGCCACACAAAAACTATGACACTGCTATTTTTGGACAAATGTCCCCGGAGAAACCTAATGTGGGAAAATCAGTGCAACAATGAGGGTTTTTATTATTATGTAGCAACAAAATTTCTGAGTACAATAAAATGTCGCCAAACTGGCGACTATATACAAGAGAGATACTGACAAAAATATATCGAGGGATCTTACTCTCTCTGCAAGTGATCCCGACACCTGAATGCATCTGAAAAGCTAGTTGTCCAAACCCTTTGTGTAGGCCATGCGTCACCTATGTGTAGACCCTCTCATGCTCAGGCCAAAACTACTGCCAATCAAGCTGTCCCGCCTGCTCCTGATTGGGAAAATGTCTTTCCGGCACTCTAGAAGATCTTCCCAACCTATGGAACTGAAAACGACCTCCCCTTCAGCCAAATCGAATTGCCTATCTTGAGGCTCTGCGCAACCTCTTGGAGAATATTTGTGACCTCTTTTTGACTCTCCGGAACTGGAAGCCCGTCTAGAATACTGCTATGCCGCCCCTCTGCCACTTGCTACTCGATCTCTGACTCAATTTCTGCTATTGAATTACTAGCATTGGAAAATCAAACTCCCCACATCACTGAGTATCTACATTGGTGTGTTCTCTGTCTACCCATCGACCTCTTCTTATAATCTCCAATTGGAACTCCCACGACCAAGATTAAAACTTAATCGATGGCTGAGATCATCTGCCTTCCATTGTCCACCAACCATTGCGCTGACTCTGATTCATCTGCCACTAACTGTAGCTCAACGATTCTGCATTTATGTTGCTGCTAACCTTGTACTGTGCAATCTGTACGGTTGCCAACTCTGCATTTGCACTGCAACTCAACTAACACTCCCTCTCAAGTGTTGCTCTTGCTACTGCAACTACTGCCATTGAGAAGCATCCAAAATACTGAATCAATTGTCTGTGAGATGTAGCTGTTGTTTGAGCATTTGACTGCTGCTAGCCGCTGCACTGCCCACTGAGAAATCTGCGTTGTTGTTGACTTTGCTATTGAGCCTCTTGTTCTGCTATGAACACTGCTTTGCACTCCTTAGCATCTGAATATCACTAGTATGCAACGAGTACTCTGGAATCTGACTGCATCAACTGGCACTAAGCCTCCCGCCACTGAATACTGTGGTCCCCTGTAGCAAGGGTAATGATCCATGAGGAAACACCATCCGATGCAAGCTCCATCGGATGCTTGCCTCAGTCGACCCTGCCCAAGTCTCTGCACAATTCTGGGACTAAAGTTTCATATCGCCCCACCTCACTTCTGGCGGTATAGTTGCAAACATGGTGAAATCTTCCTTCAGCTTGGAGGACAACTTCTCTATTTTTGCAGATTTTGTGGCCTGATCTTGCTTCTCCTTCTCGTCCTTCTTCCTTTGAGGAAACTGAGTACTATAGTGGCCAAACTCGCCACACCTGAGGCACTTGATTTTAGATAAATCCTTTTTCTTCTTCTTTTCTCCCTACAAGCCTTGTCCCAAATTGGGACCTTTTGCTTTCCCCTTTGATGCAAGAGCCACATTATCTTCCTCCTTCACACCTTTCGATCCCTTGTTGATGCTATTGCTAATGGAGCTCTTCACTAGAGACTGCCTCCTCTCTTCCTGCTGCGGGTCTGACCACTTTTTGTCCCATCCTGGTAATGTATCTCGTTCCAAAATGCCTTGGACAAAGATTTCCCAATCCTTTGAGACATTGTTCAGGGCCAAACACACAAGTTTTGTAGCTTGAGGCACTTCTCCTATGGCTCCAAGCTGATGCCATATATCCTTAATTCTGGGGAGAAAGGGATCTATGCCTTCACCCTTGCATACTGGTGTTCCTCAGTGTTTCCTTCAAGAACATCATCCGTTGCTCGGAAGGATTCTAATATAGCCCTGAGAGAGCATCCCACATCTCTTTGGCCATATTCTTGGCCGGTATGTGTGAGACTCTATGGTCCTGGTCTCCATCTAGGATCATCCTCTTCGCCTTGGCCATTTCATTCCTGTATTCTTTCAGCTGATCCACATCAGTAGGTACTGCCACAACATTTTCTGCATAGGTTTTCAGGGCTTGCTCATCTAGCATGAAGGACATCTTGGCCTTCCAGATGATAAATTGGAAGTTCTCTCCAACCTGTCTCGATCTCTAAGCCCGACTGTGGTCATCTCTGCAAAACATCAAATTGGGATGGAACTCTCCCTCTTTCGCTTGCTCGGCTGCTAGCTTTGCTATTTTCACACCCTTCTAGAGTGAGAAAAACTGCCTGCTGCAACTGGAAATGTTGGATTTTTGACTAGAAACCCTCAGAGAGAAATCTCCCTCTATGTGTGCACTTTCTCTTCCGCTCGACACTAATTCTACTCTAGCAAATTGCTGCAAAACCCTTCTGTGCCTAGACTAGAAATATGCCCAGTGAAAATACTGTGTTGTTGCCCCCTTTTATTGCAATCAATTTTTTGGACAAATTGAATTTTCCTGCCACTGTAACTGGAAAGTCGAACCCTTGCCTAGCAATTCGCACTGCCTAGCTAGGCATTGCACAACCCTTGAAATTTTCCTCCTGCTGCTCCCTCTGAACAACAAAAAATTCTTCTTTTGCCTTTCAGCTTCCTGTCCATGAAATATGCTATGATACCATGTCAACGTTCTTTAAAATGCAACCATTGGAATTAATTCTCCTAACTGATTATTCAATTTATTAATTTACTGATTAATATCAAATTAATCACATTGCAATTTCTTCATAAAATAAAATAAACACTTTGGAAGTAACAATGTTAAAAATTGAGAAATGCTACCACACACACAACAATTATGACATCGTTATTTTTGGACAAATGTCCTCGGAGAAACCCAGTGTGGGAAAAATGGTGCAACAGTGAGGGTTTTTATTATTATTATGCAACAAAATTTTTGAGTTCAATAAAATGTCGCCAAGCTGAAGATTCTATCCAAGAGAAATACTGGGAAAAATATATTGAGGGATTTTACCCTCTCCCCAAGCAATCCCGACTCCTGACTGCCTCTGAAAGGCTAGCTATCCAAACCCTTTGTGCAGGGCCCGCGTCACCTATGCACAAACTCTTTGACGCTTAGCCTGAAACTGCTGCCTATCTAGCTATCTTTCTTGTTGTTGACCAAGAAAATGTCTCTCCGACTAAGTTACCAGAAAACGGATACGGGAACGGATACGGGTACGGGGTTTGAAACGGATACGGGAACGGATACGGGTACGGGGTTTGAAACGGATACGGCAAATTTTCAAAAAATCTGGATACGATACGGCAGGAAACGGCACATAATAAATATATAAAAATTTAAAATATATATATATATATATATATATATATATATATATATATATTAAAAATAAAAAATTCATATTACCATTCATATTTCAGAATCTAAATTTAAATTATCTATGATCTATCATGATTGATGATTGATGATTCATCATCATCATCATCAATTGATTCAATTCAAGTTTCAAGTTTCAAACTTTCAACATATGCCATATGGCATAAACATTCAACATTGCCATCATCATTAACGATTATTCTAACATTCATGATTCAAGTTTCAAGTTTCAACATATCATCAGAGTCTCAGACATCAAGTTTTTGTTTCAAATTTCAAACAATGTTTATCAACATGACAAACATCAAGTTATCAACATGACAAGTTACAAATTACAATTTACAAACTTACACAAACACCATCATTACCAAAATTAATAATGCATACTAATTACTACATACTATGATAATGAAAGTACAAATTTCAAAATGAACTATGACTGGCAGTCGTACTATCATAATATCATTACTCATAAAGTCATAATTTATATGGTTGTTCAAAACTTAAAAGTTTAAAAGTTAAAAGTTAAAAGTTAAAACACCATCATAAATTACAAATTTACATATCATCAAATATGTCTTCATTCATGCCACTATAATGTTCCACTTCCACATCCTCTCTAGAAGTGGCACTGGGAGTGGGAACATTGCTTCCATGTCCACTTGAAGATGCACCTATTCCCAATGATGGCTCCGAATCAAACAAACTCATGTGAGACATGGCATTCAATGTCATATCCAAGTCAGGCAACTCTGGTTCCACGCCCCATAATTTGTTGGGCCCAAATTTGTATTCATCTCTCTTGTGTGACAGAAGGCGAAGGTTTGAATGAATATACACTAGTTCCTCAGCCTTCTTAGAGCCCAATCTATTTCGCTTCATTGAATGGATGAAGCCGTATGTACTCCAGTTCCTTTCTGCTGAAGAAGAACTAGCAACCTGTGACAAGACCTTGATGGCCAATTTTTGGATATGTGGAAGTGCCCCACCATAGAAGTTCCACCACTCAATTGGACTTAATCTGCTCTTGTCCCGCATACAGTCAATATCACAACCCCAACCCTCCGATCCCACAAAATGAGAAAACTGTGCACGAATCCGAAGCCCAATTTCAGGATCTACAAAAAGCTTTCTAAAAGCATTTTTAAATCCTTCTGCGACTTCTGGGTCTTTGTTTGGTGCGCTTCTTTCTGGATCACGTAGCAACTCTGCAGCATAATATTTTGGATTCAGTGCATAGGCTAAAAGGTGCAATGGAGTGGTCATCTTGTTCCACCTTTTGGTCAATATATCTTTTACTTCTCTGTAAAAGATTTCATCTGGGTCATTCTCCTTGGCATTTATAACCAACCTTATCTTCTCTATCATGGAATCAATGCCCTCATACACCTCTCCCAGATTAGGCATATCTGTGTCAAACATACGGAGCAAATCCACAATTGGCTTAGTAAATGCCAAGAGGTACTCCACCTTATCCCACCATTCGTCATCAACAACCAACCGTTTCATTGCTTGTGCTCTATCAGATTGGGATTGCCTCCATTGATTCCAAAGAGAACTGCATACCATTGATTGTAATGCATCTTTCACCTGCATGAGCCTTGTTAAGACTATGATGTGAGAAGCAAATCGAGTCTCAGCAACCTGCAGGTGTCAAATTGCCAATGTTTCAAATTTCAATCAATTTGAAAATCAAAAATCATAATTTGAATCAAATTTGAAATTATTTGATTGAATAACCTATTATGATTCATCAATTTAGATATTTGAATTTAGAGTCAAATATTTAATAAACTTTAAACTTTAAAGTTTAAGTATATGTACCTTAAGCAGCTCCAACTTAGCAAATTCCCTGTAGATGCCTTGGGACATGTGGTGGTTTGTGATAAAGGCTTGAATTTCTTTTGCCTCTTCAAATATTTTTCGAATCCACTCAATTTGCTTCCCCAACTTGCTCAACATGAGGTTCAATGAATGCACAGCACAAGGGGTCCAAAAAATGTGCTGATATTTGCCTTCAACAATTAGGCCTGCTGCTCTACACACCGTTGCATTGTCAGTTATTACCTGGACAACATTTTCAGGCCCCACCAATTCAATTGCTTCAATCAAGATGTTAGCAATGAATTGAGAATCTTTCACCTGCCCCTCACAATCCACTGCCTTCAAAAACATTGCCCCATGTGGGCTCTGAGCAATCACATTGATCAAAGGCCTATTTCTTTGATCTTTCCATCCATCAGAAATGATGGACACCCCTGAAATGAGCCATGAATCACGAATGGGGGCTAATTTAGCCTCCAAATCTAACTTTTGAGCACTCAACAATGTGGTGCGTATCTTCTCATACCCAGGGCTCTTGTACCCTCTTGGGGCTTCAGTCAAACATTTTACCATCTTTGCCCAGTAAGGAGATCGCACAAGGTTAAAGGGAAGGCCATTTGCATAAATGCATTGGGCTACAGCTGCATCTGCTATCTCTCGAGCATCATTATTAAAACTCTTCTCAAGCGGTCCCAAATTTGACCGCTTTGACCCAACATTTGCATGAGAATAAAGTGGAGGCTTTGAGACTGAGTGTTTTAAATAGGAGACAGGATTTGCTTCATTTGCTTTAGCATCTGCCTCTTCTTGTTCTCTCTGATATTTTGCAATTTTTACCTTGCTTAAACCATTTCCATCTTTCCCATTCTCTTTAGGTGGGCCACTACATATTCGAACCCCTTGGTTTCTTAACCCAAGCAAATGTGCTTTAACCCGTGTGTATGACCCCTTAAACTCCTTTTTACACTCACTGCAAACCCATGCCAATGATCCACCTCCTTGGATCTTCCCAACAGTAGTGACATATTTCCAAAGTGGTGACTTTGGATCAAATTTCTGGGTTGTTTCAGCGTCATGTGCCACTTCCTCTGCCTCATGAATGGCTGAACTTGAAGTTGCCATGAATGATGATGACATTCACTGAAGTCTGAAACTGAAAAAAGAAAATTGACAAATATATTATATCAGTCTTCAAGTTCAGAATCCAGATATGTATTTTACTATTTAAAAAAATTTATTTGGTCATTTCTGGATGCTAATAAAATTATGTCATCATTTATTTATAAAATTATACGCCTTTCTCTTTACTCTGTTTCATAATGACAGCGAACATTGAACTTTGAAGCAAGAAGTTAGAAGTTAGAACTTAGAAAGTTAGAACACTGTTCTTAGAACAACAGCCACTGTTGGGGAAACACTGGGTGTTCTGTTTACAGTTACACTGTGTAATAATTAATTGAAGGTGGCTTCCTAGTTCCTAGGACCTACACTGTACAGCCAGCTCCATGGCCTATTGGAGTCTGGAGTCTGGACATTGCTGGTAAATTCCAATTTTAATTTTAGACATTGCAAAAGTACAAATGATACATAAAATAAACATTTAAATTTTAATATTTTATACAGAATATTAGGTTCAGAACAGTCATTATTTATACAGGTAACAGAATATTAGGTTCAGAACAATGCAATCATTAGAAGACTGTAAAGTTTAAAACTTTAAACATGCTCTAGAGTCTAAACTGCACATTATTAGTAGAATCATCACAGGGATATTCTCTGCATAATTTTCTGAGATAGAAAGCGGATTACACTGTTACAGTGAAGATCAAGAAGGCAGAACTTCGGTGATATATCACAGTAAATGTTTCAAATTCAGACTTAATAAGTTTGGTGCTATGATGCTATCACAGTGATAAGGGTTCAGATTCTCAAATGAAGCCATCTCTGTGATTCAAATTTTCTACATGTGGATATGAATCCTATGAGTATGAAGCTAGATTGAAGGACTACAAACTTACAAAGAGCTGATTGATCATTGAACACACATCTCAAAGACTCAATCAAGAAGACAAAGGCACTAAAATTTTGTGGAGCCATGAATTGCAACTTAATTGCATAGAGACACTATGTTTTTGTGGGAATAATACATATGGCTTTATATCTCTGTTTTTTGGAAGGCTGGATCGAGTTCTGTCACACTTCTCCTAGTTTATAAATATGAAGCACTTCATATTATATCCAAGACGAAGAAGAATAAGGACTATTAAAGGATGAATTTATGAAAACAAAAGTTATAAGTGATCTCTGCCAACCCTTGCTTAAGTGGATAATAAGGCAGAAGTTTGCACTCAATATTCTTTGAGTTTGAGGTTTATACAAATCTCATGTGAGTCTGTGACACTATATGCGAAGTCCCTAAGCCTTAAGGCACTATGGACTGTATTGTATCATATCTGCTTCGAAGCCTGAAGGTATCCAAATTTGAAGTTTGTAGAAATACAAACCATATCAAGCCTCATCTCTGACATTCAAATTTAAAGAAAAAAAAGAACTAGTTTGAGCATGGAAGCCTGAAGCCTGAAGGTAATGATATCTCTTTGACAAATCAAAGCCTATTTGTGTTATACCAACCAATCAACACACGATAATAACACATCCAATGCAGGAGCATGAATTAAACACGCATTGACATGACTTCTCACCATAAGTAGACATTTTCAATGTATAACTATATTTTCATTTTTATGTGTTGATGGTTGTAGGTAAATGCCAAAGTGCATACCCTTGTGGTTGTAAGGCTGTAGGTAAACATTGTGTATTGCTGTTTTTGATTTGCACAGACCAAAGGGGATCACTGTAGCTAGTGATCCACACACATTCAAGCTTGTTCCCTATGCCAGTGATCCAATCTAAGGAGGTAATCAAGCTGTAGCAATGTAGCATGTGGTTTACACAAAGGCAAAGCACAAGCAGAGGGACCCTATCTCACAGATGGCTGATGTCAAATGTTGGACAGAGTTGGGACTTGGCAAATGATATCTGGGTGCTGTCACTAATTGAAGACAAAGTCAATTCTGTGACTGCGTATAGTTTCCCAGTGCTTAACCGACGGTTGATGAGCGAAGGGAATGCTAATTTTCAGCAGAATAATGAGATTTTCATGATGGAATTCACATGAGAATAGATTCAAAGGTAGGGCCGTAGGCATCATCTCTGTGACAAATCAAAGGTAGGCATCCGGATTTATTGACAAACCAAACTATTGTAGCCAAAAAACTTAAAAAGTTCTAAGGTAGCTACCATGTGAATGATATTTCATATTTCTCCCTTTAGTTATAATTACAATAAAAAAATTAAAAATCTGACGGAATGAGAAAAATATTTTTCAAAGAAGGGTGGGGAAAGTCTTGGAAAGTGACCAAAAAAGCAGTCGCACAGTTCACCATGACGAGGGAAACCAACCAACAATTACTAAACAGTGCGAACTTCGAAGTATTATATTACTATGGAACAAGGCCGAGTTCCTCTATACGCAATAAGAATCAATTATCAAAGACTAATTACGTGCGTGCAGCATCGTGTACCTTGAGGGCCGAGGCTTGTTCGATGCCGGCAGGAACCAGTCGACTACTCCAGACAGTGAAACTCAGAAGCCTGTTAAAACTTAAAACTCTCAACGCTCACTGCTCAGCGGCCGCAATCACTCACAGGAATCAGAAGTTAGAAGTAGCTGTAGAACTCGTCGTTTAGGGTAGTAAGTATAATAGGTTAGGTAAGATATTAATAGGGTGAACCGTGAACGAATTTGGAAAGCCCGCCAATTGAATTTAGACCGTCGGCTCTTGTTATTAAATCCGTTCCCGGCGGCCACGAAAAACAGCTAAAAACGTATTGAATTTCCCTGATACGCATTCGATTTTTCAAAAACGTATTTAAATTTCTCTGATACGTATTCGATTTTGCAGATGCGTATTGGAAATTTCGAAATACGTATTCAATTTCTCTGAAACGTATCAGGATTTTTAAAACGGGACGTGTTCTCCATAAAAACGCCTGAAAAACGGCAAAAATTTTTCTGATACGTTTCCAAATCTTAAAAAACGTTTTTCGGCCGTTTTTCCGGCGTTTCTGGGCGTCATACGTTTCTGATACGGAAAACGGCGTTTCTGCCTGCAAGGGTGCCGTTTCCGGTAACTTAGCTCTCCGACACTCAGGAAGATCTTTTTGGCCTCTAGAACTAAAAACAACCTTCCCTTCAACCAAATCAAACTGCCTATATTAAGGCTCTGTGCAACCTCTTGGAGAATAATTTTGGCCTCCTCTTTCTGTGTCTATGGAACTGGAAACTCCTCCAGAATACTGTTATGCTACCCCTCTGCCACCTGCTATTCAATCATTGACTCAATTTCTACTGCTGAATTACTTGCACTAGAAAATTGAACTGCCCAGATCATTGAGTATCTGAACTGGTGTGTTCTTTATCTACCCATTGACCTCTTCTTATAATTTCCAGTTGGGACTCCAACGACGAAGATTAAATTTAATCGATTGCTGAGATCATCTCCAAGTCGATCCGTGCGAGTTTTTAGAGAATTCTCACCATTCTCAATTAATCGCTATTATTTAACTATTTTTCATAAGTTAGACTTACGAAATTTTTAATTATCGTCAATTAATTTAATTGAGCTATCTCTAGGTGGAATTTCTAGAAACGATTTCCAGGTTTTGGAGAACTGTGTTTTAAGTTTCAACCTCTCCACAAAGTCTTGAGACTAGAACACCATCCGATGCTACAAAAAAACTAACACCCACACACCCATGGGTTTCCATCGGAGTTCTGAGCAATACTAGTGACCCGCTAGGTCGATAGGGGAGTATACACTCTGTGAGCTGTCTTAGCATGTG
Source organism: Pinus tabuliformis (assembly GCA_031772625.1). NCBI lineage: Eukaryota > Viridiplantae > Streptophyta > Pinopsida > Pinales > Pinaceae > Pinus > Pinus tabuliformis. The sequence continues at coordinate 424,500,756 of CM062807.1, forward strand.
GGTCAGACATTGGGTCGCAGGGTGATCGACATACTTTGCCAGGGATTGATCGGAGGAGGTGGCATCGACATGCCATCAGACAAAGCGTTGGATAGGAATGAAGATTTTCTGCGGATATGTGGGGCACAAAGGTCACATAACAACAACACCTTAGTGACACTGCCACTGGAACTTGGGGAGGTTTGCCTGTTAGACCTCTTCGAGAGGATCAGGAGGGGAGGTCCTCTCATCCGAGGTTATGGAGTCTGGTAGTGGAGATGGTGACCGCGACAGGATGTGGACTGATGCCTATGGACTCAGTTTTAGACCTTGATATCCGGGGGTGTATGGAGGTATTGTTAAAATTGGAAACTAGGGCCAAATTCCAACTTGGGACAACTCACATTATGGAGAGGATTATTGCATTGGATTCCTATTTTCGAGAGGTCCAATTTTGATATAAAGATCATCTCATTCTGACAAGTAGAAGTGGAATTTTGAATTTATTCTCTCTCGTGCACAAATTGTCAAGGTCGGCCTCAGTGAAACATAGGCTCAAGAAGCCCAATGGATGTGTCTCCTCACCTTCAATGAATTGTATAAATAGGAGTGACCTCTCTCCTCATTTGGACATCACTCACACACATCATTCTTCTCTCTCTTCTCTTGATTGGTTTGTACAACTTGGGCAACCTCTCTCTCTCCCACGTGTGGCATAGAAGGACGAAAATTTAAGGGACATGTACATGCCGAAATTTCAAAGAATAGACCAACATTGACCAGGGGTTGTTTGACCATCTTTGACTGTGTTTTTTGGGTAGATTTTCGATTTCTTGAGGCTGCATTCTCTTGCACAGAAACCAAGGTATTTGGGGATGTTTGACCTACGTTGACCGCATGATTGTTTGACCGCAACATTGATTGAAGTTTGACTGAGGCTGGGTGGACTGTTTTGGGTTGACCTTGACCTTTCTTGAAGGCCGAATTGGGATGCTGTTGATTGAGCTGCTTGGAGGAAGTTTTTGTTGCTCATTTGACTAGTGTTGACTTTCTGGTTAGGGTTGCAGTTGACTGCTGATTTTGATAGGGCTTTTTTTTATTGTGTATTGGGAAAGTAAATTTGATCTATGTACTCTCTCCGTTGAACTATTGAATAATAATAAGAAGATTTGATTAAAGGGTTTCCCCACATTGAGGTTTTTCCTTGGCATCCACTAAATTTTGTGTCCTCTTGTCTTGGCTTGTCTTCTGCACATGTTTTTATGTTCTATCTGCGTTTACTGTCAATGTGTTTGAGTTAATGTGATTGCTACTGGATATAATTGGAAATTGTCATTGGGTTGATAAGGAACATTGAAGTAAATTGTGCTAAAGCATGAACATACCACTGTTATCTAAAATTAGCATGCTATTAGAGGTCAAGTGAAGAAAAAACCCAAGTAAGAGTGTAGCAAAGCAATCACTAAGAGAAGCTGTTGGACAAGGACTTGGAACTAGTCCCAATGATGACTACATCTTTCTTCAAATTCGAGGACAAGCTTAAGGACAAATCCGACTATCATGCATGGAAGATGACTCTAGATTTGACATTGGAAGAAAATGATGCCATGGACTATGTCAAAGGAAGAGTAGTGGGGCCTCCTTCAAATGCATCTGTTGCTGCACAAACAATGTACAAGAAAGGTGAGGTTAAAGCTAAGAAAATTATTGTTGATTCTATTCACAAGCCTTTGGTATATTTCTGATTTGGAAACATCTAAGGAGATGTATGAAAAACTGGTTGGGATGTTCAAAGTAAATAATGCAAATAAAGTTCTCTTTCTCAAGAGCAAGTTGAAAGACATCAAGATGGATAGATGAGAGTCCATTCAATCTTACTTCATTAGGATTATCGAAATCAAGAATGATCTCCTATCTATTGGAGAAGTTTTTGGTGACAGGGAGCTCACTCCTATTGCACTTGGAGGCGTTACAAGAGAATGGGATGTGTTTAACACTACCATCCTCAACAATGACAGGATCTGGGATTTGATGAATTATTGGCTAGATGCACTCAAGAAGAAATAAGGATGATGGAAAGAGACAAGCCCTCAAATGGAAGCAATCCTACCGCCTTCTCCGCTCATGCTAAGAGGAATAACAATGCTGGTCCAAGGAATCAAGGACAAGGGTTCAAGCCGAGATTCAAAGAAGGAAGAAAAAGAAGATGTTTCAATTGTAACGGGTTTGGCCACTTCGCTAAAGAGTGTCCTCACAAGAAGGATACTCCAAGAGTTGATGATAAGAATAACAACAACTACAAAGGCAATGGCAATCAAAGGAACAATAGGTTCAATCACAAAGGAAAGAGGAATGCTCCTACTGCTCGAAATGGAAATGGTCGTCCTCCCAAGAAGTCGAGAAACTCCAAGTATGAAGAAGTTAATGTTGTAAAGCAAAAATAATTTTATCTTATTTCTGCGCTCACCATCGCATCTCCTTTGGATACATTGGACCATTGGTTGATTGAGAGTGGTGCCTCAAGGCACTTCACTGGGTACAAGGAGGCCCTCTCAAACTTGGTTGAAAAGAAGACGAATATGGAGATTATACTTGGGGATAATGCCACTTATTCCGTGAAAGGAATTGGGATTGTTACTCTTCACTTAAATCAAAGTCAAAGTCTTCATTTACAAGACGTGTTATATGTACCTGATCTAAAAAAGAACTTGGTTTCTATTTTTGCGATGGAAGATAAAGGTTTTAAGGTGACATTCATTGATGGGAAGGTTTGTGTTTGGCAAAGGAACCCAAGGGATGCATTCACTCTTGGATTCAGGGTTGAAGGTCTCTATCAGGTTGGAGGAAGTTTGTTGGGAGCAATGACTTGTGATACATCTCTTCAATCCGAATTATGGCACCAGAGATTTGCTCACCTTCATTTCAAAGCCTTACCTGATGTAAGGAAGATGGTCACAGGTATGCCCGAATTCAATCATGAATGTGTTTGTTAGGGATGTGAAGCTGGAAAACATACAAGGGAACCATTCCCCTCAAGTGAAACTCAAACTACCAATATTCTTCAATTGGTCCATTCTGATCTATCAGGTATGTTGCCCGTGACATCTTTGGGTGGATATTTGTACTATGCTATTTTTGTGGATGACTTCTCTCGCAAAACATGGATCTATTTCTTAAAAAAGAAGGATGAAGTGTTCAAATGGTTCCGCTCTTTCAAAGCCTTGGATGAGAATCAAACAGGGATAAAGATCAAAATATTGAGCACTGATAATGGGACCGAATATGAGTCAAATGAATTTAAAGACTATTGTAGAGAAGCTGACATTAAGAGGGAAACCACTACTGCATATACTCTTGAACAAAATGGTGTTGCCCAAAGGAAGAGTCGTATTATCATAGAATCCACCCGTGCTATGCTTCATGATCAAGGTCTTCCAATGTTCTTATGGGAGAAGTTGCCAACACCGCAGTGTATGTTCAAAATAGATTCCCACATCAAGCATTGGACTTCAAGACACCCGAAGAAGTTTTCACCGGTAAGAAACCTGATGTTTCTTATTTTAGAATTTTTAGTTGTCTCTTATATTTTCATGTCCTGAAAGAGAAAAGAAACAAACTAGATGCATCTGGGAAGAAAGGAACATTCGTGGGCTACAGTGAAAGTTCAAAGGCATATAGAATTTATGTTATTTGTCAAGGATAATTGGAAATAAGTCATGATGTCACTTTCGATGAAGATTCTACCCTTAGGAAAGTCCGAGATCTTCCTAGCCCTAGGAAAGACAATGACGATCATGCAGGAAAGCAAGATGAACCTCCGACTGATGACCCGATGCTCGATGTTGAAGGTTTGATGAATCCCATTGATCCACCTCCTAGTGAACCCTCTACTTCAAGAAAAAGACCTTTGTGGCTCAATGATACTCTTGAAGATGTTGAGAAACATATTGCACCAAGGGGGACATTTCGTGAAAGCAAAACGCTAGACATGTGCCAAGGGTACTTAGTGTTGAAGAAAGTGTAACTAGGTTTGGTCTTCATAATGACATGATCTTTATATTTGATGTAATAAAAGGAAATAATTTATTTTTGTAATCTTGCTACATGGGTTTGATGAGCAAGAAGTGTCTCTAGGTAAAAGACTTCTTCTTAATGTCTTTAGGATTTATTTAAATGTCAAAGAGTCATGTCATGTGTGTAGAAACTCTTTATGAGTTCATGCAAATATGTACAAGTCTTCAAAGTTGTGTAACAACCCTCCAAGACCAAGATCAATGCCTCAGAAGCAAGCTCACTGAAATCTACAAGCAAAACAACAAAGAAATCTTATGTCGGCTCCAAAATGAATTAAATATATAAATGGATGTCACGTCGGCTTGAAAAAGGACATGTCGGTTCATAAGTACACGTCGGCTCCAATGTATGGACATAACCACTATAAATACCCATCTAGGGTCAGCGAAAAACATCAAGGAAAATTTTGGATTGCTCTGAAATTTCGTATGGAGGAGCAGAGCCGCAGTTAGGGCTTGACTGCACCTCGGTTGGGGTTTAGGTGCAGTCAAGACCTCACATATATGGAGCAATAATGACACAACTATGAGGCAAGTATTGGGGCTAAATATATCCTCAATTGCAGGTGCAGAAACTCAAATAGAAGAAGCAGAGAAGATCTTGGATGAGGTGGCATGAAGTCTAGACATTCTCGACATGGCAATATCGGCATAACAAGGAGCAATCTTGGCATCAAGATCTCGGTGGCACTCCTATAACAGACTAGTTGTTGAACAACAGTGATAGATCTACTCTCTCGGCTCAATGAAGAGTATGTCAAATGTTGTCTCTTCTATATATATATATTACAGTCTTGCCATGATAATGAAATAAGGGTTCAGTGAAGAGATCCTCGGCATACATAGAGAAGGAGACTAAGTCATCACAATATTCAGATCTTGTATAAGGCAGTCTCAACATGCTTCGAAGAACAGTGACAAGGATCATAGTCTTGATCCGGACTTAATTGAAATCACAGTAATTATATATCATGATCATATATGTATATCAATGATATCATTGTCTCAGAGGATCTCAGTACAACAAGAGATGTATTAGCAAATGATCCTGGTGATACTATTGTGAAGGCCTTTATGTTACAACAATGAGGTTGTAGCAGTGATGAAGATCATGGTGTTGCAGTAGTGATAATGATCACGATGGTGATGACCTCTGAAGGAGCAACAAGATGATGATCTCAGCAGTGCTCGAGGAAGAGGATTGATGGCTTGGTCTTGGAGAGGCAGATTGTGTCAAGGGTCATGGCCTTGGTATTTGTCAATTGGAATCTCTATAAGAAGAATTTTCGTGCGGGTTTTCCTCTCCAAGAGGGCAGAAAGCCAAATATTTGTGTTATTCTCTTTTGTTTTGATAGCAGTTTGATGAAGTTAACTTACACATGCTAATAATGAAGTAAACATCAAGCTAAGATAAAGATTGCATTAACACTTCAAAAATTGTTATCATGTATCGAAGAATCATCTTAACTATGCTTGCCCTAGATTCTTCAACACTTAGTTGCCATGCGTACAGTTGTATAATCTAAGCCATGTACTTTCGAAGAAGTTGTGAAACACCAAGTTTGGAAGGTTGCGATGAACGAGGAATATGAGTCAATCATGAAGAATGATGTCTGGGATGTGGTTCCTAGACCCAAGGACAAGGTAGTGGTCACTTCAAATTGGCTCTACAAGATCAAACATGGAGTTGATGGAAGTGCTGAAAAGTTCATGGCCAAATTTGTTGCTCGAGGCTTCTCTTAAAGGAATCAGTAGACTACAATGAGATATTTGCACATACCACCATTCATTTGATTATAGCCCTTGTTGCCTTGCAATGATGCAGCCTACACTAGATGGATGTCAAAACTGCCTTCTTGAATGGTTCGCTTAAGGAGGAAGTCTATGTGGAACAATTCGAGGGGTTCGAAGTTCAAGATCGTAAGACACTTGTATGCAAGTTGAAGAAAGCTCTCTATGGGTTGAAGCAAGCCCCCAGGACTTGGTATGAGAGGATTGATAGCTATCTTATGAAGCAGGGATTTACAAGGAACGATGTTGACCTGAACCTATACTTCAAGGTTGAAAATGACAAGCCTCTCACTTTGGTCCTTTATGTGGATGATCTCTTTCTAATAGGTGACGACCCTCTCATTCATCAATGCAAGAGGGAGTTTATTTCCGAATTCGAGATGAAGGACCTAGGACTGATGCACTACTTTCTAGGACTGGAGGTCTGTCAAGAGCCAGGTGAGATTTTTCCTCATTGGAGCTGGAGTTTGGTGGCATTTTGCAAGGCAGAGATTGAGGAGATATTTTGGATTGAGTTTATCTATATCTGGCTCTGCGCAAAGGCCATTGGACTATGATTGCGCAGGAGTTGGAGGAAGTAGAGATTGGGGGAGTTAGTGACTGAAGGAAGGAGTCATTTCTAGAGGATAATTTTGTAGGAGCCTCAGAGGTATTTTAGCGAGGTTTTTGGGTTTCATGTAGCAAAGATTTCCTTGTAGTGTAAAAAGCTAGCCAATTTGGGCAATTCACACTTTTTGGGGGCTTCCAAGTCAGCGGGAATTAACTCGATATTTTTCTGGGTTTCTGTGGGTATTTGGAGGAGAGATGTAGAAAATTTATGATTTGCACCCTTAATCCAGATTACAAGTTCGCATGTGTTTCTTTAGGCCCAACCCACATGTTTTATCATGCTAATGTAAATTTTAGTATGCATGATATTATAAGAGTACTTTTACTATTTTTCACTTTCCTATCAACTGAAAATTAACACAATTTTGGCGAGCATTCACTCATACGAGACACTTATTTTTGGTCAAGTTTGTTAGAAAATCAGAAAGGCAATAAAGTTTTTTTGATCTTGATAATTACTTGTGATGTTTCTTATTATTACAATTCTTTATATCTTCTTTCTTTAGTTCATCAAGCAATTACCAAAAGTAGCAACACATAAAAACAATAGACACCAGATGTAGGCACATGCCAGGGCAAAACTCTCCTCGAGGGGAAAACCTAGTCAAAATAATTCTTCCTTTCAATAGTATTCTTTGAGACTCTTCACCCTAGACCAAGACCAAACCTTCCCTCCACACCAAGTCAACCTCTCAAAATTTTGACCTCTTTCCAACAACTTCGACTATGCAACAACATATGGCAATTGGCAGCTTCCGACAACATTGAAACTTGGAAGACTTTGATCGCCCAATCTAGGACACGAAACAGAGAGAGAGACACCAAAATTTCGGCTTCCCGACAACAGATTTCACACCTTTTCCCAGGTACAAGAGGACTTCGCACTTCTGCCCAACAAGAGATTTTCGCACTTCTTCCTAGCTACAAGAGAATTCGAACTTGTGAGAGAATGATGCACCAAATGAATTTGATGACCTTCCTTTTATAGGCTTCTTGTGGGGTTGAATAGGGTCCTTAGGCCGACTTGATCTTCTCTTAGGCCGAGATGGTGTGGAGGTTACATAATTCATATTTGACTCAATACTTAACCTTTTTACATGATTCAAAAGCCCAAAAAGTGTCTCCTTAAATGTACAATAACTCTATAGACACAGAATAAATCCTAGAATCCTCAATGGGGACTTTGACCTAAAACAAGGTGACCCAAGCATGAAACCCATGCTTTAATAAGTCACAACAATAGTAATAAAAATTCATTTCTTTATTATTTTGACAAGTACATTACATAATGACTCAAGTACATTATTGAAGACCGAACATAGTTACATTTTCTAACAAAATTGACCCTGGAAAAACCCCACAACCTCTTGGGGAAAATCGGTCTTCACAGGGGGATTTTATTACTTAAGAAATTATAAAATAAGTACAAAAATTCACTGTACTTATCTCCGTTTTTCTGCTATAGGCTTAAATGCAAATTCTGGAAATTCGTGCCCACTGAAATTTCAGATTTCCACAAAATTTACATGCCGAGAATTTTAGCAAATTATCTCTACCCAAGTCCTTGAAAATTGTGCCCAGAATCTGCCTCGAAAACAACACTAAAGTCTGCCTTGTTTTCTGTGCAAAAGGCTGATTGTACCCCCTTGAAATTTGTGCCAAACAACTCTTGAAACCTGTCTCGAAAATCATGCTACCTGTAGGCCATAGCCCTGAAATTCGTGCCTTGAATTTCTGGTCAAACCACCGCTGTTCCTCCTTGAAATTTGTGCTGGTCTGCTCTTTGATTTTCGTGCCTCTTTGATTTCTGCACTGTTCTCCTCGAAATTTGTGTAGCCTCTCTTCTAGATTTTTGTGCCCCCTTGAAAATTGTGCTGCAAGTACAACTCCCTCCTAGAAATTCGAGCCCTCCTTTCTCTGCTGCTATTTCTCCTCCATGAAATTTCTCCTTTTATGTCTTCTCAAGTGTGAAGTGAAGAATGAGATCCCTTTTTCTTTTTTATCTCCTTGGAAAAGATTGAATCCCTAAACCTAGGATCCTATGGTTGAGATTTAATCTCCAAATCTCAAGATGTGTGGTTGAGATCAATTCTCCCAAATGACCCCTCTCACACATTGGCCCCATCACTTAAGCGTCTCCTAGTACATTTTTCTATTTTTCTCATAAAGTGATTTTTCGACTCACTTTAATATTAGAAAAACACACTATGTACGTTACACATAAAGTCATTTTATAAAGTACAAGTGACTTTAATATTAGGAAAAGTACATGGTACAACACTTCTAAGGATGTTTTCCACCCATGATATTAATATAACTCATAAATGTCACCAAGACAAAAGTAATTAATATGTTCACTAGGCTAAAATGGATAAATGCCTAGTAAGTTTTCTCCTTGGTACAATTTCCAACAAGAGGCCATAGCTGAATTTTAAAATTTTTCTGAGCGGTATACAGGGCAGAATTCCAGTAGGGCGTATATCTAGCCAGAGAGCCATTTACACCTGCTTTGGAGGGCTTCTTCATCATTTAGATTCAGCCCAAATTATTTCTGGGTTTTTGTGGTTTTGTGGGAGGAGTCCGAGGCTAAATTTTCAGGGCATTCCGAGGAGTGTTCAGCCCACAGATCAGCATTCCAGCCAATAGCCCGCTGCAAATTATTTCTAGGTAGTGTGTAGGTCACTCCGGGGACACTTCCACATTTGGGATTGGGCTATCTTTTCTGGGTTTTTCTCAGCTTGCATAGCAATCCCAGGTTCTATCATTTCAACTCATTTTATGTACCCTCTTCTAGTGTATTAATAAAATGGCTCAGAATCTTTTGCTGGGGTCTATGGTGCTTTACATTGGGTTGTGATTCTTGATCTATTTTGCTGTTCCTTGCATATTGTTTGGTATTACTGTTAATTTTCCATTAGGAATACTACAAAGTCACACTAAAAAAAATGGGTTCACATGTTGCCCTAGGCTAAGGTAGAAAAGCACTAGGAAACACCTCCTTGGTACCTTTTTCAATAGACAGTTTTAGTACAGGACAAAATTCGTAAGACTGATTGTATCAGAAATTTAAAATTCATGTTGTTGGCTTCATGTTATTAAATTCAATCTACATCTTTTTAGAATAATTGTGATTTTGCAATGGTTTTGGCTCAGTTAAGTTGAATAATTGCAACAGGGATTTAATCTATCAAACTTTTAAGATAATATTGGAAACATAGAAATTTGAAAGAATACGCTTGTTCATATGGTCGTTATATTTTTTTCAGGCAAGTCCTCAGTTTTGACTATGAGGTTGTAAGTCCTCGTAGATTTTTCTTATTGGGGAAACATGTGATTGTATATTAAGAGTTGTGTAGCCTGCCTTGCTGTTGTGAATCAGCTAAGCTCCAGTCTATACCTAGTCAACTTTAATCAAGCATTCATGTGTTCATATCTATTTTTCTAGATTATTAAATAAATTGTTCTGACTCTTTCAAATGATGTGCCTTCAAAATGTTTAGTTACATAGTTTTAATCATGGATTAATTGAGATAGACCATAGTTCATTTTCTTATTTGGATAATGCTTCTTCGTATGCCATATTCTGTTTAATAAAATATAGTCCATCTCTAGTTTGGATGGAGTCTTTCGCAGTCTCTATCTATCTGCTACGTTGCACTGGTGTTTGTAGAATAGAATTTCTGTGTGGAGAGTTGTCTGTATTGGAATACATATTTGAAATAAATATCAGTTGGTATAGAAATGCCATTTCGAAGGATTGTGACTTGTAAAGGATTGCAATTTAACTTAATTTGCAATTGCAGGTTGTAAATGTTCCAGAAAAGGGAGCTCGCAAACATCCTCGTGGTGATCATATTCAGGTGCATTTGTCTTAGTCACATATGTCTTTATCTTCCATTCTTATCATTACGTAGCATGATCTGGATGCTTGTTACTATAACTGTAATGGGCATTGTTTTGAATTGATTTTTTTCTGGGAGTTAACGAATTATAATCTGTCTGCTAATGTTTTATTGTCCAAAGATTCAAGCTAGTGCCCTGACGAGATCATAGATTGGCTTAGAGTTATAAATGTTACATCCTCATTGTATGGAAATTTTAACAATCAAAAGTGTGATGATTGTCATTTTATAAAAAAAATAGGACAAATCAAAAACTGTTGCGTGTGGTTGAAATAACAGATATGAACAAAGCATATTGACGTTATCAAGGAATAGCATTAATTAATAGTGTACTTGGATAATTTAATTTGGTGAAAGTATGCACACATCTTCATCCAATTTATCATAGCCCTTTCATTTAGCGTTTGGTCTCTATAAACAAAATTATTCTTTCAATTTTTTTAGAAGTTGATAGAAGGGTTTCTAGCGGTACTTATATGTGTGGGATTCCATTTAGTGCTGTTCGCTTACCGTAGTGGAACAACATATTATACAAAAGTCCCTATTATGAGAAGTTTAGCTTTAGCTAACTTTCAAAGGATAAGAATCTTGTTGAGAGGTGATGAGTGAATGTAAAATCTGGCTTGAAGGGATCTACGCTTTCATTCTTTCTGATTGTCATATAGACACTGCCTAGGCCCTTAGTGACTCACTGCTGCACCAAATGGTGCATTGCTCCATCAAATGACGCTATTCTTATTTTTGTTAGATACTGATCGTTATATGAGACGAATACAATGGTTATTACAAAGCTTTGATGGACACTATTGAGAAAATTGGACCCCATTGCTGGTGCAAGTTGTCTGAACCTGTTTTTACAAGGTTGCAAGAACGGTGATGGTGAACATGTTCTGCTACAAATTTTTGATTCTATATATAGTCCACGTCTTGAGTCTTTCTCTCCAACAAATATATATTCAAATGACTTAGATTGCTCAACTTGTCAAGGAGTGCAGGGCAATGGTTAGCTTTGTCAGAAGCCACCTCTCAAGCTATATCTATAGAGAGCTCCAAATTAGTGTTGTTGAGAGTAGCTGAATCTATATATTTTACCTTTTTCATTTTGATGAAGTGTTTCATAAAGGTCAAACAGGCATTTCGAACATGGTTGTCAGAAAAATGTGGGTCTTTTTGAAGGAAATCAAAGACCAAGAAGGCCATGCCCTGGTGTTGCCTTGCTGTTCACTGAATTTATATTAGTAAGTAGTCTTGGATTCCCCATCATTAATACTCCAACATCTAATTATGTATTTACTTCAACATTTTATAATACCTCTAGGCTCTTTTTAATTGAAATTTAGAAATATTTCATAGATGTCCTTTTATATCTGTTGATAATATATATATATATATATATATATATATATATATATATAGATATAGATATAAAGTTTTTGTTCTTTTCTAAAATCACGATTTACATCCCTTGATTCGACTTTTAACTTTCCTGTGAGTTGAAACTTCAGGAGTAAAATAAGAGGTTTTAATTGCCCTTTTTATTTACCTCTTAAACTTTTAGTTAAATAGAATTGCACCCTTATTCTTCCAAAATGACGACAGACTTTCTTTTACATACAGAAATCAGCAGTTGGTGGCTGTGGTATCAATGAAATAGTGTTAAATATTATAAATTCCACACACTGTATGAATGGAATTAAATGGCAGTATCAATAGGGTAAGAACAATGAGTATTCTGCAATTTAATTAATGTCACGGTACGAACATTAATTCAGTTGTAATTCTACGATGTATGTACATGATAGTATGGAATTCAATTATGACTGAATGAAATGGTGCAGATGGTATGACATATCACGTATTTCCTTAACTGTGACTGTACAGATGGTTGGATGGGTACCTATGCAAATTCATCTGGATGACAGGGTGCGATAAAAAAACCATTTTGTATGTGACGGACTGTACGAAGTAGGGATTTCGTGTTTTGTACGACAGATTGTATGGTGATAGAAATTTAATTATATTGCTAGAAATTTGTATTGATTTTTACAGCCCTCAATAATTGCATGTCAGTTTAATTAAATAAATGTGTGGCATAATCAAATGTATGGAGAGCAGATGATCTATGATAGGTACGGCAGTGATAGTTGATACAATGTTGGGTGGCAATTGTGGTACAACGGATTTGGGCGGCTGCAGTTGATACAGTTACAGGGGATGGTATTATGGATGTAAAATGATGACAGTTGATGCACTTTGCTCTTGCGCTCCTTCGTTATTTATTTATTTATTTTTTCAATAAATTCTGCAAACAGATTTTTCTTCAACCAGATATTCGATTGTAAAAGGTCAGGGGCCAAAATCAGAGAATCTTTGAAAAATTATGTGGTCAAAAAGTCCACAGTTGTATTGCTAAGGGAAACAAGAATTTTTTCTTGATGAAAGGTCTAGTGGGCATTGCTGAGATCAGATGTGGCTCTGTTACCAAATGTGACAACCAATCTGTCTCACCAACTAAATATCCAAAATATGTAGAATACAAAAAGATCATTTTATGATAAAATAAAAATATGTTGAATACATGTATGAGAAATGTTATGATTGGATAACAAATGAGGGCCTCATATAAATGCCTTTGATTAAAGTCATGCCCTTTTATTAGGATGTGTCCCTTCACTAATTATTATTTATAATTTATTGATATTTTTGTATTTATATTTATTAAACATTCTCTCCCAAGTTTTATGGTCCATATAAAATTCTGAAGTCAAAAGGTTTCCCAACCACCCCATAACAGACCTCCAATCTAGACTAATAACCATCTTTTCAAATGGAAAATCTTACCCAAAGAAGATGATTCATTGAATGATGAAGTTTTTCGACAAGAAGAAGAAAGAACCTCCAATCTAGAATAGTAATGAAGTATCTCGTCAAATGGAGGAACTTACCAAAGAAGATGCTTGATGGAAAGATGAAGTTTTTTGACAACATCATTCTTGCCAAAGCATTGAGGAAAAAGTTTCTCTTAAGGGGAAGCCAATGTAACATACATAAATATATTATTATTATTATTATTAAAAGTGCCAAGTGTTGTACACTTTCACACTCATGACTAGTTAGTGTGTATAAATATATGGTCACATGTTCCTTGTGAAATCATCCATTATGTTATTATATCTATCCTTTTACACACTATTGGTGTTATTTTCTATAAGAGATTGTACCACTTATTGACAAAAAGTCAATGAGGGTCATCAACTCGGGAAATTAACAAAACCTGGAAAAATATGGCAAACCTTAGCAAGGATAAACTCAAACCTGAAAAAAGTTGGAACAATTGACAGCTAGAAAAGCTCGAAAAAACTTTGGAGAACATAGAGCTATTTTCAGCACAGTGTTGTAGGCCGAAATGGAGGAGGAATTTACTGTTTTTGCTACTATAATGGATGGATCAGTGTTACTTGGGAGCGGGAGCGAAAGCGGGGAGCGGGAGCGACATTTTCAGAAGCTCCCGGTTTGGGAGCAAATCCCGAAGCTTTATATATATATATATATATATATATATTATATTTTTTTTTATATTTTGCTACATATATGTCAACAAAAACATGTAGATTAATGAATTAGATATAAAAAGAATAAAAAAAATAGATTGAACCATATAACAACAATCATCTAGAAGTTATAATCTTCATCAACCACGTCCACAAGTTAGTAACATAGTAACATACAACATATTGAGTCTTATGATTCATCAATCTTAAAGTTTCAAGCTTTCAAAATTCAATATATAACATTTATCATCATTGATCACCAAAGTTGTATTTGTAAGCTAAGTGTAACCATTACAACAAATAATATCTAACATGAAATGAAATGAAACGACTTTCAACTTTCATGAAGCATCATATTCATAATTCATTACTAATGAGTTATAATTGCCAACTTCATGCTTAAATTGTCATATATTGTTTAAAAAAATATCATAATAAATATGAAAGAGTCAATAGTTATAAAAACTACTAGAAACTAGAAAAGAGAAGTAAACCTATTATCTATTTCTTATGCTTGGGCCTCTTGCCACCATGAGAAATGTCTAATTTTTTAGTCTTGTTGGAAAATCAGGATCTTTGTCATTAATATCACCCTCTAAGCATTAATATCCAAAGGTATCTTTGTCATTACTTTTGTATCTGTATAGGGATCTTTGTCATTAATATCACCCTCTAAGCATTAACATAAGATAGAAAAAGCATAGCATGTCAAGTCAAGATTTTGTTTGAGTGATGCGTACATTTTTAGGAGGGTCATGATAGAGGAGTTTGGCAACCAATGTCACTAACATCAAGGTACATAGAGGGATTGGTGCTCTTGATTAAATACGAGTTCCATACCCTAATACATGACAAAATTCAATGGAAAATTCTACTTTTTCCATATGAAATTCAATGAAGCCGGAACCACTCTCAAATATCCTGAGTCATTTCATGGTAATGTTAAAAATTTAAGTAAAAAGATGAAAATGAAGATTAAGGAGAATCCTTTTACTTTAAGAATTTAACATTACCATGAATAGCATATCAATACTAGGGCCATAGACCTGATCATGAAGTTGCCCCACTCAAAAATGATTTGTTTCTTTAAAAAAAAATGCATTTCGAACATTACTACAAAAAAAAAATTGCAAAAAAGGCAAAACGCTCCTAAAAAGGCAGGGAGCGAAATTTTTTTTAGGGAGCTCGCTCCCGACCCGCTCCTGAGTCGCTCCCGCCCGGAGCGTGGATTGGTAGCGGGGGGGGGGGTGCACCCCCACAACACTGGGATGGATTTTCAAACATTTTAGCCATGGATGGGAGGATGAGCATGAACCTCATTCGGTGGTGTATTTGTGAGGGGAAATTGTGTACATTTGCAAGCATTCACCATGTGTCTTCTTCCACAAATGGAAAGCATTTCATTGGTAGAAATGAAGTATACTGCTTATGGTTTTATTCACTTTGTGAAGTGCAATAGTTTGTGATTGTAGAGGGTGGAGTATTTGTCTTTGTGCATTAGAGCCTTTGCCTTGTGTCTTGTTGGGGTGCAAAATATAAAAATGGGCCCCATAAAGAGTGGGATGTGGATCTTGATTCCCTGAAACTCCTGGCTTGGACTTCTCTTTTGCGACATTCTATATCTGAAATCACTTTTTAATTCCATAATCTGATACTGAACATGGGTCTTGTTTTATTTTTCTTGAGTAGATGATAATGAGTTTGATGCATATGAGAGGCAAATGTAGTTCGTTTTCTATTTTTACAGATATAGCCAGACTTATAAGGTTGAATTTGGATTATGCACAATGTAATCATTTAGGGGAGTTAATATGGACGAGAGACATGAAAGGACATGTCTCTATGAAAGGTCGTGACTTCTTATGAAAGGGAATTCCTGCCTAGTATTTATAACCAATGTTTTAAAAAACGACCGAACCGATTCGGAATTGGCAGAGCCAACCGAGGCAGATCCTTGCCCGGGCCGGCTCAGTACAAAAACCGGGCCAAAGGCCGGTTTGTTATCGAATCGGCCGAGTCGGTCACCGACTCAGCGGGTTTGGTAACAGACCGGCCGACTCGACCGAGTCTGACATAGCTCGACCGAGCCAGTCAAACCCAGTCTGTGGCGAATAAGGGAGGGAAAGAAAACTACAAATTAGGTTTTTTTTTGGTTTTAGGTTTTTTTGCAAGTCCATCTAACCTCTCCCAAGCCTATAAAAGTTACCCAACCCCCTCACATTTCCTCACAACTATCTCATTGCATTTGTGTGAGCATTTGTGAGGAGTTTGTGAAGAGTTGTGGAGTTGGTTTTTGGAGCAGTAGTGAGGAGTCTCTTGGGCAATCATTGGAGCAACAGTGAGGAGCTTCTTGGGTAGTCAATGGTGCAACATTGAGGAGGCTAGAGCCTAGAGTTTTTTTGTTTGTTTGTTTGTTGGCAAATCTGGAAATTGAAAAGAGTAATTTTTGTAAAAGAAATGAATAGTGAAGAGTTGTTTTTTTTTTTCTTTTCATTTTCAGATTTTTTTTCCTTTCATTTCCAAGTCCAAATATCAGAAAATGGCTCCTAGAATGAAAGGTGTTGCCTAGGCATATGCTGAGATGATTGTTAATCAAATGCATTGCAAATTTTGTCATATAAAAATTAAGGGAGGTGGACGGGGCATTCATAGGCAGAAACAACACTTCGCTGGTATTAGAGGCCAAATTGTTCCATGTGCAGCACCAACAGAACATATTGGGGATATTAGAAAGGAGTTTCTAGAAAAATTTGAGAAGCTTAAGGAAGAAAAAGCTAGGCAAAAAGAAATAGAGTCTGAAATTGGGAGGATGAGGAGTATAAAACACATGATGGATGCCAATCCCAATTTTGATTATGAGGGCTCTTCATCTATCCGTTGCGCTGATGCATCCAACCCCTTTCGCTATGTTCCTCCCTCTTTGAAGTCTATTCAAGAAAAGTTTAAGGGTAAAATTTAAAAGGAGGGTGATATCAAAAGTTATTTCACACACTCTCTCCCTCTGATAGTGCACATGGTCCTCAAGCTAATAGAGGTCAAATGCAACCCACTTTAGATGACCATTGGAAGAAAGAATTGAGAGAATTTGCCTGTTATTACATAGCTACATGGTGGTATGATGATGTTATCCACTTCTATGCTTCTCGTTCACCATATTATGAACCTATGTTTGATGCCATATTTGTTGCTGGAAAGGGCTTCAAAGGTCCTACTCTGCTCGAGTTAAGGGGATCTCTTTTGCAAAAAGAGGTTTTGTCCATTGATGAATATTTGAAAGCTTTCAAAAGATCATGGGAAAAAACAAGATGTACCATCATGTCAGATGGATGGACTGATCAAAGGAACTGTACCATCATAAACTTTCTTATCTTTTTCCCATAGGGAACCATGTTTTTAAAATCAATTGATGCATCTGATAGGGTGAAAGATGCACACTTGTTGTTTTAGCTTTTGGATGAGGTTGTTGAAGAGGTGGGGGTGGCTAATGTTGTTCAAATCATCACAGATAATGCCTCTAACTACGTTTTGTTGGTAAACTGTTAAAAGAAAAACACAAAACCATCTTTTGGACCCCATGTGCTGCACATTGCATAGACCTCATGCTTGAGGATATTGATAAAATAGATTGGATCAAGAACATTGTAGAGAATGCCAAAAGCATAACAAAATATATCTACAATCACTCATAATTTTGAACCTGATGAGAAAACACACATGGGGCAAGAATATTGTTAGGCCTGCCATCACTAGATTTGCAACTCATTTTTTGACATTGCAATCTATGCTTTCCCAACATAGAAACTTGCAAGGGGTGTTTTCTAGTGATGAATGGAATGAATGTCAATGGGCTCGCAAATAGGATGGCAAAGATGTGAGAAAGAACGTTAATGAAGAAATATTTTGGAAAAAGGTAGCAAAGATTGTGAAGGTTGTTCAGCCACTTGTTAAGGTGTTTCGGTTGGTGGATGGGGAAAGATTGGCTATGGGCTTCATTTATGAGGCTATGGATCAAGCAGAGGAGGAAATAAAAACAACATAGAAGGATAGAGTAGCTAAGTATGGGCCCATTTGGGAAATCATTGGTCAAAGATGGAACAATCAACTCCATTGCCCTATACATGCAACTGGGTTTTTTTGAACCCAAGGTATCATTATAAAGATCTGGAGGTAGAAGCTTTGACTAGGGAGGTTAGAGATGGATTGATTGAGTGCCTTGAGCGCATTCTCCCTAAGGAGAGTGATCAACTGGAGATACACCGATAGATCACTTGTTTTAGCAGAGCCGTAGGTACCTTTGGCAAGAACCTAGCAAGGAGTGCAAGGGAAGCAGATGAGCCAGGTAAACAAACAATTTATATTTTCAAATTCTTATTTTGTTAAATCGTTTATAATTTTAAAGTTGGATATATTTTGGTGAGCTAACTCATTACACAACTATGTTTTTTGCAGGACAACGGTGGGAGGCATTTGGTAGCCATTGTCCTCAATTGCAGAAGTTTGCAATCCATATTTTGAGTCAAACTTGCAGTTCTTCTAGGTGGGAGCCCAATTGGTCTGTCTTTGAGAGTGTAATGTTCCAATCTTAAATAAATAGTGATATGCAAAGCAAAAATGATTTACAACACAAAAGTTTTAAACAATTAGCAAATGCTCATAAAAACTCTGGAATTAAGAACCAGCTAAGCCATTTTATTAATCAATGGAGGAAGTACAATAGTATGGAGGAATGCACTTGGGCTTGCCTCAATGGCAAGCGTGACAGAACCTAGGTGAGAATACAATGATCTCAAATGTTGGAGATCACTGCTCCTCTAATGCTCTGCACTACCTAGAAAACTTCACTATTGCCTGGAAAGGGACTGCAAGAAACTCCTCCTCCGGTGCTCAGAAAATGATGAAACTTCAACCACAAACTCCTTGGCCAAAACCCACAAAAACCCAGAAATGGTTTGGTCTGATTTGGACTTCCCAAAATCGGTCCCCAAAGGCACTATTCAATCCTTAATAATTCTACATTGTCTGCTGCAAAGATACGACTTAAAACCCCAACTCCGGTGCTCAGAAAATTATGAAACTTTATATTTGGGATCCTTGTCAAAAACCCAGAAAAACCTAGAAAGAATTTTGGTTGGTTTAGACTTCTAAAATTTGACCCCCTTGGAGCCCAACCTTAGCTGCAACTGCAAAACTCGGCCTGCTGGAAACTGCCTGTAAATCTTGCTGGAAATGCCCCCAAAGTGCTGGGCTGACCCTTGCTATCCAATCCCTGACTTCCCGGGTGAGCTCTTGGCCTAAGACACCTGCTCCTAAGCTCCACGAAAAACCATTGAGTGGCCTCTGTGCTGTCCCCTAGCCCAGCAATTCAAATTGCTGGGATGCTGGCTGTGCTGGCTATAAAACTCATCAAGAATACTGGTCTATTGTTGCTATCTCAACTCTCTAACTCTCCGACAAAGAATCTGATCTCTTCTGGCTTCTATCTCCCTTTGCGTATTTTTTGGCTAGAAATACGCACTCCCTGCTCTGCGCTGGTTGTTGGTGCTATGTCACTGCCCCTGAACTCTTGAAATCCTTTTAGAACTACCTCTCTAGGGTGGGCACGAATGGTCCCCCAAAGTAGAGGTTGAATATCTCGTTTCAGAGATTCGTGGCTAAACAACCGTTTGACTCAGCTAAACGGCAGAGTGAACAGTCAAGTGATTTTGTTTGCAAGATGTATGAATGAATCCCAAAATGAGAGCTACTCCCTCCTTATAACTCCTTGGGCCTCCCTTTCCTCATGTGGGCCCCTCCTTCCACCTATTCAACTTTCCCTCCAAGCTATTCAAATGGGTGGTCCCCACATTCCACTAGCAACCAAATTAAGTCGAATTGTCTCCTGAGTCCCTAAGTCGAAAATGATGGGTGCTCTTCCTTAGCCAAAATTGTGCAAAATTGTGTAGCAACACCCTGTTACAAATGTGTTTGAGAAGGGACATGACAGTCTTCCCCTCCC
This sequence comes from Pinus tabuliformis, assembly GCA_031772625.1. Classification (NCBI taxonomy): domain Eukaryota; kingdom Viridiplantae; phylum Streptophyta; class Pinopsida; order Pinales; family Pinaceae; genus Pinus; species Pinus tabuliformis. Next base: position 424,520,656 of record CM062807.1, read on the forward strand.
AAATGTTGCTTGCCCTCAAGCAACCTCAAAGATGGGTGCTCCAATATGTGCTCACCGTCCCAGGTGGCATCCACATACGACAAGTTCTTGCAACGCTCCAAACATTGCTTGTCCTCAAGCAATGCCTGAACGAGCATCCTCTCTAACTGTTGCTCGCCACTATTACTACAACATGTGCCAGGGTCCCAGATGTGCCATTGAATCGTCCTTGACCTCAACACTGTCCTGATATGAAAGAATCCTTCAATACCAGGATCCTAGGCCATCTTGTCCAACATGAAGCTCCCGTCGCTCCACTCACTATCCTGTGCGGTGCAAGTACCAGAAGTCGCTTGCTGCATCAGTGACTCGCTAAAGCCCAATGAAAGATCTGTATGATCTCCCCCTGCAGTAGCCGACGCATCCCTAAAGGTTATTGAGCTGTGAAGACCTATGACACCCCTGTTCCCTGCTAGTCCCAGAGTGGTGCCACCATGCTGACGCTGCGCTACTCTGACAATGTCATACTCCCCATCATGCACAGACAATATCCTCCTCTCTTGGAACTCGATGGTGGAATACTGAAAGAGGCGAGACACATCCTGCCTGGGCATCTCCATGGCACCAAGGCCTACCCATCCAAATATAACTCCAAACTTGTGTAGCAATAGAGAATGTTTGCCTCCCCATATGATGAAACCCTCTGTGAACCCCCATGTGTCATCCCAAGAGCGAACAATATCACTCTCTGCCACGACCCTGCTCATCACGAGTGATCTGTCGATCAACTGAATACCTGCATCCCATAGGCAGACCTGTTGCAGCATGGCCATGACAATCGATGGAATCCCTTTGGCCCTCATCTCTAGTCCTTGCATGCCACCCATATATAGGCTCCATACATCATGAACTAATCTGAGGCATGCTAAACTGCTTGGTGCTTGCCACTGTGTAGTACTACTGATGACTACTGGAAACCACGTGTGCCAAATAGCTACCCCCTGAATGAAACCAATAAATGGGTATCTGATACACACAATCGACTCAGTGTATGCGGATCCATCTTGCTCCTGCCAACCATCGCCACTGGTTCGGCTACCCGCCCCCTGGAGAATGTGTCGATACAATGTCGGGAACCTGAATACATACTGGACAACTATCTCAGCCGTACACGGTATCCTTTGCTCATGCATGGTCCAGACATGCCCTGTGGAAAGAGTGAAACATGTCTCCCCTGTGACCAACTCCCCAGGCATAGGATCAGTGATGAATGATATGCCATCCCTGTCGGTGATCACCTCATCCCTCGACTTGTGGCTATCAACTCGCGCATCGACTTGATGCCCCCGCTGAGAAGTCTCCCCTCTATCGCACCAAGTATCATCCAAATATCTTGGGTGAGCTCCCCGTCCCCTGTTGCTCATGCCCAGAGTGTCAAAGGACAACAACTTGATCGCCCGTTCTTGTAAGTGACGTATAAGAGGGTCAGGAGTGTGAGTCCCCACGGATACCATCAAGTATTGCTCATCTGTGTCCCCATCGATCTTGGGTGAACTACACGCAAAGGTATGCCCGGTATCTTCGTCCATGGGTGTCCCTGGAGGCAACACTCCAAGACCTCGTTGTGCAACACCATATGCCTCTGCATACGACTGATAATCCCAGTACCCTTGGACATGCCACTGTACATCGCGACCTACCCATGTACATTGCTGGATACCCTCCGCTGCAGTTATGCCATCTTGTACCGTCTTGCTTCCTACCCGTGTCACTGCCCCTGTCACTCCATGCATGTACTCACTGCGATGTGAGGCACTCCCACTTCGCAACGCAATCCAACACACTACAATACACCACCATGCATCTCCATGCCCACTTATAGACTACTGCTCAACGCTAGATGTTCCCACAGATCCCTGGATATGATGGCCTAGAGCTATGTCTCTACGTGTCAGGCCACACCCGATCAGTATCATCACCTCCACCATTGCATCATTATCCCCGCCGATGAATGGATCTTCCCTCCAAATCCCCCTTGAGGGATTCAAGAAGTGACTCTCCCTGTGTGTCAACATTGATGCCACCACTGCTTTGCTCCTTTGCGTCCTCTGTGCCCCACACAAAAGTGAAGAGCCCCCAGCTCCATGCAAGGCACCATCTGGTGGCCTGCCAATGCCACCTCCTCCGACAAACTCCTGCCAGAGTATGTTGATCACCTAGTGATCCCGTGTACAAATGCCATACCAAGAAAACCAAAAGAGTATGTCCATAAATTGGTCGGTCACTGGTGTTGACCAAGACTCCCCTAGCGAATGTGCATGCTCAACTGCTATGTCAACTGCACCATCCCAGTTGTAGTCAACCGTCATACATGGGAAATGATAGGTGGTCCCTCTCGGATCCCAATGCTAGTCGGGGCTTCCAGCATCCCCAGTGCCTAGAAACTCCTATTGAGCTCCACTTGGGTCCACTACCATCTCCATAGTCCACTCCACCGGATATCAACTCAGAATCTCTCGCCACCCAACCCCAAGAGAGGGATCGAATGCATGAACTACCGCACATAGAACAACCCCAACATGCGGGTGTTTCATCCTGTGCAACTCAGGTCGTCTCATCTCGCTATCCTGGTCAATACATACAATCTGACTAGGTAGCTCTGTCTCCCTTTGTCCAATGGGCCAAGGTAACCTAACAGTGCTGCCAACCCCGTTTATGTATGCTCGAAGAGGGCTGCTCTCACGCTCCAACGTGCACTCTAGCTGCACCAATAGGGAATCCAACTGGTCCCCAACGTGAGTCAATTTGGTTGTGGACTCGGCCCAAACTGCTCTCATGCCCTCCAACTCCTCGTTCTGTTGCAAAATCACTTCTCACACTAACATGACCTTCCTTTTTAATGCTAGAAGGTCGGCCTGAAACTGATGGAACTGTCGTGGGCATCTATCACCTGTAAACTCGGTCACGACTCTAGATACCTCAACAACTGTTGGCATCTCGTCCAGGGATGGCACCCCCTCAACAAATGGCTCTATGTGATTAGGCTCTATCCTCTCAATCAGGGTGTCAACTGGGGTTATCAAAGAGGTCTCTTATAAAGGTGACTCTTGTGCCACATTAGGTATATCGATGTGCTCCTCATCATCCCGTGGGCTCTCAACATCATGCTTAACCCTCAAGCTCCTGATATCTAAAGCCAGGTCTCCACTAGCAAAAGCACCCCCTAGTCTCACCCTCTAACCGTCTTTGTCCTGTTTGCTCCTTTTCAGGAGATCTGGTGCCCTGATCTAGTCGACTTTCCCCACACGATGTAGATGGCTGCACCCCCACGACCTGCTCACCTCTAACATCCTTGTTGAAAGGGTGAGGATGGGTTTGGTTTGTCACCCTCCTCAACTGGGCCAACCTCTCATCGTCCCAATGAATTCTACCCTAGAATTTTTGCATACTGGATTTCCCTTGAGCAATGGGCTTGTCCCTGTTTCACTCGTCATTGTGCACTCATACCCAAAGCTTCCATGATCTTTTGGGTAATTTCCCACAGCTGGGCCAAGGTCATGCTTTGATACCACTGTAATGAGTGATATGCAAAGCAAAAACGATTTACAACACAAAAATTTTAAACAATCAGCAAATGCTCATAATAAAAACTCTAAAAAAAACTCATAAAAACTCTGGAATTAAGAGCCAACAGAGCCATTTTATTAATCAATGGTGCAAGTACTATAGTATGGAGGAATGCACCTGGGCTTGGCTCAATGGCAAGCGTAGTATGGAGGAATGCACCTGGGCTTGGCTCAATGGCAAGCGTGACAGAACCCAAGGTGATAATACAATGATCTCACATGCTGGAAAGGGACTGCAAGAAACTCCTCCTTTGGTGATAAGAAAATGATGAAACTTCAACCACAAACTCCTTGGCCAAAACCCACAAAAACCCAGAAATGGTTTGGCGCAATTTGGACTTCCCAAAATCGACCCCAAAGGCGCTATTCAATCCCCAACAATTCTACATTGTCTGCTGCAAAGATACGGCTTAAAACCCCACCTTCGGTGCTCAGAAAATTATGAAACTTTACATTTGGGATCCTTGTCAAAAACCTAGAAAGTATTTTGGTTGGTTTAGAATTTTGAAATTCAACCCCCTTGGAGCCCTACCTCAGCTGCAACTGCAAAACTCGGCCTACTAGAAACTACCTATAAATCCTGCTGGAAATTCCCCTAAGAGCTGGGCTGACCCTTGCTATCCAATCCCTGACTTCCCGGGTGAGCTCTTGGCTTAAGACACCTGCCCCTAAGCTCCATGAAAAACTGTTCAGTGGCCTCTGCACTGTCCCCTATCCTGGCAATTCGAATTGCTGAAATGCTGGCTATAAAACTCAGCAAGAATGTTGGTCTATTGTTGCTATCTCAGCTCTCTAACTCTCCTGCAAACAATCTGATCTTTGTTGGCCTCTATCTCCCTTTGCGTATTCTCTGGCTGCCCAGAAATACGCATTCCTTGCTCTGCGTTGGTCGGTGGTGCTTTGTCATTGCCTCAGAACTCCTGAAATCCTTATAGAACTGCCTCTCTAGGGTGGGCACGGATGGTCCTCCGAAGTAGAGGTTGAATCTCCAGCTTGAGAGATTCGTGGCTAAATAGCCAGTTGACTCAGCTAAACAGCGGAGTGAACAGTCAAGTGATTTTGTTTGCAAGATGTATGAATGAATCCCAAAATGAGAGCTGCTCCCTCCTTATAACTCCTTAGGCCTCCCTTGCCTCATGTGGGCCCCTCCACCCACCTATTCGACTTTTCCTCCAAGCTATTCAAATGGGTCAATTTGAATTCCCATGTGGGTGCCCCCCACATTCCACTAACAACCAAAGTAATTTGAATTGCCTCCTAAGTCCCTAAGTCGAAAATGATGGTTCTCTTCCTTAGCCAAAATGGTGCAAAATTGTGTAGCAACACCCTATTACAAATGTGTTTGAGAAGGGACATGACAGGGAGGATTCACACGAAGAAGAGAAACCGTTTGGAACAAAAACAGTTAAAGGATCTAGTCTATGTCCAATACAATCTCCGGCTAAGACGCAACCAATTGCTGAACAAAAGACTTGATATAGATCCCATTGTGTTGGAAGATATTGATCCAACATCAGATTGGGTAGTGGAGAGTCATCCAACAGAGTTTGATTCTGATGAGGATATTGGTCTTGATTTGGATTTACAGATGGAGGCATTAGTTGAACATAATGTTCAGTTAAATGTAGATCCACTAGTACTAGGCCCAACCCCAAGTCCTCCAGTTGCAGGCACTTCCTCTACTTAGCCACGACGCAAGCGCATAGCTCGTCTATCTCAGCGTGCAGTTGCTGCGCCTACTAGTGCTACTACTTCTACGGTTGTAGTTGGAGATCGTGATCAAGAGAAGGAGCCATGGGTTTCCCCGTTTGACTCTGATTCAGTGTCTGAGCCAAATGATGTTGGCTTCTCTAGCAGTAGCAAGTAGTGACTAGTGACTAGTGATGTTTTGTTGTAGAGGCCATTTAGAGCCTCCTTGGTTATGTGTTTTTGTTCTGATCTCTATATATTACATGTATTGGACAGTGCACTGGGCGCCATTTTGATATAATGGATATATTAATGAGTCTACTTTGATCGTATGTTGTCTTCTCTCTATATTCTAATGCTTTGTGTTTGGAAACATGAATTAAAATCTTCAAAATTATGGCTTTTTTTTTTTTTTTTTTTTAATGAAAAAATAAATATTTAATGTATTTTTTACAAATACCGAGTCATTGAAATCAACTAGGTCGAGTTGGAGTCAGAGTTGACCATCGACTGGTTCAGAGTCTGAGTTGTGTTGAAATTTGATGACTAAAAAAAGGTTTCCTACAATCCCAACCTGATTTTAATTTCACATTATCACTCCCATTCAATTAAATTCCCTTACCCATAAACATACATTCAACATATAGAATTTTGGAAATGAAATTTTCAGAGTAAAACACATGGGATTGTCAACACATGCTGAAAATAAATATGGACATAACCAAATCAACAACACATAAAAGTACACACAGATTTTTGGTAAACTTAGACCTAGGCAAAACACCTTCAATCTTCTCCGAGGAAAACCTGTTAGAGAGCTCTTCAAATTTATTTATCTTTCAAGTTTAGGAAAAATGCATTTGCAGACAAAACAAAACAGTAAAATACAACTTATCTCTTCAGCCCAAAACTCCTTGAAAACCGTGCCCACTTGAAGCTGAAAATATGTACTGTACGGATACAGCTGTATATAATCTGTACTGACTATACAAATTTCCATACCACTGTACGAACTGTATGGTTTTCCGTACTACTATACATACTGTACGATTTTTTTTCAATTTGTTTTTCAAAAACTTCTCTCGAACGACGTGCAACTCACAACATTCAATGTTGTTCTTACTGTACCTTATGCTGTTTTCGATGCCTTGATTTCCATGCCCAACTTTACCCATAAATCAGTCCTTCAGCTTGCTGCAACAAATTTCTCCTTCAAAACTTTTCTCCAGCTCTCAACCTCCTTTCTCCAATCTGCTCATGAAGAATGAATGCAGTCTCTCTTTTCTTTTCCCCCTTTTGTTTCCCTAAATGGCTTTTGGGCAATCCTAAGATCTAATGGCTCAGATTCATTTAGATCAAGGGATGAGAATATATGTGCATATAATTCTCACTTTCTATTTTTTAACTCACCCATTAAATAAAATGCCCACATTGTACTTTATGTCTAAAGTGACTTTTCACTTTATAATTGAACATTGACTTTACCACTTATAAAGTCATTTTCACTTTATAAAGTCACACTTAGGAAAATAATTATTTTGGACACTTTTCCCTAGGTAGAGACTAACCTATGGGAAACCACTTGTCCAAGGTACATTAAAAATCAACAATTCGGAGTTTTAAAACATTGTTTATAACGAGACCTTGATTTGTAATACCGGATCATTCTCTCGTACATTTTATATGTATTATTATTTATCTGAATGGATACTTTTATTTTACAAGTGTTTTGGGAATTTAAATCGTGAGCTTGGTTTGGCAATCACATTAAGTGTTAGAGCCTCATCGTCTGATCTCAGTCTTTTGCCATTAGACCTTTGGTTAAAAATTTTGATGCCCTTGGCCGCTCTTACAATGTTCTCAGAGTTTCTTTAGTTGTTTTCATGGTTTTGACCTTACATAGGCTTTTGGCTAGTACTTTCTTCATAGAATTTTTCTGATTTTCTGGGTTATTGACCATGATAGACTTTTGGACATCTTCAATTTAAAAATTATAGTCATAATAAAAAATAGGAAAAAAAATGGGGTGGCATTCTATTGCAAATGCAAGAAAATCATAAAATAAAAAATAATAATATTTTTAGCCAAATAAGGTTACGAATTTACTGTCAAAGTAGGTCATCTTCAAAGTTTGTGCAGGTGATGCCAAAATTCTTGAGTCTCACTGCTAGCCACAATGATTATTAATAATTGTGCAAAAGGGTCCTTTTGGGTCCAAATTATAACTAGTGGCATCACTTTCCACATAGATTGAAGAATCAAGCTACCACTGATAAGTGTACTTGTGGCAAGCAATGTTATTAGAATCGGATCGGCCATCATACCTGTAGACCCCCAGACTAAGAGCCAATTGAAATTGCTAAAAAAATCCAATGTTCCATCGAGTTTCCGAGATAGGGAAACGCGGGAGCGGGGATACGCACAAGGGGGACATATATAAGCAACCCCAAAATTTAGGGAATTTTTGGGGAAATTGGGGAACGCCAGAGACATTAAATTTATAAAATTATAAATTATTAAAAATTTAATATATAAAAATAAAAAAATAGAATCCCAAAAATATGTCAATAACTAAATAGAAAATCTTAATAATTATGAAATGTACAGAGCTTGTGTGATGGCTAATTGAACAAGCTCTCTACCCTTAGTGTGTTTCCTCATATGAGTGGTTGTAGATGTATCTAGTGATAGATTTTGCTTCTTCCACACACACTTCTTCACCCACTCAATTTGACCAATGTCCTCAAGCATGAGGTCCAAACAATGGGGCTGCGCATGGAGTCGACCAAATGGTAGGGTGTTTTTCCTCCATCCACCCTGTTGCAACATAGTTGGAGGCATTATCCGTGATTAGTTGTATAACATTGTCAACCCCTACTTCCATAACCACTTCATCCAAAAGACGAAATAGTAACTGTGCATCCTTCACATGTGTTGAGAAATCTAAGGTATATGCTTTAGGTGATTTTTCTTCTAATGATAACTGCTTGTGAATGCTTTTTACTTCATTAGATTATGATCTTCTCTTTTGTTAGATTATTATAGTGTTTTTCATCAAACAACTACCAAAGGATAAACAATAAAGGGACAAGAGACACAAAATATAGGTGATCAGCCAGGGCCAAAACCTCTCCCACTTGAGAGGAAAACCCAAACGAATTCTTCTTCTTATAGAGACTTCAATTGACGAATACCAAGACCAAGACCCTTGACCTATTTGCCTCTCCAAGACCAAGTCACAAAGCTTCCTTAATAAGATCGTTCTTCCTTGAGTCAACAATAGTCAACTCTCTTGCTTCTTCCTCCTTCTTGGCTACCCTTCAGAACTTCGGTCTCTTGAACATATCTGAAACTTTTCGGCCCTAATTCAGAGAGCCCTAGATTTGGCCCTTGAGCAATTTTGTTCTTCAACCTTAATTTTTCAACAATTCATAATTTATCTGGATAAAAAATAAATTGCTGGGAATAAATATTTGTTGCGAGAAAATAAATCTTGGCTAGTATTAAGAGATTTAACAAGAAGCATGAAGAATACGTTGGGAGTGGTTTCCAGGGCTAAAACTATAGATATCAGCTCAGAAAATTAGAAGAATAGTCGTGGCCAATTTTGGGCCTCTCTATAACTCATTTTTAAATTGATCATAGAAAAGAGGAATCTGGAATATTTGAAATAGGACCTAGCTTGGAGGTCGAATTTCTAACTTCATATTTTCAAAATGGATCTTTATTCAATTAACACATATAGGAAAAACCTAAGCATACCACGGATGGAGTATATTGAAGAATGGTTTACTTGAATAACTGCCTCAATGATTAGATTAACAAACATTTGAAAAGAATTATATACTCCAACACAATTGCTGTGAAAGGGAGAGAGAATTCATTTCACCGGTGGTCCTTCTGCAATTTTGTGAGTGTCCTTTATCTTGTTTTGAAGCAATACCCTTTCCTTATCCTTAGTCTTTGATCATCCAACTTTATTAATTGTCTTAATATTTGTAAAGCCAATCCTTGACTGCAGTTTCTCTTTTTCTTCCAAGTAAGCTCATATTATTTAGTCGATGGAAGCCCAATCCGAATCCCCTAGGGATGAAGACCTTTGCTTTTACGCAAGTATCAGGATTTTGTAAAGTGCTTTGGCCTCTTACCTTTTCAAAATTTAGTTTGTAAAATTATTCTTTCAATTTCGTAGAGCGCTATTTTTGAAGGTGCATGTCATCTATGGTTTCAAGAGTTTTAAATGAGTAATGAAATCTCGTGAATGTTCGCTGGTGACTCTTTATGATCTTTGAATGCATGGAATTATTTTAGAGTTCTTTGAATATTTGGACCATTTCTCTACTTTTTTTCTACTTATTTGCTTCAAATATGTTTTCCTCATGATGTATGAATGGACACGTACTATGGAATGAATTGTCAGATTATATTCATTTTTGATATTATTATCTTTATTTTCCTTTTAAAACACCTGGTCCACTCACAGGTGAATGTGTTGAGTGATCATATTTCTATTCTTTGATTTATTTTGAATATTAGATTGAATGAAAAGAGGAGTACCACTTTTATGGAAAAACACAGAGAAAACCCGAACAAGGCCCTACGTGGTTGACTCTTTTCCTTGACTGGAAAAGGCATCAAGAAGGCTTTTGGGTTCTCCATGTACAGAAATGGTGTTTTTTTCACAGTTTCTCTGAAGTCTAGTTTCCATCCTTGTGATTGATTTATATTGATGAATTATATTTGCTGTTCTTTTGATTGCATTTTGTTCTACTGCTTCAAATGTTGGTTTGTGCATCCAAGAATGCTGCAAACATTGCCACCGGGATAAAATCTGCAAGGGTTCGGAAAACCAAAAAATTGTAAAAATCAGGAAAATGTCTGTAAAAATCGGCGAATATTGGAAAAATTAACATACCACCAAAATATTGATAAAATAAGCAAACATAGGCTCGGCCAAAAAATCGTGATTTCACGATAGAATTGGGATGTTTCTGAATAGATTTTGTAAATGACGTAGAATATCCTTCACTTTCTTTGTCAGATACACTTTTTGCCCATGTTATAGTTTTCTGCATGATTTATCCCTTCTTGGACCTTTTTTTCTTCCCAAGTATACTAAATACTTGTCAATGATCTAATTATATTTCTTGTGGTTGTCATACTTTAAACATCACTGCTCTATGAAAATAGATCCTGATGTAACTTATTAGAGAATTTCCTTTTGTTAATTCTAGGTATGTTCTATGCTTAGAGCAATTTATTTTATTTTTCACTGTTAGCTCCATATCTTTTCCAGATTAGCAATCACATCAGCATTAAAGTAAACTGCAGATAGAACATAAACATAATTGCAGAAGACAAGCCAAGACAAGAGGACACAAGATGTGGCGCTAGCCAAGGACAAACCTCAATGTGGGGAAACCCTTGATCAATTCTTCTTATATGTTCTTCAATAGTTCAACAGAGAGAGAGAGAGAGATAGTACATTTACAACAAAAGTCAACACTTTGACTTATCTAGATAAGAGCATAGATCATCTCTACAGAGATGATACATGAAATCAGTTGAAGACATTCTCCTTCAACTGATTCTCCAAGGTGACTCCTTCACCTATCGTTGTGTTGCATTTTGTCATCATGCTGCACCTCACCGTGTTGCACCATGCTGCACCCATCATCACTATGTTGCATCTCATCACGGTTCATTAATCATGATTGTACCCGTCACTGTATTGCATTATGTGCCATTGTTGCACCATGTTGCCATACTGACCTATGTGTTGGCTGCATCTTGCTTGCTTGTTGTCCCTAGCATGCTTGTTGTCCTTAGCATGCTTGCTGTTGCATGCTAGCTGTCCCTTGCATGCTAGCTGTAACATTGCATGCTTGGTGTATTTGCTGCTAAGCTATGTCACAAGGTTCGTCGAACTTTAACCTTGAGGTTCGAATTTTGGCGAACCTTAAAAAAAATTGAGGTTCGACGAACCTTATCGAACCTCATAGCCATTGACCAAGTCCGAAGATCAAAACTCATAACTTTATGGCACAACTCAAGCTTGTAATTTATCCTTTCAGTTTCCATGTCCGTGATAGCATTTTTGATGTTCATTGATGTTGATTTCTGTTAATTTTAGGTATGTTCTATGCTAGAGAAATTTATTTGAATTTTCCAATATCTTTTCCAGATTAACAATCACATCAGCATTAAAGTAAACTGCAGATAGAACATAAATATAAATCGCAGAAGACAAGCCAAGACAAGAGGACACAAGATGTGGCGTCGGCCAGGTTCAAACCCAATGTGGGGAAACCCTTGATCAATTCTTCTTTTATGTTCTTCAATGTTCAGCAGAGAAAGAGAGAGATAGTACATATACAATAGAAGTCAATATTTTGACTTTTGATATCTCATGAGATCAATTGAAGACATATTGCTTCAACTCATTCTCTAAGGTGACTCCTTCATAGTGTTGCCTTTCGTTCATTTGCTGTACATTACCGTGTGACACCTTGCTGTACTGTCAGATGTGTTGAACCTTGATGACTGAGTTGCTCTCATCTTCATGCTGCTCATCATGTTGCATCTTCCATGGTCTTATTTATCATCAAGCTGCCCATACTCATGATCTCATTCATCATTATGTTGCCCATGATCTCGTTTATCATTATGCTTCCCATGATCTCATTTATCATCATGCTGCCCATGCTCATATCATCATGCATCATTATGCTACCCATGATCTCATTTTAATGTTGCTGTAGGATTTCATAGATCCTCTTGCCACAGGAATACGTTGATGATACATGTGCCAAGGATTTCCTCATCGAATCCTTATCTCGTCATAGAGTCATAGCAAGACAATAATATAACTTACTACGGTTCCATGACCTTGACTGTGACTGCATTTGATTGTGACTTTGCTTGACTGCTGTTTCATGCCTTTGTTGCGGCTGTGCCTTATGTATTGACCCAATTCATAGATCATAGTTGCGTCCTTATCCTACTGAATATGACTACACTTAATACGTCTCCTTTGCCTGTGTATAAGACTTGTCTCCATGACTGATCCGAATTTGATCCATAAATATTCTCAAAGTGCCATGACTGTATCAAATCAGGACAGACTTCGAATTTATGGATAAAGAGCTATCAGGAAGACCTATGGACAGTGGCAATTTGTAGCCAGCAAGGAACAACGAGGACCTCAGTCAAAGTGTGCTGACCGAGGCCCATGGAGACCGTGCAGGACGCAAAACTGGCAGTTAGGAAGCACAGATCGGGAAATGGAGGCCATTTCTGATGCACGATTCGCAAAACCCCTTGAGAAGGAGAAGCCGCGAGCGCTTGGTCGCATGGGAAGCCGAGAAACTGTAGGGAAAGCGCTAACGCGAAAGGTGGGTCCCGCGCTCCAAAATCGGCGGTATATCGGAGGCGCTTTGGGGCGGTAAGTGGATTTGGCAGAAAACGAGCGATTCCATACATTGTGCGACGCATGTCCGGCGGATGAGAGAGAAAACCACCTCTCATCGCGCGCTAACAGTCGAGCAAGTCAACCGCGCGAAATGAGCGAACACCGTAGGATCTGGGGGCTCCAGATCTGACGGCGGAGATTGCGCCCGATGGAGGAACCAGATTTAACAAGAGAATTAAGTCACAACATATAAAAGTCTGAAATCCGATTTGACTGCTGAGTTGGCGGATGAATCATTCCACAGTGTAACTAAAATACCAAACCGTCAAGGAAGAGCTGGCGCAGTTCGTGAGAGGACAAGTGGCCACCTCCCTGTGAGATGTTGGTGATGACGCAGAGGCAGGGAACTCCAAGCGAACAACAACAGGCGAACCGAAGGGGCGGGAGAGGAAATGAACAGTCGAGGACAGATTGGCTTTAAGCCATGAATAGACAGAGAACATAACAAAAGAGAGAACGAGGAGAACAGAGACAAGCGAGAAAGAGACAGTGAAGCAAGAAACAAAAAAACAGAGCGCCAAGTTGGCCTAAGGCAGCATCGAGCAGACAGAAGGCTTGAGAGGTTCAAGCCATCCCGGTGAGGATATCTGTTGGGAATTGAGCACCATTGGACTCATCCCATTGAAGACCAGAGAGGTCGAGACTTGGTAAGGAAAGAGTCTGTGCACTGTAGTGGCTTGGGGAATCCAAGAACCACCCTACTAAGCATCCTCTGTTTTAGGAGACTCAAGTTGAGCTCCTCATTGTAAATCTCTGCTTTAAAGACACAATAAAAGAAGGCCACCAATGAAAGTTGGATTGGCGACGTAGCCCTGGAGAATGGGGTGAACTCCTTATTAATCTGTTGTGTTCTTGTATTTTCTTACTGTGTTTCTCTTACTGTTTTTTTATTTTCCAGTGTTTGTGTATTTTGCAATCTGATCGATCCGTTGCCTAAGATAACATAGACACACACCAGCACATGAGTCTGTAATACCTTCATTCATTAATTATTTAACTGAGATCACTCACGAGTGAATTTCAGGTCAATGACGAAGGTGACTTCATTACAACGTGTAAATGTCCTATTACAACATGAAAATATCTTCTCTTACTGCTACTAAGTATCTATATTACAACGTGTAAATGTCTCTATTGCTGTGTATACATATTGCCATTAGTGCGTATATGTATCTCCATTACCAGCGTATAGATATATATATATATATATATATATATATATATATATATATATTTCCATTGCCTGCGTGTATATATATATTTCCATTGCCTGCGTGTATATATATATCTTCATTGCCTGCGTGTATATATGTCTCTTGTGTATAAGGTCTTTTATCTCTGCGTATAGATGTCTCCATAGGCACGAATTAGGGCATCACATTGATTGTAACTCGGGCTTCATCTGCAGCTAGGGCATTCTTCATTAGTGTCTCTCCTTCACCAAAAACCCAAGACGTGGAGAGGAGATCACATGAAGTATGTATGTCAAATGACTTCGAGTCCTCTCCTATTTATACTAAAACGTAGATGATGAATAGAGATGACTATTGGGCTTCCGAGCCTACATAAGACGCTCGCTGACTTGACAATTTGTTTTATAACATAAATAAATTCATAACTGCATAAATACTTATCGGAATTGGATGATCTTTAGATCAATCCTACACCTCTTGATGAGAGGGATCCAATAAAAATATCAGCAGCCATAAACATGGAGTTTGGCCCTAGTTGCCAATTTTAACAATCTCTTACTATTTTATCCTATAATATATATATATATATATATATATATATATATATATATATACACGAACCTTATGACGAACCTCATAAAAACATACGAACTCAAACTGAACCTAATCATTGTCGAACCCGAACCAGAACCTGAACCATGTAACATTGCTGCTAAGTACCATACAACTTCCCTAATGTTAGTTAGCTGTCCCTTGCATGCTGCTCTCCTTCGGAGACAGATGCTCTGGCTGTTTTGGCAGTCCCTGGCTATTCCCGGCAGTTTTGGTTGTTCCCGGTAGTTCCAACAGTTCGGTTGTTCCTGACAGTTTCGGCTTTTTCGGCAGGTCTGGCTTTTCCGGCAGTTCTGACTTTTCCGACTTTTCTGGTAGTTCCGAGTTTTCCGGCATTTCAGACAATTCTGTGTTTTCCAGCAGTTCCGACTTTTCCAGCAGTTCCGTCTTTTCAGGCAGTTCTGTCTTTTTCGGCATTTCCAACTTTTTCGGCAGTTTCGGCTTTTCCGGCAGTTCCGGCTTTTCCTGCTTTTCCGATAGTTCTGGCAGTTCCGGCTTTTCCGGTAGTTTTTGACATTTTCAACTTTTCAGGCATTTCTGGCTTTTCTTGCAGTTCAGGCTTTTTTGGCTTTTCCGGCAGTTCCGGCTTTCTTCCCTCTGGATCAAGGCAACATTATTCCTTAGGATCTCTCCTTCTACTAAAACCCAAAGACAAGTAGAGAGAGGAAGAGATCCCAGAAATGACTTGAAGGCTACCTCTATTTATACTAAAACGTTGAGCACATGTGGGGTTTATTTGGTTGCTGGCTGACCTTGACGAATTGTCTTATAACGCAAATAAATTCATAACTCCATGAATACTTATTGGAATTGGATGATCTTTAGATCAATCCTACACCTCTCGATGAGAGGAATCCAAGAAAAATATCAACTACCATAAATAAGATGACCGACATGGAGTTTGGCCCTAGTTGCCAATTTTAACATCTTTCCCATCAGTGTGAGCTAGAGCTTTGGATGATGGCTTCCTTGATCAGAATATTGTTTTTTCTAACCAAATTGTGGTTTTGTTGTTTTTTGGATGTATGGATTGCTTATTTCTTGTCCGAGCTTGAAATCCTTTGTTGAGCAGTTGTTTCTTTTGTTTGAAATGATTAATCTCATTTTGAAATTTCTCACCCGGCCATTTTCAAATGGTATTTATACCTCATTGCATCATTGTTCTATACTTGCAAAAGGAACAAAATTAATGGGTGGCTTGAGTTCCTTTTTGTATATACTATTTCGAACAAAGGATCTAAATTATTTAGGAGAGCAGATATCCTGTCTCTCAGGTTGAGGGCTTTTCTCTTCCAATTTGAAGTGTTTAGAGATCCTTACAAATCTCAGTGTGATGTTAAGTTTCAGCTAACATTTTATGTCTGGAAACTAAGATATTCTTCTTCATATCTGATGGTCTCCAGTTTTGCCCCAAAGCATTTAAGTTCCCTTAAATTTATTTTTGTTCAATGTTTGCTGCTTGTTGATATATTTAAATTGTAAACCCTTTCCACTTATTGAGCCATTATCAAATGGTATTTAGACCTTAATGCATCATTGTTCTATACTTGCAAAAGGGACAAAATAAATGGGTGGCTTGAGTTCCTTTTTGTAAATGCTATTTTAAACAAAGTATCTACGCTATTTAAGAAAGCAGATATCTCATGTCTGATATTGATGGCTTTTCTTTTCCAATTTGATTTTTAGAGATCCTTACAAATCTGGGCGTGACATTCAGTTTTCAGCTAATATGTTATGTCTGGAATCTAGGAGACTTCTTCATAGCTGATGGTCTCTAGTTTTGCCCCAATAATTTAAGTTCCCTCAAACTTATTTTTGTTCAACATTTGCTTCTTTGTTGATATATTTAAATTGTAAACACCTTCCACTTATTGAGTGAACTTAAATAATGTTATACATTTCTTGGGAAAAAGTTCTCTGAAGTCATGGCATCGTTAGATACCCAAAGCCAATATTCGAGAAACGTTATTGGAAAGGTGGCCATATAGATTCTATGCTCTGCTCTAAAATATGGAGTAAAGTGAATTAGGTAAGACCGCTCTTCTTATCAACGATACAAAAGATTTGACAACTTCAATAAAAATTGCAGTTGTTGATTTCCATTTTTGATATATTTTCACCTGAAATAAAACGTGTAGGATATTTTCTGTCTTTTAATGTGCACCGGATGAGCTGGTTAGTGCTTGATTTCTTGTTCCCTTTGTTGAAATTTTTATATTTGGAAATAAAAGCTACTAGAGCCCTTGTCAAGCTTTTATTTATGGCCATTGTAGATTGATACAAAGGATATTCTCTTTATATGTGGCGGGGCTTTTGTGGATCTAGAGAAAACAATTTCTGAGAGGTATTTCGTCTCTGCCTTTATTCTTTTACTGTAAAACAATATCTTACTTCAGGTGTGATGTTACCATTTTCATATGTTAACTGGTGGCTGAAATATCAGACGGCAAGATTCTTCTATTGGCTTTGGAGCGCCTGTACGAGCTAATATGAGGGCTGGTGGCCTGACAAATGCTGCGGTGACATCATCCTTGCTAGAGTCGGTAAATTTCTCGTACGAAATTGTTTGCAGATTAGTTTTATTTTTATTTTTTATAACTAATATTGATATATTTACAAGATTTTTTGTGATTTCTGTTTATGGAAGATGACCTTCACCTTTTAGTGTTAGAAGATAAGAAAGACAGAAAGATTTTCTTATTCTTGATAATTACTTGTGATATTTTTTGTTGTTAAGATTCTTTATATCTTCTTTCTTTTAATTCATCAAGCAATTACCAAAGCAGCAACACATAAAACAATAGACACTAGATGTAGGCACTATGCCAGGGAAAACCCCCCTCAATGGGAAAACCCAGTCAAGAAATTCTTCCTTTCAATAGTATTTTTTGAGACTCTTCACCCTAGACAAAGACCAGACCTTCCCTCCACACCAAGTCAACTTCCCAAAATTTCAATCTCCTTTCTAGCAATTTCGACTAGGCAGCAGTGTCTGGCATCAAACAACTTCCGGCATCATTGAAACTTGGAAGACTTCGATCTCCTAATTTAGGGCACGAAACAGAGAGAGGGGCACCAAAATTTCGATTTTTCTCTTTTCTTAGACTCCACCCAACTCGCACTTATTTTGGCTTCCCGGCTTTAGACTTTGCACCTCCCAGCTTCCTTAGAGATATCGAACATGCTTGATATGTTGTGCTTCAATTGAATTCGATTTGCTTGTATTTATAGGCTCCATGTGAGGCTGACTTGATCTCTTCTAGGCCGACTTGATGTGGAGGATACATAAATCATATTTCACTCAATACTAAACATTTTACATGATTCAAAAGCCCAAGAAGGGTCTCTTCAAAAGTACACTGACTATTAACTCAGAATAAATCCTAGAAGTTCTCAATGGGTACTTTGACCTAAAACATGGTGACCCAAGCATGAAACCCATGCTTTAATAAGTCACAATAATAATAATAATAATTGTTTTCTTTATTCTTTTGACAAGTACATTACAAGATGACTCAAACATATTAATAAAGACCGAAACTACTTACATTTTCCAACACTCCCTCTTAACTAGGGAGGTATTCATCATATACAAATACAATGGAAGGCTCAAACTATATAAACAATGAAAAACTTTAGGCACCACAATGCCATGGACTGGATTCCTGATCAGGGCAATCTATCCATTGGTTGCTCAACAATTTAGGCACCATAATGTTATGGACTAGATTCTTGACCAGGGCAATCTATCCAAGTGTGAATAAGATGGACTCAAGCTTTTAGCCCCTCTAAGTACCATCAGGTTTACTTGCTAACCACCAATCCAAAATCTAGGTGTTTATGCAAAAACATAGCTCTATAATCAACACCACCTTTTCCGACTTTGGGACCTAGACATGAACACAGAGTGCCAGCCAGATGTCCTCCTAGGCAATGCTTCACTCCTGAAGCCCATCACTCCTTGATCCAACAGATCAAGGATGACCAATCTCTCCCAATCAAACTGATTGATAACCAACATGCTATCAAAACCTTCGAGAAATTCACCTGTACAAACACAACCCCAATCAATAATATACTTTCATATGTACATAATCAAATACAAACCTTCGGGGTCTTTTCAGACAACTTGATGTTGCTTTTCAACTTTTCATAGTAGGACTATCAACCGAATCTCTGATAGAAGATTCCTCAATCATACACTTTCCTTTCCTACTTCTCATGCAACAACATATCCTTCGAAATTCATTCTTCAATTTAAAACAAGCTATGCCCTCCCTCTCAACTAGGGAGCATCTCTTTATCCAGACTCCCTCTTAATCTTAGGGAGATCTTAGGCTTCCTCAGAGAGATCGACTTCTTCTTTTCGTCATCAAAGAATCTTTCATGGCTTTCAACCATTATTGTGTACCTGCACAACTTAGATAACAAGTACAACCAAATCTATAGAAGCATGAAGTTAGCCTTACCAGAATCATGGAAGCATTTCAACTTTATACATATCAGATACCCAAACTTAATTACAAACAAGAGACATATACTCTTCAACATCTTGCTAGGGACTTTGTCATAAACCCTAAACTACTTAATAACAACTTTCATTCCATCTAGGGTTTCAATGTTCCTTTTAAAGGTATAACATACCCTGCTACAACATATAGCAAACCTAGAAACAATTCAAACAAATATAGATCTACAACGTATCTAACAACTTTCAAAATTCATATGTTAGACTTCCACTAGGGTTTCATACAAATCCTAGATTTCATACAAAGAATCAATCAAACAAATCACAGCTTAGTTATTAACATCACCAACTTCCACTAAGGTTAGTTGCAAACCCTAGATTTTCAATCAAATGTCAATCCCAACCCAATCTTATACAAATCTCAAATTATCGTATTGTCATTATATATAAGAGATTTTTACTTTTGCTAAGGTTTAACTCCAAAACCATAGAATTTCAATCTCAACAATCATTATATAAATAGATCTTAGATTGTTATATCACACATATTAGAGAATTTAATTCCTACTAGGGTTTAGCTGCAAAACCCTAGATTTCAAATATCATCATCCTAGAATCTCAGACAAGGACTTATATTAAATCCTAAGACTTATGACCATCAATAACTAGGTCAACACATGTATCTAGGAATTCATTACCATGCATAAGCATATCATATGCCTGACAACATTAATACATTAGACATATACTAACCTAGACCAAGCTAGGGTTTTGACCAAAAGGACATATCTATATATACTTAGGGTTTCATCATCATGCAAAGGCATTTCATATCATGTGTTAGTCAAACCCAACTTCACAAATATCAATAGAAGTTAGACATATAACAAACTTGATTAGACTAGGGTTTGATCAGACAAACACACACATACCAAGGAAATCATTTCTAAGACATTATAAGGGTCTTGCTTACACATTCCACCAAACCCTAATGAGTTAGGGTTTCAACATAGGAACATAGCAAACCCAAAAATTACCAAAACTTCAAAGGTTCAGGATTTTAGACCTTATCATTCAACCCTAAGTTAGGTTTTCTTGATCATACCAAAATCCCAAAGATGACATCATCAATAAAATCTCAAATATCATTTCACAATATCCCTAAGCAGTTTAGGGTTTTAGACATTCACATTAGCATACCCTTAGGTTAGTGTTTTCGAGAACTTATCTATGGTTCTATAAAGTTAGTTAAGAGTAGGAGTGGGGTAGATTTATTAAGTGATGAATTACCCAAAATAAGAATCAATATGATTCACTATAGCTAGACACAACAATGTTAGTAATAGATTGTCAAATGAATAAGCATTTACAATAAAGAATTCAATGTTTTGTAGTTTAAGACATACCTTTGATTCTTGAAAAACCTTATCTTGGGTGGCTTCCTTCCATACTCCTTGACGATATAACAGATGTCTTCCTGATCAAGACAATAGAGGGAGAATGGTGATTAGTATTAATATAATCAAACTTAAATAAGTACAAGAGACCAAAAACTGAAAAGAAATGAGATACTTATCTTTGGGAGTTGGGATACATACAAACTTATAAAAACAATAAAAATGCCTTTTCCAAAATATGTTAAAAACCTATAAATTCTAAAACATCTGAAATATAAAACAAGATATCTAAAGCTACAAGAAAAGGACTTGGTAGTGTAAATCCCTAATGTCAGATTCTTCGAGCTTGACTTTCTCTGGGTCTCCTTCTTTAGCGATGTTGGCTTGATCTCTTTCTATCTTCTTGTTTCTTTGTTTGTCGGGACAATCACTCCTATAGTGACCTTTGTTATGACATTGATAGCATTCTACCTTAGACATGTCAACTTTCTTCCTTGGTCCTTTCGATTTCTTTCCTTTATGTTGAGCAATGTAGGCATTTGATACTCCTTTAGGATTGGCATCTAGTGAGATCCTTAATTCTTCCTGACTGCAGGCAATCCATAGTGCTTCAAAAATGGGAGCTACCTTCCAACTGTTAAGTCTTGCAGCAAATGCATCCCAAGTAGGTGGCATTCCCAATAGGGAAGTGATCACAAGTTCTTTGTCTGGAAGAATTTCATCAATGGCCAAAAGATCATCCCTCATTCTTGCTATCTTCACAAAGAAGGATGCCACTGTGTCTTCTTTAGTCATCTTTGTGGTCCTTAGCTCATTCTTCAAACTTGCTACGTGACCAATGTTCTTAATAGTAAATAACTTTGACAAGGCTTCATACATTTCTTGAGCATGATCAATATTAACTATGAATGGGACAAGGTTGTCCTTTATTCCTTATACCATTAGAGTCATGGCCACCAATTCTAGTTCCCTGAATTTCATTTTGTCAGCATCACTGGAATCCTCTATAGGCTTCTTTACTTTAACTTTGACCAAGTCTAGTACCTTGTTCTTTTCAAGGATGAGGTCAGTCCTCTTCTTCCAGGACCTATAGTTTGAGGCCCCTTCAAGTTTGTTCTCTCCCTTGATTGTGTTAGACATTTCTTGAATATAGTAGACTCTTTTCGTGAGATAATCCTTTTGAATGGTTCCTTGATCAAGTGCTTGAGACTCATTTTTTCTTCTTTCTTCACCAAAGCTCTAAAACCATGTTAGAAAATCAGAAAGGCAAAATGATTTTCTTATTCTTGATAATTTCTTGTGATGTTTCTTGTTATTAAGATTCTTTATATCTTCTTTCTTTTAGTTCATCAAGCAATTACCAAAGCAACAACACATAAAACAATAGACACCAGATGTAGGCACTACGCCAGGGAAAAACCCCTCTTGAGGGGAAAACCCAGTGAATAAATTCTTCGTTTCAATAGTATTCTTTGGGACTCTTCACCCTAGACAAAGACCAAACCTTCCCTCCACACCAAGTCAACTTCCCAGAATTTCGACCTCCTTTCCAACAACTTAGACTAGGCAGCAACTTCTGACATCAGGCAACTTCTGACATTAGTGAAACTTGGAAGACTTCGATCTCCCAACCCCTGGTACAAAACAGAGAGAGAGAGGCACCAAAATTTCGATTTTTCTCTTCTCCTTAGACTCCACCCAACTCACACTTCTTTTGGCTTCCCGGCTTCAGACTTTAGACTTCCCGACTTCCTTAGAGATATTGAACTTGCTTGAGATGTTGTGCTCCAAATGAATTCGACTTGCTTGTATTTATAGGCTCCATGTGAGGTTGAATTAGTGTTCTTAGGCCGACTCGATCTCTTCTAGGTCGTTTTGGTGTGGAGGACACATAAATCATATTTGGCTCAATACTAAACCTTTTTACATGATTCAAAAGCCCAAGAAGGGTCGCTTTAAAAGGACAATGACTCTATTGGCTCAGAATAAATCCTAAAAGTCCTCAATGGGAATTTTGACATAAAACATGGTAACCCAAGCATGAAACCCATGCTTTAATAAGTCACAATAATAATAATAAAAATTCTTTTCTTTATTCCTTTGACAAGTGCAATACAAGATGACTCAAATACACTAATGAAGACCGAACCTAGTTACATTTTCCCACATTTAGCATGGCTTTATGTTGGTTACGAATCCAATTGAAATATCTTGGTTAGTTTTATGCAGGTTGAGAGTAGTGATCTTATTGCATATGGCTTAATACCAGAGTTCATTGGACGATTTCCTGTGCTTGTTAGCCTCTCAGCGTTGACTGAAGACCAACTTGTTCAGGTGAATGCTTTTGACCTAAATAAATTTAATTCTCTGTGTAATTAGGTTAATCTTATTGTTGAAATGCAGTATGCTGCAAGCTTGTGAAATTTGAAGTATATCGCTTTCATTGTGCTTCTCAAGAATATTATTATTCAGTTTATTCCTTGTGATAGCTAGAAAGATGCCAGGACCAGAAACAATTATGATAATATGCAATGAAAGTAGTTCTGTTTGTTGTTAGTTGTTTTTGACATATCGTGGTCTGTGTTAGGTGCTCATGGAGCCTAAAAATGCACTAGGAAAGCAATACAAGAAAATGTTTGAGATGAACAATGTAAGTACCTGGCATCAATTATAACCGTTAGTCTTTTGGAGTAGAAAGTGGCTAGTTGTTTACTAATCTATTGTAATTTTTTGATCTAAATGTATCAGTATCATAGGCAGAATTTAACTAATACTTGTGTCATCTCAGGTGAAGTTACATTTCACTGAGGGTGCCCTTAGGCAGATTGCACAGAAGGCAATGGTCAAGAGTACTGGAGCCCGTGGATTGCGTTCTATCCTCGAGAACATTTTGACAGACGCCATGTTTGAGGTGCATAGCTGACATACTTGTTTCCTTGTCATTTTAATTTGTGAGAATATCGTAGGTTCTTTGTGAGTTTTCCTTGGTGTGGGTTTTAATTAATGTAATTGTGATTTTCGTTATTTGTTTTTAGAATTTCTTTAACCATGGCTGCTGAACAGGGCTGTTTCTAAGGAGCATTGTTAACTTTGGTTTTGTGTCATGTATTCTGCATTCTTATGGTCTAAACACTTCTGATATGCCATTCAGATTCCGGATGCAAAAACAGGGCTGGATAAAATAGATGCTGTTGTCATTGATGAAGAAGTTATAGGATTGCCAGATTCACAGGGATGTGGAGCCAAAATACTTCGTGGCGAGGGTGCATTGGAACGTTATCTTGCAGAGCATAAACAAAAGGAATCTTTGGTATGTCTCTGGATTAATTAGAAAGGCAAGATGACACTGTTTTTTAATTGCTAATATGCACATTTTGAAAAGTATTTACATCATGCTAGTGGCTACTGTTGCAAGTGAAGTCGAGACACTTGAGTGCAATGGATAGTTTATTTGGAGCAGATCTAAATTTTGAATGGTTATGCACTGATGGCATCATAACTAATACATGCTCATGAAGTAGAGTTAGAATCATTCATTCTATATTAAAGATGCATGCAATTGATACATAACACTTTTGGGGGAAATTTTATAGATGGGAATTTATCTTAAAAGTGTAGAAGCATTGGCGAATTTTAGTTCCTAATAGGTAGAATGTAGAACTTTTGGTGATTTTTTCTAATAAAAAATTTCAAATTATATTCAAATGATTTTATATATCTATAAAGTTTTGGTGATTTTTAAGGTAAAATAAATTTATCCTATAAAATTTATGTGAATCTTAAACAATGAATGGAAATTGACAAATCCTCTTTTTGGTGAAGTGTGGAAAATTAGTCCATCTGTAAAATTTAGCCCAAAATTACCCTAAACACTTTATACCCCAGCCTCACCAAATGAACTAGAAAAGAAGAGAGAGTTGTATGTCTGAAAGAGAGAAATGTCAAATATTTTTTTATTATACTTAAAATAGGTCTTTTGACATTTCTACAAGTAAAGAGGGAAAGAAATTGCATAATGATCTCTCATTAAGTTATTCGCTATATAAAAGTACTTTAATATATTTTTATTTATGTAATATAAAACCCTGTATATTAAAGGAAGATTATAATTATTCTCATAAATGTTCTTTACAATAGCATCCTCCCTAAATGGTCATTCTGGAAAATACCCCAAGTTTGTCTCCAAATTTAACAAACTTACCTGGACCAAGTGGCTTGGTGAAAATATACGTAATCTACTCTTGTATTGAAGTCAACCTCGTTATCTTCTACAAGTTTCCTGATGAAATGACCATATACATACAATGTGTTTAATGCACTCATGAAAGACTGGATTCTTTGCTAATTAGTAATTTTAAAGCACCCTTATTGTTACGAAAAAAACTATTGGCCTGGTTTTCTCAAGGATCAAATCTCCAAGTATTCTTCTAAGCAAAATTGCCTCACATGCTCCTTTTGCTGCTCCCTGTTGGAAATACTGTGAGGGGGGGTGAATCAATATTTCTTATTTTTTTAATTGTTCTAGTGATTGCCAGAAGCATATATAGATATGTATATTTATACACAGAACAC
Source organism: Pinus tabuliformis (assembly GCA_031772625.1). Taxonomy (NCBI): domain Eukaryota; kingdom Viridiplantae; phylum Streptophyta; class Pinopsida; order Pinales; family Pinaceae; genus Pinus; species Pinus tabuliformis. Next base: position 424,545,663 of record CM062807.1, read on the forward strand.
AGAAATCAACAGCTGGAATTAATGCTTTTATTAAAACTCAAGACATGCAATGAAATAAATACAATATAAGTATATATCTTATTGTGAATAGTTGCCAAGCTCCAACTTGGACTTCAATGAGGCTCCAACCTCTAGAGCACCAACTTTGTTTTGCAGTGGTTTTGCACTTAGGAGCACCTACCCCCAATGATTTCAGTCCTGTTCAGTTCTGAGGCTCCAACCTCTTGGGCTCCAACCCAATTTTGGTATAAACTGGTATGCTGCTACACTCTATTCAGCGGAGGTTCTCTCACTCCTACTCTCTTGCCTCTGCTGCTTCTGCTGCCTCTTTTGCCTCTGCTACCTCACACTCTGGTTCTTCACCACAACAATAGCACAAACAATTCTCCGTTTTTACTGTTTTATACATTCCCATGCCTCTGTCCATTCGTTTCCGCTTACACCGCCTCTTAGGCTTCCTCCTCGGTCGTTGCGGCTTCCTTTGTGTTGTGCCAGTTCACTGACTTTCTGAGGATACGTAGATTCATTATACTAGTCCAAACGATCCACGGAGAACACATCCTCCCGGTTTACCATAACAATGCTCCTTTTGGCAATGATTACGACATACACCGAGTTCTTTCAATTAAACGGAGATGTTTTGTCCCGATCGCAATCATAATTGCCATGATTCACCCCTTTCACTGACGTTCAGCCTTCTGAACCGTCGGAACAACCATCGTAAGCCTTTCGGCTTAAAACACCCCGCGCAAGCCAGACATTCCATTACACAGAGAATATGAGAAAAAACAGTCAAACAGACTAAAAGGTGGACTTCAGGAAATATTACAATCGCACCTATTCCTGTATCGGGTCCGCGCTTAAATCGCAATCGGCGATTCGTGACTCCCGGGGGTCCTTTATATATCGGACCCATGACTCCGCCGATGGCCGACAGTTGATCCTCCACTGCTCTGATGGACTGGATGCGATATGGTATTAAACCATAGTTAATATGCCTGTCGAGTCCACAGCTTATCGCAATCAGTGCTTCCAATGTGGCAAGGCTTTATGGCTTGCGATATGCGGCGGATGCGATCATAGATTAAGTCATATTTGTAATGTGCGGCGGGTCCATGTGGATATGCATTGCAGTCGGAAGTTGCTCCTGGCGGAGTTCTGATGCGATATCGCTATCGGTGATCGCAATGGACCGCTTGACATATTGTAGCTCTCACTTTCAAAGTGACGATGCAATACTCGCTATCGGCGATCGAAAGTCGCACAGGGTCAGGGCTCGATGTTAACGTAGACCCCTCATAGCGATGCGATGTGTCGGACCCGATACAACTCAACACTCACATGTATAGAGTTTCAAGTCTGCAATCCGCCTCTGATAGTGTATTTGTGCTAAAGCCAAGTTTTCCGCCTCCGATAGTGTTAAGCCTATGTATATGGGCTTTTTGTCTGCTGATAGTGTTAAAGCATGCAGACATGGGTTTTACGGCCCGATAATGTGTATATATATATATATATATATATAAAAGGTTCTGTGCCTCTGATAGTGTAAAAACACACATGTATGATATATGCTCCTCCGCTTGTATCTTCATGCATATAATTCTTTTGTGGCCCGATAGCTCCCGATAATATAAATGCACCCATTGCTCCTCTGATGGCTCTGTCTGCTTCCTTATAGCTCTGCTTGTTCCTCTGTTGCTGCGATGGCTGTCTGCATCCTCTGTTCTGCTCCTCTTGGCTCCTTTTGCTCCTCGAATATTGCCATATTGACATCAATGACAATCTGTGTCCAACAATCTCCCCCTTTGTTATTGATGGCAATATTCTTCTGCTCTCCCCCTTTGACATCAATGGCAAAGGAATGCATATGGACTCCCCCTGTCAAACTGCTCCCCTTGTCCTGCTACATCTTTATGAATGAACTTGAGTGATGATAAAGAAATAACCCCCATCTTTTGACGCAGATGTTCGAATGCTTCTCGAGGAAGAGGTTTTGTGAAAATATTAGCTATCTGCTCCTTAGCACTGATATATTCCAGGACGATGTTTTGTTCAACTACTTGCTCATGGAGGAAATGATACTTGATTGGTATGTGTTTGGTTCTTGAGTGCATCACTGGATTTTTGCTGAGATTGATAGCACTTGTGTTGTCACAATAGATGGTAATCGGTTGATCTGTGCATATGTCGACATCTTTTAGAGCTTCCTTCATCCATAGTATCTGAGTTCAATAGTCTGTTGCAACAATATACTCGGCTTCGGTTGTGGATAATGATATGGATTACTGTTTTTTGCTGAGCCAGGATACTAAACAGTCTCCTAGGAGGAACACATTTCCACTAGTACTTTTCCGATCATCTATACTTCCAGCCCAATTAGCATCGGTGTATGCAGTGACAGTCAGTGTTGAGCTCTTTGGGTACCAAAGACCGAAATCAGAAGTTCCTTTCAGGTATCTGAGAATTCTTTTTACAGCTAATAAGTGGGATTGTTTGGGAGCAGATTGAAATCTTCCCACCATTCCTACTGCCTGCATTATGTCTGGTCTTGTAGCTGTTAAGTATAGAAGGGCTCCAATCATTGACCTGTAATGAGTTGCATCTACTAGAGGGGAGTCATCATCTTTGCTCAGTTTGCAGTTTGTGGTCATAGGTGTGCTCATGGGTGCACAATCCTCCATTCCATATTTTTTGAGCATGTCTTTTAGATATTTGGTTTGAGATATACACAATCCTGCTTTGGTTTGAGATACTTGAAGTCCAAGGAAGTGGGACAACTCTCCTATCATTGACATCTCAAACTCTTTTGACATGCTTTGAGAAAATTCATGGCTCATTTCATCATTATTACTAGCAAAAATCAGATCATCGACATAAACAAGAGAAACTAGTAACTTACCTTCATCTGTCTTTATGTATAGATTACTTCCAGCCACTCCCTTTTTGAAGCCTTGTTGTTGTAGGTAGTGATCCAATCTTGCATACCAAGCTCTAGGAGCTTGTTTCAACCCATATAAAGCCTTTTTCAACTTACAGACTAAGTCCTTTCCTGCTGTTAGATCAAAACCTTCTGGCTGCTCCATGTAGACTTCCTCCTTGAGTTCCCCATTTAGAAATGCCGATTTCATGTCCATTTGATAGATTTTGAATCCTTTTGAGCAAGCAGATGCCAAGAACATCTTGATAGCTTCCATATGTCTCTTCAAAGTCAATTCCTTCAATTTGTGAATTGCCGTTGCAGACAAGTCTTGCTTTGTTTTTGATAACCTGTCCTTCCTCATTCATTTTATTTTTGAACACCCATTTGGTTCCTATTATGTTTTTGTCCTTTGGACGAGGTACCAGCTCCCATGTCTTGTTCTTCTCAATTTGAGACATTTCTTGTTCCATGGCTTTTACCCAATGAGGATCCTTGCTTGCTTCTGCAAATGTTTCTGGTTCTATCATAGATAGGAGGGCAATGAATTTTCTCTTGGGTGTGATTGTTATCCTTCTTCGGGTTTGCACACCTTCATCTCTATCGCCAATGATCTACTCTTCTGGATGATGTCTTTGGACATACTTCATCTTTGAAGGGGTATTAGGTGGTTCTCTTTCCTCTTCTTCTTCTTCTTCTTCCTCATCTATTTCTTCTTCTTTAGGTTCTTCTTCTTCAATGAGAAAGTCATCTTCATGTTCTTCAATTTCCTTTTCTGGAAGATCTTCATCAACCTTTACATCAATGCTTTCCACTATTTTCTTCAGTCGATAATTGTAGCACTTGTAAGCCTTGCTCCGTGTAGAGTATCCAAGAAATATCCCTTCATCAACCCGAGAATCAAACTTTCTGGGTGAGCCATCATTTATTTTTATGAAGCACTTGCTTCCAAAGATCTTGAAGTACTTCACCAAAGCAAGTCTTCCTTTCCATAGCTCATAAGGAGTTCTTTCACAGTTTGGTCTTAATTGAGTTCGATTCAATGTATAGACAACTATCCCTACTGCTTCTCTCCAGAATCTAGGCTGTAAGTCTGCTGCTAATAGCATTGCTCTTGCCATTTCTTGGATTGTTTGATTTCTTCTTTCAACTACCCCATTCTGGCAGCAGAGAATTCCCTTTTAATTCGATGAATATTACAGAACTCACTAAATTCGTTTGATGTGAGTTCTCCCCCTCGGTCTGTTCTGAGGCACTTAATTTTTGAATCTTTTTCATTTTCTACAAGGGCTTTTAGATTCTTAAAACACTCAAAAGTTTCAGATTTAAACTTTATAAAATATATCCACATCATTCTGGTATAATCATCAACAAATAACACAAAGTACCTTTCTCCTTGGAGTCCTTGATTTCTAGTTGGCCCACACACATCAGCATGGATGATCTCCAAGGGCTTCGATGTAGAGAGCTCCTTTGTCTTGTGGTTGGTTCTGGTTTGCTTTCCATGTTGACATGAACCACATACTCCTTGATTTGGTTTGAACAACCTTGGGATGTCTCACACAGCTTTGATCTTGCTGATATTGATCAGATTTTCGAAGCTTGTATGTCCAAGTCGCTTGTGCCACAGCCAACTCTCATTTGTCTGACTCAAGTAGCATTTATTTTCTTGAATCTTGTTCGGAATGTAAATGTTGTTTGATGTTCTCACCCCTTTTGCCACAAGTTCCCTTGAGGCAGAGTTCCTCATTTCACAGTTTTTGGTGCTGAAAACAACCTTATGTCCTTGATCACAGATTTGGCTGACACTCAGGAGGTTGTGTTTGAGTCCGTCAACTAGCAGAGCATCTTGAGCTTTTCCTTTTCCATTGATCAGAGTAACTGTTCCTTTTCCTGCAATTCTGCCAGATCCGCTTCCAAAGGACACATTCCCTTCCTTTTTGCTCAGTGAGACAAACTTCCTTCTGTCTCCTGTCATGTGTCTGGAGCACCCACTATCCACAAACCAATGGTTTCCATTATTTTGAGCATATAGAGCCAGGCCGCATTTATCCATGCTGGAGTTCTTGCTACTCGTCTTTCTTCCTTTGAGTGGGCAGTCTTGTTCATAGTGTCCATTATTGTAGTAGAAAGAGCAAATCAGATCAAATTTGGTCAAGGGATCAAATGAATTGAAGGTTTTGATTTGTCCCTGCCTTTTGGGGGCATATGAGTTGATTATTCGGTCCTTTAGCTTTGTCTTTTCACTTCTGTGAGCCATACAATGTCTGGCTTGATGACCGAAGTTTTTACAGTGAAAGCAGTGTCCAAGAAAGATGGTTTTGTACCTGTTGAAGCAACCACGGTTTGAGTCGATTTCCTTCCTAGGAATTACTCCTCCCTCATTCTTTGGATTTGCGATGGGCCCTTGGTGGAGTACAGGTTTGTATTTGTTGTAGTGTCCATGATTCGATACACATTCTTCTTTGGAGTATTTCTCTCTTCATTCTTGGGATCTGGGATGCACTTTTGATAACATACTTTTTCATCTTTTGGATCGCAAGAAAGTGCATCGGCATAGCTTTTCACACTATTCCTAGTGCTTGAGGATTCTCCTTTGAAACCTATTCCAGACTTGTCATGTTGAGGTTTTTGATTTTTCAGAATAGTCTCAAGTATTTGAGAGCTTTTATAGCCCTTTTTAATTTGCTCGAACTCCTTTCTCAGAGACACTATTTCGGCCTCACGTTCTTTACAATTCTCTTCTTTTTCTTTAAGCTTTGCTTCCAAGAGATCTTCTCTCCTCCTTATTTCCTCGTTTTCCACTTTGAGAGAAATGATTTTGTTCCGTAGTTTCTCATTCTCTTCAATGGCGCTTATTAACAGTTCATCTACATTTCCTTCTAGCCCTGAGTCGTCATCATCTGCGAGTGCCATGAATAATGTTTCTTGGATTTCATCATGATCACTTTCCTCATCTGATTTCTTTTTGATGACCATAAACTCATCCTCATCAGACTTATCTTGCTTCGAGAAGAAGTTTTTCTTATTGAACCCTTTCTTTTTGTGTGCCATTCTTTTAGAATTTCCTTCATCATCACTGTCATGTTTATGAGGACATCTTGCTGCATAATGACCTATTTTACCACATTTAAAACAAATAAGAGGATACTTGCCTTTAAGCTTAGATCCTCTCTTCAGCTTTCGTACAAATTGAGCCAATTTGGATTCCACATTTGACTCATCACTACAGTCATTCCTTTCTTTCCCCTTCTTTGACTTTGAGGCCTTGAATGCTGCATCTTTGGAGCTTGGGCCACCTTTCCTCATTTCATAGGCAGTGAGAATTCCATGGAGTTCATCCATTTTGAGGGTATCTAGATCCTTTCCTTCTTTTATAACGCTTATTTTGGAGTCAAATCTGTCTGGAAGAGACCTTAATACCTTTTGAACAATGGTACTTTCTTCAATATTTTCGTCCAATCCTTTCAGGGAATTTACCACTTCAGCGACTTGGAGGAGGTACACTGCAATATCCTCTTCATCTTCCATCCTCAAACTTTCAAATTGTCTTCTATGAGTTTGAAGCTTTGCCTTTTTGACTTTTGAGTCTCCATCGTACAAGCCAACTAGCTTCTCCCACATTTCTTTGGCAGAGGTACAGTGCATGACTTTTGTAAACTCGGAATCAGTGATTCCACTAGTGATGGAGTTCAAGGCCTTTGCATTTGCGATGTAGGCTTTCCTCTCGTCTGGGTCTGTTGGAAGAGTGGAAGTCATTTGGTATTCATTTTGAACAAAATGCTAGACTTCAGGTCCAAGGGACATTAAGTAGTAGGTCATTCTTTTCTTCCAGAAACCAAAGTTAGTGCCATCGAACAAAGGAGGTCTTCCTGATGCTTCGTGATTTCTCATCATGGCTACAGATCCTTCTTCAAGCTGTTAGGCTAGTATGAAGAAGTCGGCTTTGATACCAATATTTGGAAATACTGAGAGGGGGGGGGGGGGTGAATCAATGTTTCTTATTTTTTTTAATTGTTCTAGTGATTGCCAAAAGCATATATAGATATGTATATGTATACACAAAACACAGAAATCAACAGTTGGAATTAATGCTTTTATTAAAACTCAAGACAATGCAATGAAATAAATACAATATAAGTATATATCTTATTGTGAATAGTTGCCAAGCTCCAACTTGGACTTCAGTGAGGCTCCAACCTCCAAAGCACCAACTCTGTTTTGCAGTGGTTTTGCACTTAGGAGCACCTACCCCTAATGACTTTAGTCCTGTTCAGTTCTGAGGCTCCAACCCAACCTTGGTATAAACTGGTATGCTGCTACACTCTATTCAGTTGAGGTTCTCTCACTCCTACTCTCTTGCCTCTGCTGCTTCTGCTGCCTCTACAGCCTCCGCTGCTTTTGTTGCCTCTTCTGCTTCTGTTGCTTTTGCTGCCTCTTCTGCCTCTGCTGCTTTTTGCTACCTCACACTCTGGTTCTTCACCACAACAACAGCGCGAACAGTTCTCTGTTTTGTACCTTCCCATGCCTCTGTCCATTCGTTTCCGCTAACACCGCCTCTTAGGCTTCCTCCTCGGTCGCTGCGGCTTTCTCTGCGCTGTGCAAGTTCACAGACTTTCTGGGGATACGTAGATTCATTAGATTGGTCCAAACGATCCACGGAGAACACATCCTCCCAGTTTACCGTAACAGTGCTCCTTTTAGCAATGATTGCGGCATACACAGAGTTCTTTCAATTAAACGGAGATGTTTTGTCCCGATTGCAATCATAATTCCCAGGATTCACCCCTTTTCACTTACGTTCAACGTTTTGAACTGTTGGAACAACCATCGTAAGCCTTTCGGCTTAAAACACCCCGCACAAGCTAGACATTCCATTACACATAGAATATGAGAAAAAACAGTCAAACAGACTAAAAGGCGGACTTCAGGGAATATTACAATCGCACCTATTCGTGATCCCCGCTTAAATCGCAATCGGCAATTCGTGACTCCCGGGGGTCCTTTATATATCGGACCCATGACTCCGCGGATGGCCAACGGCTGATCCTCCACTGCTCTGATGGACTGGATGCGATATGGTATTAAACCATAGTTAATATGCCCGTTGGGTCCACAACCTATCGCAGTCAGTGCTTCCAATGTGGCAAGGCTTTACGACTTGCGATATGCGACGGATGCGATCATAGATTAAGTCATATTTGTAATGTGCGGCGGGTCTGCGTGGATATGCATCGCAGTCGGGAGTTGCCCCTGGCGGAGGTCCGATGCGATATCGCTATCAGCGATCGCAATGGACCGCTTGACATATTGTAGCTCCCACTTCCGAAGTGTCGATGCGATACTCGCTATCGGCGATCGAAAGTCGCACAAGGTCAGGGCTCGACGTTAACGTAGACCCCTCATAGCGATGCGATGTGCTGGACCCGATACAACTCAACACTCCCATGTATAGAGTTTCAAGTCTGCAATCCGCCTCCGATAGTGTTAAAGCATGCATACATGGATTTTACGGCCCGATAGTATATATATATATATATATAAGGTTTTGTGCCTCGGATTGTGTAAAAACACATATGTATGATATATGCTCCTCCACCTGTATCTTCATGCATATAATTCTTTTGTGGCCCGATAGCTCCCGATAATATAAATGCACCCATTGCTCCTCTGATGGCTCTCTCTGCTTCCTTATAGCTCTGCTTGTTCCTCTATTGCTATGATGTCTGCATCCTCTGTTCTGTTCCTCTTGGCTCCTTTTGCTCCTCGAATATTGCCATATTGACATCAATGACAATCTGTGTCCAACACTGCCTTGGTAGAAGAAAGATAAAGAACATGTTTTTTGCCAGCCCATGAACCTGCACCTGTTCGGAGATTGAATACATTACCAGTTGATTTCTGGTCATCCACTGATCCTACCTTTTCAGAGTCTGTGTTGCCAGTACCCTGAAGTGCATCACTTTTACCATATAATATTCAAGAATATATTGTACCTTAGACATATTTCAGAGTCCCTTTTGCTGCTGACCAATGTTCTGCTTTAAGATGTGTCACAAACATGGATATGTAGCTGTCTGCAATGCTAAAATCTAGCCTGGTGGTTGTAAGATAGATCAGACTTCCACTAGTTGCCTGAATATTGACTCATTTGCTGTCTTTGAGTTGACTTTGGTTGAAAGTTTCAACCACCTAGAATATGATAAAATAGTGTTGATTAGGTTGGCGATAACCACATAGAATATGAGAAAATGGTGTTGATTAGGTTGACTATTAAATCATAACCTAGTATTATGATAATGTTGGTTCATAGACATAACAAGCAACTGCAAGTTAAGATTATGTACCATCAATTCAACAACCCCCCTGATTTGGGCACGGGGTCATGGAGAAGGATGATGAATACAAATGGATGAGTGGGCATACCCAATTTAGTAGAAAGATAACCATAGCTGAAATACAAAAGAAAGTGGGTTTGTGATTATCTAGCTCTGATATAGAAGTGGATGGGTGAATGAGTAACCAACCTGTAATATTGTAACTGCTCAACTCTTGAGTAAATGCCACCATTGAATTGCTCATTTGAGCGACTATGACATTGATAGGTAAGTGTCGTAAAGTGGCCTAAATACAAGAGAGAGAAGGTACACGAGTGAGTGGGCGTAACCAATTCAATGTAATGTCAGTTTTCACTGGAAAAAGAGTGGATTTGTGATTACCCAACTCAATACAAATGCAGACTCAATCATCTGTTGGAAAAATGCTACTACCGAGATGCTCATCATCTAGAAGAATATTATATTGAACTGCCTATTTGATAAAGAAGTGCTAGAAGGAACATCCTAAATAGTAGTAATAGGAATCAACTCTAAATGTTGATTTGTGGTAGCATCGAATGTGCTCTAGCCATGAAATTTGGTGGAGAGGTTTGGACATATGAGATCTCCAATACCTAGAAGGGGTTTGGGCAGATTCTAAACAGTTCAGGAGATATTAAAATAATTAATATTTTTAATGGAGTTCCTAAGTCTAAACTTAGGGAAATTAAAATATTAATGTGGATTAATATAAAATTGTGTTAGAATGGTTCGACATACATGGATCAAGCCATATCTAATCTTAGCCGTCCATTAGGGACTTAATCTCGGCTGTTGATATGTCAACGAGAAAAGTATAAGAGGAGGCTTGAGGGTCACTTGGAGAGTACACCAGATGATCAGTGATTCTATTCTCTAGAGCGGTGTTTGCTAAGAGAGATAAAATCAGTGATTGGAGTTGCAGCTGAGGGGCATTGTGTACAAAGAGACAGAGAGGCAGAGACAGTGCTGTAAGAGCATTGCAGGATCCAGAGAGAGTGGCGGAGTAGCAGCCAGGGCTCACACAGAAGCAGCCAGGAGCTGCGCAGTGCTTCAGAGAGGCTAGCGTTGCTGACGCAAAGGGCCAGAAGGTTGACGCAAACCCATTCAGGGTGACGCAGGGCCAACGCTGAGCAGAGAGAGGCTAACACAGTCTAGAGAGGCAGACACTGGGGTTTTTGGGGCAGATTGGAGCTGAGGAGCTACTGGAGGGTTTATCCGGGGTTTCAGCCGAGACATGTCTCAGAGTGAGAGGTACTACTGCCAAGGGCATTCTCTGTTGGGTAAGCCAGCTTTAGCACCTAGATTGTACACTGAAATTCCTTAATAAGAAAACCCTTAGATAACTGCACCGATTTTCTCGGATTGGGTTTTTCCGGGGACATTGGTCCAAAAATAACGGTGTCATTTGGTGTGATTGTTTCTGTTTCCTTCAGTTAATGATTTGTAATATGTTGAGCATGCACTAGTGTTTATTTTCAGTATTTACATTGTAAATAACTTGTTAAGTGATGGAACAAGTAGGTAGGAATAAATCAGTGAAGTGCATGGAGGGTTTCTAACTGGTAGACTTAGAAAATTTAACATGGTACTAAGGACATTAGCCGAGTGGAGCAATAGCAACAAAAAACAGTGGTCCCGAGTGACAGAAGTTGTTTCTAGCAGAGAAGCAACAAGGGAAGGCTGATGCAGTGCCTGCGTCATCAAAGGTGAGCTAGGAAGAGGCAACGCAGAGGCTAAGGGAGGCAAAGGGAGCCTCACATAGAGCCACGCAGAAGCTAGGAGGGTTGACACAGTTGGCTGAGGAGGTCGGGTTGCTAGTGCCGGGATTGCGCAGAGCCTAGGAGCTTTCATCTTCAGGTTGCTGGGGTTTAGAAGGTTGTGGGAACGTTGCTGAGTAGAGCTAGTGAGGTACTGTAGTCAGAATAGTACCTGACAAGGCAAGGCCAAGAGGAGGGAGTTGCTACCAAGGGTTTCTAGCTGAGAAATCTAGATCAGTGGTGCAGTTGCACAGATGATCAGAGTAGGGGGCATCTCGACACCGACAGAAGGATTTCCAGGAGGGAAATCAAGACTCAGAGGGAGTCAGATTGCGAACTTCCAGGAAGGAAGTAAAAGAGCATCATGGCATTACACGGAATAAGAGACTAGTACAGGCTGGATAGAGCATCAAACTTCGCAGTCTATAAGGCCATAATCTTATCTGTACTTGACAGAAATCGTCTTAAGCACTTTGCCTTGATGACGATAACGATCCCAGATGACCCAACTGATAACAACAAGTACAAGGAGGCAATGGCAAGAGCCAAGAGCATCATCCTTGACCGGGCAAGGACCATGTAGTACCACACATTGCCAAGAAGGAAACGACATATGAGATGTGGGAGGCCCTAAAGAAATTGTACCAACATACTTTTGTGCAGAGAAGAATGTTACTAGAAAATCAGTTGAGGTCATATCAGATGAAGAAGGGAGAACTGATTGACACCTTCCTCGGAGGGTTGAATGAGATCGAGATTAGCTGACTGCCATAGAAGCCATGCCATATCAGGAATTGATAGTGAGGACAGTCCTGAATGCAGTCTCAAAAGACTGGGAGGCATTTGTCCAGAGTATATTGGGCAGAGGGACACTTCCACCTTGGAATGAGATGTGGGTGACTCTTAGCCAAGAAGAGATCAGACGACAATCAAAGGCGGGAAGCAACAATAAGGGGATCAGAGTCAAAAAGCAAGAGGAGGAAAATGTTTCCCTAGCATCTAAGGGAAAGCAAGAAAAGTGGATGAAGAAGGATCTCTCCAAGATCAAATGCTTCCACTGTGGGGAGCTGGGTCATTATGCGACCCAGTGTCCAAGGAAGAAGAGTAAGGGAGTCTTCCAAGACTAAGGCAGCGCCAGCAAGGGCAGAGAAGGAAGTGGAGACAGACGATGACTGTGCCATGAGTGCGCACGCACCACTTGAGCGGAAGTGGGGAGACATTAAGCTGTAGTTAGGCGTATTACAGGCGATGAGGGGTAGGATCCTCGAGGTACCCAACCTCTTGGATTAGACCTTGCTACGGGAGCCTCGAAGAGGAGTAGCAAGACTGGCTGATGTGGGTAGAGATGGATGAAGATGAAGTGGCAGAGAGAGCTACAATGCAGAATTCCCAGGATAGCGCAAGGCTAGCAAGTTGCAACAGTGCGAGAAGCACTGGAGTGTTGCACCAGTGTAGGATGGCGCAGAGAGGTGTGCAGCGGTGCAAGATGCAGGGAGTTGTTGTAGCAGCGCAGAGGTCAGAGAGGGAGCGCTTGTCAGCGGCAAAGGGAGCTTCAGCATCAGGAGGGTCTCTAGCCTAACATAGAAGTCAGAGTTGGGAGATCAGTTACTTACTTCTCAGTAACTGAGCTGCAGTGCAGCAATAGGCAGCACGATGCAACATGATGAGAGGAGTTGTAGTGCGGATGCAGTGTTGGGAGAAAGGACCAGCAACAACATGGATGTAAAGGGAGCTGTCGTACAGATGTAGCAATGGCAGTGGTAGAACCATGGGCAGTGGTACAGGATACAACAGTGCAGAGGATGGTGAGCAGCAGGCTTAGCATCAGCATAGGGACTGATGCCGGATGATCAGAGTAATATTCAATGAAGAGTATCGCTAGAGCATAGTCCTCGCTAAGAGGGAGTGTTGATTTGTGGTAGCATCAGATGTGCTCTAGCCACGAAATTTGGTGGAGAGGTTGGGGCACATGAAATCTCCAATACCCAGAAAGGGTTTGGGTAGATTCTAAACAGTTCAAGAGATATTAAAATAATTAATATTTTTAATGGAGTCCCTAAGTCTAAACTTAGGGAAATTAAAATATTAAGGTGGATTAATATAAATCTGTGTTAGAATGGTCCAAAAGACATGGATCAAGCCAGATCTAATCTTAGCTGTCGATTAGGGACTTAATCTCAGCTGTTGATATGTCAACAAGAAAAGTATAAGAGGAGGCTTGAGGGTCACTTGGAGAGTACACTAGATGATCAGTCATTCTAGTCTCTAGAGCGGGGTTTGCTAAGAGAGATAGAATCAGTGATTGGAGTTGCAGCTGAGGGGCATTGAGTACGGAGAGACAGAGATAGTGTTGGGAGAGCAGTGTAGGAGCCAGAGAGAGTGGCGCAGTAGCAGCCAGGGCTCACGTAGAGACAGCCAGGAGTTGCGCGATGCTTCATAGAGGCCAGTGTTGTTGACACAAACGGCTAGAAGGTTGACGTAGGGCCTCCTGAGGTTGATGCAGACCCATTCAGGGTGATGTAGGGCCAGCACCTAAGTTACCAGAATACGGATCCGGATACGGATACGGCGAGTACAAAAATATATAATAATATTTTTAAAAAATTTTAAAAATACATTTGATGTTTAAAATCAAAACCATTCATGAATCTTGGATCTTTATTGACATTTATTCCTTCACTAGATTCATGTTGTAATGGTTCCATGTTTATCACACCTGCGTTGATAACCAAATATAAATTAATAAAAATGTCATTCTCAAAACAAAATTCTAAAGTGGTACAGGGCGAAATAAAATTAAAAAAAAATATAAAATTCTAAATTATTATTTTATAATAAATAATTTTAAAATTTAAATTTAAATAAATAACTAATTAAATTATTAATATTATATATATACATAATTTAAAATTTTAAAAACTAATAAACATATAAAATTTAAATATTAATAAAAAAAACAATACACATATTAAATAATTGATATAAATTGTAATTATTAAAATAAAATTATAAACATAAAGTTATAAACATAAATTATTTTTTAATTAAAAAAAAATATAAAATTCTAAATTATTATTTTATAATAAATAATTTTAAAATTTAAATTTAAATAAATAACTAATTAAATTATTAATATTATATATATACATAATTTAAAATTTTAAAACTAATAAACATGTAAAATTTAAATATTAATAAAAAAAAACAATACACGTATTAAATAATTGATATAAATTGTAATTATTAAAATAAAATTATAAACATAAAATATTCTTTATTTTTTATTTATAACTTGCAAATTATATTAATATACTATATGGTTTACGGCCCACGGGCCTACCATATTTAATTTTTATTTATAATTTTTTTTTTTTAATATTTAACCCACACTTTAGTGATTATGTTTTTTGAGCACCCGTGGAAATGGTATTAATACATATCATAAATTAATAAATTAATACATATCATAAATTAATAAATTAATACATAGACGTATTCTCCTGCGTAATGATTAATTAGTGATTTAAAGTTCAATTAATTTAATAAATTTATATTTTGCATGGAGCTAGAAATTACCACGATAAAATCATTAAAGACAGGTAATCCGGGATAACGTAAATTCATATAAAGTATTAATTAAAAAGTATAAATTCGAGGAAGGGAATAGAGATTGTGAAACGCATGGCCGTGGATTCCGTTTTGAAAGCCGAAATAAACAATAACGATAGCGATACCTACACACAGATTTATACAGAAACCAAACTGAGAATTGAAACCCAACTGAACTGCGTGATGAACATTTTGTTAAGTGACCGTACGGATCCCACCGTATCCGTACCCGTACCCGTTTCGGATTCGGGGATCCGAGGTATCACCGCATGCCCCCAGCGGATCCGGTAATGTAGGCCGACACTGAGCAGTGAGAGGCTGACGCAGTCTAGAGAGGTAGATGCTGGGGTTTCTAGGGCAGATTGGAGCTTAGGAGCTGCCAAAGGGTTTATCCGGGGTTTCAGCCGAGACATTTGTCTAACACTGAGAGATACTACTGCCAAGGGCATTCTCTGTTGGGTAAGCCGGATTTGGCACCCAGATTGTACTGTGGAATTGCTTAATAGGAAAACCCTCAGATAGTTGCACCGATTTTCCCGCATTGGGTTTTTCTGAGGGCATTGGTCCAAAAATAACGGTGTCATTTGGTGTGATTGTTTCTGTTTCCTTCAGTTGATGATCTCTAATATGTTGAGCATGCACTAGTGTTTATTTTCAGTGTTTACATTGTAAATAACTTGTTAAGTAACAGAACAAGTAGGTAGGAATAAATCAGTAAAGTGCATGTGGGGTTTCTAACTGGGAGGCTTAGAAACTTCAACACTAAACACCTCATTCCTTGGAAGATTGTCATCATTAAAATAGTCATTTGTTGAAAAGATGTCGTGTTTGAACTTTGAACTAATTGTCTCTAGAAAATATATTTATATTCCATCAACTAGAAGAATGTTTCCACTATACTAGTATGATGAAGTGGTGTTAGAAGCAATGTTGCTTGGATGTGGGAGCAGAAGTTGGAAACAGGAGCGGGGGAGTGACAATTTTCAAGCTTCTGGGCTGGGAGCGTTTTTTTATATAATATATATTTTTATATATTTTAATGCATATATGTCAACAAACGAATGTAGATAAGATAAGATAAGAAAATTTTATTAATGTCCAACAAATGATCATAATAGGTCAACTGGACTGTCGGTTACAATGATTACATCATGCCAAGCCGGTGGACCAAATGGTCCCCTTCAACATTTCTTTTGGGGCACTGTGGGGCGAATCAAATCTCTGAGTCGTAGAGCACTGTGGGGTGAATCAAAGTGTCCATGATGCTCATTTTGGACGAGATGCCCTGGAAATGGTGTCGGAAACACTGCCTCTTCAGAAGGGCTAGGGAGCCATACCCTTTGTTGATCTGAGGCTGAAGGGCTAGCCGCAGGCTGAAGCGAGGCCCTGAAAACTGAACTCCCAAATATGTATAGGTGCTGACAATCTCGATCTCTTCTCCTTTAAATAGGAAGTGGAAGTTCGAGGTTTTCTTGACTCCATTGAAGATAATCACTTTGGTTTTACCCAAGTTCACAGTTAGATGCCTCCGGTCACAAAAAGCTGCGAGAGCATCCAGCTGTCTCTGAAGGCCTTCTTGGGAGGAGGCAATAAGGGCAATATCGTCTGCAAAGAGGAGGATGGAAATCAGGACCTGGTGAAGAAGACACCCATCTGTAATAGTTTTTTAAAAAGCATAAAAACATGGATTAAACCATATAACATCAATCATCTAACAGTTATTATTTTCATGGACCACAGGTCCACAAGTTACAACATTTCGATTCTCATCATGTTGGGTGTGGAGCCTGATTATCTTCCTGATTCAGTGGTCTTGTTTCGGTTGTGTTTGGATCCCAATTCCTCACAGGGGGTGTGGGGAGGCTTCCCCCATCAGTGTTGTTGTAGGGGGGTCTAGGGGGACAACAACAGCGTTTGAGGCCTCCCCAAAAGGAAAATTTTGAGAAAATTGCCTTGTAAAATATTGTAATTTTGTATTCAATTTGGACTGTTCATTAGGCAGAAGATCTGACATTAGAAGTTATGTTAATTTAGGGTTTTTTTGCCTTAGATGACAACCCTCAGTTTGTATGAGGGAATTGTATTGCGACCGGGTATTATTCTATATCTATTCCTATCTTTTGCTAGCACTTGATCACAAGTTTTGACTCACACAATGTTATTTTCATGACATGGCATAATCTTGTAGAGATGCTTTCTTACACAAGTATATGAACTAGTGTAGGTTGTTTTACATTAGGAGCATGTAAAACGTGTTGTTTCGACCCTTTTCCTTCTCACTAGATTTATCACATACTTACAAGGGTATTGAGCGATTTTTTTTCTTCATTTATTTATTTATTTTTTCCATTTTTTATTTATTTAAAGCGAAGAAAAGTAATCTACTAGGGAGCGATTTTGTTTTGTTTTGTTTTTGTTTTTGTTTTTGTTTGTTCTATTATATATAAATTTTGCAAGAGTGCGATCCCAAAAATCGCTCCTTGGGTTGCTCCCAAATAGGAGAAATTTGGGAGCGCACTCCCTGAGTGCTTCCGTTAAGAGCACGCTTTGGGAGGCGAGCTAACAACGCTACACATTACTCATTGATGATAATATGCCACATTCCTTCACCATTTGAATGTGTCATTCACTTGTCATCGTCCGACATACCTCTTGAAGGAAGGTGGGCTACTAATTGACAAGCACTTTAACAATTTTGCAATCAAGTGCTTTTAATTAATGTTTTGGGCATTCTAACATGGATAAACGAGTGATTTGTATGATTTGACTGATTTTGACCGAAAATTTGTTCTCTCACCTTACCAAGAGGGTTAGTCTTTAGCCCTAGTCTAGTCACACTTCCTCCAAGGCATTAGGGTAATAGGTAGGGCATTGCTTACGAAACTAGGATTGAAGTAGCATGCCCATGACCTGTCCATACATAACATCTTTCATCATTCCCTTGATACCTTCTCGATCCTTCAGGTTAGTTGTCATTGATTCATTTGGATTTGGCACTCACACATCCACATCCTTGCATAGGGCCAAAAAACCTTTCCCTGGAGGTTGATGCAACCAAAAGAAAAGAAAAAGCATAAGATGGCCACAACAAAGGAAAAAGGAAAGTTAAAATGCAAAAGATGGTTGAGACATAACTAGCGTGAAGAAAAAATTCTAGCATGAACTCTACCCCCCTCATTAGCACTTGATGTTACATCTCATCATAAGGAACCCTTGCATGTCTCAACCATGATGAGCAAGAAATTGAATCTTTTTAAGGGGTAAAACAAATGCTATATCATAAAGAGCAAGCTTTGATCCTTGAGCTATGCACAATATAAAACACATTATCAAAAGGAAGTAAAAGGCGCACAAGAGGGATGGAAAAAGTAGGTCGAGGGAAGGCGTAACTCGCGCCTCCATGATTGCTCCCTCCATTACATCTATACACTAAGGATGTGGACCTCCATCAATGGGTCCGCTGGCCATGGCCCTTAGCCATGAAGTCATTCCCCTCTATTGCCACCTATTGTCACTAACACCTATGAATTAGATTGACCTTGGAAGTGCCAACTCCCCTTAGGGCCTAGAAGCACCTAATAGGGTTGATTACCTAGCCACCTCTATAAAGGTAGGGGACACTTCCATTGGATTTGGCCTAGTTAGATATTTGAGGGTGATCCTGGTTTGAAGTATTACCATTCACTTAACAATTAAGTATGGTCCACTTTGATGCATCTATGGTTATTGTCCCTAATGAATGTTTGCTTTCATTGGAGTTTAAGATGGTTTCACTAGGTGGTTTTGCATAGAGCAGTTGAGGCCTTGAGGTCACAATTTTCCAGTTATACTCCACATGGTCCCTAGGTCGTACTACACTTTTGTAGAGTGTGATGACTGTGTACATGCAATATTGCCCTTCTATAACAAAGTGTTGAGCACTTTGATGATCTCGACAATTGTTTGACACCTAGAGCACCCTTAGATGCTAGAACATTGAACTCACTTTTCTTGGCATTGAGGATACTTGATGTTGTACCCAATAGACCTAGCATGCCGCAAGGCTGGCTTTGATACTACTTGATGGGCATGGCTTGATCCAAAGCATTGATGATGATGATCATCCCTAGGATGATTAGGGGGGAGAATATTACCACATGGAGCTTCAACACTGGAGAGAGGGTACACTACGTTGTCTAGATGGCACCCATGAAGATGATGCAGGGCACCCAGAGTTGGATTTTGGACACATGGAGATGTTGTGAGGCTTGATTTGAAGACCCTTTCTCAAATTTTGCTTGATCATGGTGCTTATAGGCACATCCAACCCTTCCATTGCATTGTTGGAGCTTTTTTAGCCCTAAAAGGGCATGACATCAGGCTTAGAGTAGGCCTTATGGCTCACATGCGTGGGCAAATGTTGGCATATTTTAGTTTGTTGAGCTGTTGGGTTGGATTGTAACCCATTTGCTTTATGTTTACTCAAAATCAAAGTTGTTTAGGGGCTTTTAGTTAGATTAATGAAAGTGATTGACCTCCTATAAAAGGAGCATCACTGCATTCAATTGTTCATCATCACTTGTGTGGATTTTGGCCTCCTAAGAGAGAGTTTGACATAGCCTTTTCTACTCACTACTTGTGCAGATGTGATCGTTTGTGGAGATATTCCTATTGGAGATTAGTTTGTGTATTAGAGATGCCTTTTTGGGATTGAAAGAAGGCTATTTCTTGGAAAATTTGAGTCTTGTTGCATATCTTTTATGGTTTTTCATGTGATGAAATATTTCTAGAGTTTTTTTAATTGTACCTTGTCTAAATGCATATTTTAATTGTAAAATATTAGTGAATTATTGCATGTTTAATATAATTTCTTCTATTCAATTTCTCCCCTCATAAAAAGAAAGATAGGGTTTGAAAGAGAAAACTACGGTTTCCCCCTTGCTCCTTGCAAGAATTTGCTATCTCTTAAATTTAGCCCTAAGACTCCATCACCTAAGTAGGGAAAGACATTGGGATCCTTGTGGTGGTTAAGACTCATCAAATTTTTTATCTTTTTCTTCATTTTTATTTTCCCAAGCCATTTAAGGCAAATCGCTAGGGCTAGGGAAAGGGCTGATTTCAACTAGGGTTGCTTTAAGGGAAATTTTAGAGCTGTTTTGGCTTGTTTATCTTGATTGACCTCATATGCTCAAAATCAATCTTGTTCCATGGTGAAATTTGCGCTAGTAAGGCTGATGTCATTAACCCTAGGTAATTTATGCCTTGAGGAAATTCTAATCTTATACAAGGCTTCAACTTAGGGCTTATTTGAACGTTTTCCATCAACTTGTATTGATTTCATTATTAAGCAAACCTTTTCTTTATGCTTGCATGCTTAGTTACTCCTTTTTTGAGCTACTTCTTTGAAACCCTAGGTTATGAAGCATCTTTTTAAGGCTTTTTTTATGGTATGTTGTTCCTTTTACGTAGAGAATTATGGCTTAATCCATTGAAGAAGAATCTTGCTTAGCCTTTAGGCTTTGACATGTATCACCTTGAGCTAGTTGACTTAGAATATGCTTTAGGTGAGAAATTGGGAAGCTTCGTGTGTGGTGAAGTTGCACCAGAGCGCAGGAGGTGGAGTGCTTAGGTAATAGTGGCAATCCACTTCACTATTGCATCTTGGTCTGGCCTTTGCCTTGTGAGGCCTCTCACAAGGCGACAATGGTACCCAACTTTGACAAGTTTATCCATATTTGAAATGAGAGTATGAAGACCCAACTAGATATATTTGAGAGACCTTGAACACTACCGAGAAAGTTCAAATATAATGGCGGTGTGGGTTTGTGAATAACCAACACAAATTCACTCAAGGGAGCTGAAACATTGTCAAGAAAGTTCAAATACGACGACGGTGTGAGTTTGTGAATAGCCCACACAGATGTACTGGAAAAGTGGGTTTATAAATTCCTAGCTTTGCATAGAGTGGATGTGGCCAAAGTGGGCTTATGATTACCTAACCCAAGTAAATCTTGGAGTGAAGGTAATTGAGATTCAATGGGATTTGGTGGGTGGATATCATCTTCAAACAAATGATTGATCGTATATGAGACAAAGAAGTGTGAGGGTTTGTGGATACACCCATCTAAACATACGCTTAACCCTATGCATGATTCCCTTCCTTGAAAATGGACACGAGGCTAATAAGCGAGAGTCTTAGATCACTACCTTTTCTGTTAATGTTGAATATTGTACATCGAATGATAGAACATTTCTAAAATGCTATAGTTCTAATGTACATACAGTTTCACAGCTTGATATAGAAAGCCTTTGGAGGAGGTCTAGAAAAGGACTACACTGAAAATATGTTGTATTAAATATGTTAAAATAAGGGTAAATATCATAATTTTTAAGAAGAGGACGCACAAAAGATTGATACACTAAAAGAAACTTTAATCATATGTATAGTCATCAAGAGAAACAAATTCTATAGACTTGTTATTAGAAATTGCATCCAAGTAGTTAAGAGATACAATGAATCATTGCTAGTACTTGAGGAGTAGGCCTCATATCATAAATTGCCATATCAAATATAAAAGCACCAAACCCTAGAATATGAAGAATGTTGAGGTGGATTCATTACCTATGACGTTGCCATTGGAAACTGATACAACCCAATTTGCAAAGTACATTGTCATATGTGTATCGTTGGAATAGTCCATTTGGTCTAGCAAGAAGTAGTCTCCATAAAGTCTATAAGAGAAATCGTTGAGGGTGCTATGAAGGGTTTGAAACTCTATAGTAAAGATGATCTAAAAACTTTAGTTTTGTAGACCTTATGGCAAATGTAACTAGCCAGTAGTCTTGTAGATTAATTGAATAACCCAAAAATGCATGTCCCTAAACAAATCATTGATCATATACTTTGAAGTGGGCCTCCTAGGAAGCCCCAAGAATCAAGAAATGCTAAAGTTCCTTCATCTTACTTCCAAATAAGATGATATGAACACATTTGGATTAGCACTATAGTGAGCTCTTGAAGATGGGTGAAACCCTAGGTGAAATGAGATAATTGAAAGTGGCAACATGGCGGCACTTGGGGCAATAACGCCCTCCAAAAATATTTGTATCAAGTTGGAATAGAGGCTACAAAAGATTGTTGGTGCAAAAAAGTATTGACATAAATAGCCAAAATAGAGAACCCTCATGATGGGAACCAAAATTCCCGTAGTTAGGATAAGAAATGGATGCCAATGAAGAAAGCCATAAAGCAACCCAATAAATTCTCCAATTCAGTCTTCTTCTAATTGTAGAAAACCCTAGCAAGTTGGAGAATAAACCTTTGAAGAACAAGTGTGGCAACCTAGTATACACTTGCATAAGAGGGGATAAAACCCTTGCTAGTGTGCTTGATACATAATGATATAGCCTAAAAATATGTGTAAAAGAACCTTGTAGACTATATGTGAAACAATCTTGCAATAAAGAGGCAAAGGATGAAAGAACAACCCCACACAAGTGTCCACATTATTAGTACTTCAACCACAAAAGAGGGATGAAAGAACAACCCCACACAAGTGTGCACATTATTAGAAGTACTTCAATCACAAAAGAGAAATGTGAATCACTTGTAGAATGTGAAGCATGAAAGGAGGGATTGAATGAATAAGGAAGAGAAGGTTCACACTTACTATTTTGCCATGTTGAGATCACAAGTGGTAAGTGAGGATTGAATGGAACCAACCAACAAACCTTGATCCAACATAACATAAACCATGGAGATCACATAAGAAGTGAATCCATGAATGAGAGAGAGAGAGAGATAGATGATCACCGTACACTTAAGGAATCAATCACTATTGAATGAATATGTAATAGAAATCAGGCATGAGTTTTGTATTTAAGATTTACCATTGATTTTTGTAGGTATATTATGCTATGCCCATAACCTGGTAGTACAATAATAAATGCTTTGGGAATAATCGATAACCACCAGGGAAGATTAGACACCATTGATTCAATACAATTTAGTTTTGTTTTAAGTTTATCCAAGTGCCATTTTGCTGCCAACACGACACTACTCGAATCCAAATGGCGTGGCAATGAACTATTTCTTATTTATATGAGAGGTCATTTCTTCTAGAGTCTTGAATTTTTAGGCAACTTCTATATGAACAAATTGATCATATGCAATCTTGGGAAGCTTTTACCAATTGACAACTGATCCATATAACATTATATAAATTTGCCAATTATCCAAAAAGAAATATGCGTACCCCTCCAAATCTTTCTTGGTATCTTTAGTAACCCTGTTAGTTATTATCTCCCTATTACCAAAGGCAAACTTGTCTTGATATATACAAAAATCAATGTTTTCCTTTTAAATTTTCTTTGTATATCATGTCATGTGAAAATTGTGCCATGATTTTCTGGAGTCTTTGGTCATATCCCAACTTTTCTAGGGAAGCCTTCGTAATTTTTCCAAAAGAAATCAAGCATAAATGAAGTAGGATGGGAAATATAAATGTTGTTGTTAGTGGTAATTGTTGAAATATGTAACTAGGTTCGGTCTTCATAATCGCATATGTAATCATGATTTTATGTATGTAATGAAAAGAGCAAAATAAATTTATGATTTGTATTCTTGAGGCATGGGTTCCATGCTCATGGGAAATTTATTTTTAGGCCAAGCACCCATTGAGTGCTTCTAGGTTTGTCATAAAGTCAATTGAGTCATTGTCATGTTTTAAACACCCATTTGGGCATGTTACATATTGCAGAGAAAAATTTATTGAGTCAAAAGACCCTCCAAGACCTCGTCATGGCGCAAAGATCAAGTCGACCTACATGAAGTGACAAGTCAGCCCCAAGATAGCAGTTCGTACCCCTCACAAGCCTATAAATAAGAAGGAATTCAACCTCGTTTGTACACAAAAAAAAGCAAGCTCGATCTCCTCACGGTAGAAGTTAGAAAAGGACAAAGAAGAAGAAGAAGATCAAGATCGAAGTTTTTGGGAGTCTCTCTCTCTTTCTCTCTCTTTCGTTAGGGTTTCTACAGTTTCTTGGATAGACGAAACTCTGAAGCTGCATCGAAGTTGCAAGGTCGAAGCTGTGAAGCTGCAAGGTCGAAGCTGTGAAGTTGCAAGGTCGAAGCTGTGAAGCTGCCTCTAAATCGAAGTTGTGAAGTTGTTAGGTTGAAGCTGTGAAGTTGCTAGGTCGAAGTTACAGAAATTGTTGCTGGGGACAAAGTTGCTGGAGAAGTCGCTGGAAGGTCAAAGTTTGTTGTTGGATGCTGTGTAAGGAAAGCTCATCAACAAGGAAGGATGACTTGGTCTTGGAATTCGTCAATTGAAGTTCTATAAGAAGAGAAGGATATTGGTGGGTTTTCCTCTCAGTTGGAGAGGTTTTGGGCTTGGTTGATTGCGTATATCTTGTGTCCTATTCTCTCATTGTTCTTTATGATTTGGTAGTTGTTTGATGATAGAGAACACTAATAATAATAAGAAAAGAAGAAGTTAAAGTAAAAATACATCACAAGCAGTTATCAAAGTAAGAGAAATCACCTACACTTGTTGCCCCCTAGATTTCTCAACATGGTATCAAAGCTAAGGTGACTACATCAAGAAGGGCAACATGAAGAAGGATACTCTAGGGTCGAAGTATAAAGAGATCATCTTGGAAACATCAAGAGCATCAATCATCGAGAAGGACTAACCCTCTCATCATATTGAAAGGGAATAATTAAGAGCATCAAAGAAGACCTCAAAACCCTAGCTCATCCGAAGAAGGGTTCCACTCTTGAAGCGTTCTTAGGAAACTCACACATTCTACAACCATTATCATGAGGAAGGAAGAGCGAAGCACTTTTGGGTTTGTTTTTCTAGGCTATATTTTCCACACGTGCAAAGTATTAAGACATCCTTCTGCAACAACAAGTATCAAATTGCAACCACTATCAAGGATCAATTTCTGTGCCAAGAAAGGTCCCAACCCTAGCTGTACCTATTAAAACCTATTGAGATTCTGACTTTTTCACTCATGGATCTAATTCCTGATGATGAACCATGGAGGTTGGTTTGAAATGTCGAATACAACAAAAACCTAAATGCGATGAATCCGGAAGACAACAATACACAAATTATGGATCGCAGAAGTCTCAAATCAACAACCCTTAATGTTGTATATATTTTTGGAGATGTGTCAATTTGTATGCAGGATGTTGATGCAAATAAGGAGATGTCATGATGAAAGACCATCACAAAGGTATTTTTGATTTAATGTTCATTTTCTTTTTTTGAACAATATCTGGATGGGCTAATGCAGGGCTACCAAAGGGAGAGTTATAGATGTCATCTACAATTGACACTCATGTGGTAGGATGAAAGATCTTGAAGGAAACATGATGCGCAAAAGGTAGCAAGGTGTGAAGGAAAGGCTAGATATGGACTAATGGATCACTTTCGAATGAAAGAAAGGATTGCATGACTGACATGATTCATGAATGAAAGTGATGGATGGTCGATGCCCTATGAAGAAGTCCCAAAAAGATGAAGACTCTTGAATAAAGAAAAAGAAGCATATGACATTGAATGGAGGAGCTCTTCATGTAGTTGGTTGTCCCATGATCTCCACCTAAAGAGATGTTGGAAGCAAGTCCTTGGTTAAGAGGGAGCTTGGTCAAGTCCCTCATTAAGAGGGAGCTTAGGCGCATTCCTTTTATAGGAATGCGCATATCCTTTGTAATTGAGAGGGAGAGATAGACACATCATTCTTGTCTTCACTTGGGAAGATAGAATGGAGAATTGGGTAAGGATCTGGCATTTGATACTCTTTGAGGATGTGGTAGGGCGTCGAAGATAAGAGTAGTCGTAGGGGACCAATATTCTTTGAGGATTGGGAATCCAAGATACGAATAGTCCTAGTGGAACATACTCTAAGAGAACCCGTGTGGGGTATGTTCCAAGAGAGACAATGATGAGGGTGTCTATAAATCATTGATCTTGCCAGCATTGTGCTCTGATCTTGTGGAGAGATAAAGCTGTTAGTCAAGGCCTTGCTATGTGACAATGTTGGATGATATGATGTTATACAGATGGGTTACCAATCCGACTGTTCTTATGAGAATTCTTCAGATTGAGAATGTTCAAGTACCTTGTATGGATTATGAATACCTCCCTAATTAAGAGCGAGTGTTGAGATATGTAACTAGGTTTGACCATTCATAATGGCATATGTAATCATGATTTTATGTATTTAATGAAAAAAGAAAAATAAATTTATTATTTGTATTCTTGAGGCATGGGTTTCATGCTCAAGGGAAATTTATTTTTAGGTCAAGCACCCATTGAGTGCTTCTAGGTTTGTCATAAAGTCAATTGAGTCATTGTCATGTATTGAAGACCCATTTGGGCATGTTACATATTGTAAAGAAAAAATTATTGAGTCAAAATAGAGTCAAAAGACCCTCCAAGACCTCGTCATGGCACAAATATCAAGTCGACCGCAAGATAGCAATTCATACCCCTCACAACCCTATAAATAAGAAGGAATTCAACCTCATTTGTACACAAAAAAAAGCAAGTTCGATCTCCTCAAGGTAGACACTCGAAAAGGACAAAGAAGAATAAGAAGATCAAAATCGAAATTTTTGGGCCTCTCCCTCTCCCTCTTTCGTTAGGGTTTCTATAATTTCTAGGTTAGACGAAATTCTAAAGTTGCATTGAAGCTATGAAGCTGCAAGGTTGAAGCTGTGAAGCTGCCTCTAGATCGAAGCTGTGAAGTTGTTAGGTTGAAGCTGTTGAAGTTGCATGAAGGTCAAAATTGCGAAGCTGCTAGGTTGAAGTTGTTGACGCTGCTAGGTTTGAGTTGCAAAAATTGGCACTGGGGTTGAAGTTGCTGGAAGGTCTAAGTTTGTTGTTGGAAGCTGTGTAAGGAAAGCTCATCAAGAAGGATGACTTGTTCTTGGAGGGTCTTGGTCAAGGGTCATAGGTCTTGGAATTCGTCAATTGAAATTCTATAAGAAGAGAAGGATTCTGGTGGGTTTTCCTCTCAGTTGGAGAGGTTTTGGCCTTGGCTGATTGTATATATCTTGTGTTCTATTGTCTCATTGTTTTGGTAGCTGTTTGATGATAGAGAACACTAATAATAATAAGAAAAGAAGAAGTTAATCAAGTAAAGTAAAATTACATCACAAGTAGTTACCAAAGTAAGAGAAATCACCTACACTTGTTGTCCCCTAGATTTCTCAACAATAATTATCAAATTGCTCCAAGAATTATTGGGTACCCCCTAGTTGAACTTCCTCAATAACATAAACCATGTACCTTAGGATAGTATGAGTGGAAAAATAACTCATAAGCTTGACCGTCATCCATACAATTCCCTTGAAGGGATGTATTTCATATTTTATTGCAAGGGTAATGCAAACACTTGCAAGGTACTTATACCACAAATTCACCACAACAATTAGATTGTGGATTTTGTTGTATTCATGTGCTTCCTCATGAATGTAATGATTAGTGGCACTAGGAAGACTAAACCTTGAATTAATGGATGGCAGATTGAAAAAAATGTGGTTCATGCTTGTTTTCAATGAAGGGATAAACTTGGTGTGGAAATTTTAATGTTCAGTGCACTAGTGCACCCATTTCTTGTAGTTGAAGACCTTTAAGACACATGGTTTGCATTCATTCCAAGATCCACTACCAATATTTTGAGGCCTTGTAGAAATATTCTCAAAACTCATAGTCTGCATTGATAACTTCTGAGTTCTTTTCAATATCTTCCATGAATCGCTGCCCCCTTGATGACATGACATCAATTGATAGTGGAGAAGGAACATGTTGATAACTTTGTGAAAGTAGTGAAGACTATAATTTTAGATCAACAACAATGATAGGATAACAGAAATGCAACAACATTGGCAGATCATCTCAATTTCTCGAAATCCATATTTTGAAAAGCTTTGTCAAAGAACCACGCTACTTTTTGTTAAATTTCCATAAAACTTTGCAACTACTTGGTGAATAACTAAAAACATGGCAACCAATACTGAAACCAAATTTACTTTCACCAAGATACATAGTTTCTTAACTGATAAGCAGTGGGATTTAAACATAGAGATAAAAACAC
This sequence comes from Pinus tabuliformis, assembly GCA_031772625.1. Lineage (NCBI taxonomy): Eukaryota > Viridiplantae > Streptophyta > Pinopsida > Pinales > Pinaceae > Pinus > Pinus tabuliformis. The sequence goes on from CM062807.1 coordinate 424,573,394, forward strand.
AATTACACAAATTAACACACTTGATTTCTCTGGAAACCCAAATGGGGAAACCTACTTCTTTGTTGTAATATTTTATTGATAGAGCTTGAGCAATTGCATCTCTTACAAGGCAATTTGTCTCTCTGAGAAGACACTTGTTCTCCTGCCAAAATAGCTTGGACTCACCCTGCAAACACTTGATCCCCTACTCCTAATCCTTTGCACACTAGCAACCCTATTTCCCAATGCACTAGCCTTTCTCCTAGTGCACAAAATCTCTGATTTTGTAGCGCACTAGGCTCCTATTTTTGTGCGCACTTGGACTCCTATTTTGTAGTGCAAATTTGCTTAGTAAAATCGTGTGATCTTGCTCCCCAAGGCTATGCACACCACAAACAAAGAGATCTCACAAAAACTTGTACATTCAACAATGAATAATACATGTGCCTTCTCATGAAATCCAACTGGGAAAACCTACTTCTTTGTTGTAATATTTTATTGATAGAACTTGAGTAATTGCATCTCTTACAAGGCAATTTGTCTCTCTGAGAACACACTTGTTCTCCTGCTAAAATAGCTTGGACTCACCTTGCAAACACCTAATCCCCTGCTCCTAATCCTTTGCGCACTAACAACCCTATTTCCCAACGCACTAGCCTTTCTCCTTGCACACAAAATTTGTGATTTTGTAGCGCACTAGGCTCCTACTTTTGTGTGCAATTGGCCTCCTATTTTGTAGTGCAAATTTGCTCAATAAAATCCTGTGCTCTTGCTCGTCAAGGCTACGCACACCACAAACAAAGAGATCTCACAAAAACTTGTGCATTCAATAACGAATAATACATGTGCCTTCTTCCTTTATAGATTCGATCCATGCTAAATTAGGCAAGTCCAAATTTAGAACTTGAGTTGTGATTGACAAGGTAACTTAGTCGAACTTGTTCTCTCTCCAATCATAACTGGAGTCACAACTTGTCCTTTCTTCAATCAATGAATGAAGTCCCAACTCATCCTATCTAAACTTGAACTGCCACCCAATCCTATAGTTAAATTGAAGAAGGGTTCACGTAACTGATCCTCCAACATTGACCCAACTCCTATTCACTGCGCACAACCAACCTCCTAAGTTCTAGCGCACTTGTGATCTTCTAAAACTTATGACATAATCTTCGTGCTCTCTACAATCAAGGCTCCTTTCACAAACTTGTGAGTTGTCTTGTCACTCAAACCTTGCGCCTAAGTTGCACGATACGGGGAAACGAGTACGAGTTTCTAAAACTGGTATGGGTAAGAAACCTAACCCCCCCAAATTTTGGAAATAGGGAAGCGCGATATATATATATATATATATATATATATATATATATATATATCTGAGGATGTTTAAGAAATGTTATGTGAAATCATAAACTATACATGATACATTATAATTTATTACATTTAACGTTTAAACATTATGATTAAATTGTCCAATGTCAATGCATAAACTATAAGTCTCTAAATTTACATCACGTTTACTCATGAATGATCACATAATGAAAATAACAATATCGGAATATCCAAAATCAACCTTTGTTATATATATATATATTAGGACATTTAAGAAATGTTATGTGCAATCATAAAGCATACATGATACATTATAATTTATTACATTTAACATTTAAACATTATGATTAAATTGTCCAATGTCAATGCATAAACTATAAGTCTCTAAATTTACATCACATTTACTCATGAATGATCACATAATGAAAATAACAATATCGGAATATCCAAAATCAACGATTGTTATATATCCAAATCTCAAATTCAACCTTTATTATATATATGAGGCTGCAAGTACAATATAGACTATGAGGCTATAAGTACTATAAAGACTAAGGACTAATCCTCATAAAAAAATAGAAGCAAAAGCATGCTCAATAGTGGATGGTGGAGCTGAAGAAGATCATTGGCCAATTCCACTTCTAGACTCTTGGCCCTCAATATTCAGGGCAACAAGACAAAGCTCCAAATCAGGACTTTATGGATCCACATCCCATTCTTTTAGAAGGACCACTGCTATGTTCTGGATGCCTACGAGATGCAAGGCGAAGGTTAGAGTGCACATAAACAAGATCCTCTGCCTTCTGTGAGCCTAACTAGTTATGCTTCATAGAATGAATAAAATCATAGTTGCTCCAATTTTTTTCTGTTGATGAGGAGATTGCCACTTGTGAAAGAACACAAATGACAAGGTTTTTCAAATGTACACCATTTACTCCATGACAAATCCACCACCTAACTGGATTCATGGTGCTTCTCTCCTCCAAAGTTGATATATCTTAATAATCATCTAATCTTGCAACAAAACTGGCAAATTTTTCCTTCACCTCCCTGTGTAGATGAGCTGGAATCATTCTCATAAGGGTTTTTTTCACCCCATTAGCCACCTCTCTATCCTTATGGGGTGCCTTCCTCTTCCCATTGCTTTGAACAATAAGCCCCTCGTCATAAAATTTGGGGTTCAAGGCATGTGCTAAAGTGTGTAATGGAGTGTTGAAATTGTTCCACCTATCAACAATGATTTTCTTGACTAAATAAACAAAGTGATCATCAACAAACAAAAAATATGGAGACTCTTGTGAAATGATTTCCATAGTTTTCTCAACCATGGTATTCATACCATCATATACCTCTCCTAAGAAAGGTTGGCCAATGTCAGCATTCCGAAGAAGCTCAAATGCAAGGATTGTGAACTTTAGTAAGAAATCTATCTTGCTCTACCACTCCTCATCATGGCATAATCTACACACCATATATCCCTGCTTTGAATCTGCCCGTCAACACTTAGCCCAAAGTTGTCTTACCACCATAGAAACTAATGCTTGCTTAACCTCAACAAGGTAGCGCAACATTAGGAAGTTTGAGGCACATCTTGTCTCAACGACTTTTAATAACTCCAATTTGGAGTACTCTCGAAATATTGCTTGAAATTGGTGGTGGTTGGTGATGAATTTAACAATTTCCCTTGCTTCCCCTATGATTTCCTTTATCCGTGGAACTTTATTGTCGATCTCCTCTAAAGATCAAATGCAGATTATGGACAATTCATGGTGTCCAAAAGATGTGGTCATACCTCCCCTCAATAATTAAACCTGCAACTTTGCAAACTGCATTATCTGTGATAAATTGCACTACCCTATCAGGTCCTATTTGTTGAATAGATTTTATAATAACACACTATTTTAAAAGTCGGCTGAGTCGAATCCGATTCGGCCGAGTTGATCCTAGCCACTAAATTTTTTTATGACCCGGCAGAAATACTAGTTCGGGAGGCCGAGTCATGACTGACTCGGCCGAGTTATTGCATGACTCGGTCAACCTGACTGTTTCCCCATCTACTCGCCCGAGTCATTAGATCTGGCCAGTCACCCAAAAAAATAGCGATTTTTCTAATTTTTTTTTAACTTTTTAACATTTAGCTGATTGTTGGGGACTCCAAGTTGTTTTAACTTTTAACTGAATTTATAGGACTGAATTTTATGAGTGGGTTGCCAACTATACTTCCACGGGCTTGTAACGTGAAGAAATTGGATTTACAATTTACTCTTTTAAGCACAGAAAATCATTGCGAGTTACATCGTCTCTGCACTAATCTTGAAGTTCTAGAGGTACATCTCTGATATTCAATACTATTTACTGATTTTGAGTATCATTTTCTATGTTTATTGTCTGAGATGTCCAGGATATGGTAGTTTTCCAGCCTGGAAAGATGTTTGAAACATGGAAATGGGAACACCTTAAAATCACATATAAAATGCATTACAAAGCTGGGAGACATTTCTAGATCTTTTGGACTATACTTTTTGAACATTTTTGTCAAACTTACCATATTGTTGTGTGCAGTGCACAGTGAAAAGGAAAGCTACTCAAGATAAATGCTAAACAATAGAAAAGCTTAGAGCTGAAAATTAATCTTTATATTTAGAAAACATAGGCCAAAGCAAAACTATATACAAAGATATATCATTCTATCTTTACATTACTTTGTTGTTTATCTAGGAATTTTGGAATGCCCATTTTGAAGCCTTTCCCTTTGCCCCTATAGGGTACTTTTCAATTTCCTTCAAACCTGGTCAATTTATAGCCACATAAGAGAGTGGGGACACAATTATTAAGCTTTCACCTACCATGTTTTTTGAGTTAGTGAATAGCTTTATGAATGTAAGTTTTAATGAGGTTGCATTAGCACTTGTCATCAAATAGTTTCCTGGAGGCAAGGATGATCCTTTCTTTTCTGTCTGTTACCCCCTTATATACCATGAGAATTATATCAAATTGAAGACCCTACTTGTGCAGGTTGCACTAGGAGAATGTGTGCTTCTATGTTGGTTTGATGCATATTTTTCATCAAACATCACCTTGTGGCATCATCATTTTTTATGGAGACCTATATCTAGCATGTGAAGGAGTTTATTAAGGATTTTGCTTAGCATCGCACACATTTGATTGACCCTGTTGCTACACAAACTAGCAGGTCTTGTAAAGAGGAAAAATATAGAGGGCACAACAACACCCTTGGAAACATGAATGAAAATCTTTAAAATTATGTTTTTTTATAAAAATAAATAAATATTTAATGTATTTTTTACAACGACCGAGTCATTGAAATCGAACCGGCCGAGTCGATACCGAGTTGGAGTCGGAGTCGGAGTCGACCCTCGACCGAGTCGAAGTTTTAAAACATTGTAATAACATCAACAATGAAATGTGCATCTTTTACCTCTCTTGAGTAGTCTTTTGCCTTTAAAAAGATTGCTCCTTTTGGTGGAGTGGCAATGGTATTTATCAATTGTTTGCAGCTTGTATCTGTCCATCCATCTGAGACTATGGTAACCCCAAAGCTACTGCTGAAAGAACGAATTGGTGATAAGATATCATCCACAAGCTCCTCATTTTTTAGAAGCTGAGTTTTGACTTTCTCATAGTTGGGCCCCTTGTACCCTTGAGGAGATTTGTTAATTGCCCTTATCATATCTTGCCAGTAAGGAGAGCGAACAACATTGAATGGGTTACCACATGCATAGAGCCACTCTGGAATCAACTTCTTCTCTCGCTTGCACATTCACCATTTTAGCAATTTTGCTATCCTGAATTGAAGCAGATGCCCCTCTGGTATTTTTGGATGGTGGTTGTTCTTGTTGTTGAGTGGCTCTCCTCTTCCTTGCTTCAACTACAATCCTTGGCTCAATGTTTGGTGGAGCTTGAGGAGTAGCTTGACTAAGCTCTTCATGCCTTCTTTTAATTCCATCTGCCTCATCTTGCTCTCTTTGATATGCCCTCCTCACCAATGGGTCTGTTGTTTTTGTGCAATCTGCAATCCCCTGTCCTCCATGCAAAAGATGTGCCTTCACTCTTGGGTATGAGCCCTTGTGCGAATTACTGCAAAGATTACATCGCCATTCCCATGAGCCACTGCCTCCACATTTTTTAAGCTTTTGAACATGCCTCCAAATAGGATAATATTCAGCCCTTGGGTTGGACTTGGGGCTTGAACTTGCACCTTGGTTGGAAGTTATTGCTGCAAAAAAAAAAAAAAAAAATTAAAAAAACAAATCTGTAAAGAAAAACGTTTTTCATATTTTTGGAAGCATAAACCCTCGAAAAATAGAAGAAATAGTGAGAAAAAACTAAGAAAATGAATGCTTCTTACCCAAATTATTTTTTTTTAGCTGAAGCTACTCCAAAATGCCACAAAAGACAAGAAATATGGCTATAACTGAGCCAAAAACCAAGAATGTTGTCACTGAAAGCTCTACACTGTAAATCTGCTTGTGAGATCTCTTTCTCTTGCTGCTGAAATCTCCTTTGCTCACCGTTGAAAACGCCCTAACTGAAGCCACTGCTCTCTTCCTCTTTTCTCCTTGCTAAAATCGTTCGTCTCCAAGTGAAACAACTTGCTCAATTCGTGTGATGAGGGAATGAAGCGAGAGTCTTTTTATAACTTGCGAGAGCCATTTTTAAGCATCCAAAAGATATTTTATTCGCCAAAAAAAATACGAAAAAACCACCTCTTAAAGATGGGAATGCGGTCGTATGACTTGGAAACACATTTCAAGCTGTACTGGGCCACGTTTCTTGCACGTGAAACGTGGCAGTACGGCCTCAAACGCGTTTCTAGGTTGTACCAAACATGTTTCCATGTTTCCTTCGAACTCTCTTTATAATCCTAGTTTGAACATGCAATGAGACCTAGTTCAAATTTAGAACTCGGGTTTTGATTGACGAGTTAATTGGGAGTTCTTCTCGTCCTTTCTCCAATCAACACTAGAGCTATTCACTTGTTCGCTCTGCAATCAACACTGGAGATTAACTCATCTAAATGAGCTTGTAACTGCGACCTTCTTCTGTACTCAAGCTGATGACGACTCCTCTTTAACTGAAGCTCCAACTCTATGCATGGTAACTTGATGATTATTCCAGAAAACTAGAAATAACTCATCTTAACTGAAGTCTAACTCATGAGGACAATTCGAGGCCTTCACTGGCTAAAGAACAAACCAAAAGACCCTGCTTGCTACATTTTCAACACTCCCTCTTGGCGAGGAAATTACTTCTGGAAGAACCTCTTCCCCTTGGACTAGTTTTTAACACCACCATGATATCCGCTGTTGCAGTTGCTCCCTCTGAACTAGAAGACTTCCCTGCTTCCTGCTGTGGAATTTGATCCGAAGACCTGTTTCTTCCAACCATGCTCCTGTGATCCGAGACTATCACCTCAATCTAAGTGCCATGTACACCTGTGTATCTCTGTATCTGTTTACTCTACCTAAATGTGGTACTGGGGGATCCAACTCTCTCTTGACCACCCTAAACAACTCGTCTGCCCACTTGGCTTGAGCTCTCCATATACTGGGATTCATTGATCGAGTGGATGCCTCCAGTCGCCCTGGTATCTTCTCCTCATAATCCTGCTGGTCGGCTCGCTTGCCAACTAGCCGAGACTCAACCATGATACTGGATGAGGCTCCTTCTTGGGAGCTCTAATCTACTCTTGCTCTAAGGACTCCCTTAAGCTTTGCTCTCCTCAACCCACATGTCTCTACTCTGCACACTTTCGACCTTGCTGCTCAACATTGTGCCTGTCTCAACCTGTAGTAGGTACGAATTCCTCTTCCTTACACTTATATGCTTCTTGCATCTGGAAGCTAAATGCTTAAGGTAGGCCCTACTTCTGCCGAAGATGACATCATAACCCTTGTCCTGAATGATAGCCACTAAAACAAGGTTCTGCTTTAGGGATGGAACATAGAAGAAATATCTGAGTGTTGAGAAATCTTGGGCATTGACATTAGATGATTTCTCTTCTTTAGATAACTGCGTGTGAATGCTTTTTACTTCTTAGATTAAGATCTTTTTTACTTAGATTATTATAGTGTTCTTATGTTAATTTTAGACAACAATGGAATGTTCTATGCTTAAGAGCAATTTTACTTCAATTTCTTTATTAGCCCAATATCAATATCCAGTTCAACAATCACATTAACATGATAGTAAAATGCAGATAGAACATAAACATAAACAGTAGAACACAAGCCAAGATAGGAGGACACAAGATGTGGCACCAGCTAGGTACAAACCCCAATGTGGGGAAACCCTTGATCATTTCTTCATATATTCTTCAATAGTTTAGCAGAGAGTACAATTTACAAATCTGATAATTTATAACAGCAGCAAAAGAGCCCTAACCAGAAAAGTCAACGTTGGTCAATAGTGCAGATTTGATCCTCATCAAATTGTTCAACTTCAGTGAACTTCGGCCTCCAAACACCAAGATGAATCAACCCTCAAAACAGTGCAAACAGTCAAAATTTGGTCAAACAGTCAACCTGCGGTCAACCCTAGCTGCAGTGAACGCTGGTCAAAGTCAACGATTTGCCTTGATTTCTGTGCCCAAAAATGTGGCCTGCTGGGACCGAATTTCTCCACCAAAAATTGTAGTCGAAGAGGTCAACGCATGGTCAAACTGTCCCAGAATTTCAGTCAATGCCCAAAACAGAAATTTCGCCTTCTTTCCTTCGCACGTGTGGAGAGAGAATGCTGCCCAAAAAATGTGTACCCAATCAATGAGGGGAGAGAGAGAGAGATGGGTGAAGATGAGTGTGTCTAAATGAGGCTAAGGCATCATGAATTTATAGCAAACGTTGAGGATGAATAGATGTGATTGTTGGGCTTCTGAGCCTACATAAGTTTGCTAGCCGACTTTGACAATTTGTCCATAATAAAAATAAATTCATAACTTCATTTGTACATGTCGGAATCGGATGATCTCTAGATCAATCCTACACCTCTCAGAGAGAGAAATCCAAGAAAAATATCAACTGTCATAAATAAGATAACCCATGTGGAGATTGGCCCTAGTTGCCAATTTTAACACTCCCTCTCAACTAGGGAGAACTCTATCAGCTAATGTATCTACTAGTTTGTACGATCTCTGCCATCAATGCGCTTCTCTACATTGCCCTGCTCTGCTCTACTGAACTATGAAGAAGAAGAAGTGATCGAGAATGTATCATACCATTTTCTACTAACCCGAAGTCAGTCCCAAATAAAAGAGTGTGACTCATACCACTCTAACTCACCCGAAATCAGTTTCCATTGATCCCAGATCAGTATCGGTCATCCTAGCATAGGGAGTACGGTAGTACACGATGCGTCCATCGGTAGTACTATGGTCCCTATCTTTATTTCCCTACTAATTGGCCAAATGAGAGGTACTTCCCATGAGTCCCATACTGCATGAGTGGGATGTCTTAGCAGAAAAAGGATGAACAACTCATCCTGCCTACATTTCGCCAAGGGGTATCACAAGGGAAGGCTGAACCATTCACCTTGTACACAACAAACCACTAGGGGAAGGCTGAACCACTCACCCTATGATTGCTCACTGTTCCAAGAACTACCCCAAGCCCCTCGGAGCTCCAAGAGCTCAATGTCCATCTCATACAGGACCCTCATAAGAGGGTCTCTCCATGACTCCAAGTCGTTCTCGGAAGGCCAAGAATTTGACCTTCCTAGGGGCTTTGTTAGAATATCGACAACCTGCTCATCAATCCCAATGTGATGGAGCCTTATTGCTCCTTGCCCATTGTCCCGAATAAGGTGGTACTTGATATCTATATGCTTGGAGCGATCATGAAACATGGGATTCTCTGATAATCAGATCCCATTTTGGCTATCGCAGAGGATCACGGTGGTATCCAACACATGTCCAAACAGCTCATTGAAGAGCCTCCTCCTCTAGACAGCTTCACATGAAGTCATACTAGCAGCTATGTATTCGGCCTCGACGGTGCTCAAGGCAACCGATTTCTTCTTCCTGCTCATCTAGGATATTGAAGTAGAACCTAAAGAAAAACAACATCCAAAAGTGCTCTTGCGATCCACCACACTGCCAGCCCAATCAACATCAGAATAACCATGCAACCTCACATTTCCGGCAGTGTATCTCAGTCCATGAGTGATTGTGCCCCGAATATATCTCAGAAGATTCTTGGCAGCGATCCAATGTATATGATGAGACTCAACCTTGTATTGGCTCAATGTGTTAACTGCAAAACATGTCTGGATGGGAGTTCACCAAGAACATCAGTGCTCTTTTATTTTGACGATACTCAGAAGCATTTTCCAATTCAGGTCCAACAACACTACTGTTGGCATTATGGTTCAAGTGTTGTCCTTGATGGCAACTCACTCAGTGGATGGTACAGGTGCTCAAAGGTTAGTACAGGTGATGGCAACTTAATCAGAAGATAGATCTCAGTACAGCATGGCAAGAAAGCTCATACACGCTGTTTCGTTAAGCCCAAGTCGCGTGTACACGCAAGTTCGATTCAGAAAAAGCGCGTGTATGTGGAAAGGTTCCTTTGGTTCATGGTGGTTAGACCTTGGAAGTTGTGCCTATGATTTCGGACCATTATGTCTCGACGGGCGTGTCGATCCCTAGTTTTAAAGTTGATGGTATTGTGTTACTATGGTTTTGGCTCTTGGTATTGAGAAAGGCCTAAGGCTATATAAGGAGAAGAAGATCATTAGGCAAAGATCATCTTTCGACAAGGCATGAATATCTAAGAGAGAAAGAGATCTGATATGCAGGTTCTGAGTTGGTTGATCTGAGCTAAGGAGAGATCTCATCGGTTGATGGAGAACTAGATCTAAGGAGAGATCGGGATCAAATGGTTTGAAATGCACTATCATGTTATGGTTGATTATGCGTATTTCTAGATCTGCATATTGTCGCAATGTTACGTTCTGAGTCTAACTAATATCTGGTACAGCTGCAAGTTGAGAAAGTTTATTTTTAGATCTGTACGCAGGTTGGCTTCGGTAAAAGCGCGTGTATACGCGGTTTCTGCTCATTAAAGTAGCGTATATCTTTTGAAGCTTGATTTGGGTTTACAGTGGGATCTGACTGTTATTACAGAGTTCTGTAGTCTGCTCTGTGTTCTGGTAACTGGTGATTGACAGGGTTCAGTGGTTCAGTGATTCAAAGTTGGTTGTTTTATGCTTCAATGATCTGTTGTGAAAATTGAATGAATTGTGGTCTTCAGATTGTAATGTTGTGCTTCAGGAATATCCAAGTCTGAAAATGTATGAAAAGTGATACCTGGAAGAAGGAAGATTGTAGGTCAGCACCTACGTACTAGTATCTTGGCTAGTACAAAAGCAAAAGGGGGTTGGAGCTCCCTTCCAAGGAAGTTTGGAGAACGAGAGAAGGTTGAAGCCTTCTGCAGGTTGTAGCCTGCGTACTGGTATAAGGCTGCACCAGTACAAAAGATTGTAAACTGAAGTTTCATATTAAGAAAGATAGAGACAACTTGCAGCAGGTGGTTTTCACCCACATTGGGTTTCCACCTTATATCTTGGTGTTCATGTGTGTGGCTTTTTATCTGTTCTGTTATACTGCACATGTTTACTGTTAATATGATGAATAATGTCCTGATGCACTTAATTGAAGAATAAGCCAACTAAATTGTGAGTTTTCTGCTTATACGCTGTTTTACTTCGTCACAGTAGCGTGTACACGCTGGTTCACTTAACTGAAGTAGCGTATATGTTTTGGGCATTTGAAAAGTTTGATTAATCTGATAATACTGATTCACCCCCCCTCTCAGTATTATTTCCAACAATTGGTATCAGAGCAGGTCCTTCAGAGAAGCTTGATCGCTTGAAGGAAGATCATTCATCATGAGCAACTACGAGAAAGAAGCATCAATCAGGCCACCGGTTTTTGATGGAACAAATTTCAATTATTGGAAGGTAAGAGTTACTGCATATCTTCAATCTCTTGGTACAGAAGTTTGGGACATTGTAGAAAAAGGCTATGCTTTTCCTTCAGCTACTCCTACAGATCCAGATGAAAAAAAGGCATATGAAACAAATGCAAAAGCAGTCGCTACCCTATTAGGAAGTATATCTCAAACAGAATTCATGAAGGTCATGCACTTCAAATCAGCAAAAGAAATATGGGACAAAATGATCACTAGCTATGAAGGAGATGAACAGGTAAAGGAAGCTAAACTTCAAACACTCAGGATTCAATATGAGACTCTCAGGATGTATAATGATGAAAGTGTGGCTAATTATTTTCTCCGGGTAGATGAGATTGTTAATTGTATGAAAAACTTGGGTGAAGAAATAAGAGAAACTATAGTAGTTCAAAAGGTTCTAAGATCTTTATCCCCCAAGTTTGAATCTAAAGTATCTGCAATAGAAGAAAAAGAAAATCTCCGTGTTCTCACTATGTCTCAGCTACATGGAATTCTAACCGCTTATGAAATGAGAAAGGGAGGTCCATCTGACAGAAGGGAAGCTGCTTTTAAGGCATCAGGAAAAGAAGATTACTATGAAGCAAGCCATGTTCCAGAAGAAGAGGAAGAAGAATCAAATTTTGTCAGAAATCTTCAAAGGGGTTCTGGAAGGTTCAGAGGTAAGCTACCTTTCAAATGTTTTGCTTGTGGGAAAGTAGGTCATTATGCTGCAAAATGTCCTTATAAGGATAAAGGAAAAGAACCTGCTAGATGGAACAAGAAACAAAGTGCAAATAGGAAAAGCTACTACACCCATGAAGATAGTGATGGCTTATCAAACAGTGATGAAGATGAACAAGGTAATAAATATAAGCTGTTAATGGCATTTGAAGATGATGATTATGAGGATGCTATAGATGTGGATAATCTCTATAATGAAATCACTAGACTCAAGAGAAGCATAGAAGAAAGGAATGTGATTATTGATACATTGCAATTTCAAATTGATGAAAAGGAAAAACATCTTGAAAAACTAGAAGGTGAAATTGTTGGTCTCAGAAAAGAAATTGAGAAAACAAAAACTATTAATCTTAAATTTGTCAAAGGATCTGAAACCTTGGATGAGATTATTAGTGTGCAGCGGTCTTCTCTAAACAAAACAGGTTTGGGCTATAATGGAGAAACCTCTCAAGCATCCACCTCAAAAAGTTATCTTGATGCAGCAAGAGGAAATGAGCGGAAGAACAATGAAGATAATCAGGTAAAGCAGGGACGAGTTACAAACAAAAACTATCAGGGACAATCCTCCTTAAGGATGAACAAAAGCTACAACCAACCACAGGTAAAATCTTCTCAGTTTGGCTCAAGAATAGATGAAAATAGAAATTACAATCAGTTGGCTGGTAGATTCAATAACCGCAGAAGCTTCTTCAATGGACAATGCTTTTCTTGCCACAACTTTGGTCACAGAGCAGCTCAATGTGTTGCATATAAAACAATCATGACTAGGGAAGCTCAAAAACAAAGAAGTATGACAGGGATTACAAAAAGGACCTATAACAACTTTTCGGTGCTTGAAAATGAAGTTGAATGTTCTATTTGCAATAATTTTGGTCATAAAGACTCTGAATGCAGGAGCAGGTTTCAGGAGAAAAAGGAACAAGCCACAAGCACCAAAACATGGAGAATAAAGGAACCTCAAACAGAAAGATGTGGGATAGCATTTTATGCAGAAGGACAGGAAAATCTATGGTACATTGACAGTGGATGTTCGAAACATATGACAGGTGATAAAGAAAAACTTGAATCTTATTCTACTTTAGAAAAGGGAAAGAAAGTCTCTTTTGGAAATGATACTCCTGCTACTATAAAAGGAAAAGGTATTGCTCCTTTAAAAGAAAAGGTCAAGGCTGGAAATGTTTTGTATGTTGATGGATTGAAACATAATCTTCTAAGTGTCAGCCAGATGTGTGATCAAAAAACAGAGGTTATTTTCAGATCGAATGGATGTCTTGTTCGTGATCTTGATACAGGTAAAACAGTTCTCAAAGGCAAAAGAACTCCAAATAATCTGTACATATTTGAAGAAGAACAACAACAATGCTATCTTAGCAAGGATGAAGAGCACTGGTTATGGCATCGAAGGTTGGGACATCTAAGCTTCTCACAAATAAGGAAAGCATGCAAATATCAGGCAGTTCGCGATCTTCCAGATATCAAAATTCCAGACAACACCATATGCAAATCTTGTCAGTTTGGAAAGCAGACCAGAACTAACTTTCCAGAGAAGGAAGGGTCAGCTAGCTTGCCTCTTGAGCTAGTCCATACAGATGTATGTGGTCCATTTAGGAAAAGGTCACCTCGAGGAGAAGAATATCTGATATTATTCATTGATGATTTCTCAAGGTTTGTTTGGTTAGGGCTTATGAAGCACAAAGATGAAGCATTCGAAAAATTCAAATCCTTCAAAGCATTGGCCGAAAATGAATCAGGACACAAAATCAAGTGCCTCAGATCTGACAGAGGTGGGGAGTTCACATCAAATGAATTTTTTGATTTCTGCGATGAACATGGGATAAGAAGAGAATTCTCTACAGCTAGAACTCCTCAGCAAAATGGGGTTGTGGAAAGAATGAACAGAACTATCCAACAAATGGCTCGTGCTATGCTCGATGAATCAGGTACTCCTGCAACCTTCTGGGGAGAAGCCGCACATGCTGCTGTTATCATTCTTAACAAAACAAATGTCCGAGTAAACAGCACTCAAACACCTCATGAGCTTTGGAGTGGTAAAACTCCTTCCGTGAAGCATTTCAAAATCTTTGGGAGCAAATGTTATATTAAGAACACTGATGAGCAACTTGGCAAACTTGAACCTAGAGCAGATGAGGGCATTCTTCTTGGTTATTCTCCACATAGCAAAGCATACAAGTGCTACAATAAAAGACTTGGCAGAATTGTTGACAGTATTGATATAGTGGTTGATGAGAAGGGATATATTCCTAGGCAAGTTCATCATGAAGAAGATGAAGGTTACTCTCAAAGGCGAAATGATGAAGAAGAAGAACCTCAAGAAGAAGAAGAATCTCAAGAAGAACCAGAGGAGCAGACAAGAATAGAAGAGAAGACTCCATCCAGATATGTCCAAAAGAATCATCCAGAAACTCAGATTGTGGGGCAGAAAGAAGCAGGAGTACAAACAAGAAGGACACTTGCAGAAGCTTCAAGCTACTTGGCTCTACTCTCCTCCATTGAACCACAAAATGTGAAAGAAGCATGCAAAGATGAATGTTGGGTCAAAGCAATGGATGAAGAACTTGAGCAAATCGAAAGGAACAACACTTGGGAATTGGTTCCTAGACCAAAAGATAAAAATGTAATAGGAACAAAATGGGTCTTCAAGAATAAGTTAAATGAAAATGGAGAAGTAATTAGAAACAAGGCCAGACTTGTTTGTAAAGGGTATGCACAGCAAGAAGGAATAGATTTTGAAGAGACCTTTGCTCCTGTGGCAAGACTAGAGGCCATCCGAATGTTCCTTGCTCTCTCAAGCTTTCAAAACTTCAAGGTATTTCAAATGGACGTGAAATCAGCCTTCCTGAATGGAGACTTAGAAGAAGAAGTATATATTGAGCAGCCAGATGGGTTCATTCTTGGGAATGATCCAAACCTTGTATGCAGATTGAAAAAGGCTCTCTATGGGCTCAAACAAGCCCCAAGGGCTTGGTACTATCGGTTGGACAAATATCTTCACCAACAAGGCTTTTCAAAAGGATCAGCAGATAGCAATCTCTATATAAAAGTTGAAAATAACAAATTGCTAATTCTTGTTGTTTATGTAGATGATATTATTTTTGGCAGCAATGAAGAAACTATGAGTCAAAACTTTGCCTTGGTTATGCAGAAAGAGTTCGAAATGTCACTTCTTGGAGAATTGACATATTTTCTTGGATTGCAAATCCAACAAAATGAAGGAGGTATCTTCTTGTCTCAAACCAAATACCTCAAGCAGATCTTGAAGAAGTATGGCATGGAAGAGTCAAAACCAGTATGTACACCCATGGTTACAGGATGCAGCCTCAGTGCAAATGATGAATCAGCAGCAGTTCACCAACCCACTTATAGATCCATGATTGGGAGTTTGCTTTATTTGGCAGGTACTCGACCAGATATTACTCATGCAGTAGGGATGGTTGGAAGATTTCAAGCCAACCCAAAGGAAACCCATCTTCAGGCAGTCAAAAGAATCTTCAAATATCTTCAAGGGACCCAAAACTATGGCTTATGGTATCCTAGAAATACAGATCTCACTCTTCATGCTTACACAGATGCAGATTGGGCTGGAAGTGTGGATGATAGGAAAAGCACAAGTGGAGGTGCTTTCTTCATGGGTTCCAGATTAGTGTCTTGGTTCAGCAAGAAGCAAAGTTCGATTGCCTTATCTACAGCTGAAGCAGAATATGTGGCTGCAGCATCTTGTTGCACACAACTTCTTTGGATGATGCAGACCTTGCAGGACTTTCAAATCACTTGCACTCCACCTGTCTCTATCTTATGTGATAATACAAGTGCAATCAGCATTTCAAAGAATCCAGTCATGCACTCAAAGACCAAGCACATACCAATCAAGTACCATTTTCTTCGGGAACAAGTGCTTGAGCAGAAGGTCAAATTGGAGTATGTTCCTTCTAAGGAGCAAGTTGCTGATATTCTCACAAAACCACTGCCCAGGGAAACTTTTGAATATCTCAGACAAAAGCTGGGAGTAGTTGATGCTTCATCCTGTTGTTGAAATTTGTTTGTTCTACAGAAAAGTTGGTATACGCAGGTTACGGAAGGGATATGAGCGTATACACGCGGATTTATGTTGAGTAAGTCGCGTGTATGCTGGACGCTTGTTGCAGAAAGAATATCCGCGTACATACGCTGCTTTATACAGGATAAAACGCGTATATGAAGTTCTGAACAGCAAAGGAAAACTCTGAAGTTCTGAACAGCAATAGGAATGTCAGAAGGATTCAGGCACAGTTTCAGGGAGTGCAACAGGCACAGGTTCAGGGGGAGCAGCTCAAAAGTCTCATAAAGCATTGTTGGCATTCAGATGTTTTGGTTGATTGGTTTAAGAAGGAGCTCAGAAAGAAATTCTCGTTGCTGATCTAACAAGATGTTTATCAGATGCTGCTGGTGTCTTTCCTAAGTCTTGGTCTAGATCTGTTGTCTCTATGTCATGTATCTCTCTTGTCTCTTTTATGGTGTCAAGGTCATGTAACGGCCTTTGTTGGTTTCCCCACTATGCCTGGGATGAATGATGAAATGTTCATGTATTATCATGGTTAGGTGGATGAGTCAATATTGATGTATCCCCACTTGGTTGGGTGGATGAGTCATTTTTTTTTGGATATCCTCACTTAGTTGAGAAATGGATGTATGTATGAGTCTTTGGTTATAGGAAGGTCTTTTATGATGTATAGAGTCATGTTCTTCTTGAAGAACATCTTTTGCAGATCTTGCCTACAGTCAAGGGGAGCATGAACAGCACTTGGTGAGCAGGATGGATAGATTGGTACTCTTTGGCATTCACAAAGGGGGAGCACACTTGGAGATTTCAGCATGTACTCAGGGGGAGTATGGACAGCAGTATGGACAGCAGAAGGATTACCAAGGAAGAAAATATCTTGGTCCTCCCTTTGCCCTTGATGTCAAAGGGGGAGAGTGACTTGGTGTGGTGGTTGCCATCAAGTCCAAAGGGGGAGATTGTTGGCATTATGGTTCAAGTGTTGTCCTTGATGGCAACTCACTCAGTGGATGGTACAGGTGCTCAAAGGTTAGTACAGGTGATGGCAACTTAATCAGAAGACAGATCTCAGTACAGCATGGCAAGAAAGCTCATACACGCTGTTTCGTTAAGCCCAAGTCGCGTGTACACGCAAGTTCGATTCAGAAAAAGCGCGTGTATGTGGAAAGGTTCCTTTGGTTCATGGTGGTTAGACCTTGGAAGTTGTGCCTATGATTTCGGACCATTATGTCTCGACGGGCGTGTCGATCCCTAGTTTTAAAGTTGATGGTATTGTGTTACTATGGTTTTGGCTCTTGGTATTGAGAAAGGCCTAAGGCTATATAAGGAGAAGAAGATCATTAGGCAAAGATCATCTTTCGACAAGGCATGAATATCTAAGAGAGAAAGAGATCTGATATGCAGGTTCTGAGTTGGTTGATCTGAGCTAAGGAGAGATCTCATCGGTTGATGGAGAACTAGATCTAAGGAGAGATCGGGATCAAATGGTTTGAAATGCACTATCATGTTATGGTTGATTATGCGTATTTCTAGATCTGCATATTGTCGCAATGTTACGTTCTGAGTCTAACTAATATCTGGTACAGCTGCAAGTTGAGAAAGTTTATTTTTAGATCTGTACGCAGGTTGGCTTCGGTAAAAGCGCGTGTATACGCGGTTTCTGCTCATTAAAGTAGCGTATATCTTTTGAAGCTTGATTTGGGTTTACAGTGGGATCTGACTGTTATTACAGAGTTCTGTAGTCTGCTCTGTGTTCTGGTAACTGGTGATTGACAGGGTTCAGTGGTTCAGTGATTCAAAGTTGGTTGTTTTATGCTTCAATGATCTGTTGTGAAAATTGAATGAATTGTGGTCTTCAGATTGTAATGTTGTGCTTCAGGAATATCCAAGTCTGAAAATGTATGAAAAGTGATACCTGGAAGAAGGAAGATTGTAGGTCAGCACCTACGTACTAGTATCTTGGCTAGTACAAAAGCAAAAGGGGGTTGGAGCTCCCTTCCAAGGAAGTTTGGAGAACGAGAGAAGGTTGAAGCCTTCTGCAGGTTGTAGCCTGCGTACTGGTATAAGGCTGCACCAGTACAAAAGATTGTAAACTGAAGTTTCATATTAAGAAAGATAGAGACAACTTGCAGCAGGTGGTTTTCACCCACATTGGGTTTCCACCTTATATCTTGGTGTTCATGTGTGTGGCTTTTTATCTGTTCTGTTATACTGCACATGTTTACTGTTAATATGATGAATAATGTCCTGATGCACTTAATTGAAGAATAAGCCAACTAAATTGTGAGTTTTCTGCTTATACGCTGTTTTACTTCGTCACAGTAGCGTGTACACGCTGGTTCACTTAACTGAAGTAGCGTATATGTTTTGGGCATTTGAAAAGTTTGATTAATCTGATAATACTGATTCACCCCCCCTCTCAGTATTATTTCCAACAACTACCACATAACTTCTTAAAGTTAAGTTCCATCGAAGTAGTCACTGGCTTGCAGTCCACCATCCCAAATCTTTCTAATATCTTCACAACATATTTTCCTTGAGAGAGCAAAATTTCATCTCGCTTTTGCCAGACCTCCAACCCTAGGAAATAGTGCATTGATCCTAGGTCCTTCATCTCAAATTCAGAAGCCAACTCCCTCTTATGTTTGTGAATGAGAGGGTTTTCTCTCGTTAGAAAGAGGTCGTCCACATAAAGTACCAAAATGAGAGGTTTATCATTTTCAACCTTGAAGTAAAGGTTCAGACTAGTGAATCCTAGCTTCATCAGATAGTTATTGATCCTCTCATACCAAGCCCGGGGTGCTTGCTTCAATCCATAGAGAGCTTTCTTCAACCTACATACATGAGATTCCTAATCATGAACCTCAAACCCCTCAGATTGTTCTACATAGACTTCCTCTTTGATCGAACCATGCAAGAAAGCGGTCTTGACATCCATCTGATGTAGGTTCCATCCTTACGAGGCAACAGGGCTATGATCAAGCGGATGGTGGTGTATCGGGCAACAGGTGCAAATATCTCATCGGAATCTACACCTTCCTTTTGAGAGAAGCCTTGAGCAATAAAGCGAGCCTTGAATTTTTCTGCACTTCCATTAGCTCCATGCTTGATTTTATAGAGCCACTTAGCACTGACAATCGATTTGTCCTGGGTTCTAGGGACCACATCCCATACATCATTCTTCATAATTGACTCGTATTCTTCATTCATAGCATTTTGCCATACTTGTTGCTTCACAACTTCTTCGAATGATGAAGGCTCATTTTGAATGATAGTGCTCATGGCAGTCAAATATCCTTGACACCTGTTCGGCCTCTTGCTTTCACGGAAAGTCCCCCTTGGTGCAATGTGTCTCTCGGTATTTTCGAGAGTCTCCCTAAGCCATGAGGGTCTCATCTTGGAGGAGGAAGGCTCATGAGGAGGAGAATCAATAGGATCCATAGATTCATCAACATTAGGCATCGTTTCGTCCTCTTTTTTCACCCTGATTTCCAGTGTCAGCTTCTTTGTCCTTCCTTAGGATAGGAAGGTTGTTGATCTTCTTCCCCAGGGGCATATCTTTATTGAAGGTGACATCATGACTTATTTCAACTTCCTTTTGATCAACCACATAAATTCTATATCTCTTAGAGTTTTCACTATAGCCCACAAAGATTACTTTCTTCCCAGATGCATCCAATTTGCTTTTTTTCTCTTTTGGCACATGAAAATATACGAGGCTTCCAAAAATTTTAAACTGAGAGACATCGGGTTTCTTGCCAGTGAACATTTCTTCGGGAGTCTTGGAGTCCAATGCTTGATGGGGGCATCGGTTTTGAACATACACGGCGGTATTTGTAGCTTCAACCCATAGAAACTTCGGAAAGCCTTGATCATGAAGCATGGCACAAAAAACTTCTACAATAGAGCAATTCTTCCTTTCAGCCACACCATTTTGCTCAGGGGTGTATGGCATTGTAGTCTACCTCTTAATGCCAAATTTTCTGCAATAGTCTTGGAAATTAATTGGATTCGTACTTAGTCCCATTATCAGTTCTCAATATCTTGATTTTCTTCTCAAATTGTTTTTCGGTCAAGGCTATGAAATGTCGGAACCAGGTGAACACTTCATCCTTCTTCTTCAAGAAGTAGATCCAGGTCTTGCGAGAATAATCATCCGTAAAGGTAAGGTAATATAAGTATCCTCCCAAAGAGTTTACGGGCATCATACCAGATATGTCGGAGTGGATCAATTGCAATATATCTATGGTCTTGCTATTACTTGAGGGGAATGGTCCCCTTGTAAGTTTTCCTTCGGCACATCCCAGACATACACCTTCATGCTCTACTTTGAACTCGAACATACCTGTCACCATCTGTCTCACATCGAGTAGGGCCTTATAATGAAGATGGGTGAACCTTTGGTGCCATAGCCCAAATCGTAGAGATGTGTCGCAAGACATGGCTCCCAATGGACTTCCTCCAACTTGATATAAAGTGTCAACCCTAAACCCAAGAGTAAAAGCATCTTTAATTTTTTTTTTTCCAAACACGTATCTTTCCATTGATAAAAGCCACCTTGAATCCTTTGTCTTCCATTGCCGAAATGGACACCAGGTTTTTCTTAAGATCAGGTACATATAGTACCTCTTGCAAATGAATAGTGTTACCTTGTTTCAATTGAAGAGTAACATTCCCTACTCCCTTCACGGGATAGGTGGCATCGTCTCCAAGGATGATCTCCAAGTTTGTCTCCTTTTCTATTAGATTAGAGAGGGCTTCCTTGTATCTGGTAAAGTGCCTTGAGGCACCACTATCAATCAACCAATTTCTCAAAGTGTCCAGAGGAGAGGCAGTGGAGAGGGCCGATATTAGATATTACTCTTTTTGCTTATTTTTAACAACATTGGATTCTTCATACCTGGATTTCTTTGATTTCTTGGAGGGTTGACCATTTCCTTGATGTCCCGCATTCCTTTTTCCTTTGCAGTTGGACCTACCATTCCTTTGATCGTTGTTGTTGAAGTTGCCCCTGTAATGATTGTGATCATCATCATGCGATGTGTCCCTTCTATTTGGACACTCCCTTGTGTAGTTGCCAAACTTATTGCAAACAAAGCATCTCCCCTTCCTTCCATTTTGAATCCTAATCTTCCTTGACTTTGCTTCTTTGAACCTGCATTGTTTTTCCTCTTGGCATGAGTGGAGAATGCAGTGGGGTTGCTTCTAGTAGAAGGCATTTCTTGCTCCATTCTTGTTTCTTCTTGAATGCATCTTGACACCAATTCTTCAAACCCTGGGATTCGATCATTGTTGAGTATAGTGGTTCTAAATACATACCACTCAGGTGGGAGTCCTCCAAGGGTGGTGAGAGTAAGTTCCCTATCAGGAATTACTTCTTCAATCGAGAGTAGATCATTCTTGATCTCAACAATCCTCAAGAAATAGGATTGAATGTCCTCGTCCTTGCCCTTCTTAATATTCTTCAACTTATTCTTGAGAAATAGAATTTTATTAGCATTATTAACCTTGAACATGTCGACCAAGTTGTCATAGATCTCTTTGGAGGTCTTCAATTCAGAGATATAGGCCACCAGATGCTTGTCAATGGAATCCCCGATAATCTTCTTCGCTTTGACTTCAACCCTATTGTACTTGGTCTTTGTAGCAGGCGATGCATTTGAAGGAGGCTTAGGGATTTTCCCTTGGACATAATCCATCACTTCTTTTTCTTCCAAGGTCAAATCAAGAGACATTTTCCATCCATGATAGTCAGATTTATCATGGAGCTTGTCTTCAGCCGGGAAGTAGGATGAGGAACCCATTGAGCCTTTTGTCCTTATCCAATTGTCTTTGGTGATTGCTATTTCACTCTTGCTTGGGCCTTGTCTTCACCTCATCTCTGATACGATGTTAATATTAGACAAGAATGGTATGTTTTATGCTTAAGAGAAATTTTACTTCAATTTCTTTATTAGCCCAATATCAATATCCAATTCAGCAATCACATCAACATGATAGTAAAATGCAGATAGAACATAAACATAAACAATATAAGACAAGCCAAGACAAGAGAACACAAGATGTGGCACCAGCTAGTGACAAACCCCAATGTGGGGAAACCCTTGATCAATTCTTCTTATATAGTTCAGCAGAGAGAGATAGTACAATTTGCAAATTTGATAATTTACAACGGCAGCGAAAGAGCCCTAACCAGAAAAGTCAGCATTGGTCAACAGTGCATATTTGACCCTCAACAAATTGGTCAACTTCAATCAACTTTGGCCTCCAAACAACAATCAGCCATCAAAACAGTCCAAAATCAGCGCAATCAAAATTTGGTCAAACAGTCAACCTGCAGTCAACCCTAATTGCAATCAATGCTAGTCAAAGTCAACAGTTTGCCTCGATTTTTGTGCCTAAAAATGCAACTTGTTGGGACAGAGTTTCTCCACCAAAAATCGTTGTCAAAGAGGTCAATGTTGTTGATCAACGCATGGTCAAATTGTCCCAGAATTTCGGTCAACGCCCAGAACAGAAATTTCGCCTTCTTTCCTTCGCATGTGTGGAGAGAGAATGATGCCCAAAAAATGCGTTCCCAATCAATGAGGAGAGAGAGAGGGAGGTGTGAAGATGAGTGTGTCCAAATGAGGCTAAGGCATCATGAATTTATAGCAAACGTTGAGGATGAATAAACGTAACTATTGGGCTTTTGAGCCCTCATAAGTTTGTTAGCCGACCTTGACAATTTGTCCATAATAAAAATAAATTCATAACTTCATTTTTACATGTCGGAATCAGATGATCTCTAGATCAATCCTACACCTCTCAGAGAGAGGAATCCAAGAAAAATATCAGCAGTCATAAATAAGATGACCCATGTGGAGATTGGCTCTAGTTGCCAATTTTAACATCTTATTCATCAAACAACTACCAATGCATAAACAATAAAGAGACAAGAGACACAAAATATAGGCTATTAATCAGGGCCAAAACCTCTCCCACTTGAGAGGAAAACCTGAACAAATTCTTCTTCTTATAGAGACTCCAATTGATGAACACCAAGACCAAGACCCTTGACTTATTTGCCACTCCAAGACCAAGACACAAAGCTTCTTTGATGAGAACCTTAGTCAACGATAGTCAACTTTCTGCTCCTTCCTCCTTCTCGACTTCTTTTCAACTTCAGCTTCCTTCTGCTTCAGACCTTTGCTTATTTTGGCCTCCTTGATCAGAAACCCTAACTCATGCATAATACCTTCTCTTATGCCTTGTTTTCCTTCACTTTAGTAGGAGGTCTCTTCCTTGGTAACTCGACTTGTAATATACCCTTGCTTCCTCCTTGACTTACCCTTCCACTAGGTCTGCAAAACTTCGGTCTTTTCTGCACTAGAAACAATCCCTTTACTTTGCACGTGTGAGATCAAAGTGGCCCAAAAATAGATCCAAATGATGCTAAAGACTTCGCTCTTCTTCTCTTCTTCTTCGCTGATGATTAGGCTCCTTCCCAAGTGACCTTCACACTTTTGATTTCAGACTTGATCTTGACCGAAAATCTGCTTTCTGTAATGAGGCCGAGCTGCCTATTTATAGTTGTTTCCCAGTCAAATAGGCCGACTTGAGAGAGGGTGAGCCGACATGTCTATTTGAGAGATATCATTTATTTTTCTTGAAGCTGAATTGTAGGAGGTGAATTTGCTTGGTCTGGAGGGCCTTCCTATACATTTAATGATTCATACAAAAATGTAACATGCCCAAGAAGGGTCCTTCATACATGACATTGACTCAATATGACTTTTATTACTAGATGACAAAACCTAAAGGTTCTCACTAGGAACCTTGACTAAAATAAAATTATTTGATCATGAAACCCATGAATCAAGTACTACAAAAATAATCCCCATGAATCAAGTACTACAAAAATAATTTTATTTTCTTCTTTTCATCAATTACATAAAATCACAATTACACATGTCATTATGAAGAGCGAATCTGGTTAGAATATTCAACACTGAGATGGAGAGAGTTACCTGACTCCCTCTTAAAACTGACAATACCAACTCCCCTAGTTGCCTACTTGCCATCATTTCCTAGCTCAATCTGCAACTACATGTCCTTCTCATTTAGGTGTCTTAAATACTCCTTTTTCCCGGTCATGTGGAGGGATGCTCCTGAATCAGTATACCATACATTGTTGTCTGCTAAGCTTGCCATGCAAGGTATGAGTGAGAAATCTTTCTCAAACTAAGTAGAGAACACATCTACCTCAACTGTTGTAGCCACATGATCCTTACCAGACACCTTCTGATTAGGGCATTTAGTGGCATAATGTCTAAATTCATGGCAATGGAAGCACTTGTTCTTGCTCAAATCCTTCTTCTTCTTCTCGCCCTTCTAATTGGACTCGACCCCTCCTTGGCCCTTCTTGCCCTTGGCTTTGCTGCCTTTGCCTGCTAGAGCAAAATTCTCCTCGTTCTCTGTCAAAGCTTCTCTACCAGTGCTCGTCCCTCTCTGGATTTCTTCTTGAAAGCAATCACTCCATAACCTTTCCCAACCAGGAATATTCTCTCTGCCACATCATGCCATCCTGGAAAATTTACCAAGACTTGTGAAGTCCCAGAATCGCAAGACTCACAAGGTCACTATCTGCTACAGTCACACCCACACCACCTAGCTCATCTCGAACCTGAGTGAACTTTGAAAGATATGTGATGATGGGCTCTCCTTTGCTCATCCAGATACTTCTTAGCTTCTCCTTTAGAGCAAGCTTCCTGGCATCACTGGAACCCTGATACAGATCTAAGATAGCTTTAAACATCTCATATGTTATCTTCTTCTCATGGAGATGAGGGATAATATGGTTTGTGATCCCCTCAAGAATAATCCTCCTCACCTTGGTATCATTCTTGTTATGTTGGGTCAACTATTGGGCATCTTGAGGTGGCAATATTGCTTGCGTCACAAACTCGAGCACCCCATTATCTCCCAACAACACCAAGATTTGCGACTTCCATGAGCAAAAGTTCGAGGCTTCCTCTAAATTGTGATCCGACCTTAGTCCTTGGAACACCATACTGCTATCCAAAGAACTGCTCTGCTCTTCAAACTCTAATGCAAGCCTTTTGCTTGATTTGCATTGTCCACTAATTGGTCTATTTGGTGTTGGTCCTTATACTTATCTCTGCTCTAATACCATGTTAAATTTCCACGAAACTCTGCAACTACTCAGATGAATAAGTAAAAACAGAAACCTAGTTAACTTTCACCAAAACATAGAGTCTCTTGACAATTCATAAGCAGTGGAATTAAAAACATAGAGATAAAAACACATCACGATTCACACAAATTGACACACTTGTTTTTCTTAGAAAATCCAACGGGAAAACTTGCTTTCTTGATGTGGTATTTTATTGATCGTTATGGAGCAATCAAATCTATTACAAAGCAATCTGTATTTTTGAGAAAGCATTCTGCTTCTCTCACAAATATCAGATGATATGATTGATCTCGGCTTGCCTTGATCATTACTTGATTTCGACCCTCTAGCTTGTAACCAATCCTCTGTTGCCTCCTTTACTTGCCCTGCAAACCTTGCTCTCTTGCTCGATCCTACCCCTCCTTCCTTGTGCACTTGGTAGCCCTTTTCCCTTGCCAAATCTCTTATTTCCTAGCGAACTTCAAGTCCTATTTTCTAGCGCACTTTTTGCCTCCTATTCTTTAGGGCCCAACTCCTATTCTACATGCAACAAACCTCCTAAGTTCTAGAGCACTTGTGATCTCCTAAAACTGAGGACACAATCTTTGTGCTCTCCACGATCAAGGCTCCTCTCACAAACTCGTGAGTTGTCTTGTCATACAAACCTCGTGCACAAAACTTTTGAATTCCTTCATTCTTATCATTATAGACCCAATTCAAATATGCAAGGAGGCCAAGTTCAAATTTAGAACTCGAGTTTTGATTTATTGAGAATCCAAGTGCAATGTAGTTTAACACTTAATTCCTCTTCTAGATAATTACTTGTGAATATTAGATGTCTTCTTATTACCTCTTTTATCTTCTTCATCAAGCAATTATACAATTGTTCAAAAGGTAAAGATCACAATGAGACACGAGGCACTAGAAATTATGTGAGAGGCCAAGGAAAATCCCAACAATCCTTCTCTTATAGAATCAGATCAAAATGAGAGATATCCAAGACCAAATTGCCACAAACATACCAAGTCAAACCCTCCTCCAAGTCACCTCCAAAGGTCGAAGTTAGTGCTTGTCAAATCCCTTCAAATTTGGTGAAAATCAAAATTTTGGTCTTGCAGTAGAAGCCGAATTTCAGCCTGCAATCACCTCAGAAATTTCGGCCCTTTTCCACAAAATTCGCCCACAAGTGTGAGCTGCAATAAGGTAAAGATTTCAGTCAATAAGGAATATTCTTCTTGTGCTTTGACTTCCTTCTCTACTTTTATTTGACCTTTTTCCTTCATCGTTGGGTGCATAAGATACTATGTGATGTGATGCTTGAATGAGATCTCTAAGAGGTTGAATTGTCTCTTCTATATAGGTGTTTGGGAGGGTCAAATAGGTGTCACTAGGCTGACTTGTCCAAGGAGGGCTGACTTGGTCTTCTTGTGGGCTTATGACTCAAAAATAAAATTCAATTTTTTTTTTCTTACAAATGTCCAAATGGGAGATGACACAAATAAAATTTCCTTTTGACTCAAAATAAATTCTTACTCTAAGCATGAATAACATGATTTGACAAAAATACAATAGATATAGTAAATACATTAATGATAAATTTACATTATGAAGACCGAACCTAGTTACAACTTCAACATGATTGGCGAGTTAACTGAGAGTTCTTCTCATCCTTTCTCCAATCAACATTGGAGCTTTTAACTCATTCTCTCTCCAATCAACACTGGAGACTAATTATCTAATTGAACTTGTAATTGCCATCTCGTTATGTAATCAAATTGATGAAGACTTCTCTTTAACTAAAGCTCCAACTCTACGCATTCTAACTTGATGATTATTCTAATAAACTGGAAATAACTCGTTCTAACCGAAGTCTAACTCATGAGGACAATTCGAGGTCTTCACTGGCTAAGAGACAAGCTAGAAGACCTTGCTCGCTACATTTTCAACAATAGCATGAGAAAGTGCTAAATCTCATGTAGATCTTGATTTGAGAATAGTGACTAATCATGACATTCCACATGGATCGCTCAAACCCTAGCACTAATGTTATAGGTATTCAAACTATTGGGGGTTCAAATGTCAAATATGTTGATCTATAATTTTGTACCTCTAGAGGGGAATTAATCCGTTCAATGGCTTGTAGACTCAAAAATGTTATGTAATGCAGCTCAATTGGATGTTGAGTGTCAGAATGCGAGGGAATCAACAAGGTTAGTAAGTATGATAACCTATGGAACTGAAATATTATGCATCATATTTAAATGCCAATCAGGTTCAGAACCTCCAGTAGCTATAACTTTGTTCACCTACCTCATTGGGTGTAATCCTTATGTAATGTGTCATAATTTGAGGTTGCTATCCTTTCAACTTGTAACGTGATGCTGCCATCTTGCCATGAGACAAACCCTGATTAATCCACATGTTTAACCAATATTCATGTTGATGTCAGTGGGATTAGGTAGCACCTAAGTAACTGGATTCGTCCTATAGGCCCCACGAATCCCGAATCCATCGTGTTCGACGCGATTCTCTCCAGATTCGTGTCCAAAACCCATGACACGTTGTGTCCTTTTTTGACACGTCGAATCCGATTACGTGTCACGATTTTGGGAATTGTGTCCTGTTTTCCAGGACTTGCTAGGCTCAAAAAGTGACCTGCGCGGGTATGAAAAGGCCGCATTTGGTCATTATAGCCACGCATATTTTCATTTGGCAAGTGTTTGGTAGCTTCATGATCAAGTCTAGGCCCTAGTATTGATATGCTATTCATGGTAATGTTAAATTCTTTTTACTTAAATTTTTAACATTACCATGAAATGACTCAGGATGTTTGAGTGGTTCCAGCCTCATTGGTTTTCATATGGAGAAAGTAGAATTTTAGATTTCATTCAAAATCCAGCAGAGTTATCAGTTTTTCAGGATTTTAGGATTGGGGGATTGCAATGTTTCCATTGAATTTTGTCATGTATGGAACTCGTATTTAATCAAGAGCACCAAACCAGGAGCTTCTGAAAATGTCGCTCCCGCTCCCAAGTAACACTGTTCCTGATGATATGGTTCTGGACACCAGTGTTGAGTTGGCATTGGCCAACATGGATCTCAATTATCCAATGCTAAAGCCTGTTAGATTTTATGACTTAGAGGGGTCATCCTCCACACCAGCAGATGCAAAGGCGACTATGGATACAGGGGAGGAGGAGGATGCAGAGGAGAGCAGTGAGGACCATGATGATGAGGACATTGATGCTAATTCTGATGCTGATTGATGCCTTGAGGCTTGTATACCTGTAGTTGTTTTATATTTTCTATTTCTATTTGCCATTGGCATTGCACCAACACTACCTATGTAACACATTTTGATTTGATGACTTAATGAGAAAACTACAGTTGTCAGTGTGTTTATCTTACTATCTTGTAGTTGTAAGTTGTCTTTCAGTTATGAATTATGAATCATGATTTATGTGACCAGTACCACTGACATGTATTTGAATTTTGTATGTACTATGCATGCTAATAGCTATAGATGAAGATCTATGTTTGAAATCAATAAATTTGTATCATTAATTAAAATTTGTGTAAGAAATATCTAATTTTTAATATATATATATATATATATATAAAAATAATATAGAATGAATCCTACGTGTCTTGTTCCGGGGGGTCAATGTGTCCGAATCTGACACCACGAATCCCAAATCCTATGAATCCCGAATCCCCGTGTCAGGTGACTTAGGGTAGCACATTTTGGGTCTATATGTGTCCTTCAAGGATTCTTCTCCTTGTTGCTGTCAGTTTCGTTGTCATCATACCTATCATGTGCATGTGGCACATCAGATTGATTCCTACGAGGTTGGGCCAATTCTGCAGACATGCAGGCCTTCCATTTGTTTAGAAAATTTCTTGTAGGATCCTTGTAATGGTGGTGACCCTAAAAGGTTAATATAATATATTATATAACAATGTCAAGGATCATATGCTCGCTAGAATGGGGAGTGGGGGAAGTGAAAACCCTTTAAGAGATTAAGGCAACCCATAATATACAACTTAGTGTGGGCGGATCTTTGAAGTTTGGGAAAGCATGTGGGCCACCAAAAACTATTATGTTTTTGCCACAGAGACATTCAATAAAAAATAGGCAAATGACAACAAAAGCCAAGGAACAAAAAGGGTTTAAGCCATGAGACTGCAATACTGTAAGCAAGGGAAGACAGAACATCCCATGCTGGAAAAATGAAAGGGAATGTTGAATTGTGGAAGTGTGGAACACTGGAAGGCACTCATACCAAAGGAAAAGGACACTATGAAGCTTATATTTTGGAATTCTGGAAAATTTAAAAGATGAAGTGGTCCTTGTTTTTTGTCTGAAGTGCACCCCTATAATGGGGGTTGTAGGAGGGTGGTGAGAATTTTTGCTGCATGGGCCCACGATGTTGTGCTTAGAGATTTTGTTTAGTGTTAGTGTTTGTCTTTCTGCTTCTCTTTGTTAGCGGATTGAAGGAAACTATCTCCTCTGGAATATTGTTTGTTACGCTAGGGGAAGAAGTTTTGAGTTCAGAAATGGTTGATTCTAATCTGGAGTCCTATGTAGATTAGTCAGAGATTTTATTTTGTTGAACCTTGCTGAGGTCACGTTGTTCATTCACAGTTGCCATCAACTCAAAATTTGTGTTCTCTAAAAATACTCCACCTTTTGATGCATTTTTTTGCGTGCCATTTCAGAAGGTGGCACAAGTATTTATAGCCACCGAATGAATCTATATTTGTAGTGATAGTGGCACCATTAAGATTTCAGAGAAGACTTTTAATCCAAGTTACCAAAATTGCCAAATCATTTCAAAGTCATTGTCTTTGTGTATTTTTCACTTTGTGAATGTTTCATGTTACGGTTCAGCATATGATATATCTGTTTCCATGCAGAGGAAACATATCTTAAAAAAGTGCTAATAAAAATAAAAATAAAATAAAGTTGGATGGGACTATGAAGGGCGTAGGGTAAGAAAGACGGGGAGGGGCCCGTAGCCACATAGTAAGCTTAAACCCAAGAAAATATGTAATCTTCACATTTGGCTGTTTTTCACTTTGGCACTATTTCATATGATATATCTGTTTCCATGCAGAGGAAACATATCTTGAAAAAATGCTAATAAAAATAAGAATAAAATAAAGTTGGATGGGACTATGAAGGGTATAGGGTGAGAAAGATGGGGAGGGGCCCATAGCCACATAGTAAACTTAAACCCTAGAAAACATGTAATCTTCACTTTTGGCCATGGTCAAACCTATGGTAATCAGTATTATATCGTGTTTCTAAGGTTGGCTAAGGCCAACCTATTCAAAACAATCATTACATTGTAATCCTAGGTTTGTATAAGCTTCGACTTAGTCATCTTGATGTAGGCCCATAATCCCCCTCGGTGTTAGCACCTTACCTACTTGAGTTGTTTATAAGTACACCACAACTTGCCCATTTTAAATCATTTTGTAAGCCATTGCTTCTTAGTAGAAGTGTTTAAGGCGTAATCTATTGCTTATTTGTAACTATAAATCACAATGCCATTATTGAGGAAATAGCATTGACCTACGATGTGACAGAAGTCTATGAAGCAAGTTACAAAGACACCTTACTATTTCACATTAAACACTCAACCTATTAGTGTCAACATTTCTTTGAACTAAGACAACACTATGAAAACTTGGATTCACTATGAAAGATATACTCAGAATTGTAATTAAAGAATTTGTATTCAAGAAGATTGCCAGTAGAGGGTTTTGATAAAAGTTGACACAATGGATCAACTCGTTTGCAATGTGTTGATACTGCTTGGGTCTTTGGTAATGGTTTCATCTGATCTTGTCGTGTGCTTCCAAGGTGAAGGTTTTCTAGGCAGGCATATGTGTGATATACCTACAGTATGATACATAATACAATAATCATAAATAGTTTTATATAAATATATAACGCTCATAATAATTAACATTTAGACTGAATATACTATGAATTAACTATATTCAATGACGTGACCTTTCATTAGGTATTCAATGTTATTCATACAAATGATATTTCTTTGTAAATCTTATTAATTGTTAATCATTTACTACAACATATTTCATGCTGTTCTTTGCAATTTCATTGATCTAGCTTGGTCATTTGTGGACATTAGTATAATATAATATAACATAACATAATTTCCTTCGAATCCATGCCCCTCTCTAATGCATTCCTCGAAATATTTCCTTTGAATCTATTTGGATGTTGCATTATTTTATTTTCAGAATTGTCTAGCATTTCTACTTTTTGGACCTATGTTGGTCATGTATTGACCTTTATTCATTGTGATTTGACCAATTTTGGGTTGTATGGGTACAAAAAAGTAAAACAGTTAAACTCTACTATTATTTGCAGTCAGTTCCCTCTGCATCTTTGGTTAGCAACCTTTTTTTCTAAATAAAAGGTAAATAGAGGGGCAGTGCTATATGTGGAAGCCACATGCCTTTCATAGTCTAGACACTTTAAGCTATACAGCATCTTTGTGGAGTGACTGAGGGAACTATACCAACATGTTCTATTTACATTATTTTCTTGAACATAAGTGACTGAGGGACTATATCATGGTGGTCTGTTGGCATCATTTCCTCTAAAATAAGTTCACAAAGGAACAACACACAGACTTATCTATGTATGTTAATAGGTTAATTGCTCATCTTTTTTATATTTATTCTGTGTATTCATGTTCATAATTCTGATAT
The DNA here is from genome assembly GCA_031772625.1 of Pinus tabuliformis. Classification (NCBI taxonomy): domain Eukaryota; kingdom Viridiplantae; phylum Streptophyta; class Pinopsida; order Pinales; family Pinaceae; genus Pinus; species Pinus tabuliformis. The sequence continues at coordinate 424,605,384 of CM062807.1, forward strand.
TATTGTTTGTAGGTTGTTACCGAAGGTTCTGATGAGGGTGAACCAGATATAGAAACTGAGCTTCCTTCCAGGGCCATGAGTATGTAATATTGTAGCTTGACAAAATCCTTGTGTAGGATGGAAAAAAAATGTACTCTATTTTTTTGTACAGCAGAGCCTGAGAGTTTGTGTATAATCTGGACGTTATATTAGTTATTTGTATGTGCCATTATTCACTTGTCTCTAGCGGGTCTCTTTATTGCATGCAATTTTAGGTTGCATGAATATGTATAGATTCTAGAAGCTTTCTTTATTTCATAGATTTTTTAGGAGGTAATTTATTTTACATGTCATATTTAACTGTAACAGACTTGAAATTAGTTCATTAGGTTGGCTAAATCCAGCTGCTAAATACAAGTAATAGAAAATTAAATGCTCATTGTATACTTTGGGATTTCATTAAAGCTGCATTTATTATCTGCTTCAAGTACAATTCCAAATTCAACCATGTGCCAGGAGAAAACCACTATTAAACTTTGTTATACAGATGGTGAATAAGTGCTAAATGACATCTAAGTTTCATTATGTTGTGTTTAATAATTTTAGTCAATCCATTAACTGCCTAAATATGTATAACTCAGTGAAGGCAAGGCAAAGTGAACGACCCTTTTTATTTGCTGGATTCCTTCTATTTTTCAACCTAGCAGTGTGTAAGATGTGTTTACAAACACACCATGCGAATTTGTTTAGGCCATTTTATGTAGGAGATGGGTTAACGTGGCCAGGAGAGCAAAGGCATAGAACTGGACCTCCTTTTACTCTGCCTGTAACACTGATTTGTACTTTTTCTTTGGACATGGAAATAAGGAAAAAGGCTTGTAAATATTTGCAAAGATTGTAAGTGATACAGAATCAGTCTTTAGATAATTTTATAAATGTCCACAGATGACCATAAGAAAAGGTTGGTGGGACTAGAAAATAGTGTCACAGTCATATGTGGGAGGAGTTCCAAGGCTACTGCAGTGTGTCAAGAGAAGAAGAGATACATGTGAAAAGAGTAGTGAGATTGGGTAAACCAAGAGTAAAACTCTAGGGAGAGAGAGACCTTACTCGGCACCAACAGTTGAGGCTATCCTGCTTGTCATAAATCACCATGAAAATGCCAATGAAAGACCTGATAATGCCATCTGGGAAGTTTCTTGGGTGTGTCAGGTTGAGTGATCATGTGAGAAGCCTGGGAACGGTCTGAAGAAGTTCTATTGACAGCTGAGGCTCAAGAGACAAATCTGGTGATGGGCATCTGCTTGCTGGAAATCTACTGATGGAAATCTATAGAAAATTGCTTTTGAGATAGAGCTTACAGAGGATGGTAATGAGGACATGTTGAAAGCTCTAGACTAACCCATAATAGATACTAACAGGAGATACCGAATAGCAAAATGTCAGCTGTCCGAGGCCACTAAATCTGCACATTTTCTTAGAACTAGCAGACGCTATAGAAAACTAAAGCAGAAACTCTGTCAAGATAGGCCAGAAAGGAAATCAGTGAAACAAGACTAGGGTGGGTCAGAAAAGGTGGGTTCAGGGTGTTGGTGGAGGTATGGAGATAAAAATTTTAAAGTCCAGTGCCATCAGGGCATGGTGGTTGATAGTAGATACCACACAGGAAATAAGCATTCAAAAAACAAAATTGAAAAATGTAAAATGTTAAAAACTTTTAAAAAGCTTGATAAAATCTGCATACCATTGAGTTCAAATCCAATCAGAGTACATGGATAGGGTATGGAGTGTAACAGAAACACTGATCCACACTCGTATGGAACATAGTTTCCCGAGTCTCTAACCACAGTGAGAAAATATGCATGCAGAGATGTTCCTTGGTCCAGAATTGTGAATGGGGAATATGTTGAATTTCCATGACCCTGGTGTCTAGGATAGAATCTTAATTCTCTGACGCTACCAAACCAAGAATCTCAACAAAGGTACTTTGCACAGCGCAACAATATAGTACACTAAGTCAATCACGTGCACAATAAGGACAACAACAACAATATATGTAACCCAACTTCGCTATATTATCAACATATAATACAAGAGTATAGGGCTCCCGTACAAGGGATAATGACCCTCAAATATCCACAAGTACAAGAATACAAGATACAATGACAATCTCACTACAATCACAGCATCTATGTCGTATCTCGTCCTGCGGGTCCTTCGCTTCCGATCTGCTCTCCAGTGGCCGCTTGGCCCATCAAGGAACAACACATAGAGACCCCAGGAGGGCTGCCACCTATCACTGCTGCAAGTCACTTATGCTACAATGAACACGGGCTGATCCAATCTACTCCTCTAGGCTGGCCAATACCTAAGCTATTCAAATGCCAATCTAGCAGTCACTTTTGTCCATGAAGGTGCTGCACATTAGGCTCCAACTCTTCACCCAACACACAGCTGTCAACGTCCTTCTTGTCCACCTGTTCAAGGGTTACTTTGGACATCTACACACTGCCCTCCATCAGTCCAAAGATGCTTAATGCTTCACTGTAAAATCTTCTCCTAGGTTAGGGCTTCTAACCACCAAGTCAAGCCCAACCACTTGGCTTCCAAAGGCTGCTAACAAATCTGATGAAACCTGGTCAATACTTGACCCAACACAAGGCCAAAACAATGATAAACATACATCTGGTCTGGTGTTGTACTGCTGCAGTTACTGTGATCTGGTTAAGGTTTCCTGTAGCTCCACGTCAGCCTCTTTTTTCCTCCTTGCAGTTCCTTCTCCAGCTGCAGCCCTCCTCCACAAGTCTTCCCTGCCCACACGCTGCTGTTCTGGGCACAAACCAGCCCTCAATAAGCCCATGCTGCCACCTCTGCAAGAATATAAGGCCTGCGGCCTGTTCTGTCCCGCAGAACAGCCTCTCGGCCCCCTGTCCTAGTCACAAACAAGGGCTGCGGCCTATTCTGTTCTCTCTGCTAGGGCTGCAGCCTGATCTGGGGTAGAGAACCACATCAAAAACTACACAAAACAGACCTCTCTCCCAGCCCTGCTGCGAGATAAAAGCGGCTCCCAAACAGTCATGAAAAATGCCTCTCCAAGCCGCTTTCTCCTTTGCTGGTCCTGCTTTTTCTATCTGTGGCCCAAACAGAGATGTTTTCCCTCTTCGACGAGCTCTTCACTTGTGTTGTGTTGCTCTTTCAGATGTACAAATGATCACACATCATCTCTTTTTATACTAAACAAGAGGGCTCTAACGAATTCTTCTAAGGTGGCTTGACAACTCATCATGTGGCTTGTCCAATTCAAGCCTACATGAAACTCAACCTACAAGCATAGTTTTAAAAAACGGCCGTTCCGAAACGGAAACGGCCGAGTTGGTCCGTTCCATTTCCCTCCGGAGCGACTCGGTAGAAAAACCGGCTCGGTTGGTCAAGTCAGCCATGACTCGGCCAACTCGGCCATTTCCCGTATTGACTCGGCCGAGTCATAGACAGTGTTGGCATTATGAGACAAGTGTTGTCCTTGATGGCAAATCACTCAGATGATAAATTATAGTGCAGCAAAGTTATTTTCAAGTTCACACACTTTCATGCAGAGAAAAGTTTCTTTCATGTAGAGAAAAGTTCACGCACTTTCATGCAGAGAAAAGTTTCTTTCATGTAGAGAAAAGTTCATGCACTTTCATGCAGAGAAAAGTTTATTTCATATAGAGAAAAGTTCACGCACTTTCATGCAGAGAAAAGTTCCTTTCATGAAGAGAAAAGTTCACGCACTTTCATGGTTGGCTCATGGTATTAGTCTGACAGTTTTTGATCCTATGGTTTTGGTCCATGGTATTGCATCCAAAAGTGTTGATCTCACGCACTTTCATGGTTGGTTCATGGTATTAGTCCGACAGTTTTTGATCCTATGGTTTTGGTCCGTGGTATTGCATCCAAAAGTGTTGATCCCAAGTATTGGGTCCGTGGTATTGTGTTATTATGGTTTTGGACCGTGGTATTGTGAAAGGCCTAAGACTATAAAAGAGGAAGGAGATCATTTGGCAAAGCATCATCTGCATTATTGAATATTTGATAAAGTGTTAGATATGGAATACTGTGATTGGGTTATGGTGCAGATCTGGATCTGAGCTAAAGAGTGATCTCACCGGTTGATGGAGAACAAGATCTAAGGATAGATCGGGATCAAATGGTTTGAAGTGAACTATCTCTATATATTTGATTATGCTTATTCTAGATCTGTATACTGACGCTTGTAATGATCTGAACTGGGTATAACTTAAGTTTGAAATCGCTGCAAGTCATGTTTGAATATTTATAGATCTGTACGCGGGTTGGCTTTGGTGTAAGCGCGTATGTATGCAGGTTTGGTTCATTGTAGTAGTGTATACAATTTGAGCTATGATATTTGAAGTCACAGGTGGTTCTGGTTGTTGATGGGTTCTGATGACAGTTTAAAGGTGTCAGTATTCTGCATATCCTGTTTGGTTGATTGTGTTTAGCTTCAGTATTGATGGATGAGAACTAATATTGGATTAGGATCATAATGACTCATATTTATGTGATCTGATGGACTAGATCTGGTTGCTAACTCACATATTATCCTTGTATATGTATTGATCTGGTGATTGGGTGATTCAGAAGATTGATTGATTATGTACTTCAATGATATTAATGGGTCCAGTATGAAAATTGGATGAAACGTGGCCTTTCAGATTATGTGTTGTGCTTCAGGTGTATCCAGTCTGAAAATGTATGAAACGTGGTATCTGGAGGAGAGAAGATTGTAGGCCGGCGCCTATGTACTAGTATCTTAGCTAGTACAAGAGCTAAGGGGGTGGTAGCTCCCTTCCAGTAGCAGTTGAAAACTTTGGAGCATTGTAGCAGGTAGCAGCCTACGTACTAGTAAATGGATCGGCTAGTACAAGAACTATGGGGGTTGTAGCTCCCTTCCAGGAGAGACTGGAGAACGAGAGAGGGTTGTAGCTCTCTGCAGGTAGAAGCCTACGTACTGGTACAAGACTGCACCAGTAGAGAAATATTGTAAAAGGATTTTCTTATTAAGAAGAAGATTGAGATGACTTGCAGCAGGTGGTTTTCTCCCACACTGGGTTTCCACCTTATATCATGGTGTTCATGTGTGTGGCTTATGTGTGATGATCTGTTCTATTTTACTGCACCTGTTTGCTGTTAATATGGTTGATAATGTTCTAATGCACTCATTGAAGATCAATTAACTAAATCATAAGTTCACTGAATATACATGTGTATTCTTAACTGAAGCAGCATATATGAATCAGAGTATGGAAATGAAAAAGTTGTATTGACTTGATAATACTGATTCACCCTCCCCCTCTCAGTATTATTTCCAACAGACAGTGGCCTGTAACCCACTAAAACAACGATTTAACATTATTTTAATGAAATTTTAAGGGGTTTGCTGATTGGTTTGGACTTCAAGGTGTTTTATGAATTAGCTAAATGTTATTTGGGGTCCATTTCCCCCTCCCAAACCCTATTTAACACACTCAAATGCTCTCATTCTCTCACAGCAATCTCATGCATTTGAATGAGAACTTCTTTGAGAGTTAGTGAGCAGTTCTTGAGCTTGTTTTTGGAGCAGCAGTGAGGAGTCTTGGGGGAGCATTGTAGCTGGAGTGAAGAGCTTCTTGGGCAGCCATTTGGAGCAGCATTGAGGAGCTGATTCTTGGAGCAAGCTTGAGGAGGCAGTTTGTGCCTGGAGGTATTTTTTTTCACCTCTATAAATCTGTTTTTGCTTGTTAAATTTTAGGTGCATATCTAGAAAGTCTAGAGAGTGTTTTTTGTCAAAGAAATGAACATTGAATCAATGTTTTTTTTTTCATTTTCAGATTGTTTGCTTTCATTTCCTAGTCAAAAAATGCCACCTAGAGCGAGAGATCCTACTTGGGCATATGTTGAAATGGTTGATAGTCAAATGCAATGCAAATTTTGCCATAGGAAAATTAAGGAAGGTCCTGGGGGCATTAATAGGCTGAAACAACACTTGGCAGGGATTAGAGGCCAAATTACCCCATGTACCTCACCAGAAATTGGGGAGATTAGGAAGCATTTGTTGGTCAGCTTTGAGAAATTTAAAGAAGATAAGGCTAGGAAAAGAGACATACAGGCTGAAATTGGGAGGAAGAGGGAGATACAAAAAATGATGGCTACCAACCCCCATTATGATTTTGAGGGTTCTTCCTCTATCCCTCAAGCTGATACATCCAACCCTTTCCGATATGTTCCTCCCTCTTTTGGTTCTGCTCAAGATAAGGGAAAGGGTAGAATGAAAAAGGGTGATGTGACTATCAAAAGTTATTTCACTCCCTCCTCTCCATTAGATGCACATGGTCCTGAAGTTAGTAAAAGTCAAATGCAGCCCACTTTAGATGACCATTGGAAGAAAGAATTGAGGGAGACTGCTTGTGAGTACATAGCTAGATGGTGGTATGATGCTGATATCCCCTTTAATGCTGCTCATTCACCATATTATGAGCCTATGTTTGATGCCATACATGCTGCTGGAAAAGGCTTCAAAGGCCCTACTATGCATGAGCTAAGGGGGTATCGTTTGCAGAAAGAAATTCAATCCATTAATGAATATTTGAAAGAGTTCAAGGACTCATGGGCAAGAACAGGATGTACCATCATGTTAGATGGATGGACTGATCAAAGAAACCGTACCATCATAAACTTTCTTGTCTTCTGCCCACGGGGAACCATGTTTTTAAAATCAGTTGATGCATCTGATAAGGTAAAAGATGGGCAATTGTTTCAGCTATTGGATCAGGTTGTTGAGGAGGTGGGGGTGGCTAATGTTGTTCAAGTCATCACAGGTAATGCCTCTAATTATGTTCTTGCTGGTAAACTGTTAGAGGAAAAACACAAGACCATCTTTTGGACCCCATGTGCTACACCTTGCATAGATCTCATGCTTGAGGATATTGGAAAAATAGAGTGGGTCAAAAACACTATAGATCATGCCAAAAGCATAACAAAATTTATCTACAATCATACATTGATTTTGAGCCTCATGAGGAAACACAGTGGGGGCAAGGATATTACCTGCCATCACTAGATTTGCTACACATTTTTTGACATGCAATCTATGCTTTCCCAACATAGAAACTTGCAAAAGATGTTTTCCATTGATGAATGGAATCAAAGCAATTGGTCTAACAAACCGGAAGGCAAAGAATTGAAAAGGAAAGTCTATGAAGAAACTTTTTGGAGAAAGGCAGTAGAGATTGTGAAGCTTGCTGAGCCTCTAGTTAAGGTGTTGCGGTTGGTGAATGGGGAAAGGTTGGCTATGCGCTTCATTTATGAGGCTATGGATCAAGCAAAGGAGCAAATAAAGATGGTATAGAAGGATAGAGTGGCAAAGTATGGGCCCATTTGGGCAATCATTGATGAAAGATGGAACAATCAACTCCATCACCCTATACATGCAGCTGGGTATCTTTTGAACCCACGGTATCATTATAAAGCTAAGGAGTCAGGAGCTTTGAGGGGGGAGGTCAGAGATGGACTGATTGATTGCATTGATCGCATGATCCCATTGGAGTCTGATCAGCTGGAGATACACCGACAGGCCACAACCTTCAGCAATGCATCAGGTACCTTTGGGAAGAACCTAGCAAAGATTGCAAGAGAAGCAGATGAGCCAGGTAAACAAAAATTTCAATTTTCAAATTCTTAATAGTTTTACTTTTTTTTTAAAGTTTGTTAAATCGTTTATAATTTGAAAGTTAGATATAATTTGTAATTTTGTTGAGCTAACTCATTACACTCCTATGTTTTTTGCAGCACAATGGTGGGAGGCCTTTGGTGGCCATTGTCCTGAATTGCAAAGGTTTGCAATTCGTATTTTGAGTCAAACTTGCAGTGCATCTGGGTGTGAGCGCAATTGGTCTGTCTTTGAGAGGATTCACACAAAGAAGAGAAACCGTTTGGATCAAAAACGGTTAAATGATCTAGTTTATGTCCAATACAACCTCTGGTTCAGACGAAACCATTTGCTAAACAAAAGACCTGATTCAGATCCCATTGTGTTGGAAGACATTGATCCAACATCAGATTGGGTAGTGGAGAGTTGTCCAGCAGAGTTTGTTCCTGATGAGGATCTTGATTTAGATTTAGATATCGAGACATCAGTTGAAATTGAACATGCTGTTCAGTTGAATGCAGATCCCAATCCACCAGCCTCAGTCTCACAGCCAGCAAGGACTCCAGTTGTAGGTGCTTCCTCTGCTCAGCCACGACAGAAGCGCAGCCGCATATCTACTCTATCTCAGCTTGCATCTGCTGCAGTTGCACAGCCTGCTAGTGGTACCACTTCTACAGTTGCAGTTGGAGATGATGATGATGAGGAGGAGCCATGGGGCCCCCTGTCTGACTCTGATGATGATGATCTAGAGATTGATCGACATGATCTTGGCTCCTCTAACAGTAGCTACTAGCCAGTGGTACTAGTACTGGAGTTTGGTCACCGTCACAGTTTACTTTTGTTGTAGAGGCCATTTCTAGCCTCCTTGGTTATGTGTTTTTTGTTTTGAGTCTTTGATCATGTATGACAGAGTGACATTTGACTATGTATTGCCATTGGGTACCATTTTGATATAATGGATTGGTTCATGAGCCTACTTTGATCATATGTTGTCTTCCATCTATATTATAATGTTGTGTGTTTGGAAACATGAATGAGTCGGAGTCGGAGTCGGAGTCGATCCTCGGCCGAGTTGGAGTCGGAGTCGGAGTTTTAAAACTATGCCTACAAGCCCACACCTAACCTTAGAAAATCCATATCTCCACTTAGACATCTCAGAATTTGGCGATTCTCGATGCGTTGGATTCTCCTTGACATCCTCTATCATCTCCATCCATCGCATGCCTAGTGGGCCTCATGGATTTGCACCCACAAGCTCGGGTGCAAAGCCCACACCTTGGGTTTCAAACCCACAATGCCCTATTGTGGTGCTCCAACCTCCAAACCCTGAACCTTAGGGCTTGGAGTACCTCCCAAGCTATAAAAAAGCAACAAAATATATCTCTGGCTTCCAGCAGGGGATGTTTGACATTTTCCCTGTGGCAGGGGATGTGAACTGTTGCTGTGCTGATTTGTCGGATTTCCTGGTTTACAAGACAGGATGTTGGGTGTTTTCCCTGTGGCATGTGAATTGTTGCTGTGGTGATACTTTTGTGTCGTCAGATTCTATTGGAGCAGGGAAAATTTCAAGGATCCCTACTTATTTTAAAGTGTAAAAACCTTCGCAAATCTTACCAATTCGTAAAATGCCACATATATAAAATATTTGACAATATATTTGTAAAAATATTCAAATGTGTAAAGACTTTCGTAGTTTGTATAAAATTTTGGTGAATTTTAAAGTAATATAATTTTATCTTGTAGAAGTTTGGTGAGTCATTTTTTGGAAACGATGGGAATTAGTGATTTTTCTTTTTCTTTTAATTAACATGGAAAAATAGTTGTTGAAAAAATTTAGCCTGTAATATTTTCCCTGTTTTGTTTTGGAGCATCCCTCTTTCAAATCATTTCCCATCTCAAACTCTTTGATCTGTGGACCACTTGTTTAATTCTTTGGTTCTCTTGTTTCTGGAGCTTCCAATGCTTTCCCTTCTTAAAGCATGATGAGTATCTGTTAAACCTTATCTTGGATCTATTAGCCTGAATTCAGTCTCTAGTTTCTGGTGGCAAGCATGACGAGTATCCGCTGGACCTTATCTCGGATCTATTAGTTCAGTCTCTTTTTCTGGTGGATTTGTTAATGGTGGTTGTTTCTATCTTGCCATGCATCTTAAAATCCTCGATTCTATTTTTGTGGTGTTCATTCTCTTTCTTGTACCATTAGAAATGCATAGATTTCATACCAGAACTAATGATACTTCTTGCAAATTGTGCACTTGTGATCAACGTTTAGGACAAATGTGAGATAGGGCCATGAGCTCATAGAGTTCTTGGAGATGAATGCTTACACCTTTAAAGCTGGAGTGTTTTCTTTCTAATATCAGAAGGCATGTAGCAACTATCTTTAATTGCCTGTCCACTCTTGTTCCTCCAAATAAAATTAAACAGTATGAGAAAGAAATCTTGCCTGTCTTGTGAGATAGGGCCAAGACATAGGGTTCTTAGAGATGGATATGCTTATGCGTTTAAAACTAATGTTTCATCCCTAATATCACAAGGCATGTTGCAACCATCTTTAAGTAGCTCGTTCACCTATGTTCCTCCAAATAAAATTGGTATGGTATCAGAAAGAAATCGTCCCTGTTCTGTTCAAGCTAGTTTTGCTGGAGAATTAAAATTATTTAACCACCGCAAACCCAAAAGGATACTGTTAATAAACGGTCTTGCTTTTTCTTCAAGTATAGAATGTTGGGTTTCATTATGTTAAATGTTTCCCGGGGGCTTATCCCACAACCGATGTAATTGCTTCTTTTTTATAATTCCTCCGCCCATTAGAGTGGATTCCTCATCAGAGCTTCGGTGAGTGCACCTCTGGATTTGTTGATGTGGTAGTTTCATTCAAGATATAAATTGTTGATCCGTTTCAGCAAGTTGATAGCTTCTACGATGCCCGTAACTTTACTTCAGATTTTGAAGAGACTCGAATATTTTTAGTTTACTTACAACTCTTGCTTGAGAGTTGCTGTAATACATTATTTTAATGGAGGCATGGGAGGCTAGAGTGTCTGAGTCCAGGCTCGTATCTCAACTTTGAGTGTTTTCTCTTTGGTCCCCATCTTAAATATCTGGGTGCCAGTGACTTGCATTTTTTAAATTAGGACATTCAGTACAGGCGATGGTTTCCCCCTCTTTCAATGCTTTGTTCTTATTTAGCCAATTAAAGTAAACACTGATATCTTTGAAATTGAACTTTGGTCAATTAATTGTTATTTTCTTCGTTATGCTTATGATGTAGCCTTGCTCAGCATTAATGATGGTTTGAAAAGCCCATCAACTAGGTTTTTAGTCGGAATAAATCAGAAACAATACGAATAATTCTCGCAAGTTAAATAATAGGTTATTGACATTGGCACTGTCTATGATTAATATGGCAAGGTTCAATAAAGTTGGACTCCCATTGTTTTATGCTTGGGTGATTTTGGTTACATATATGTTTGCAAGCATTGTACCGATGTATGTAAGTAATATTTATTAAAAAAATTATATTCTTTACTATTTGATGATATTGTTTATGAAATAGTTAAAGTTGGATTCTCATTAGTTCATGCTGGGGGACCGATATGGCAAGGTTAAATAAAGATGGACTCCCATTAGGTTATGTTGTATTGTGTTGGGGTGATATATATATATATATATATTGTATTGTGTTGGGGTGATATATATATATATATATATATATATATATATATACTGTTAACTATTTATCCCAAATTACTATGCAATGGCTTTAGAGATTTTGTTGAGAATGTGCATTAATTCGATCTCATGATCTTGTATGAGACATCCGCATACAATTTTAATTATGGATGAAATATGAATGCCAAAATTGTTACTGATTCTGGATTCCCATAGTGGAAATACTTTATTAATATGAAAATTACCCTTCAAGATATGAAATATTAGCAACAAGTAGAATCCATACAATATAGTGCAAAGGGAAATTTGTTGCCAAGCAACAATCTTGCGTGTGGAACAATAAGCACATAAAGGTGTTCCATTGCTTAATTATGGTGTTCGAATTGTTTTTTTTTTTCCTCTGCTAAATAAATATCTTTACATTTCATTGGAAGAAATACATGTTTTTGTCATTGAGGGGTTCACAAACAACAATGTTTGAAGCCATTACAAGGATATACTCATTATAACCTCAACATGACATGCAGAAATTGAACCTTGGTGGGCGGGATAATTGATTTCTCCCAATCACTCAAACTACTTCAAATTGACTATGGTGTTTGGATTGTTAATGTTCAATGTGTATATTTTAGTTAAATGTGATATTTTATATCAATATGCGTAGGTTTTGCATCATAGTTGTTCCATTATATTGATAAGTAGAGGTTAGTTGTTGGTCCTTGCATATAAGCAACCAGAAAAACTGAAGTTTGGGTAGGAGAAGTTGTATGATCTTTAATCATATTTGTTTTTAGTGATGGTGGCAAGTTAAGTTTACGATTCACTAAAGGCTTCAACTACTCTTGAATGCATTTCCTATGACATCTTGCAACAAATGGATTGAGAAACAACTAGATTTATCAAGGTATTAGGTTAGTTGCTTACTGAGAGATATGATGATCTTCCATCAATGAGTGATGGACGTCTGCTCAAATATATGTCGCTCTTCCACCATTGGGTGGAGTTTATGATTTTCGTGTTAACTCTTTGTTTGGGTCATACAACAACTTTGATAAAATAGGTGTGAGATCACTGTAACTCCTTTTCCTATGCATCAAGATGGAATATATACTTGGATTGAAATTTTTGTTTTGCATTGAGAACTAGAGTTTGGCTTCCACTACTCTTGAATGCCTTTCCTATGGCATATTGCAATTAATAACCATTATTTCTATTTATTTGGAAAGTGCATACGGTTTGGAAACAATTTAAGGCTTTATAAAATATGGGAAACATGTACAATTTTTTTGTTTGATTTAATTTCTTATATTAATTTTTCCTGGAAAGAAAAAATATTTATATTTTAAAAATAAATATATATGTTTCGCCCTTCTCATGGAATAGAGAGAGTTTTCACTGAGCCGTCTTTTAAAATATGACCCTTTGGTCTTTTTACAATAAAAGAATATATGATTGATTTCATTATCTACCAATAATGTAAAACTCAAGAAAACAAAGACAAAATTCGGCTCCTTCTATCAACTTGGACCATGTATGGGTCAAAATGTAATGAGACGACATACATTAGAAAAAAAACAACATAAAGGGAAATGTTACAAAGTGAAGGACATATCCTGAACCAAACGGTCCTCAAATAACTCATGATTGTTGAATGATTCTTCTTAGAGAGACAACCATATTTTGTAAGTTGATTAGCTTTCACATATATTTTCATTGATTGTGATTTATATATGATATTATAATCAACTTATACTTTTGACATGTTATTTATTAAAAATTCATCCCACATTAAAGAAGCCAAATTTCAGTTCGTGGTTTTAGTTTTGCTTTATTAGAAATATGAAGAGCACAATTTGTTAGGTGAGTTAAAGTTTGTCATTAAATTAGTAGGTGTCAATCGTCAGAGAGATAATATTATTGATCCAGGATTTTTTTGCTATGGATGCATTATTAAATTACATATAACAAAACACTTAAAAACCATGGAACATAAGCATATAAAACAAAGATAAAAGAGACAATCACACGTGAGATCAAGACAGATTTGATTACAAAGGTCATCCAATTTGGACTACATCTTTGGGCCTTGCTTAATAGTGAGGAGGCTTTCATTCATTAAATGGCATGAAAAGAGAATAAGTACAAGGAGATTTTACATAAACACCCTTATACCTCCAATCTAGAATATAGATGACAAATGAAGAACCCAGCTCTAGAGAAAGCACTGAATTCCTAGCAAAAAATCATGCAGAATCATCTATCCAAACGCCCAATTTTGATAAAAGGGATTTCTGCACTTTCTCCAAACTCTTTGGTTTGTGAGGTAAGGTTCCGACCACCTGCTAGGAGCCCCATTTATACGCTGGTGGGCAGGATCCTTCATAAACTGGGCAGTTTCAACAAATGACAAGTTTAGGCTGTTGATTTCAACAACTAAGATTCTCCACAAACGACGTGTGATGTTTTTTGCAGTCCTAGAAAATCCACCAGAAAATAATTGTCACAGATTGTTTCACATTAACCTTAACTCGGCAGATAAATTAGTGCTTACCCTTGAACCTAACAGTTTTAACACAGAGAATCGACACTTTAATCCTTAAACCGACGATCTTAATATAGAGAATCGACGCTTTAATCCCTAATCGACGCACATACTTGAATCCTTGATGATAAGCGATCTGCGATAAAGGAGGACCCGATGGGCTATCAACTACAACACAATCTATCAGATTCGATTGAATATTACAAATCGCAATTTGATCTGTAACCACTGACTCGCCTTTGATCTGCGATTGTGATATCGCAATCGCAACCCAGTGATGCAAGGGGTCGATTATTTAGCTGCGGACCTCTGCCTTTTGCGATCAGTGAACTGTAGCTTGCAACTTGGCGTTTCCCCATTCACTAAAGAGTTTTGCCATGTCATTTCTCCTGTCATTTGTCCAAGTCAAACTTGAACTTTGACTTGTTCTAACTTCTTCATATGAGTTTGGATTTGAGTGTCGTTTGCATCGTTGGAATCAGGATGACGAGCACTTCGATCTAATCCTAAGTTTATAACTCTGTCACTTTGAGTTTTGAGCCTTCTTACCATGCCACTAGTACTTTAGAAATACACTCGGATCAATCCTCTTGGATCCTCTTGAATCAATCCTCCCCACTAAGAGAAGCTTTTGGTTCAAAAGAATTAAATAATCTGCAATTGCTTTGTACATTTTTTGCACCATAAGTGTCTTAGCAAGTCATCATTTCTTTTCCTTCACCTTTGTCTTTCGGGGCCATAAGCGATGAGCTGACACCTACATCCCCTACAAAGCTATAGTACAATATCTTGCAAATTACATGTTTTTCTATATGACAAAAAATGAACCAAAAATCCCATACTTGCCACGAGTTTATAACACATACTCTGTGGTCAAGTTTACATAAAAATGGAAACAATGCTCCAAGTATCAATACAAGACCAAACATCATTGTTGCTTCAACAAGTGATGGAAAATACCTTCCCACTAAGAGAAGCTTTTGGTCTTCCAAAAGCATTAAATAATCTGTGACTTTTCTATATATTGTTTGCACCACAAGTGTACTTACAGGTCATCCTTCCTTCTCCTTCACCTTTGTCCTTCAGAGCCATAAGCGATGAGCAGACCCTTGCATCCCCTACAAAACTATGTTACAATATTTTGCAAATTACATGTTTGGCTACATGACAAAAAATGAGCCAAGCATCCCATACTTGCCACAAGTTTATAACACATACTTTGTGGTCAAGTTTACATAAAAATGGAAACAATACTCCAGCTATCAATACAAGGCCAAACATCATTGTTGCTTCAACAAGTGATGGAAAACACATCATCACTACAACACATGATTTACAAAAATAAGGCCAAACACTATTTTTGCTTCAACAAGTGATGGAAACACATCATCACTTTCACAGTTTAAAATGTAACACAAAATAAGGCAAAACATCATTGTTGCTGCAACAAGTGATGGAAAACACATCATCACTTTTATAGTTTAAAATGCAACACATGATTTGCAAAAATAAGGCCATGACATTCTACCACACCTAGAAGAACCATCTCTCACTTATCAAAGTGACTGGGTCGTCTCCTTGTGGTGCATTCGTTGGTCGAACAACTGTTTCACCTGGTTCATGCATGAATGCTTTGTCCTTGCGACGTTGCTCTGGATGGAGCCTCCAACACGTGGCTCTTTGATGACCACCTCTGTCACAATGACTACAATAAGCCTTCTTCCTCCAGATCTGCTTTACCTTCTTCCTTGCCTGCTATTGAGAGGGTCTTTCACACCTCATCCCTTTTCATGCTGTTATTCTTCTCTAGCACTCAGCAAACACATGGTTATGCAATCCACAAAAATGGCAAGTTTTTCTATGCCATGATTTTCGTTCATTATTAAAAATACGGTTGTAATCAAAATGAACATTAGAATTTCGAGACTCGTTATACCTTTCTTGTTAGTCTGGTATGATCATGGAAACGAGAGTTTGCCTTAGCTCTTTCTCTGTAATGCATACTGCCATAGGTTGATGGTTATGTGTTCCCATCATCCTCTTTCCTCGACGATTTCAACAATGTTGTGGAAGCTTTTGACATCTTTGAGCACTGTCCTTCAATGCACCCCAACCTGACGAATCGAAGTCTTTGCTCAACCTCCAATGGCTGAGTTATGCCTTGGCCATTAACACAAAGTCCTTCTTCTTCCTTGTACTTCATCTTGGTAAAGAGTCTCATGTTTGTCCTTGTAGTGGGTATCTCCACATTTCCAACAGAAATTATACTATGTGAAGATGAAACTGACGAGAAATCCACATCTTTTACTACCACTGTCGATTTGGAAAAATTGATGAGGGTTTTTCATCATCTGTTGTTGATGGTTCGCTGGTTGTTTTGGCGCATTCCCCAATCTCCTTCCTGGCATATCGAAGTCTTGTATGTCGGGGTAATTCCTCTATTTGAATGCGGTTTATGATGCTCTGGCCATTAATGTCGAGGCCCTTTCGCTGATGCCCCATTCTCTTTAACAGTTTGGACCCGATTCCAGTAGTATGGTTATCAAAAATGACAAAATCATCATCAGGAACAATCTACGGAGTTGAAGAATTGCTTTTTACTTCACGGGGGTCACGCTGCAGCTTTTCCAAGGCCTCATCCTTAACTTGCCGCTGGCATAACAACCTTTGTTTCTCCTCTTTCTCTTGCTATAGAAGCCTCCTTAATTCATTAAGCTCTGCTTGAAGACTCTGGTCGTTGTGCTTCAATTCTTACAAGGCCTCATCTGTGGCTCGCAAGTAAAGCTGCAATCATTGCTTCTCCTCTTTCTCTTCTCGCAATAGCCTTCTTAATTCAACGTTCTCTTCTTGAAGTCTCTGGTTAATCTCCTCATTCGAGGAAGGAGATGAATAAGATGCATAAGCACCTGAAGATGTGCATGACACTTCGCTCTCCGATCTCTTTGTATCCTCCCCTCTTCTCTTCTCATATGTTCCATACATGATGTCCACCATTTTGAACATTCGTAGGAAGGTTTTGTGCATTTCTTTATCATTCTTTATGGCTTCACACTCGGTCATTCACGCTCGCAATTCTTAACAGCGACAAGACCACTTCTCTTCCCAACGAGCTTCAACATCTGCCATGTCTCCTCTTTGTGATGCACGTCCTTGGATGCTTATTTTTTGTTAGTATTCTCATGCAATTTGCATCAACTAAGCCCTGCTTTGATACCACTTGATCCAAGATGTTTTGCTATGGATGCGTTATTAAATTACATATAATAGAGCACTTAAAAACCATGGGACCTGCTTAATAGTGGAGAGGCCTTCATTCATTAAATGTCATGAAAAGAGAAGAAGTACAAGCACATTTTACATAAGCACCCTTATACCTCCAATCTGGAAGAGAGATGACAAATGGAGAGCCCAACTCTAAAGAGACAAAACCACTGACTTTTGGCGAAAAATCGTGCATAATCATATCCAAATGCCCAATTCTGGTAAAAGGGCTTTTTGCACTTTCTTGGAACCTTCTGATTTCTGAGGTAATGTTCTGGGCACCTGCCAAGAGCACGTGCCGTTGCTCTGCTCTGTAAATCTACGATGCTCTTTGTTGCTCCCCCCTTCTTGTTGTGCGGATAGCCCCATTTATATGATGGTGGGAAAGATACTTCATAAACCGAGTAATTTCAACAAATGGCAAGTTTAGGTTGTTGGTTTCAACAACTGAGATTCTCCACAGACGGTGCACGATGTTTTCTGTAGTCTTAGAAATTACATCGGAAAACCACTGACACAAACTGTTTTGCATTAACCTCAACCCGACGGATAAATCGACGCATACTCCTGAACCTGGTGTTTTTAACACAGAGAATCAAAGCTTTAATCCTTAAACCGACGGTCTTAATACAAAGAATCAACACTTTAATCCTTAGTTGACAGACATACCTGAATCCTCAGCAATAAGTGATCTGCGATAGAGGCAGACTCGACAGGCTATCAACTGCAACACACAATCTATTGGATCCGTCAGAATATCGCAAATCACAATTTGCCGAGGTCGAGGGTGATTCTCCATAACGGGCCACTACACAGTGCGAACTGCGAATCGGCGGACCCAACGGGTTTTAAAAACCGCACTCTATAATTGTATTGCATCCGAGATCCATTGGCATATCGCAATCGGCAAAGCCAAGGGTAATACTATGTACACAGGACTCTGCACACAACGATGTGCGATGTTCGATAAACAATGAACTTGACAGACCTTTGTTAACTGAAACCCATAAATTTTCGGATACGAGAAAAGACTTCGTAAATCGCAATTGGTCGGAACTAGGGGTAGTACATATAACGAGGCATTGTTCCTTTGCGCCTACGATGTGCGATATGCAATTATCACATCACACCCTTTTCTGCTTGGGGCCAGCACACTACCTTTCGGAGCAGTTGTTTTCTTTGCATATGGGCAACATTTTCTCACCTGGGATTGTCTATCTTGCCTTGGAAAGCCCAGGTGCACACATTCCATGCATTGTACTCCTCTTTATATATAATAAAATGGCTGAATTTTGGTGCAATTCCTGTGTAAATTCTGGGTATTTGATGATTGTCTGAAATTTTCTATTTGCTTGTGTATTTTTGCTTAATATCACTGTCAATTTTCCTATTAGGAATATTACACATTTGCTCATGACTCATAGGAAGTAGGTGTTGGTTTTCTACAATAATGCACAATAGAAATTGATCTTCTGATCTAATAGTTACTTTCCACTGATTTCCATTCAAGCTATCTTATGTCACGTGTATCATTAATCAATCATACACTGAAAATCTCAACAATAATGCAATGAAAAATAGTAGGATCATAAAGAGACAACCATGCACAATAAAGACAACAAATTTACCTTAGGAAAACCCAACCTTGGGAAAAACCCAACAACTTTTCTTCTTAGGTGATATTATTATTCAATGATATTTACAATTCCAAGAATTTTCTAGAAATCTATGCTACTCAAGCCTTCAAAATGGTCAATTTTAGTCAAGTTTTCATCCTAGTCGACCTATCTCCAACAGTCAAATTCAAACTTGTGGTTGACCCCGGAGGTCAAAGGGTCTGCAATAGAGTTCTTGTGGTCAACCTATCGTCAAACATTCTCTTTTTACTATCAATTTTGATGTTCTTCCTATGATTAAATTCTACCAAATTCTTGGGAAAAGTTAGCCATAATCTCGGTAAAATGAAGCAGATCGGACTCGGTCAAATGAGGTAGGTCAACCTTCGTCAAATGGAAGTTTCTATACTCAGTCAAGATTCACATTTCCTTCTCTTATTCTCACACGTGTGGATCAAAACAAAACATAGAATGTGATGTTTGAATTGATCAAAGTGAGGGAGTCTCATGTGTATTTATACTAGTCAAATGGTGTGGAATTTGACCAAGGGTCACACCCATTCGTTTGTGGGGCCAACCTGACACTTGGGGCATACATGAATTCCAAAATAATAATTTTAATTTTTCATTTTTGTAAATTTTGTAAAAAAATTTCGCTGACATGGAAGACCTTTTGGCATGAGGTAATACCTCCCGATGCTACAAAAAAATGAACAGTAAGGAGAAGGCCTTCCCATGTTTGTCTTTGTTCTGCATTATAGATTGTACATTCGAAATCCTTTCACCGTTTTATGATGGAAGGGAATGAGAAAAAACTCTATTAGGGTTACAAGTCTTCCAAATATAGCCACTCTTCACAATCGAATTATCTTCATTACTTGTCTACATTTCCTTTCTATTGTTAAAACTGTTATTATACTATTGGGCTTAATTTTGAATCATTCTATAAGTAATTTTGGTTGGAATTTTTTTTTTATTAATTTTACTTGTTGACATTTTATAGATGGTGAGATAAACAATTTTATAGAGAAGGGTCCACTTACAAGCAATATTTATTCATATTTAGTGCATTCTTTGTGGTTGCATTTTGCTGTTGGAACATATGGAGATCGAAACTCATATTTGAACCCTAAAAATACCCCTTTAAACCTCAAGTTACTAATTTTTTATGACATGTCTTCTCTTGACATGGAAACCATATGGTAACCATGGATCTAGTGTCTAGAAATAGTAGGATATAAATAGAATTCATTGTAATTAGCTAGGTAATGAAATTTTGATTTACTGAAGTATATCATCCTTACTATGCAACTCACATGTAGAGACAATGAAAAATACAATTAATGACTACAAGGGTGTAACACTAAAAAGAAACTTTACACTCTTATTCTACTCAGCCACATAGGCAAGTGAAATCCATTTGCACTCTTATTCTACTCAGCCACATAGGCAAGTGAAATCAAAATGGATTTAGAGAGAGGGGTTCTAGACCAATCTTATGCAAACAAATTTCCTTTACATACTTGTCCACAAATACGTCTTCCAAAGGTGGCCACATAGATGCCTTGTTGGCAATACTAGAACAAAACATGCATTGTTAATCACAGGACCACTTTCAGAACCTTTCATAAGTTTCATAAAATCACATGCTTCCAATAGTTACCGACGACCTTGTAGGTGAAGTATGACTTTAGGTAGATATGTTTGAGGAAACATGAGAGAGCCTTAAGAACAAATAGATTTTGTTTATATCTAAATTTTAACAATGTAATTAATTTTGACGAGAACTATAATATCAAAAGGAGAATTCTAGTCCAAAAAATCCTTATTTTTCCTCATAAAACATCCTGAGATTGTAAAGTGGTGATGCTACATCACCCTTTATTTAGGGTTAAAATTTCAACAATTCTCATCCGTGGCATTAAATTCCAAAATCATGATCATGAAAAACTTTAAAATTCCAACAATTTTAAACCATGGTATTAAAGATCAAATAACATGACCTGGAAAACCTTAAAATTCCAACGTTTCTCAACCAATATCACGAGTACAAAAAATCTTAAAATTCCAACAATTTTCAACAAAGGCATTATAAGCCTCATGACTAAAAAAACCATAAAAATCAACACATAAATTAAAGCGTGATTCTACCAAGGGCCTTTTTTTTAAATACTAAAAATATATATTATTTGAGATGTTAGTGTCAACTTTACCCATTTTCAATGGGCACAAAAATTGCAATATTTTTAACCATCGTTTATAAAATCATCAATAATGTCTACAAAATCATGAAAAATTTATAGTCATTTTCTTAATTATTTTTATGTTTTGATGGAAGAATTGTTTGTGTGACACAGAGTTGAATCCACTATAGCCTCAAGGTGCAACTACACCCCTACACGATGCACGAGTAACCCTCACGGATTAAAAACTTGAAAATATATATATATATATATATATATATATATATATATATATATATATATATATATTTTATCAATAAAAATGATTAAGAATTAAATTTTAAGCAATTTTAAATTAAACACACACATATATATTAAACCAAACTAGATCTATCTTAACTAAGGATCTACCAAGTGTTGAGAAGGACCGCATCTCTTTTCACTTTAAAAGATGTTTGCATCTCAAAAAAATTGATCCCTCTAGGCCCTTTGTAGATCTAGAGTTAACGTGGATCTATGTTGGTTTAATTATCAATTCTAATTAATTCTAATTCTAATTATAAATATAATTATTAATTTTATGTTATTTATTTTTTATTTTATTTTATTTAATCTTTTTTATTAATTTTGTTTTTATGAGTCAAAATGACAAAGATTACAACATCTCTACAGTACTAGGATCAAATGTTCACATAGTAGTTAAGATTATTTATGAACCTCAAATATAAAGGTTTTTTTGAATAAAAAGTGGATTGGGTGAGGGGAAATCCCCCTAGCCTAAATATTACATTTTACTCAATATTTACCCTCAGCCCTACTAATTTTGTAGTTGAGTTTGTTTACTTTCAAACTTTTACAATAATAAGTGGACAGTTGAGGGGAAATATAGGGTAAAATGTAATATTATAATATTATATTTTACCCAATATAACCTAGTGAAAACTAGATGGAGGTAGGCAAAATACTAGGTATGTAATAATTACATTTTACCTAATATTTCCCCCACCACCCGTCCACCCAACTCACCTGCATAGTTAATCTTATTCATTTCCAAACTTACAATCCTAGATCCATCGAAGCTCTATAGAATCATTATTACACATAAATTAGGAGAATATATTATAGATATTGTATTAAATTGATTATCAAAGAAGCCATTAGAACGAAGAAGCCACTACTACAAGGTACATGTTCCTTCGAGTGAAGGGTCCTAAGTTCTAACCAACAAATGAAATGCAGAGTTATCAAGTTTCTACACATATATACACAATATGTATTCATCCATCTAGATAAATAGCGGGAACATATCCATAAAAAATGTTTTACTTTTATAGACTACATGGATTCAAGGCCATCATTTTCTAAAGCTAACTATATATCTAAATATAACACAAAATAAGATGGATCTAGGGTAGCTTAATTTCCCCTTAAATAAGTTATATTCCACATGAATCTCATGGGTCAATACCATGGGTCATTTTTAATTTTTTTAATTTTAGTGTTATTTTTATTTTATTTTCCCTGAGTTAAAATGTTTAAATTACATTATGTTACATTAAGTTACACATCTATAACATATTTTAATTTTAATTCTATTTTAACAGAGTCAAAATATTTACATTACATTAGTTATGTTATACATCTCTAACATACTGCCTCTGGGTTGGAGAGCACCTCTCAATCAAATAAAAATTGATAATTTTATTAAAAAAAACATTATATTATATTTTAAAATAAAAATATTATATTCAAAATATAGACTTCAAAAACTAACAAGGCTAAATTAAGCATTTATTTATTTTTATTTTTATGTAATTTGACTGAGTCAATGTTAAACAACACATGACATGACAGTACATTACAACATCTTTACCATACTAGATTGGAGAGCACTTCTAGACTCAATAACACATTTAATTAAAAAAATGAAAAAAATAATTAAAAATATATTTAAAAAATAAATAATAAAATCTAGTCCGCGAGGCTTTGGATAGGTCACTGGTTCAAATCCCTGACCTACCCAAAAAAAAATCTAATTAAAAAAAACCCACAATTTTTTGTTTAATATTTTTTAGGCTATGGTTTGTGGGGCAGTAGGGGACGGAGCAATGCGAGTAATGTCGCCCACAAACCATTGCAAATATTTATTTATTTTCAAATTTAAATTAATGTTATGAGAAATTTTTCGACGTAAATCACATGAAATTTCATTTGTCGACGCGTTGCGAACCAACAAGTGTGGTTCATCGTCAGGACAAGTTGAAGAATCAGATCCAACCTTGCATATTAAATAGATAGAGCAGAACATTCAACGGCTATATTTCTTGACCAAGCAATGGCTATTTTGACTAACGGCTAAATTTGACCGGGAAACAGTTGAACAGGATTAAGGACAAGACCTTTATTTTAATAATTAAGTTAATTCCAATTAATATTAAATTGATAGTTAGTTATATACTTATTAAAATAAAGGAACTATTTTATAAACGAATAATTATAAATATAACTTAAAATAAAGTAATTATTAAATATTTAAATAATAGAGTAATTAAGAGATGTTAGAATATAAATATAGCTAGTTATATTTTTTTAAAAGTTAAAGGGACTTATTTTATGAACTTATAATTCGAAATTAAGTTCATAAAATAAGTCCCTTTAACTTTTTAAAAAATATAACTAACTATATTTATATTCTAACATCTCTTAATTACTCTATTATTTATATATTTAATAATTTATTTATTTTAAGTATATTTATAATTATTCGTTTATAAAATAGTCCTTTTATTTTAATAATTATATAACTAACTATCAATTTAATATTCATTGGAATTAACTTAATTATTAAAATAAAGGTCTTGCCCTTAATCCTGTTCAACTCACTATTTCCTGGTCAAATTTAGCCGTTAGTCAAAATAGTTGTTGCTTGGTCAAGAAATATAACCGTTGGATGTTCTGCTCTATCTATTTAATATGCAAGTCTGGATCTGATTCTTCAACTTGTCCTGACGATGAACCACACTTGTTGGTTCTAAACGCGTCGACAAATGAAATTTCATGTGATTTACGCTGAGAAAATTCTCATAAAATTGATATGGATCACAGAAGCCTCAATTCAACAATTAAATTAATGTGTTATTTTTTAAATTTATTAGCAAAACTTGTCTGGATAAATCACATCACTCCACTAAGATTCTTCATTAAAAAAAAGATGGATGACGATATCAAGAGATCACGAGATCACATAATTATAGTGGGGATGCAACAATAGATTCTTCATCATGAAAAAGATAGATGATGAGATCAACGTATTACATAATTATAGTAGAAATGCAACAGTGAACTCCAAACAATTATAAAATTAAATAACATTTTAATTTAAACTTTATTTTTATTAAACAATAAAAATAAAAGAAAAAATATGTAGATTTTTTTTTAATATTATTAATGTTTTTAGTTAAATAACGAATAAACAAATAAATTAGAACGCCTCAAAAAATGGTCAAATTAGCATGGAAGAATATAAAATAACGAAAACAAGCTTATAAATATTATTTTAATGTAATAAGAATTTGTAATTTTATTACTTATATTAATAGATACAAATAAGAAGTTACAAATACAAAAGGAAAGTTAATAAAAATCATAAAAAGTTAAATATTAAAAAAGTTAAAAATAAATAAATAACAATAACAATAAAAATAAATAAACAAACGAGAATAATGATAGTGAATGAAAAACAAAGGAAAATCAATTTAGGACACTAAAAGAATTTAAAGTAAGACAAAAAATAGAACAAGGGAAATGGCTACAAACTTTCTATTCATCATCCCTATTTAGCGTAATAAACTTTTTCTCGATTTAGATGGCTTCCCTCAATTTATGGTGATGGAAATGATCAATCCTAGCAAGGACCTGGGAATCCTCTAAATATATGTGGTGTTTTGTCTTATCAGCATGTTCAACTAAAGCAGAGGAGCAAGTCCTACGTCTTATGTCAACCACGTTCTATTGAATCCTCTGATTTATGGAACGACCAATTTCTCCAGTCTAGGGGGTCCCACAGGAACATGGGATCAAATAAACACCCTTCATGTTTTTAGGTTCCATAGGGTCTTTGATAGATCTTAGGGATCCATGAATGGTTCTCAGGTGTCTAAAGGTGGAAGAAACCCTATGCCTCCTAAGAATTCGAGCAATCTTCTCAGAAGTCCCTTGGATAAAGGGAAGTTGGACACTAGAGGCCACTTCAACACAGTCTTTTTTAGTCCTAGGACCTCAACTCGCTTTTAAAAAGGCTATGATACCTGGGTATCTTTTATAGCCATTCAATTCAAAAACATTAAGGAGATGGGCATTCTCCTTCACTAAATGGATTTCATCTGAAACCCTTAGAGATCGAGAGGCCAATGTTTGAGAACACCTAGCTTTTGAGATGGATAATGATGGGATTTTGCATATGAATATTGTTCAGTGTGAGTTTTTTTATGAAAGACCTAGTAAGAGAAAGAACCATCATCTTTTTTCAAGACCAACACATCAAGAAAGGGAAAGCTACCATCAACTTAAGTTTCCATGGTAAATTTGATGTGTCAGACTCGTAAAAAGATAATGGTTCTTTCCCTCACCAGGTCTTTTGTAAAAAAATTCACACTGAACAATATTTACAAGTGAATTCCCATCATTATCCAACCCAGAAGCTAGGTGTTCTCAACACATTGGCCACTTGGGCTCTAAGGGTTTTGGATGAAAGCCATTTGGTGGAGGAGAAATCTCATCTCCTTAATGTTTTTGAATTGAATGGTTATAAAAGATACGAAGGTATCATAGCCTTTTTAAAAGTGAGCAGAGGTCCTAGGACTTAAAAAGAGCCAGTTGAAGTGGCCTCTAGTGTCCAACTTCCCTTTATCCAAGGAACTTCTGATTAGATTGCTTGGATTCTTAGGATGCACAAGGTTTCTTCCACCTTTAGACCCCTAAAAACCATTCATGTATCCCTAAGATATGTCAAAAACTCTGTGGAACCTAAAAACATTAAGAGTGTGTATTTGATTCCATGTTCATGTGGGCCCCTACATTGGAGAAACTGGTCGTTCCATAAATTAGAGGATTCAAGAGCACGCAGCTGACATAGGACACTGTAGGACTCACTCCTTTTCTTTAACTAAACATGCTGATAAGGCAAAACACTACATATGTTTAGATGATTCCTAGGTCCTTGCTAGGATTTATCATTTCCATCACCGTAAATTGAAGGAAGCCATCCATTTACATTAAATAGAGATGATAGATGGAAGATCAACAATTCGTTGATCCCATCCCATTATTCCTAAGCCTTTTCCTTTTTGTTTTTCTCCCCTCGTTCTGTTTTTTGTCTTTCTTTAGATTCTTTTAGTGTCTTATATTAAATCGTTGATTTTCATCATTTTTTTGTTATATCATTTTAGTCTATATTCCTGTGATATTTATATTTTGCATAATAATTATTCATTTCTTTTTTCATTCACTATCTTTATTCTTATTTGTTTATTTATTTTATTTTATGTATTTTTATTTTTATTTTTAATTTATTTATTTATAAATTTCATTTTAATATTTATCTTTTAATGTTTTTTATTAATTTTTCTTTATGCGTAACTTCTTAATTGTATCTAAGAATATAAATAATAAATTGCAAATTCTTATTATATTAAAATAATATTTATAAACTTGTTTAGGTTGTTTTATATTTTTTATGGTAATTTGACCATTTCTTCACCCTTTCTAATTTATTTGTTTATTCAATATTTAACTAAGAAACTCTTTTTAGATTTTTTTTAAATGTTGTTTATATTTATATTTTTTAATTCAAAAAAGTTTAAATAAAAATTCAAATTTATTAAAATATTATTTAATTTTATAATTGTTTGGAGTTTCCATGTTATAGTTATGTAATCGGTTATCTTAAGGTCCATCTTTTTCCTGATTATTAATCTTAGTAAAGTTCATGGATCTTAAAATTGATGTGATTTATTAGAAGAAAAAAAAAATAAATTAATTATGAATTCTCCATTTTGAGATATTAATAAATTTTAAATTTAAACAAAGTCTTTTGGTAGAAATCACATCAGAGAATTTTTTAGTCGTGGCGTTTCGAACCAACAAGTGTGGTTCATCATCAGGACCAAATGAAGAGGCAGACCATGACAAAGGCTTAAATAGAGAGCAATGTAGAGACATTATTGTTCAAATATAGCTGTTACTTAAAATTGTGTCTCTACATTGCTCTCTATTTAAGCCTTTGCCATGGTCTACCTCTTCATCTAGTCCTGATGATGAACCACACTTGTTGGTTCGAGACGCATCGGCCACAAAATTCTCTCATGTGATTTCTATCGAAAAACTTTGATTAATTCATTATGGATCACAGAAGCTTGAATACAGAAATTTTTATTTATTATTATTATTATTTTTAATTTTACTATTTTTTAAATTATTTATTATATTTTAAAAAATGTTTACTAGTTTTTAACTTTTGGTTTTTTGTTATTATTTTAAACTCTTGAAAGTTTTTTTTAATAAATAAATTTTCAATTATTAAAGATTTTTTTTTAACGGTTTTTCCTTAAATTTAATAAAAGAAAAATTAGTGTTTTTCAATATTTTTTTAACAATAAAAATATTATTTATTTTATTTATTTTTATTTTTTAAAATTAAATTCCCCATATAATATAATATAAAATATTTTATTTTTATTTTTATTTTTTAAGTTAAATTTTCATATCTATATATAACCAAAGGAATCAACAATTGGGTTGTATTTATACTTGCGTGAGACGAAGCCGATTTTGTGCAGTACCACAATAGAGTAGTCTAACTAGGCGGAGGAATTGCCCAGATTCTGTTCCCACTTGGAAAATCTTCCGCGACTCCGGCCAACATTCCTCCGACCCCTTCCATGCACTCCGTTTATGATTTGGCTGTCACAATCTGTGAGAATCAAAATCTTACAGCCCCGATCGGTCACATCCTCCGTATAGCCAGGCGACCCTACTCAGCACGTTAATGCAATGAATGTGACGGCTGGTCGGCTTGAATTTCAAACCAGACACAAAAATGGGCCGCACGAGAACTCCTCGACCTCCCACTATGCCAGAGCTCCTCGGCCTCTTACCTTCGTGCTTCTCCAAACCTCGCCGACCTCCTTGCGCACAGCTTGAATGGTAAGTATGCAACAGAATTGACCACGTCAGACTACTCCAAAAGACCGAGCTCTGCACTTTCCGCGTTCTTCAAATTTGGGGTTTTCAGTTTCTGTATCAGTAATGCTGTAGAATATGGTTGTTGTGAAAGAAGGGGCTTTGAATCTTTCATCAGTGGTGGTTGAGGGTTAGAAATAAATTGCGTGTTGCGGGGCTTGCGGCTTTGATTTATTTGGTGGGAGAAATTGGCTTTTGGGGTTCTTCGATCCCAATACCAGATTGCGTACAACATGTCTAATTGTTCAGCTTATGAAATGCCTGCCTCTCATACGAGAGCTTCGTTGCAGACAAACCTGGAGTGATTTTTGGAACGCACTACACCAATCATGCCAGTTCAGTATTTGTCCAAGGTAAGGCTCATCATGCTTTTGAGCATACTCTCTTATCTGATGCAGATAAATGATTAAAGTAAGGGTTTATCTATGCAACCAAGAGCCTTTTATCTGCAATCTAATTTTGTGAAAATTAATTGGCATTATTTGCCATGTAATTTTTGTCTTAACCTTTAATTTGCAGAGTCTTTTATCTGCAATCTAATTTTGAGAAAATCAATCACTTTTATTTACTTTTAATAGTCATTTATCAAAATTTAGCCCATATAATCAATGGGATCGATTCCTTTGTTTATCTATTGTAAAGCCTTTTGAAAACATTTCAGTGAATTTTCGAGGCAAGACAAGTGTGAAAAAAGATATTGAATTTATTGCTTAAGATCTTAGAAGTTAATGTTCAAGTAGATCTCTTAGTTGGCTTCTTCTTCTGTTCCTTTCGGCATAAAATTCTTTTTATTCTCATTTAATTGTACTTTGCTCCTGCAGGTCAATCAGTTAGCACATGGATTTCCATAATTGGTTTCTTTAAGAAGCTTTGATCTTTCTCCAGCAAGTTGGATGTCAGTTGCATGGTAAATTTTCTGCATCTTATTGTGAAGTCATTTGATTGTTACTTATATCGTAGATTGCATCACATATGTTGAAAGCTTTCAATTTTCAACATTAGTATTATGGTGAAATATAGCCCTCTAAGAAATTGGGATTTATGTTCTGGATTGTAGGTATCCTATTTATCACATTCCAACGGGGCGTATTGTTAGGGATCTCTCGGCCTGCTTCTTAACTTATCATACATCGTCTCTCTCCTTCCAAGGTATGTGATAGATACTGTATTTTGAAATAGTCCTTTGCTGATTTAAATTGTTCAAGTAATTCCATTCGGTTTAATATGATATTAGAAGCAAGTGAAAATCAATTTTTGAAAATAGGAAGTTTGATTTAAATTGTTCAAGTAATTCCATTCGGTTTAATATGATATTAGACATCACGATCCCATTGATTATATGGGTTTAATTCGGTGGAGTCTTGGATCTCAAATTTGTTGCAGAGAATGAGATTGGACAAGGTGATACTGAGACTGGATCTGGGACTGAGTTTTCTGAAAAGAAATCTAAGGATTCCCAATGCATAAGTCTTCCTCCATTTGGACTTGCCACATACAAAATGCAAGGAAGTCTTTGGACTTCTACTGGGAGTGCTAATCAACAACGGATTTTCGCTCTGTTAAGCTCTGCTGATTCCTGGCTGAAGCAGCTAAGAGTTAGGCATCCAGATTTTGAATATAATCACAGCATGTGTATCACAAATGCTATCCTTATTTCATATGATATCTCCACTGCTTTTATTATTCCTGATCATAAACCCAGCAATGGCAGGTTTTGAAATGATTAGTTGTTTTATTGAAAAAAAATTGTTGTATAACCTCATGAATTCTGTCCTTGATTTATGCTAGACATTTTTACAAAATTTATGGCTTTATAACTTATTTGGGATGGTTTTGGCCTATTGTAAAATATGTTTGATCATTTGTTTTAAATAATTTTGGGTGTTATGCATTATGGATCTTCTCTATTTGATATCCATAATAATTACAAATCTTGCTACTAATTACATATCTCTAATTGGTATTTAATCTAGATATATACTCTTGCTTTCTTCCACTTTCCTTGTGTGTTTTACTGGATTTTTAGTTTGAACCATATTGAATTTTGAAGGTGTTAAACCTAAAACCGAACCATATCGAATTCTGATGGTGATAAACCTAAAAAACATTGCAAACTCTCACAGTACAAATGAACATTCCATATCATTAAATGATTATCTTTTATATATTTGTTCTTTCAGAGTTTTGATGTAGGTTTTAGTTGTTCTTTAGCCGAAAATATTATTTACAATGCACTCTCAAATGGTCATCTTTTATATGTCTGTCGACCATTCTCTTAATAATTATCACTTGCAATATTTGTCCCTCAAAGTATATAGGTGTAGCATTTAGTTATAGAAATAGATGATTTACAATATCTTCTTTTACACATTTGTCCATTGTTCACCTAATAATCATCAATTATGTTAAATGATAAAATATGATAGAGCTCTTACACTAAGGGAATTTCAATTGAGCACTTTTTAGAACTAACCTTTAATGTACTAAAGTTGAGTTTAGAAATCAAGAATTTTCACCGTTTGAACTTAAAAGTAATTTAATTATAGATTTGAAGATATAGTCCATTATCACAACTTGAGATGGCTAAGCTTTTCTCTACTCTACTTGAGCTTATACATTTCAAATTTGGGAATTATTGATTGCAAATGAGTTTATTTGATATAGCAAGGCCTATATGGATGCAAATTTCATTGAAGAAGTCTACACTAAAGACCTTAATTGATTTTGTTGCATATCTTCTTGAAGAAATCCTTGAAACCCTCTCATATATCTCCTCCTTATTTCATTTT
Organism: Pinus tabuliformis; assembly: GCA_031772625.1. Taxonomy (NCBI): domain Eukaryota; kingdom Viridiplantae; phylum Streptophyta; class Pinopsida; order Pinales; family Pinaceae; genus Pinus; species Pinus tabuliformis. Next base: position 424,636,352 of record CM062807.1, read on the forward strand.
TATGTCTTTAAATTTTAATTTTAAATTCAAACATACAATAGAGCATCAACAATGTTTGGCTATTTTTTTATCATTGTAAATTATAACCAACCTCATAGGCTAACATGAGGCTCTTAGGCTTTATTAAGTCAACTTCATGACTTCACCAAACATGTAGATATTTTGTTGTCCAAATTTAACTACCAAGAATTTTATATTTGTTAAGTTCATGAATGCACAATATGATGTGGTTTGCAACTTATTTTTATATATTTTTGAAAGTAAGCCTACTAGGTATTTTAAGTTTTTAGTTCGGTTTATTACTAGTTAGAATAATTTTGAAACAACATTTAAAATTAAATTTGGTTATAAATGAATTATCTTAACAATCTAAGTATTAGAGTCATCTAAAATGAAAATGGAAAACAGGTAGGGTTTGAATCAATATAAATTGCATAAGTACAATTCAACATCACAATTTTATCATTTTTCATTGTCATATTCATGAAACTACCTTGGATGAAACATTTGAGATTCAAAAGGTGAAAAAGGAGATAGTGAACATACAAGTAAATATTGGTATTGAAGATAATAATAATTCATTTATAATGAACTTAGGGAGGATAATATGGGGGTGCTTAGAAAAGTAATGAGCCTAGTGCAAAGACTTATTAGACAACTTATCTCTTGTAACAATAAATAGATTAACCACCATTGTCGTCTCAATGATGTCTCTCTTTCTATTTTGTGATTGTATGTTATTCTCACAGGGGAGGTTTCCTTGGCAAAGCTTAGAGGTTAGATGACTAGGGCTTCAAGCTAAATGGCTCTCAAAGGATCTTGTAGATAAATCATCTAGAAAATTCTTCAATAAAAGAGGGCTCAAGGGTGATTGGAGTCTAATGGTTATGGGAGAAGGTAATGACAAAGCCTTGGATAATAAGATGAGAGTTACAAATGTTCAAGCACACTTTCCAACAACAATTTTTTTCCAATAAAACAACTAATAATTCCAAAACCTGCCATTACTAGGTTTATGATCAGGAAATAATAAAAGCAGTGGAGAGATCATATGCAATAAGGATGGCATCTGTGATACACAGGCTGTGATTACAGATCTCCTCCAAATATGATGCTATCCAATATTTTCCAAATAGCAGTGGTTCTGCCTCCAACAGAAATCCATCCAATGGTGATCAAATTGTTTACAGAGGTGCTCTCTTTAAAACTCTATTGAAGATAGAAACTAAAAATGAAACCTAAACATCATTTCCTAATATCCCGAAGCTCTATATCAAAGAGAAGGCAAAATGACACCTTAGAAGTGCCAAAATGTATAACTTTTGTATATTACCATATCCATCTCAAACTCAAATGTGACAATCAAACCGATAATTATAAGAGCACATTAAATCTACTTCAACAATAAAAGTAAATAAGATGCAACTAAAGTCTGATTCTTAAATAATTGCCAATTTGAGATTCACGTAATAGAGCACATCAACTGTATTTCCCAAAAATAGGATAGGCACCTTAATCTCTGATGCCCCAAGTACAAAAATCATAACTCTTTAAACCATAGGATTGTGTTGCTTCCAGAACCTCCCATAAGAGGTAAGCCAAAAACATCAAGCATTGAAACCCTGAATTGATTCCCAAAAATAGGGTAGGCACCTTAATCTCTGATGCCCCAAGTACAAAAATCATAACTCTTTAAACCATAGGATTGTGTTGCTTCCAGAACCTCCCATAAGAGGTAAGCCAAAAGCATCAAGCATCGAAACCTTAAATTGACTTATTCAATTGTGACAACCTGATTTCTAAGCTTGAACCTCATAACCTGCTCAAAGAATTTGTCTGCAGTTTCTTGGTAGTTCTTCATTTGGGAAATTCGTATAATCAATTCTTTTAGTTTTGGGTTGTATTTGACTAAGGACATTAATGTCATCATTTTATGTTCAACATTCAAAGGAGACCTCACTGTAATCAAAATCTTTTCCAGACAAGGTATCGTGAACAAGGAGTCCAACTGCAAGATAAAAAATACAATTTTAGAAGAAAAAATTAATATAAATATTTCATTAAGCTTTCTATTTTTCCAACAAAAACACTAACCAAAATATAAAATGCAAAGATAGCAACCAGCATTCCAAACAATATGTTATAATTTAGAGATGAACAAGCTTACTTGTGCCAAGTTGTTTCTTTGTGACAACCCAACAAACGTGGTACCATGTACTTCAAAATTGGTTAATCTTGGATGGCTATTGAAAAAATAAAAAAAAGTCCATCTCATTTACTTTGCCTGGAAAATAAAACAATTTGAAATATTACAAAAGCAAAATAAGTGAGAAATCAAAATAAAAACATGCATTTAAAAGAAAACGAAATGAAACAAAAGAACCAAAAGAAAATATGTAAGAGCATCTAAAAACATAATCTATAAACCTGCATTGTTTGCTATTGAAAGTCACATTAAGGAGTGAATTCCCTTTATACAAATCCAAGCAGCTCTTTGTACTTCAAAGGATTGAAGTTTGGGAGCAGTTATGTTGACAGAGCAATCACCTATACCATAAAAATCCAATCTGCACTGCTCTAGAAGCTGTAAATCAATGATCACAACTTTGACACCATCACAGCCTAGCAAAGCCAAACACTTTAGCATTGAACATGCATGAATGATGCTGGATAAAGAAAAATCACGTGTACAAATACCAACAACTTCCATTGTATGAAGGCTCATGAAAGGGCTCCAATTTGGTGCTTGTGATAGATGAACACCCCGTAACTTGAGGCTTTCAAGATGAGGCAAGGAATAAATGTAATCAACCTTAGTGGGAAAATTAGGGAAAATTAGGTACAAGACCTTTTACTACAAGATTATCTAGTCGAAGTTCCAAGTGATTCAATGAATTGCATGTGTGACAACCAAGCTCGTACGCTATTCCCAGAAAAATGGCAATAAACAAATAGCCCTTCCAAAGCAGATGTTGAAAATACAATGCGGCTTACAACAACATCTGACACAGTCAATCTCTCATCACAAACACTTCTCGAAAAATAAAGGTTGCGAATGTTTCTCATTGCCTCTCTCCATTTTTTACTAACACAGCAACACATGGCCACATCTCTGGCATTCTTGACAAATGAGAGCATGTGCTGCACTACTGCATCAGGGCAACACATCCATAATCCCCCTCAAAGAATCATCATCGATATCCATGTTGTCAGTCATTGCAAAGGTTGTTTTTTTCTCACAAACACCTCTCAGGAATCTGATAATAACCCAACAATGTCAACCTCCTAAAATCTAAAATCTAATCCTTGGATTTGTACTATGCAAAATTTTCTCTTCAGTGCTTTTTATGAAATACTATTGAATTTCAAAGCTGCTATTAATGAAGACTTTTTTTTCATGTATATAGAGAAAGGAACATGTTGGCAGATCCCCTCTCTAAAGATGGTCTACCCATGGCTCCAGGAGTCTCCTTTTCCATGTATATAAAGAAAGGAACATGTTGGCAGACCCCCTCTCTAAAGATGGTCCACAGATGGCTCTAGGAACTTGGCATTGGTGGGACCATCAGAAAGGTTTCCTTGCTGAAGCCTTTTTTTTCTGATCTTCAAGTCTGAGCTGGTGCTGTGTCTAAAGATGGCTCCATGACCTTGCCATTGGTGGGACCATCAAGAAGGTTTCCTTGCTGAACATGATCCTGGGATTTTTTTCCTGATCGTCAAGTTTGAGCTGGTGCCATGATTACTTGCTGCCATTTGCTTGTAGATATGAAAAGGTTTATGGATGATTTGGTTAAATGACAATCGCTTTACCCAAAACGCAAAATTCACAAAAGGAACAAAACAATTTGCAGGTACAACTTTATAATAATAATTTTGCTAAAAAAAGACTCGAGATGTGAACCTCACCTGAAGTTTGAAGACGATAAATAGGATACCTAGAATCCAGAACATAAATCCCAATTTCTTAGAGGGCTATATTTCACCATAGCACTAATGTTGAAAATTCAAAGCTTTCAGCATATGTGATGCAATCTGCGATATAAGTAACCGTTAAATGATTTCACAATAAGATGCAAAAAATTTACCATGCCACTGACATCCAACTTGCTGGAGAAAGATCAACGCTTCTTAAAGAAACCAATTCTGGAAATCCACGTGTTAATTGATTGACCTGCAGGAGCAAAGTACAACTAAATGAGAATAAAAAGAATTTTATGCCGAAAGGAACCGAAGAAGAATCCAACTAAGAGATCTACTCGAACATTAACTTCTAAGATCTTAAGCAATAAATTCAATATCTTTCTTCACACTTGTCTTGCCTCGAAAATTCACTGAAATGTTTTCAGAAGGCTTTACAATAGATAAACAAAGGAATCATAGAAATCAGTGAAGGATTTTCTCCTCAGGTAACAGAGCATCTACCTTTTCCATTAGAGGGACTCTTCCATAAGGCAACGCTCGCTCAAAATACTGGAAACACAGGTGCCCAAGTCGATCTTGTAGATTCCATAAATGATCAGGATCGGCCCCAGAATCTTCGGAGACAACATCCCATGCTCCTACTCTTTCACTGGAATTGCAGGATTCACTTCTGAAGCTTAAATATCTTTCAGTACCATGTCCACTTTCACTATCACTGCTCGAATCCTCCAGAGATCTCCGAGGCTGAAATACTCTGTAGTCTCTACTTCGGAGGGCTGCCACCACTTGTTCAATGCAGAATCTAGAAGAGATGTTTTTTTATCAAAGTGTCGTTAGAAAATCAAACAATCAAACCTCTAAAAGAAATTAAAGGTAGAAAAAAAGAATCTAGTATTACCTGCGAGGGACTAAGATGCTATTTCACAACATGGTACGACCGAAACATGTGACATTACTGATTATTATGCACTTTTCCCTCAAAATCCCCTAACCCCAACCCCAAAAAGCGGAATCGAACCTTGGTGGGTTCTCGCTTCGCATTCTATTGCTTTCATCACTGAACATCACGATCCCATTGATTATATGGGCTAAATTTTGATAAATGACTCTTAAAATGGTAAATAAAAGCTATTGATTTTCTCAAAATTAGATTGCAGATAAAAGGCTCTGCAAACTAAAGGTTAGACAAAAATTACATGGCAAATAATGCCGATTAATTTTCACAAAATTAGATTGCAGATAAAAGGCTCTTGGTTGCATAGATAAACCCTTATTTTGATCATTTATCTGCATCAGATAAGAGAGTATGCTCAAAAGCATGATGAGCCTTACCTTGGACAAATACTGAACTAGCATGATTGGTGTAGTGCGTTCCAAAAAGCACTCCAAATTCATCTGCAACGAAGCTCTCGTATGAGAGGCAAGCATTTCATAAGCTGAACAATTAGACATGTTGTATGCAATCTGGTATTGGGATCGAAGAACCCCAAAAGCCAATTTCTCCCACCAAACAAATCAAAGCCCCAAGCCTCGCAACACGCAATTTATTTCTAACCCTTAACCACCATTGATGAAAGATTCAAAGCCCCTTCTTTCACAGCAACTGTATTCTACAGCATTACTGATACAGAAACTGAGAAACCCAAATTTGAAGAACGCGGAAAGTGCAGAGCTCGTTCTTTTGGAGTAGTCTGACGCGGTCAATTCTATTGCATACTTACAGTTCAAGCTGTGCACAAGGAGGTCGGCGAGGTTTGGAGAAGCACGGAGGTAGGATGTCGAGGAGCTCTGGCGCAGTGGGAGGTCGAGGAGTTCTAGCGCGGCCCATTTTTGTGTCTGGTTTGAAATTCAAGCCGACCACCCGCCACATTCATTGCATTAATGGGCTGAGTAGGGTCGCCTGGCTGGACGGACGATGTGACCGATCGGGTCCGTAAGATTTTGATTATGACAGATTGTGACAGTCAAATCAGAAACGGAGTGCGTCGGAGGGGTTGGAGGAATGCTGGCCGTAGCCGGAAGATTTTCCAGGCGGGAACGGAATCCGGGAAATTCCTCCGCCTGGTTAGACTACTCTGTACCACAATACCTCTAGGGTCTACAACAATCATCTTCTCTGTAGATAGAGTTACTTCAAGGGGATTTGAATCTTGGATCTGTTAGTTTACACGATACTTCATATAACAGGGATTGCGAATTGAGCTGCCCCCTGGGACATATACACACACATAGTTTTTTCTCATTTTATTTAATGTGATTTTTTTTGCAAATTCACAACTTGTATTATAGAATATATATGTACACTACATAGCAAATATTAGATCCGTGATCAATTCTAGCTTACCTAAAAAAAAGAAAGGCATATAAAGTTGGTCCAAAATATATTGTTTCATCCAAGAGATCTAAAAATACAGCTAACCATGCCTATTATAGAAAAAAAAGTGGTGCTAGGAGCCATGATATGCATGAGAGAAAAAATTGTAAAACAAAATTAAGAGCTATGACATAAAATGAGCATACTAATAATGGTTGTGAGCCATAGGAAGTAGATTATTTCATTTAGCTAGTGTAGTCCTCACCAAAGGTGTTTGTTCTCGATCCCTGAGTAGAGCCATTTCCAAGCGCTACATATGATCATCCACAATCTGATAAACCCACGTGAAGCTCCGCCATGGGAAGGAGGAGCCCATCCATGCTCTTGTTATGGTCAAATAGAACCTTGCCAAGTATGTACTTAAGGTGCCAATACAGGTCCGCTATGTGGATGTATTGGTTTCTATGAGCTTTGGATGCCCTAGAGTCAAGAACCTAGTGCTCTACCTTAGCGAGAACATCTGAATTTAAGAGCTCTACACACTCATCCATTAATTCTTGTTCGATCTTCGATAATTCATGTTGAACGTCCATCTGGCATCCTTTGGATAATTCTCAAAAGACGTTTGGGCTTGGGCTCGAGCTCTTGAATTTCCATGTATGCATGGCCACCTTCTCCTCTCCATACATGGGCACATTATCTCCAATCATGGAGAGAATAGAGCCCAAGTAAAGGGGGGAAAATAGACATAGAGAAAATGAGATACAAATAGTAGGAAAGCTAGAATGAAGATGGGGCGAAGTAAAGCACTCAATGAATCACATTCATGGAGGTGAGTAGAGGTGAGGTTTGGTTTGGGAGTTCAAGGTGGCATTGCTGAGCGCAAAGTAAGGAAAATTAGTGCCAAAAGGGAGATGAAATGAATAGGGACAAAATAGGTAACAATGCCGAATGAAGGAGCTATTATTGTAGGGGATTAGACCTTGTTCACTCGCAAGGTAACATGGGCTAATGCTTTGAGAGGTATATGTGATGAGAAAATACACAAGGACCAAGCCAAGGGGGCTTGGTTTGTCAACTTTCAAGGCTATGATTAAAAAGTGAGTAGTGTTATTTCTCTTGACAATCCAACACCATTCCATCTGTGATTTATAACTACTATGCGAGAATGGTAACCTTGCCAAATTTTGACTTTTAGAGGAGCACATCACTTTTGGAAGCTTAGTGCATTGAAGGAAAGCCTTTAGAGCTATCATCTTAGAGTAAATTGACATGACCCTACATGAGGTCGCACATGTCAACAACATTAACATTCCTCCTCCCTTTGTTGTGCGAGGTACAGGTGGACGTTATGTGATCCTCTACTTCCTATTGACTCCCCCTCCCTCCGCATTATGCAGGTTGTAGTCTGAGTACAATGACATGATCAAGGAATCACTTGTGTTATATATCCCTCTGCCTTGAAGGCTATCTCAGAATTGGATCATCCCCATCGAAGTTATTTTAAATGTGAATTATTAAAAGAATAAATAATTGATAATTAAACACAAATTATGTAATGCTACTTTTAGATTATAGTCGATATTTTTTTTCCATGGTACTAATTGTGAAGTTCATAATGTCAATTAATTGGTAATTTTAACACCAAAAATAAAATAAAAGTTAAACAAAATTGAAAATCACTAAAAAACAAACATTAAAAAAAAAAACATAAAGGTAAAAAGGCATAAAGAGTTGATTTTTAGGGTTTTTCGTAGTCATGATATTTGGTATTTAATTCCATGGTTGATTTTTTTTTTTAATTTTAACCCTAAAAAGGGGGCTGATGCTGCATCTCTACTTTTGCATTTCGGCATGTTTTTTTTATGTCTTTCATAGTCTTGATATTTGGTCTTTAATTCCATGATTGAAAAATGTTTTAATTTTAACTAAGAAAAAAACAACAACAATAACAACAACAACAACAACAACAAAAACAAAAACAAAAACAAAAAACAAAACACAAAAAAGGGTGATGTTGCATTGTCACTTTTCAAAATTTTAACTAAAAACAAAAACAATAACAACAACAACAACAACAAAAAACAAAAACAAAAAACAAAAAAACAAAACCAAAAAAAAAAAACAAAAAAAGGGTGATGTTGCATTGTCACTTTTCAAAATTAGCTTGAAACTCATGATTTGATCTGACCTCCAAAAAATGAAAACATGATAATGTTTTCATTAAGTTGGTAACATTGTTCTTTGAGCAAGATGGGAAGACCACATTCATACAAGCTTCCAACTCCCTACAAACAAATGAAAACTCGATAATGTTTTCATTAAGTTAGTAACATTGTTCTTTAAGCAAGAGGGGAAGACCACATTCGTACAAGCTTCCAACCAAAACCTACAAACAAACGTAACACTTATAATTCTACTTATTAAATTGTTTTTAAATACAATAAATCAACATTACAAAAACATAGAAGATATAACAACCTAAACTCTCCAAATGGTGTAGTGAACTTCTCTACTTTGCAAACAAAAATTTGAATTAATTCCCTTCTTCCAATCCATCCCCCTGTGATTTTAGAAATACAATAGGCATGCCCACTAATAGCATTGCTTAGATAAATTAAATTACCCAAGTAATGAACTTCTCCTATTTTCCAAACAAAATTTTGAATTAGTTCCCTTATTCCATTCCATACACCCACGATTTTAATAATATAATAGGCATGCCCAGTGATAACATTGCTTAAATAAATTAAATTACCTAAGTAATGAAGTAACATAATTGACTATTCATTTTGGTGTTACTAAGACTACCAATCAATTTTTCTCGTTATGTATGAACAAAACAAAAGATCGTGAGCGATGATTAATTACACTCTTTCAAAATGGTATGAATATATGAATACAATTGATATATAAACATGTTTTCAATGGCCTTGCTTTCATCATATCAAATCAATTTTTCACAATTAAAATATAAGCTAATTAAACTTATTTATGTTAGTTTAAAAACATGATCCTTGTTAATTATGCATCTACAAAGGGCTCGTGGAACATTTTTTTGCTTTGCAACCCTAATGGTCATGCGGCCATGAGCTAGGCGGCATAGAAAAAGTAGCAAGAGATATAACTGGCGATAGACACTGGTACCGAGAACTAACAGCAATGATAGAGGAAGGGAAAGACAGAACAATTGCAACCAGATGGAAGAAACAAGAAAACTGGGACCTGTCCTGGGAGCACGATGGTAGGCTGGCAGCAAAGGAAGGTGTTTACCATGTGTTGTGGAGAAACCAAGATTTATCATCCCAATGAATAAACCAGAGCGCTACAGAAGCTACATGAAAGACCATGCACTCATATGCAAATTCATCGGAGTATGGCCGGCAGAAAAGGACCTCACCAGATGGTTCCAGCAAAAGTGGCAACCCTGAGGCCACATTGAACAGAAGCTGGGAGCACAAGGATTTTTTACTGTAATTTTCTTGAACCTGCAAGATAAAGAAAAAGTGTTTGAAAATGGTCCATATTTCCATTATAATGTGGGATTGTTTATGAGATATTGGGAAGAATGCTATAACCCAGATAAGGAAAAATTCTTAGCAGCACCGGTATGGGTAAGACTATTTGGACTCCCAATGGATTTCTGGGACCCAGAAATCCTAGAAGGAATAGGAAACACTATAGGAAGCTTCATTAAAATAGTAGAAACTACAAAAAAGGGTAGATACACCTCATACGTAAGAATCTGTGTCTACATGAACATAGCTAACCCGATCCCAGACACAGTCGAGTTAGAATATCATGAGGAAGTATGGCAACAAACCCTGGATTATGAGCACATTCCATTCAGATGTAGAAGATGCCATGAGTATGGCCACCTGTTCAAGGAATTCCCGCTCAACATCGAAGAAGAGGAGAGAAGAAACAAACCACAGAGGAAAAATCAAGAAGACAAGGAAGGGTTTCAAGAGGTAAAAAATAAAAGAAGACACACAAAGGAAAACCCCAAAGAAACAATGAAAGAACAACAAAACAAAACAAGTTATAAAAATAGCTTTGAAATCCTTCAAGAAGAAGAGGAAGAAAGTGAGACTCAAACAATGGATTACCAGGGAGAAAAAGAAAAAGAAAAAGAACACAACACAAGCCAAGGTACATTACACATCAAGTGGAAAGCTCAAGGCGAACCATCAGTGAAGGATGAAAAGGAAACAGAGGAGAAAGTGGAAAATGAAATAATGGAAATTGATACAAATAGAGGAGAAGAATTAAGTTCTGAAGAAGAAGTATTACGGAAACTCTTAGAGGAATGGAAACACCTGGATGAAAGATTCATCCCAGAAGAGCAGAAAAAACTATATTGAGAGACCTTCCAACAATACCAAGAAAAACAAGGCAAAGGAAAGTTGGGAATGGTAGAACAATTAGGCCTCCAACAGGACAATTCTCAGGACCTCCAAAGCAAAACAAAAGGAGGGAAAAAAAGAGGTAGAAGGAATATACAGGAATCGATACAACTCATGGGCGAAATGCTAGTGAATACTGGATGAGTAGTTCCGCTCTCGGCGGTATTTCACCAAACCAACCCAACCACCTCATGATAGTCACATCCTGGAATATAAGGGGCCTGAACAGTAAAGGTAAATAGAGACACTTAGCGGAAAGGCTAAGAAGAGAAAAACCCCAAATAATGCTGCTACAGGAAACAAAAATCCCACGAAGGAAAATGGAGGAGATCCTAAACAAAATCAAACCAAAATATGAATGCATGACCATAGATGCGAATGGAAGTGCTGGAGGTATTGCGATCTTATGGAACCCAACAGAAATCACAACCGAATATTGGTAAGAATGAAAAGGATCTTCACAGGGAAGTTTCGATTAATAGGAAACAATGACTGGTTTCTAGTCTCAGCAGTTTATGGACCACATATTCCAATGGAAAAAGAAAGATTCCTCCATCAGCTCCAATAGTTAGGTAACTTGCATAAAGAAAAATTGTGGTTGATAGCAAGGGACTTCAACATGACAATAGCAAAAGACGAAAAGAAAGGTGGATTGCAAAGAGAAGAACCAGAAATGGAGAAATTCAGGGACCTACAGGCAGAACTGAAAATGATAGACATTCCAACTATAAATGGGAAATACACCTGGAATAACTGGCGAGGAGGGAGCAATCAAATAGCTTCTAGGCTAGACAGATTTCTTGCAACAGAACACCTCTTAGGAAAAGATATTTTCTACGAAGCTACAATCCTTCCGTGTTTAGGGTCAGACCACTGGCCCATTAAACTAGAGATTGCGATGAACCAGCAGAACCAGAATAGACCCTTCAGATTTGAGGCATTCTGGCTGAGAGACCCTGAATTTATAGAAAAAATGAAGACCTGGTGGAAGGAAAATGAGAACCGAAGGGAAGGAAGAAACAAAATGCACACTCTCCAACTAAGATTAAAAGATCTAAAAGTCAAGATTAAACAGTGGGATAGAGAAGAATTTGGAAATATTCATAAGGATAAGGAACAATTGCAGGCTTCAAAGGAGAAAATACAACAGAAAATCATAGACGAAGGAAGAAGTGAATAATTAACTGAAGAAGAAGGACTGGTGCTAAACAAAATAGAGGAAAGAAGAAAACAAGAGGAAATCTTATGGAAACAAAAATCCATAATCCAATGGTTTAAGGAAGGAGAGAGAAATACGAAATTCTTCCATAAGGCAATGATACAACACCGAAAACAAAATAGAATATTCTCCCTAAAAGATAAGCAAGGGAACAGGTTAACCCAGAAAGCAGAATTGGAGAATCTGTTAGTGCAGCACTTCAAAGAAATCCTGACAGAACCTGTTAGCCCTGACGTTCAGTGCTGATTTTTGGAGGGTCCAAAGGAGGCTCAGTCTACTCTACTGTTGTCAAAGGGGCCCCACCTGGGTCAATTTTCCCTTTCTCCTCTTACCCCGATCACATTTCACCCTTCCCATTTCCCAAATTAACCTTCTAACCCGACAAAACCCCCCTGTTTGGCCTTAGCCCCAAGTGGAAAAGCTCAAAGCACCCATAAAACCCAGCCATATGCCTTTACGCGCTCATAACTCATCGCACAACATTTCTGCCGTTGATCTTCTCCCGCCAATCCATCGGCCCATATTGCGCCCGATAAAAGAAAACATGCCCAATCACTCCCCGCCGTCAGATTACCTCCGCCAGATCTAACGGTCCTCTCTCATATCGCACAAGCAACTAGCACGAACAATACCCGCGTGATATGGGCGGTTTCTCTCTCCCCTCCGCTGCTACGTGTCATTCATTGAGTGGAATTGCGTAGCTTCTGACAATTACCACTTACCGCCCGAGGCCTGCGCGATGAAAACCATTACCGCTCAGGACAAACCACTCCCGCACACTATCACCCACACATCTTCGCCGCCCGATAACTGTCCGATCTACCCATTGAAGATCCCATACCTCGGACATGTTCCGCTCCCGTCACGACCACCAGCCTCCAAAAAGCAATCCTCGCCACACATCTCCCTTGATCTAACGGCCACCATTCACAATCACCCTAACCGTTCATCTGCCCATGCACTCCATACCCCACGTCCTGTTTGTTACTCAAAGAGGAAGATGGCCGACTCTGTCAATCTGGCGACAGTCTGACCATGAAACCGAATTAAACAGTCATGGCACTCCACTGGCACAATTAATCTGATCACCTGGAGGACAGCACAGTACCAAAACCGATCAAGTTTTCATAGTGAAGAAAGCAACTACGTTCAAAGACGCTATCAGACAGTTAATGGTGGTTGGTGGTCAATTATGATCCCTCCATCCCTAAACGACTAAGAGCCATTGTAAAGATAGATTATAAATAGCCAGAAGATAGATGTAATCAGGGTTGGAAATTGTGTTTTGGTTCAACTTCTGGAGACTGTAGATATTCTGTAACTTGCAGCGTCTCATCTTCATTTTCAGCAATGCAAGCTTCTTTCGTTGTTAATTGCTCAATGCCCATTTCTCCTATGTTCTAAAATTGTACTTGGAATGTTTTATTCATGATATCTTCTATGCCTAATGCTAGATAACTGTCATCTTATCTCTGTATTAGTAAATTGAATGTATCAGTGAGTAGGTCACTCAGGTTTCTTTTGTATCTAATGCAAGATAACTGTCATCTTATCTCTGCATTGATAGATTAGATTTGCAAGTTTCTTTACTAGTTGCAGCTGGCCATCATACATTCTGTATGCATCTGCTGGTGTGGTTAGTATTCTTCATTCATTCACTTAATCTGCAAATTTTTGAGCATTGGTGGTCTAAAGCCTTGTAGTCTGAGGGTGTTCATGCATGTCTGGAGTGAAAACAGAGTAGAAGTGGTTATCTAGCTTGAACCAAACCATCACCCATCCCAATAAGTTCCTAGAACCATATTGAAGATTATATGTTACCAGGCATCTCCGAGCTACAACCTAGGAGAGTTTCCTGGAGAGCTAACATAATTGGCACCGTTGCCGGGGAGAGGAGATTGAAGCTCAGCTTCCTTGGGAGAATGACACAGATCCAGCTTTGATGATAGACAAAGTCTGGACACATTTTTGGTTGTAATCATCTTTCTGGCGACTCTACTGGAGGCCAAACTTTTTGGCGATTCCACATCATAGTTCTGGCTCAGTTTGTGAGGCACACTCGGATAAATCCTCAGAAGTCACCAGCTGACCCAGTACCTGACCCTGAAAAGATCATCAAAGGAAGAAAGATATCACAGAAAGGAGCATCAAGATCAGGTAAACCTAAACAATCTTATGCATCTCTGCAAGAAAGGCTTGGAATAGAACAAATACATGTTGAGAATATAGCCTCTAGCACTAGCAGTGAAGAAAAATTTTCAGAGATTCATAAAGCTCCTTATTCTTTAGGTTCTCCTTTTGCTTTAAGCCCGAAGGAAACCTCACCTCCTATCCCCCATATTCCTTTAGTCCTGTCAGTCACTCCTCAGCTCTCTATCATTCAGACTGCCAGTACTCTTCAATCCACTACAGCCATGGTAGGTCCATAAGCACCCACCAAAATGGAAAGAATCATAGCTGCTAGGTATGGACCTCTAGTACTGCCCACTCCTTTGAATGCAATGCCTGCTGGAGAATATCATAAATGCATGCCTAAGTTCACTGGGACAGAGGGAGTAACAGCAAAATAACACCTCGAGTCATTCTATAGCTATGTAGATAACCTAGATATCAGCGAAGATGATGTATGGATGAGAATATTTGTCCAAAGCCTAGATGGAGAGGCTAGAAAGTGGTTTAGAGAATTGACCCATAGGTCTATAGCAGACATTAAGGCCTTAGACGATGTGTTTCTAAAGCATTGGGGGGATAAGAAAGATTTTCTCTATTACCATACTGAGTTTGGCAACCTGAAAAGGGAAAATGGGGAGTCATTGTTTGATTTCAATAAAAGGTTCAATCGTATGTATAGCAAGATACCAGCTGAAGTGAAACCTACTCCCACCTCTGCCAAACTCACTTATGCTAATGCCTTTGATGTTGACTTCTGCCTGCTATTGAGAGAAAGAAGATATGCTTCTCTGGCTAAGAATGCAAGATGCAGCCTTGGAGGTAGAATATAATATTATGGCTGCAGAGAAACTCAAGGGGCATGTTGACAGAAGGAGACAGAGAGGTGAATATTCTTCATCCTCAAACCCCAAGATAGACAAAATGACCAAGATGATAGAGTCACTAGCCTCTGAAATCTCTAAGCTGAAGGTTGAGCAGCATTCAGGGAAAGGAAAGGTTCCTAACACATTTGCTCCTAGAAATCCAAATCCATATAGGAGAGCAAATGAACAATTGCAGATCATGCAAAGGGGCAAAGAGGCCAGTGAAGAACAGAAGGTGAAGACTCCTTTCCAGAACGTAGTCATGGAGGAGGAGCATTTTGATGAAGAGGATGAGATCCACTGCATGGAAGACAAAGGCAGTGCTTCCTTTTTGACACTAGCTGCCTATGAGGAGTCATTACTCGAGGACCAGACCAGCCAAGAATGGGACAGACAAGTTGTTCTACAAATTGAAGATCAACAAAGATATAACCTACGGTCAAGGACGAGTAATGTCAAAGAAAGCCCTGTCCAAAAAGCTGTTGTCCGCATAGAGTAGCAGATTAGTAGACAGAAGTGACCAGCAGCTGATCCCATCATCCTCAAAGCACCAGCTCAAGAGGTAAGAGGCCTTGACAAGTCCCCTTCCCCTTTCAGTTTTGAATCAGAAGTCTAGAAGTTAAAAATATATGTGCCTCTGAAAGAACTAGTAAAGAATGAGGCCTTTAAGAAGCTCATCCTTGATTCCCTTGAGCTCAAAGCTACACAAGCATCCAATGACTACGTGAGTTTACAAGATGAAAAACCTGCAGTTGTACTTAGCCTAATGACTGAACCCTATGATGATAGCTCCCCATCATTTTATGTCTCCTTGACCATTCATGACAAAACCCTTCACAACTGTCTGTTGGACACAGGTGCCAGCCATAATCTAATGCCAAAGGCTGTTATGGATGAGTCAGGCCTTGATATCACCAAACCCTATCATGACTTGTTCTCTTTTGACTCAAGAAAGGTGAAATGTCTGGGGTTAATCAAAGACTTGGCCATCACCTTGTCTCAGCTGCCCATGAAGAGCATGATGATGGATATTGTGGTAGAAGATGTCCCTCCTAAGTTTGGCATGCTACTTTCCAGAGGATGGATTAAGAAGTCGGGGGGAACATTACAAAATGACCTATCCTATGCTACTGTCCCAGTCTTTGGGGGAGAAAGAAGAAGATTATACAAAGAAGCTCAGCTAGCATATATCATTAGCGATGAGAAGAATCCAACTAATCATCCCATTTATGCTATGGACACTAATTTTGGAGCATTTATTCTCCAAATTGAAGAATCCCAGTTGGCCTCAATGCAGCTCATGAAACCAATATGCCAGGTCACGGAAAAAGAAGGGCCACAGATTTGGGATATGTTCTTTGATGGAGCTTGCTCTAGGGAAACTGCAGGAGCAGGGGTAGTGTTAAGTTATGGTATGTTCTATTCTTATAACAGTTTACTTCTTTTTCTTATTATATTCCATAGATTAGCAATCACATGTACATAAATTAAAGTGTAGATAGAACATTAAACGATCGACAGAAAACAAGCCAAGACAAGAGACACAAGATGTGGCGGCTAGCCAGGGACAAGCCCCACAATGTGTGGGGAAACCCTTTGATCAAATATTCTTTTGTCTGAAATAATTCAGTAGAGAGAAATAGTACAATAAATCTGATTTATATTAGTAGTAGCAAACCCTAGATCAGCAGCATCAGCATTAGTGGCTTCATCATCAAAACTAGGGCAGTCGATATCTCACAAACCGACCGTTGGATCGGCTTGATTCCACCACCAAAAGTTGTAGCCTTCATAGGAGGTTAAGATGAACCTACAGTGCAGTTCAGATGAGGAGATATTCTGGTCCACGCAGGTCAAACTTCACTTCTGCAGTTGCAGCTTCAGTTTCAACAGCTTCCTTCAAACTAGGGCAGTCAATATCTCGCAAACCGTCCGTCGGATCGAATTGATTCCACCACCAAAAGTTGCAACCTTCAGAGGAGGTTCAAATAAACCTACAGTTCAAATCAGAAGAGGAGGTCAACGGTCCATGTTGGTCAAATTTTGGATCTGCAGTTGCAGCGTTAGTTTCAGCAGCTTTCGGCTTCACATGTGTAAGAGAGAGACCCTTTTCTGCGCAGTAGAGAAGAGACTCTTTTCTGTGTAGTAGAGAGAGAGAGATGTGATGAGATGAGTGAGTGCAAATGAGGAAAATTCCTCCTGTATTTATACACAAATATTGATGTTTGAATAGATGCAACTGTTGGGCTTCTGAGCCTACATGAGTTGCAGGTTGGCTTGATAATAATTCCATAATCAAAATAAATTCATATCTCAATGAATACTTATCGGAATCGGATGATCTTTAGATCAATCCTACACCTCTCAATGAGAGGAATCTAATGAACATATTATCAGCCATGAATAAGATGACCCACATGAAGTTTGGACCTAGTTGCCAATTTTAACACTCCCTCTCAACTAGGGAGAACTTCATCTGCAATTTGTTTGTCGGTCGCTACTATTCATCCATCAAATGCACTGCCCTGTACAACCTGACCCTTGCCTTGATCTGATCTATTCTGCTTGTTCTGCTTTGTCTTGTTCTGCCCTGTACTGATCTGTACAGCTCTACTTTGTTATGCTTTACTCTACTTTGTTCTGTTCTGCTCTGCTTTTGTCCGAATTATGAAGAAGAAGACATGATCGAGGATGTATCATACTAACTCAAATTCAGTCTCAAAGTATGTACCACTAGTCCCAGACCAATCTCAACCAACCCAAAGTTAGCTTCATAGTGAGTACAACTCCTATTACTGGTCCCAGACTAATAACATCCTCCACTGACTCAAAGTCAGTCTCAAAGTGCGTACCACTGGTCCCAGACCAGTAACAACCGACCCGAAGTTAGTGTCATAGAATGTACCACTCCTACCACTGGTCCCAGACCAGTATCATTGATCCCAGATCAATGGAGGTCATCCTAGCGTAGGGAGTACGGTAGATACAATGATGCGTCCATCGGTACTACTATGGTCCCTAACTTCATTTCCCTGCTCATTTATCAGATGAGAGGTACTTCCCATGAGTCCCAGACTGCATGGGTAGGATGTATCGACAGGAGAACTTAATCAATCCCGTCCTCACAGGAGAACACATCAATCCTGCTACAATTGCCATGGAGAACACATCAATCCAAGCCTCACAGGAGAACACATCAATCCTGCTACAATCGCCATGGAGAACACATCAATCCAGGCCTCACAGGAGAACACATCAATCCTGCTACAATCGCCATGGAGAACACATCAATCCAGGCCTCACAGGAGAACTAATCATCCCGCTACACAGGAGAGTGAATCATCCTATTCCAAAAGAGAACGAATCATCTTGTCCCACAAGAAAGCGAATCATCTTGTTCCAGTGTGCACCACCAGGGGAGGGTGAGTCACCCTGTGGTCGTATGTTGCTTCAGTAAGAACCGCAAGCCCTCAGAGCTCCCAAAGCTCAATGTATGCAACATGCAGGACCCTTGTACAAGGGCTTCTTGACGACTCCAAGTCGTTTAGGAAAATCACATATTAGATCTTTCCTTGGGGCTTTGACAAGGTGTATCGACCTGTACATCATCTTAATGCGATGGAGCCTCCTTGCTCATCGACTTACCATATCCCAAATTATGTCTATCTGCTGGAGCAATCGATGAATATGGGATTCCTCAATAATCGAATCCCACCTCTGTTTGTTACAGAGAATCACAGTGGTATGTGTTCAAATAGCTCACTGAAGAGCTTCCCCAACCAGGCAGCTTCATATGAGATCATACTCGTAGATATGTATTTGGTCTCGGTGGTTCTTATGGCAACCGACTTCTACTTCCTGCTCATCCATTATATCGAAGCAGAATCCAAAGAGAAACAACACTAAAAGTTCTCCAATGATCCTCCACACTACCTGCCTAATCAGCAATCGAATAATCATGCAGTTTCATATTTCTGGCATTGTATCTCAATCCATGAGAGATTGTGTCCTGAAGACATCTCAAAAGATTCTTGGCACCAATCTAGTGAGGCTCAACCAAATATGAGCTCACAATGCTAACTGCAAAACATATGTTCGGACAGAGGTTCACCAAGAACATCAATGCGAATGAGTTTTTGAAACTCAGAGGCATTTCCCAAAGCTAGTCCGACATCACTAACATATAACTTCTGAAAGTTAAGATCCTCTAGGTAGTCACAAGCTTGCAGTCCATCATACCAAATCTTTTCAGAATCTTCACCACATATTTTCCTTGAGATAGGAAAATTTCCCTTGGATTCTGCCACACTTCAAGTCCTTGGTTCTTCATTTCAAATTCAGAAGCCAACTCCCTCTTACATTTGTGAATGAGAGGGTATGCACCTGTTAGAAAGAGGTCATCCACATACAACACCAGTATGAGAGGCTTGTCATCTTCAACCTTAAAGTAAAGGTTAGGATCGACTTCACTCCTAGTGAATACCAGCTTCATCAAGTAGCTATCGATCCTCTCATACCATGCTCGGGTGCTTGCTTCAGCCCATAGAGAGCCTTCTTCAACCTGAACACATGAGATTTTCAATCATAAATCTCAAATCCTTCGGGTTGCTCCACGTAGACCTCTTCTTTTATCGAACCATGCAAGAACGCGGTCTTGACATCCATATGATGTAGTTTTCATCCTTGTGAAGCCGCAAGGGTTATGATCGAGCAGATGGTCGTATATCTGGCAACAGGTGAAAATATCTCATCATAGTCTATACCTTCCTTCTAGGAGAAACCACGAGCAACAAAACGAGCTTTATACTTTTCCATACTTCCATCTGTTGCATGCTTTATCTTGTAAGGCCATTTGGAAGTAACAATTGTCTTGTCCTGGGGTCTGGGAACTACTTCCCAGACATCATTCTCCATAATAGACTTATATTATTTGGTCATAGCATCCTTCCATACTTGATGCTTGACGACATTTGAGAATGATGAAGGCTCATTTTGTATGATCTTGCTCATGATGGTCAGGTATCCCTGATACCTGTTAGGTTTCTTACTTTCACGGAAGGTTCCTCGGGGTGCAGCATGTCCTGCAGCATCATCAAGTATCCCCCTAAGCCATGAAGGCCTCTTCTTAGAAGAGGAAGGCTCAGGTGGATAAATAGGATCCATGGGTTCCTCCACATCAGGCATTGTTACATCATCTACCCATAGAGACAGCTTCCACAATCGTATGGTTCTTCTTTTCCGCCACACCATTCTGCTCAGGAGTATGTGATGTAGTAGTCTCCCTCTTAATGCCAGCCTCAGATATGCCTGAGTGAACCAATTGTAATATATCAGAGGTCTTGCTTTGGCTTGAGGGGAATGGTCCCCTTTTTGAGCTTTCCTTCGGCACATCCCGGACATACACCTTCTTTCTCTACTTGGAATTCGGGCATCCCTGTTACCATCTATCTTACATTGGGTAGAGCTTTGTAATGAAGGTGGGCAAACCTTCGACGCCAAAGTTTGGACTGAAGAGTTGTGTCACAAGACATGACACCTAGCGGACTTCCACCGACCTGATATAAAGAATCAACTCGAAACCCAAGAGTGAAAGCATCTTTAACATTATTTTTCCATATACGTACCTTGCCATTGCTAAAGGTTACCTTGTAGCCTTTGTCTTCCATTGCGGAGATGGACACCAGGTTCTTTTTGAGGTCAGGTACATATAATACATCCTATAGGTGGATCGTATTTCCTTGATTCAATTTGAGAGAGACATTTCCTAGACCTCTTACGGAATATTTCATATTGTCTCCAAGGACAATTTCCAGGTTCGTTTCTTTCTCTATCAGATTATAGAGAACTTCTTTGTAACCAATGAAGTGCCTTGAGGCACCACTATCAATGAGCCAAATTCCCATTGAGTCCGTAGGAGTAGAGGTAGATAGAGCAGCTGGTAGATAATATTCATCCTGCTTATTATCTACAGTATTAGATTCATACCTGGAATTTCTTGCCCTCTTGAATGGTTGACCTCTTCCTTGATTTCCGGTGCTCCTTTTACCTTTGCTATTGAATTTTCCATTCCTTTGATTTCCATGAGAGGGATTTTGACCATCGTCCCGGTGTGAGTCCTTTCTATCAGGGCACTCCCTTGCATAGTGACTTGCTTTATCGCAAATATAACATCTTCCTTTTCTTCCACCCTTAGGTCCAGCCTTTCCTTTTGATTTAGACCCGGAATTCTTTCTTTTCTTAGCATGAGAAGAAAAGGCAGCAGGAGGACCTTTAGGTATGGGCATTTCTTGCTCTTCTACCCTTGTTTCTTCTTCGATGCATCTAGTCATTAATTCCTCAAAACCAAGAATTACATTATTGTTCAGAAGAGTAGTCCTGAACACATACCATTCGGATGGTAATCCTCCAAGAGTCGTGAGTGCCATTTCTCTGTCAGTAATAGTCTCCCCAATAGATAGGAGATCATTCTTGATCTTGGTGATTCTTAAGAAGTATGCTTGCATACTCTCATCTTTACCCTTCTTGATTTCCCTCAGTTTATTTCTAAGAAACAAAACTTGATTTGCATCATTAACTTTAAATATACTCACCATTCTATCGTAGATTTCCTTGGAGGTGTCCATTTCAGAGATGTAGGCCACCAAGTGCTTGTCGATAGAGTCCCGGATGATCTTCTTTGTTTTGACTTCTCCATTTTTCCATTTGTTCCAGGCAACAGCGGATGCATTTGATGGAGGCTCAACAATATTGCCTCTTACATGGTCCAGCACTCCTTGATCTTCTAGGGTTAGATCGATAGACATCTTCCATCCATGATAGTCAGCTTTCTCACGGAGCTTGTCTTCGGAAGGAAAGACTGTTGAGGACCCCATAGTTCTTTTAGGATAGCCTTGCCAATCTTCTCTTCGATGATTGCTCTTGCTCTTGCTCGCGCTTTGTCTTCACCTCACCTCTGATACCATGTTAAGTTATGGTATGTTCTATGCTTATAACAGTTTACTTCTTTTTCTTATTATATTCCATAGATTAGCAATCACATGTACATAAAGTAAAGTGCAGATAGAACATTAAACGATCAATAGAAAACAAGCCAAGACAAGAGACACAAGATGTGGCGGCTAGCTAGGGACAAACCCCACAATGTGTGGGGAAACCCTTTGATCAAATCTTCTTTTGTCTTCAATAATTCAGCAGAGAGAAATAGTACAATAAATCTGATTTATATCAGCAGTAGTAAACCCTAGATCAGCAGCATCAGCATTAGCAGCTTCATCATCAAAACTAGGGCAGTTGATATCTCACAAACTGACCGTCGGATCGGCTTGATTCCACCACCAAAAGTTGCAGCCTTCAGAGGAGGTTCAGATGAACCTATAGTGTAGTTCAAATGAGGAGATATTCTGGTCCACACAGGTCAAACTTCACTTCTGCAGTTGCAGCTTCAGTTTCAACAGCTTCCTTCAAACTAGGGTAGTCGATATCTCACAAACCGTCTATCGGATCGACTTGATTCCACCACCAAAAGTTGCAACCTTCAGAGGAGGTTCAGATAAACCTACAGTGCAGATAAGAAGAGGAGGTTTGATGGTCCACGCTAGTCAAAGTTTGGATCTGCAGTTGCAGCTTCAGTTTCAGCAGCTTCTGGCTTCACATGTGTGAGAGAGAGACCCTTTTTTGCGAAGTAGAGAAGAGACTCTTTTTTTTGCAGTAGAGAGAGAGAGATGTGATGAGATGAGTGAGTGAAAATGAGGAAAAGTCCTCCTGTATTTATACAGAACTATTGATGTTTGAATAGATCCGACTGTTGGGCTTCTGAGCCTATATGAGTTGTAGGTCGGCTTGATAATAATTTCATAATCAAAATAAATTCATATCTCTATGAATACTTATTGGAATCGGATGATCTTTAGATCAATCCTACACCTCTCGATGAGAGCAATCTAATGAACATATTATCAGCCATGAATAAGATGACCCACATGAAGTTTGGCCCTAGTTGCCAATTTTAACATGCTGGTATCCCCAACACACGAATGCATACATCTGTCTTTCAAGCTGACTTTTCAGGTCACCAACAATATAATAGAGTATGAGGCTTTGATATTGGGCTTAAATGCTACTAAAGAAATGGGAATTAGAGACATAAAGGTGTTTGGAGATGTCGATCTCATCATTCAATTGGTGAATAAAATGTTCCAAGCAAAGCACCCAAGGCTGGAAGCGTATAGAAATGAGGTATGAAGGCTTAAAAATTCTTTTAGTAGTTTTTGTATCTCATATATTCCCAGAGTTAAAAATCAGCTTGTTGATTCCCTTGTTGTGTCTGCGACCATGTTCATCCCTCCTATGCCCCCTAAATTGGCTTATGAAGTTCAGGTAAAATATAGACCATCTCTGCCTGATAATGTCAAATAATGGAAAGTTTTTGAGGATGATAGTGAAGTCAATAGGTTTCTGCAAGTCATTGATGAATTTTCTGAAAAGCAAATTGACCAAGAGAACGAAGCCATGGAGGAATGTCATCCATCCCAGCTAAGAAACAAAATTGGCTAGGACAGCATTGTACAATTGCCTAGTAACCATATACCTAAAGGGTTGGTGCCTCTAGAGATGTTGTTTGACCATAATGATGTGCCTTATAAGCCTACCCAGAAAGATAATGAGTCTGCGGTCCATAGACACAATATAGGGAGCCCAGATCACCCAAAGTACATCAATCTGTCCACCCACTTGTTTGCTGCCCAAAGTTATGAATATTGCACCCTAATGAAGCAATTTGTTGATGTCTTCGCTTGGGAGTATAGTGATCTTAAGACTTATGACAAAAACATCATTCAGCATAAGATCCCACTGGAGAAAGACACCATCCCTTTTAAGCAGAAGCTAAGGCCTATCAGCCCTCTACTACTACCCTTGATCAAAAAAGAAATTAAGAAATTGTTGGCTGCCAAGATTATAGTTCCCCTAAGATACGCAAAGTGGGTGGCTAACTTGGTAGTAGTGAGGAAGAAAAGTGGGGAAATCCGGCTGTGTGTCAACATCAGAAACCTGAACAGATGCTCTAAGAAAGACAACTATCCCCTGCCCAAAATGGAACATCTACTACAAAAGGTTTCAGGGGCTAGAGTTATGTCTTTCTTAGATGGATTTTTAGGGTATAACCAAGTGGCTGTGCATCCAGAGGACCAAGAAAAGACTGCCTTCACCACTCCTTGGGGCACTTTTATGTACTCCAAGATGCCGTTTGGATTGATGAATGCTGCGGCCACCTTTTAGAGGGCCATGGATATAGCTTTTGTGGGAGAAAAGGATAATTTTGTCTTGATTTACCTTGATGATATAATAGTTTACTCCAGCAGTCATCAGGATCACTTGCAGCATCTGAAGAAGGTGTTTTTGAAGTGCAGAAAGTTTGGGATTTTAGTAAATCCCAAGAAGTCACAGTTTGCTCTGGAAGAAGGCAAACTTTTAGGGCACATTGTTTCTGCTGCAGGTGTTAAGATTGACCCAGAAAGAGTCAAAGCAATACAGACATTATCTGTCCCAAGGTCAAAGAAGGACATTCAGTCCTTTTTGGGTAAGATCAACTTTGTAAGGAGATTTATTCCCAATTTTGCAGAACTAGTGAAACATATCACCTCCATGCTGAAGAAGGGATCCAAGATTAAATGGACCAGTGCAGCAAGAAAATCTTTTGAAGTTATCAAATGAGCTATTATGGATGCTTCCACTCTAATCAGCCCAAACTATAACAAGGAATTCCATATCTTCTCTTTTGCTTCCTATGACACCCTGGCAGTAGTCTTGTTGCAGAAAGATGACGAAGGTACAGAGTACCGAGTGGCCTTTTTCAACAAAACTTTAAGAGATGTTGAATTAAGATATGACATTATTGAAAAACAGGTTTATGCTCTCATTAAGTCCTTGAAGGCATTCCGAATCTACATTTTTCACTCCAAGGTGATTGTCTATGTACCTTCTACCTCAGTAAAGGATGTCCTAACACAACTAGATGTCGATGGAAGAAGAGCTAAATGGATTGCAAAGCTCATTGAGTTCAACATAGAATTGAAGCCCACCAAGCTTGTCAAAGGCCAGGGCCTAGCTCGGCTAATGGCTGAAGAAAATTGTAGAATGCTGGACATAAATTGCATGGGTACAAATTCAGAGGTTGAACGGACAGAAGAGGAAATAGAAGAACAAAGGCAAAACTAGACATTAGTTGAGAATTTGGCTTCTTTTGATTGGTATTCCAATATAGCTCACTTCCTGTTAAAGCTAGAAGTTCCTCCAGGCCTTAGTTCAAGCCAAGCCATGACCATTAAGCTCAAAGCAGCTAAGTTTTGCATCAACGAGAAACTGCTTTATTGGAGATATCCAGCTGGAATCCTCTTAAGGTGCCTAGACAAAGAACAATCAGTGGAAGTGATGCACTAGTTCCATTCTAACATCTGTGGAGGACATCATTATTGGAAGACCACAGCCCACAAGATCCTGAGAGTTGGGTATTAGTGGCCCACTCTATTCTCTGATGTGTTTTCATTTGTGAAATCTTGTGACAAGTGTTAGAGATTTGCAGGGAGGCAACAACTGAAGTCCTTGCCCCTGAAGCCAATACATATCAGTGGCCCTTTCCAACAGTGGGGGTTGGATTTCATAGGGGAGATTAATCCACATTCCAGTGGCCAGCATAGATGGATTTTAGTAGCCACTGATTATTTTACCAAATCGATTGAGGCCATCCCCACTAAGAAAGATGATCACCAAGTTGTCATGAAATTCTTGACAGAAAACATTTTCACCAGGTTTGGCTGCCCAAACAAATTGGTTACAGACAATGCAGCGACTTTCAGGGCAAAAGAGTTGGCGGACATGTGTGAATCAATGGATATAAATTAGTGCATTCCACCTCATATTATCCTCAGGGTAATGGCCTAGAAAACTCATCCAATAAAAGCCTGGTAAGGATAATCAAAAAGCTGTTGGAAGACAACAAAAGGAGTTGGGATTCCAAATTGAAGTTTGCATTGTGGGCTGACAGGGTTACCACCAAGAAGTCCACAGGGAGATCTCCATTCAAGCTGGTATATGGCACTGAGGTTTTGTTCCCAATCCAATTGACTCTCCCTGTGGCCAAATTCTTGCAAGAAGAGCAGAACGAAGAAGGTGACATGGCAAGGAGGATGAGTGACTTGGCTGAAGTTCATCAGATCAGAGATCAACTGATTGAGAGGTCTGCAATACATCAAAAGAGAATCAAGGAAGCTTTCGACAGAAAGGCAAAGAGGGACAATTTTCAGGTTGGTGACTAGGTTCTCAAATGGGATGCACTGAAGGAAAAGAAAGGCAATCATGGTAAATTTGATGCTCTATGGACAAGACCATTTTTCATCTCTCAGGTCCAGGGAAACAATACTTTCATGTTGCAAAGTTTGGAAGGAGAAACTGTTTTTGATGGCCCAGTCAATGGGCAGTTTTTGAAAGTTTATTTTGTTTAAGGCTTTTCAGGCCTCAGTATTGTAAATATGTTATTTTTCAAAGTTTTGGTGTAGGTTTAGATAGACTCCATGCCCAATGGAACACTAGGTAGTATTTCTGATTTTGGCTGCTTACAAGAAAGGCATTGGTCTACGGTTCTTGAAACCTCACAGGGAGGATTTCATCCCCAGAAGGAGCCAGTGTTAGCCCTGAGGTTCAGTGTTGACTTTTGGAGGGTCAAAAGGAGGCTCGGTCTGCTCTGCTGCTGTCAAAGGGGCCCCACCTGGGTCAATTTTCCCCTTCTCCTCTTACCCCGATCACATTTCACCCTTCCCATTTCCCAAATTAACCTTCTAACCTGACAAAACCCCCCTGTTTGGCCTTAGCCCCAAGCGGAAAAGCTCAAAGTGCCCATAAAACCCAGCCATATGCCTTTACGCGCTCATAACTCATCGCACAACATTTCCGTCGTCGATCTTCTCCCGCCAATCCATCGGCCCATATTGCGCCCGATAAAAGCAAACATGCCCGATCACTCCCCGCTGTCAGATCACCTCCGCCAGATCTGACGGTCCTCGCTCATATCGCACAGGCAACTAGCACGGACAATACCCACGTGATATGGGTGGTTTCTCTCTCTCCTCCACCGCTACGTGTCATTCATTGAGTGGAATCGTGCGGCTTCTGACAATTACCACTTACCGCCCGAGGCCCGCACGATGAAAACCATTACCGCTTAGGACAAACCACTCCTACACGCTATCGCCCGCACATCTTCACTGCCCGATAACCATCCGATCTACCCATTGAAGATCCCACAGCTTGGACATGTTCCGCTCCCATCACGACCGCCAGCCTCCAAAAAGCAATCCTCACCACACATCTCCCTTAACCTGATGACCACCATTCACAATCACCCTAACCGTTCATCTGCCCATGCACTCCATACCCCACGTCCTGTCTGTTACTCGAAGAGGAAGATGGTCGACTCTGTCAGTCTAGCGACAGTCTGACCATGAAACCGAATTAAAGGAAGAGCATGGCCAAGGGATAAAAGGACACGACATGACTCAACAACCGAATTAAACAGTGATGGCACTCCACTGGCACAATTAATCCGATCACCTGGAGGACAACATAGTACCAAAACTGATCAAGTTTACATAGTGAAGAAAGCAACTACGTTCAAAGATGCTATCAGACAGTTAATGGTGGTTGGTGGTCAATTATGATCCCTCCATCCCTAAACGGCTAAGAGCCATTGTAAAGATAGATTATAAATAGCCAGAAAATAGATGTAGTCAGGGCTGGCAATTATGTTTTGGTTCAACTTTTGGAGACTATAGATATTCTATAACTTGCAGTGTCTCATCTTCATTTTCAGCAATGCAAGCTTCTTTTGTTGTTAATTGCTCAATGCCCATTTCTCCTCTGTTCTAAACTTGTACCTGGAATGTTTTATTCATGATATCTTCTATGCCTAATGCTAGATAACTATCATCTTATCTCTGTATTAGTAAATTGAATGTATCAGTGAATAGGTCACTCAGGTTTCTTCTGTATTTAATGCAAGATAACTGTCATCTTATCTCTGCATTGATAGATTAGATTCGCAAGTTTCTTTATTAGTTGCAGATGGCCATCATATATTCTGTATGCATCTGCTGGTGTGGTTAGTATTCTTTATTCATTCACTTAATCTGAAAATTGTTGAGCATTGGTGGGCTAAAGCCTTGTAGTATGAGGGTGTTCATGCATGTCTAGAGTGAAAAGAGAGTAGAAGTGGTTATCTGGCTTGAACCAAACCATAACCCATCCCAATAAGTTCCTAGAACCATATTGAAGATTATATGTTACCAGGCATCTCCGAGCTACAACCTAGGAGAGTTTCTTGGAGAGATAACAGAACCCAACATCAACAGGGAGGCAAACATTGAAATGGAAGAGATAATAAAGGGAA
Organism: Pinus tabuliformis; assembly: GCA_031772625.1. Lineage (NCBI taxonomy): Eukaryota > Viridiplantae > Streptophyta > Pinopsida > Pinales > Pinaceae > Pinus > Pinus tabuliformis. Next base: position 424,664,685 of record CM062807.1, read on the forward strand.
TGGCAAAGAACAATGCACCGGGGCCAGATGGATTTACCTCGGAATTCTTTCAAGCCACGTGGAGCTTCTTGAGCCAGGACATAGTAAATGCAGTAGAAGAGTCCCGCTGCACTAAAAGAATGCACTCGGCTTTAAACGCTACTTTCCTAGCCCTGATACCAAAGGCAGAAAAAATAGAAGAGCCTCAAGGGTTCCATCTGATAGCGCTTTGCAATGTGATATATAAAATTCTAGCTACAATCATGGTAAACTGCCTCAAACCAATACTATCAGAGCTGATCTCACCGGAACAGATGGGATTCATAAAAGGTAGACAAATAGTAGATGGTATTATAGTAGCACAAGAAGCAATTCATTCATTGAAGAATTCAAAAACTAAAGGAATGATGATAAAAATTGACCTCGCAAAAGCCTATGATAGATTAAGCTGGAGATACCTGCAATGTATACTCAAGGCTTACGGTTTTGACGACAGATGGATTAACTGGGTAATGTCAATGATCACTACGCCAGTAATGTCAATTCTCGTAAACGGATCTCCAACAGAAGCCTTCAATCCATCCAGAGGACTCAGGCAGGGCGACCCGCTATCACCATTCCTATTCATACTCGCAGCGGATGGACTGGGAAGGCTGATAAAAGCAAAAGTTAACAGCGAACAATTGAGGGGATTAAGACTATGGGGAAATGACCTACCTCTAACTCATCAACAGTTTGTTGATGAGGTTATGTTATACGGACAAGCAAATCTTAAGGAAGCAAAAAAAATAATGGAAATTGTCAAAGAATTCACAGGGGCCTCGGGAACAGAGGTAAGCCAAGAAAAATTAGAAATCTACTTCTTTAACACCCAGCATGTCTCCCAAGAGTTCGTTGCAAGAACCATGGGATTTAGAATCGGTAAATTCCCAAACAAGTACTTAGGCATACAGCTAAATGATAAGCGAAAAAGAATTGCTAATTGGTGTTACAGGGAAAAGTGTCTATATAAAACTGCTCTATCCCACTAAGGTGTGACAGCTGCCTTAGAAACAAACAGAGTAAAGCTACTTTCGTTTTTCCTTTATGAATTATAGATAGAGAGGAATAGAAGGACCAACCTCTGTCTTGCGCTAATCCCTTGATTTGATTCCTCTTTTCCTTGATAGTCTTTCGCTACTTGTTCCCTTGCACGCCCAACTTCACAAAGTACCTGTAAGATCACAGTAGCATAGCACTATACAAAGACATGGATATATAATCATAAACAATCTAGGATCAGATGTAAATTGACCATACAAATGCAGCAAACAACAATGACACAAGAGTATGGAGGAAAACTTGAATAGCTTTTATTGATAAACAAGAAAGAGCCAAGAGGAGTTACAACCAGTTGTTCTGACCCAGCATCAACCTCTCAGCAAGGAAGCCCCTCTTCACCTCATACAAAGCTTAGATCACCCAACAATCTGATGTTTGTCTCAAGAAACCAACAACAATTCCTTACAATATGCAAAATTCCAGCCTCTGGATCTCTGGGATGAGGGATCCATATATAGATATCTGTAATGGAGATGAGTCAGCTTATGATTTGATTAGTGTCTTCTCTCTGATAGTTCTTGCTTCCACTTGGAGATTGATGATCTCTTACTCATCCTTGGTCGAATTCAGAGAGGCAAGTGTCACAGGAGAAGTTTCTGGAAGCTTCCATTGCCTCTCCACCTCGCGGAATGACACTGCCATTTGTCATTTCTCGCCCATCGCACCCCATAGAAGGGCTTTTTGAAATGCAACGCACCCACACAGTGTATTTAGGTGAGATGCAATGCACTTGGCCAGTGGAGCAGCTGAAATGATCCTATTTTGACCAATTCTGAGCAGTTTTTCATGGAGAACTTCTGGGAGAAGCTGTAATTTGTTGACCTTGTTTCTTGAGGGGTTAGAACAACACTTTTAGGGACTTAGGAGCCCTTGATTTATGGACATTTCATGCTTGGGGTTGTAGGGCCCAAAAATGTCTATAACAGTTGCCCCCTAAAGCATGAGGTCGTTAATCTTTTGATGTCGGGTGAAATGCTTTATTATGAGGATCCGAAGTTCTTTCAAGCTGGGAGGAGACCTGTAATAAGATACAATACAATACATTATCTTCATAATATTTTCATGATCTGGCTGAGGCGGGCATTCACATGCTCAGTTTTATAAATTCATTTTCATGTACATAGGACAGACAATCGTCTGAGTGTAGACTGATGATTCTGGTAGAGCCATCATCCCTTTGATTGGATGATTATCTGTGCAGCAATGATGTACATTTGATGTCTTTATTTCCCTGAATATATATCGCAGCCCGGATGGATGAAACTAGATCCGGGGTCTTCAATCTCGTTCGATCTTCACTCGAAGTACAAGTCGATCCATGTGAAAGATGTTCTGGAGTCGAACATGGAAAGACATCGCCTGATTACCAGCCAATGATGTAAGTTGTTAACAGGCGCGAGAGGAATCACCGATAATGATAATGACCCTCAAGGTACTGCAGTACAATTCACATGGTGTGAATAAAGGACTTGGCGTCGAACACCACGCAAAATCTTTCGGTCGAAGGCCATTGATGTAAACATGTCGCCGGAAGTGAGAAACTTGCCATTGAGGCATGCAAGCTTCAAAGTACTGAATGGGGTGTTCCTAGATCGACTTCTTGGATAATGAGCTGATGTCGACAAGAAGTGATCCATCACGGGAGGGCCTTAATGAATCCCACATCAATGACATGGAACGGAGCAAATGATTTTAATGGAGGTGAAAATGATCTGGTGATATAAGGTTCAGGGTGGCAGTCATGAAAGAATGGAGTATAAATGTATGGTAGTGGGTGAGACACAGGTGAATTCTCTGAATGACTTCTCTTGAACATATCGGCGACACTAACGTGATGGATTGGTAGCATTAACCCCAAATGTGGATGGTATGATGGGACCATGGTGATGTGATCGGTGAATGGAACAACCCAACCCGACTTGGATGCGGAGTGAAAGTGTCATGTTCAAGAGCGACTTGCTACCAACAAAGTTTCTTCAAGTTTTCTTCCCAATTTTCCCCAGTCATTGTTGACCAGTACCTCTTTATTTTTGTCAAGCTTGAGGAGGATAACATATGCTTGTTCTATAATTTGCCCTTCGGGCAAACCCATCGCTATGTTTTAACGAGCCTAGCGATAGTGAAACTCGTTCTCGTCTATAGACAAGTTTGTCGCTATTAAAATTTTAACGAGTTTAACGACAAAGACAACTCGGTCCTTTTCAATTTTAGAGAGTCTGAAAAGGAACGTAAAGGAAACTCCAAAATTCTTTTTTCGTCATCTAATCCCTTAAGTCCGAAAAAGTATAAAACAATACAGAAGGGATGAATTTTCGATAGTTTTAACGAGCCGAACAAAACAAGCGCTCGATCTTTTTGTGTAATGATCCCTCAGGTCCAAAAAGATTAAAATTTAGAGGAGGTATAGCACTTCCAGTCCCTTTAACGAGCTGGAGAGGCCAATGGCTCGGAAATCTTTTCATAGTTTACGAGTCAGTTGAAAAGAGCTTAAAGGAGACTCGTCTTTTGAGGAACGAGTGATAAAATGGATAGCAACTAATTCCAGGTAAGGTTTGGAATTTCCAAATCACGGCAGTGTTACAAGGATGGCTAGTGAGATCACTCTTCGCAGCTGTTCCTCAAAATGGGTAAACAATCAAATGGAGGTGAATGATCGGCCAATGCAAAAGTGGAGGTGACGGTGCAAACACGACCAAGGCTTTAATGGCTGAAGTACTACATTCACGATGGTTATTTATCGGGGAATAGTTCATTTTTTAATGAGCTTAAACGCGGGGGGAAACATTTGCTCATGGCTTATGTTTATTTTTTAACGAGCTTGAACTATGCGCTAAAACTGCTCGATGCGGGTTTATTTTTTAACGAGCTTGAACCTTGCGGTAACACTGCTCGATTAATCCAGTCGTGTGATAAGAATGTCCCATTTAAAACGGAAATTTTTAGAGTTTTGCCCCACATCCTTTCTTTATGCAAGTTAGGAAACGACCAATCTAAAAAACAGATAAATGATCGCTCTTTGCTTGCACTCCAAAAAGTTTGCATGCCCCCAGGTATAAAACAGAGTTTCAAGGTTACCCCTTTTTTCTTTTGTTAAAACATTTGTTTTACCGAGAGAGGTCTACCTCTTACAAGTTACCAAAGATTGTTTTATTTACGGCGTAAACAAAACACTTCTTCGGCGATGTCTACCGAAATAGACAAAGGTGAGTGGAGGAGGCTACTTCACTCACGTAACTTTGACAAGAGAATCTTGTTCCAGAATAACCCCCTCTTCCAATCACGGACGGGAGTACAGACTAGTCATATTCTCTCGTGGAAACCTACCCTATACTCGAAGTTTTCCTGCCGAAGCAGACCAGGGTGCATGCCCCCTGGGTTTCAGTCATGTCCCCCGAATCACTCGCGCTCATTAGGCGGGCGGACTGGAGATTGAGACATTTCTTGCATGAAAAGACCATTCAGGGATGGTATATGACTATTTGTTATGTGTGATTCAGGGAATGAAAGCTGGTCCACGAGCTTGACCACTCTTCCTTCGTGCGGAAAACACATTACTCTAAAGAGTGAGGAGACAATGGCTCCCATGCAATAAATATAGTCTCGTCCAAGGAGTAGATTATAATCCAGGGGTCCTTGAACTACCATTACGTTCATTTGAACGGTTCTCCCCCTCAATGTTATGGTCACATTGGGAAGGATCCCTAACGGTCGACTGGTTCCTTTATCAAACCCTGTTAGATTTCTCATTTCAGGCAAAAGCGATGGCGAACCAAGCGCTTTCCAAGCAGTTGAGGAAAGGATACTCACAGAAGCCCCTTCATCTATGATGGTACCGGCCATAACCATTCTATATATTTGAATAATGATTCAGAATGGTATACTAGCTGGTAAACGGGGTCTGCCTAGTTTATTCCCGTCGAAGGAGACAACTAGGTTGCTTGGAGGTGGGACCGAATAGACGGCCAAGTACGACTCTGACGAAATTCCTTCCTGCGGTAAAGGAATGGGTAAATTGCCCCCATGTTCATTGGAGTATGTGCTTATGAAAAGAATTTGGACGGTGTCATCCTTGTTCTCTTCGGTGACTGTATCATCTGAAGATGGAACCTCTGAAGGCAAGACCGGGTCAACTTCCGCCTCGACCTTTTGACTTTCGTCTGGTATGGGTTCAGATGGTTTGTCTTCAATGATAAATGCTTCAGCCGACCACCTGAGCAGGCCAGCCGGATTTAAAACTAGTGACGGACTCGGCAAGAGTTTTTTGTATCCTGGAGGAAGTCGTAACGGTGAAACCGGACGATCGTCCAAAACTCTTTTAGCCTCGTCTAAGAAGGGACAACGGTGGACGGCATGATCGCCTTCGCACAGTTTACAAGGAAATCTATATTTTCCTTTTTTTCCTGGGGCTTCACTTTCACTAGTCGACGGTGTGTTTTCAACATGATCACCAGAGGTTGACGACACCGGGTTGTGCAAACGAGGAGACCAGTCCCTTAAGATCCGAGGGATGCAAGGACAATCTTTGTGATAGTGGTCTCCTTTGCAAATGACACATGGCGATTTAGGCCTGGTCGGTGCAGTGTGTGGATTTTCGCTAGACGAAACTCGTTTGCCCCCATTCGCTTTTGGCTCCTTCTTCTTCTTCTCTTTCTTCTTCTTTTCCTTCTTCTTCTCAGGTTCTTGACTTTTGGCTTTACCAGCCCCGTCAAGCGAAGAGGAAGGAGGAGAGGAAGAATTAGAGGAAGTAGAAGGTTGGTGGGTAACTCTGGACTCGTCTAGTTACTGATTCGATTTTTCAGGAATTGCGGTGTTCTAAACGACAGAGGTTGAGAAGAGCCATACAGGCAAGTCGATTGTCAGTCCTGGAAGCGACAATGTGGCCATATGGGGTGCACCAACATCTCCCCAAGAGGAGGAGGGACTAGGATTTCCTCCAAGGGGAATTCCTTGGTTGGTGGATTCCATTTTCTCAACCCAAGATCAATGTAGGAAAGGGTAATGAATATTCCGTTTAAAATAAATTTTAGACGCTTTGACACAACTTGTTTTTTCAATTTTTAAGAGTCGAGAAAAAACAAAATATGACTCTAGTCTCCTTCGATTTTTAATGAGCCTGAAGTGACAAGTGCTCAGATGGACCTTTTCTGTTAAAGAGTCTGAAAAGGAACGAAAGGGACTGCTCTGGAAATCTAGGTAGAGGGATTACCAAACCAATCGCAAAACTGCAGAATACTTTTTACGGTATGGCAGTCAATCTTCCCGAATGTTGTGTTCAGTGCATTGCGATCGATAGGGCGGCAGACACAGCTTCCTATGGATAAAGGATTAAGCCTATTAGGGTCTCCCAAAATATACTCGACGGTACGTGGGAGCACAAGTCCATACTGGCACTTATCGTCTCAAAGTGGAGGAATCACCTAACCATCAGTGAGAACAACAGTTACCAGGCTTTACGACGTCGGAATACGTCTCTAGCCTAGACTTCTAAATGTTGTGCGTTAAGTTCCAAAGCATTGTTAGATTCATTGAATTTATTTTATAGTTGATCTTGTTTATGAAGTTTGCCTTTCAGGTTCACCGCGAGATGTAGATGTAATTCCTAAAATGTAATCTAAGATTATAAACAATCTTTTATCTTCTTTTTATGCAATGAAAATCCTAGCTACTAAGGAAAGAAAGACAGAATCTTTTCACAAAGAGCAAAGAGCACACTCTAAATGCACTTTCCTAAATCAAACCAATCAGACTGTCTATATGCAAATGCACATGCATGTATTTGTTTTCAACTTTCTTAGTATATGAATGATAAAAAGAAAGTTGATGCACAAATCTGAATTTCTTTTCAAGCGACAACTATCAACAAGTTTCTTTTCGAAATCAAAAATGGAGACGATCACAACACCTTACGATTTTGAAATGAATACTTGTTTTCGACACTAGAAAATTTACAAATTCAGACCAAAAACAATAGTAACAGGATAATCGACCATCAACAGCAATCAAACTCTTTCCTATGATCGAAATCGACACTTGCGACAGTTTCAAATCAAAGGACGACAGTACGATTATGCTACTTTTGCAAAGGAGAACTGAAAATGACTCAACAAACACACAAAAACATTTACAGTTCTTTTGTACAAAGGAGGCGGAATAACAGCAAGGAAAAGGGGTTTCAAACAGACATATACTGATCACAGGCAGCAAAATTCAGGAATAGAACTGGAAAGAATGAATCACAGAAACCAAAACTGCATAAAGCCTAATCTGATCAGCGCACCTGTAACACAAGGAATTTGAAATGCAGCGCACCTTCTCCACTCGGGAAGTGCGCTGAAGTTCAGATTCTCTGAACAGTACCTGCGCTGGGCCAGAAACGAGACTCTGTTTGGGTTCCGGGTCACAGTTTGCAGTTCAGTTCATGGGTTTTGGCCGAGCAAAAGGTAATCAGTAATGCAACAATCAGGGGTAGATCTAAGGAGGATCTAAGAGCTATCACAAGGGCAATCAGAGAGTTTGTGAATCAGTTGTTTAAATCATAAACAGGTCCCGTAGATGGACTGAAGTAGCATTTATCTACTTTGCATTTGCTATGGCAAATGCAGTTCGAATGCTACCTGTAAGTTTATGAAATAGACAACAAGAAAGATAAACAAACAAACTAATTCTTCCCCAGCAGAGTCGCCATTTTGTTACAGGGAAAAGTGTCTATATAGAACTGCTCTATCCCACTAAGGTGTGACAGCTGCCTTAGAAACAAACAGAGTAAAGCTACTTTCGTTTTTCCTTTATGAATTATAGATAGAGAGGAACAGAAGGACCAACCTCTGTCTTGCGCTAATCCCTTGATTTGATTCCTCTCTTCCTTGATAGTCTTTCGCTACTTGTTCCCTTGCACGCCCAGCTTCACAAAGTACCTGTAAGATCACAGTAGCATAGCACTATACAAAGACATGGATCTATAATCATAAACAATCTAGGATCAGATGTAAATTGACCATACAAATGCAGCAAACAACAATGACACAAGAGTATGGAGGAAAACTTGAATAGCTTTTATTGATAAACAAGAAAGAGCCAAGAGGAGTTACAACCAGTTGTTCTGACCCAGCATCAACCTCTCAGCAAGGAAGCCCCTCTTCACCTCATACAAAGCTTAGATCACCCAACAATCTGATGTTTGTCTCAAGAAACCAACAGCAATTCCTTACAATATGCAAAATTCCAGCCTCTGCATCTCTGGGATGAGGGATCCATATATAGATATCTGTAATGGAGATGAGTCAGCTAATGATTTGATTAGTGTCTTCTCTCTGATAGTTCTTGCTTCCACTTGGAGATTGATGATCTCTTACTCATCCTTGGTCGAATTCAGAGAGGCAAGTGTCACAGGAGAAGTTTCTGGAAGCTTCCATTGCCTCTCCACCTCGTGGAATGACACTGCCATTTGTCATTTCTCGCCCATCGCACCCCATAGAAGGGCTTTTTGAAATGCAATGCACCCACACAGTGTATTTAGGTGAGATGCAACGCACTTGGCCAGTGGAGCAGCTGAAATGATCCTGTTTTGACCAATTCTGAGCAGTTTTTCATGGAGAACTTCTGGGAGAAGCTGTAATTTGTTGACCTTGTTTCTTTAGGGGTTAGAACAACACTTTTAGGGACTTAGGAGCCCTTAGTTTATGGACATTTCATGCTTGGGGTTGTAGGGCCCAAAAATGTCTATAACAATTGGGGAATCCTAATGAAGAAGTTGCAAAAGAAAATGGAAAACTGGACTTTCAGAGCCCTCAATACCCCGAGTCATATAATATTGCTCAAATCGGTACTTCAATCCCTGCCGATATATCAACTGACTAGCCAAGCTACACCCAAAACAATATGTCAAAAAATGGTAGATATGTTTAAAAAATTTCTATGGCAAGGGACGAGCAAAATAAAAAAGTGGGCGCTTTTACCATGGAAGTGGCTAAGAAAACCCCTAACAGAAGGAGGATTAGGAATGAGAGACCCATATACCCTGAACCAGGTAATGGGAGCAAAGATTTGGTGGCGATGGATACAAGGAGGAGAAGACCTGTGGAAAAAGATATGGGAAAGAAAATACGAGATGCCCAAGACTCCAGAAGGCAAGTTGAGAAGCCAAACGGAAAAAAAAAAAGGATCAGCAATCTGGAATTTGGCAAGAGCCAACAGGGATTTGATAAGGGAACATAGTTTTTGGGAAATACGAGAGGGGGACAAAGCAAACTTCTGGGAAGAAGCATGGCAACAGAGAGACAAACTCAACCAACTACCTCAACTCCAAGAGATACAACAGTTCACCACACAGACTGAGAGAAGTGCAGTAAGAAACTATTGGAGCCCGGAAAGGGACGGATACTAGAGAAGATGGAAAAAAAAGGAAAACTGGCCAGACGCGCCAGAAACAAATCAATGGGAAATATACGAAAAAGAAATGGAAACAAGGAAAATTGCGGCCAAAACAGGGACGGACACTATTAGATGGGGAAAGAGAATTAAAGGAATGTTCACAATAGCTGAAGGATACTATCTAAAAGAAGGATATAACAGAAACCTAGAGATAAAAAAATGGGATAGCATTTGGAAAACAAAAACTTGGCCGAAGGTAGCATTTTTCACCTGGATTATGAGCCACGGCGTGCTCTAACATGGGACCAGCTAAGAAAAAAAGGAACACACGACCCCTCGTGTTGCGCGCTCTGCCAAGCACAAGAAGAAACCATGGAGCACATAGCTAATGACTGCAAAGTTAGCAACAACTTGTGGAGACAACATCAGGATCTTTTTGAAATTAGTGACAGAGATAGAAACAGTATCAAAATAACAATAGAAAAATGGCGGAACAAACCTTACCAAAATACAATCCTGAACAGAGCCTGGAAACTCTCATTAGGATTCATTCTCTGGAACATATGGAAAGAGAGAAACCGCCTAACTTTCAAGGAAGATGGCAGAGCAAAGGACGAGATATGGAACCAAATCACTCAGAATATAAGGGAAACCATCCTCACAGAGAAATCGTATAAGGAAGATTGGACAGTAGACCAAATAGAGGCAAGAATAATGGTGCGCCTTCAACTAAATTCAAGTATGATGAAAGTTACAGCAGGGAAAAACCATAATAATGAGGTGGAAGAGAGCAACTATTATAGGAATCCCCAACAAGGATTCATCAAGTTGAATTTCGATGGGGCAACGATGGGTAACCCAGGAGAGGCACGGATAGGAGGCGTCTTTAGAGATGACAGAGGAAGGACACTTAGAATTTATGCAATGGACTGCAGCAATGCAACCAACAATGAAGTTGAGCTTCATGCACTGAGAAAAGGATTAGAGATCACCATAAGGGATAAGTACCAAAAGCTGCATGTAGAAGGAGATGTGAAACTAGTGATAGACATCATGAAACAACTATAGAATGGCACTCCAGCGGAAAAATTGAGCCGAAGCTGGAGAATGGCCTAGTTAGTGGAGGAAATAAGTGAATTACTGCGAAAGGTAGCATACATCCTCCCCACCCATGTGAGAAGGAAGGGTAATGAACCAGCAGACAGCCTAGCGAACTAGGGATGTAGAAATGGGGGAAGACAGCTAGATGAAAGCGAGGCCGAGCTAAGCCAGAAGGAGGAAATGGCAGACCTGAGACATCTACTAGAAAAGGATAAGGAAGGAAACACGAATAGGAGAGGAAATCTAGAGAGACCGCAGGAGAGAGATCGGGAAGAAGGAAGAGGACAATTGGAGGATAGGACAGACGAAGAGAATGAAGTGAGAAGATAGGCAAACGGGCAGCTGACGGAGTAGGGCAGGGAAGGTACGCAACCTGGGAGTATGAACCAAACTGACAGAGAAGAGGGCATGACAGAGGTAAGAGAGGCGAGCAGAGGAAGGACACCAAGTGGCAAAATGAGGTCAGAAGTGACACGGCAAGAGGAGTCGGGAGAAGGTGGTAAATAATGAAGGACCTCGGGAGAAAGGACAGGAGGGCAGGATCCCGAGACATGCTTGAAGGGATCCGTGCCAGTAACCAAGACAGCCAGATGTTGGTAAGAGTCAAGGGTCGGAGGAAGAAAGAGACTAAAACCAAAGTAACCTCGCAAACAGCTCTTTGCATGCAGATGAAGACGAGGAAAGGTGGCGAGAAGAGAGGTGGTTGCAGAGGGAAGATGAAGACAGCAGCAGGAAGAAGGAGCCGCGCGGCAAGTAGGTATGTAACCCTTTTACCCCCCAATTCTGAAAGCTTAATGAGTCTCTATAGCAGGAAGATTGATATTCAGCTTAGCCCTGGGTTTAAGATAGACAATCTCAAAGGAAAAGCCTCCAGAATTCCCTTAGCTATAGACATCAATCCTTCAAATCAGAGGCAATTCCTGCCCAGAAGAAAAAGAAGGCATGAGCTAACACCCAAAAAGGGAGAGAGCCATCCTGCAAATCCATCCTCCAGTCTACCCGAAGACTCTCGATCCGGGCCAAGCTCGTAGGAATGGAGGGGATTGTGTCAGTAGCTATTAGGGAAGAAACCTGGGAAGGGACAAGCCTAAGGACCAAAGGAATGCCAGAATTCAGGTGCCCCAAGGGGGAAGAGAGGAGCTACACTAGGAACCTTGTAAATCTGTTAGAGAAACCCCGGGGAAGGAGGGAAAAGAAATTTACCTTGAACCCATCTGAGGAGGTAAACTCGGGACCGAGGAGAAAGGAATGTAAGGGCCAAGAAAGCTGTAAAGGGGGGTTAAGGGAAGAATACCAAAGAGAAACCTAACCCTGAAAAAGAATTTAACAGTCACAAAACCCAATCTGCCTGGAAAAAAGAAGGTAGATGATACACAAACCTTGGCTGGAAATCAGAAGATAGAAGGTACAAGCAAAGGAAAGAAAAAGAGCAATTGGGGAACTGAACTCTGTCTAAACCACAAAGCTGATGAATGCATCGATTTTGTGATAGGTAATACAATACACCGGAGGAAGAACTCTGACCAAGACCGAACTCACCAGACGCAAGGCAACAACACCCAAACAGGGAGCAAAATGGCCCCCAAAAGAGGAAACAGAGGAACAAAGAAGGAGGAGGGAACAAGCAGACAACAAAAAAGAAGAGGCAGGAAACCTGATGGGGAACAAATGAAGAAAATCATCGACGCCTACATGGAAGGAAATCCACCGGAAGTCAGAGCTCAGATTGCGAGCTGGGAGAGAGATTTAAGAGCCAACCTCAAATACCGAGATATCCCCATGGATGAATGGGAAAGCATGGTGACAGACCCAGGAACCACTCGAGGGAGGAAATCATTGTTCAAACAAACCATACAACAATACTGGATTATGAAGAACATGGTGGCTCAGGCCATGACCCTACACCAAGAGCATGAGCATGCAGCGGGAGCAGAAATAGAGGCACAGAAGCAGAACAAAGAACAGGACCCAGTCCGTGCAGAACTATTACGGGAGATAGCGGCCGTCTAGATCCAGACATACAGAAACAACCTAACACTGGGTAGAATTGAACAGATGCTGACAGACCTGAAATGGAGAATTGAGCAGTGAAGCGAGATGCCAGGATCCAGTGCAAAGGCACCAGCACCAGTAATTTCCTCTGATGAGGAATGACATAGTGAACTAGTTGAATTCAAAATGGTTTTGACTATGAACAATATCAGTATGCTTATTTTTATTTTGACAAGTAGAGTCAGTAGAATAGACAAACAATACAATGCTGCTAGATGGATAGAAATGAACTTATTTAAATTTTGGACAGGATTTAAAGCTGACAAGTGGATCCCTGGTTTCCTTCAGGCAGGAAAACCACCTGCAGCAGTAAATGGTTGTGAAAAGTTCTTTTGAAAATAGAAAAAAATAGAGATCTGCCAAGTTTACAAAAAAAAAACATGATCCTTGTTTTAGGTGGAATGATTTATAAAATGGTTAATTACAAATGCAAGAAGACCATGTTTAATGACACTTCAAGAATTCATTGCCTTAGAATAATATGGTAGACTAGGAATTGATTATGAAATGTTGACCTACGATGTCAATATTAGGCTATAAAGGCTCTTAATTATGCCCATGTGTCTTTATAGATTATGAATAATTAAAAAACTACATTTTTATATTGAACCAAATAACTACCAATGGAAGGATTCCCTAATACATGGGCTACAAACCCCGTGTTGATTAACTAATTGTATTCTTTTCCATGATCGACCACAAATATATAATGTCCTCAATTTTAATTCGTTTGAATAATTGTGACTAATTATGATTAAATTCTAGTCATATTTTAGTATGGATATTTTCATTAATATGATTTATTTTACACCATGACATAGATATATGAAAAGTGTCATAATTTCCATTTATGCATTTAGTAAAATGGTAAAGAATCACTGAGGTAGGAGGACCTGAAAAGGGGGAAAATGAGGGTGTCCTATGTGATTGATAATAGTCCTAGGTTTACACACGAAACAAAATTTTACCCTGTTTCATTCATCACCACGTGCCTTGTTAAAAATATAGAAACCTCAACCACCAGTCCTTGAATGCATATGGTGGTTGGTGGGAAAGTACATCTTCCATAGTTATGGAAGCATGGGGATTGAGTACAAAAGGAATGAGGAGTGTAAAAGCTCCATTCTCTTTAGTGTTTTGACCTTCTTGATTATTGTGCACACATTTTCTCATGCAAAGGAAAATTAACCGATGTAATGGTTGTTGGGATACATAGTGAGGGGAGAGGAGAGACAAGGGTGTTCATTATTTTGGTAGAGTACCCATGCCTATGACTGGAGGAGATGGCTCGTTGAATGGAGGAGGTATGTTGCTCGCTATTGGGATGTAGCAATTCATGCAATCATTGGGAATGCACCTACATGTGTGTCTGTAAGGGATTTGGCTACTAATAGGAAATAACAAATTTATTTAGGCATGCGACTGGTTCGAAGGAGGAGCAATTCCTTCTAGGATTGATGTGGTTGGCTAGGACACTGATTTTTTGCTTTGGGTTTAGAGAAGACTAGGGAAATTATTTGGGAAGAGCGCGTGGAGCCTTTTAGATGAGGCGGAACCAAGGAGATATACTAAGAAGAACACTTGGGATGAGATGAGTAGAGAAATATAGAAGGTTGTTGGGTTGTGTGGGAGAATAGCCATGGCATGAAGCCATTAAAACTCAAAGAAAAAGGACAACCATGTGACCTCTATGAACAAATTGAAGAGCACTAGAAGGAAAGGCATCTGAGGGATTATGTAACAAAGAAGGAAGGCCTTCTCCTTGTGTTATGTGGGGAAGGTAGTAGGGGTGCAAGAATACTTGGGGGGGAATTTGATAACCTTGAGGTAGAGTGACCACCCTAATATAGCCTACTTTTCTTGAGTGGTATCATAGCCTAGCTTTGGGGTGACTTGTTATATAAAGAATATGTGGAATGGAGCCTATGGTTGGGTGGAACATTTCTCTCCTTTAATCAATTTGGAATTCAAATAGATAAGTATTTATTCATGTTATTAATTAAGTTATTATGATGCATTTTGTTGTTGTTTGCAATCCCTGAATGTAAAAGGATTTATTCTTTAGCTTGACCCCATGTGCAATGGGTAACCAAGGTTAGGTAAGCCAATGAAAGTATTATGATATTTTATGTTGTTTTATGGTTGAGTGTTGTAGGATTGATGGGTCCCTATTATGAAAACAATTTTTCCATTAAAACCTCTAATTTTGGCTTAAAATCTTATCATCCCTTACTCCTAAGTTGTCTTATCTATTCTAGTACATGTATATTTGCATTTATTTTCAAACCTTGTCTTTTCTGTATATGAATAAATAAATAAAGGATTTGATTAGTAATCTATGTGTGTGTATGGGTTGCATAAGATCATATATACATATAAAGTGTGATTTAAATAAAATGGCTCAGGCTACTGACTCTGAACCAAAGTGTTTTGATTACAAGACTGAATTTGGTCTTACATGTCTCAATTATATCGACATAGTGTCACTCAAAGATTCGTATGGACTATCATTTTGATGAATCTATTTTGCACTACAAGAGTATCTACATATTGAAGCCTATTGGTGAAACACTACAGTTAGCTACTCGTTGGCATGTCGAAATATTTTATTTGCAAGACTTTTTTTTTCAGAAAGAAAAGCATCGATATTTATATTAAGGAAATATATTTTACATCATAAAACTGATGGGTCTTTTATAAACAAGACCGCGATAGGGAAAGTCTTTGATAAGAAGATAACAACATAGCCTTGATATCAGAAGCATTACATAGAAACATAATGAGGCAAAAGGACTCATTGCTGGAAAAAAACTTATCACTAATGGGACATATAGCACATCTGATCAGAGTCTTCAAAAACAAAATTGTAAACTTTATACCCTACAGACAAGAAGCTGTCATGTGGGAGGAGGATAGAGTGCCAATACTGAAGATAGGACAAAATTGGAGGAGATGTTTGAGTCTTCAAAAACTTTTAGATTCCTCCATTTCCAGAGGCACCAGATTGTTGTGGGAAGGATTGGGCGAATGTTTGCATTCTGTCCTCCCCACCAGGTGAAAGCTGCATCAACCGAAGAGAAGTTAGGGAGCTGAAAGGAAAAAAACGATGCAATATCATACCAGACATGTAGAGAGATCCTGCAGTTGAAGAACATGTGGAAGTTCGTTTCCTCCTCCATCTTACAGAAAACGCATCTGCTGGGGCCTTGCCAGGAGCGCTTCCTCAAATTTTCCCAGGATAAATTCTTGTTGTGAAAGACGAGCCAGGCGAAGAGAATCAGTTTGAAGGGACAGGCAAGCTTCCACCATAACACCGGGAAGATCTTTCTGGCCGGCCTGGTTTTCTTTGAGATGAGCTCCATGTAGATGACCCTGACCGAAGCTTGCAAGTTTGAGAGAGGTAACGACCAAACAAGGTGGTCATCAAACCCGGTCTGCTTCAGGCCTGCTTGTTCAATGGATGATATGAAGGTATCCCATAGGGAAACCAAAGCCTGAGGGATACCAAGATCCGCAGCATTCAAGAGCATAGGATAGGGGCCATTCCATCTGTCAATAATTCTGTCCCAAGTGAAAAAACCAGACCTGTGGAGATGGAAGAGAAGAGGATCCGGGATCAGAAGATTTCCTTTGAGGCCAGCAAGATGGTCAAGGCCAATGAAGATCTTTGTACCAGAAAATATGTTCCATTTAAGGTTGCCAAGAAAGAACTGCTCAATTCTTCTGAAGCTCAGCCATATCGCCGATCCCTGTTTGATTCCAAGAGAGCCAGACCTGAACCAAAACTCCAAACTTCTGCCTTTCAGATATTTTTGGCGAATAATTGCGCTCCATGGATTTGAGTTGAAGATGCCTCTCCATAAGGATTTGCAGAGAAGGGCCTTTCCGAAGATCCTTATGTCCATCAGACCCCAGCCACCCAGAATTTTAGGCATAGATAAAAATTCCAGTTTTGAAAGATGAAATTTGTTTCTATCCGCCTTTGCCCCCCAGATGAAATTGGCAGTCATTCTGTTCATGGTATGAATGATGCTGGCCGGGAGAAGAAAGAGGTGGGCCCAGTAGACTGATAACTGCATCAAAACTGATTGGGCAAGGACGACCCTTCCACCCAGAGATAAGGATCTGTATTCCCAAAGAGAGATTTTGCTGTGAAAACGATCGATAAGCCACCTCCAATCATCCCTTGTATATGCTTTTGGCTTAAGGCGATAGCCCAAATACTTGATGCCATCGGAAATTGGCTTTGAGTTTTTATTTGCAAGACTTATTGATAAGAACTGTGGATCTCCGTCATGGATTAGCTTTCGACTGAGCATACTTGTGAGAAAATTCAAGATCCAACAAGGTGAGCCTACAGTTTCAACGAAGAGCACAAGGTATGATGGACGTTTCAATTCAAAGGAGAAATTATTGGCTAGTCAACGAGAATTTCGGGCTGACAATACTTTCAACAGCGCTCATGAAGATTCCTTGAAGAAATTTGGTGAAAACAATTACTCAGCGTTGTTTGAAGTATTTTGGGATCCTGACAAGTAGCATTATTTTGGGTTGTTATAATTGAGGAAGTAAATATTGCTATGATTGAGATGCTCATTCTTGGTCAATCATAGGTTGTAGTGAGTAGCATGTTATATTTAGAATCCAAAGGCTCGTTGAACTGGTCATAGTTGGGTCTTTCCAGGATAGAATTAGCTTGAATCCATTGAATCATGTTCAAGAACTCAGTTTGACTGTAACTATTTACTCAAATTTTCCTTAGTCAGTTAGCCAAGATGAGACCGAACATCGGGTGTGTTTATTTTAGTTTTTTGAGAAGTATATATAAATAGAAGATAACCCAGAGCACAAGAAAAACTATTGTTAACATTATTTTTTACCTCTGAGATTAATATCAAGTTGTTGTGTTCCTGGGTGATTGGAGGAGTTCTACTTTCATACATGTGTTGTGCTCTGGCAGGTTTCAATAGTCATTAATTTATGTTGTATTGTAATTAATAGTTAAAAAAGCTAGGCACTGACTGAGCCTTGAGTTGGGCCCGCTAAGGGCACAATTAAGTGCCATATTCTCTATGTTTATTTTAATTGGTTAGTCTATTTTTTTTATTTGCTAAGTTGGCCTATCATATTTTTTTAGTGTATTATTGTATTCACACAGTTGTTCTAATTATATGTGATCATTTTAATAAGTTTATACAAAAATCAATAACTCTTTTACCCATTGTTTATGGCTGTGCGTTTCTCGGTTTATGTATATGAATGGTTGCATAAATTTCAAACAATGTGACATTATTTTCTTTTGTTATGTGGAATTTTCGTTAGATGTTAGTTGGTTTAGAATATTTGGTTTGTAAAAGGATCAACGATGATTTTATTCTAAAGGAATTATTTATAAATACCAACTGCTACAAAATTGGTAATTAAATTATTTATAGTACTTTTGTAATTTTGAGACTATTTTGAGCTTACCTTTTAGAGATTGTTGGGTAACCAAAGAGCTACCAAGTCTGAGGTTAAAAATGAAAATTAGGTTTATTTGAATGAAACAACCAACCCCCATGCACTTAGAATATATCATTTAATAAGCGAAAAGTCCTATCTTATGTGTATATTGCACCAAACCCCTCATAAGTTTACTAACCCGGTTGACAATTTAAGGACATTGTATGACTTACAATATTTAAATATCAATAAAAATACTTGTCATTTTTGGCGTCGTTGTTGGGGAGGCACTCAAGGAGTCAGGAAATTTCACATAAATAATCCAAAGGATATTAGGGCTAGAAGTGACCAAAGGATTTGTTCCTTTTAGTAACCTAGGTACCCTTTTCCTTTGTATTATATCATGCTAAATGCATTTAGAACATCATAGGTAGGAAAAAGAAAATGTCTCTTAAAACCCCAACATGTGGTATGGTGGGGACCACTCTTGATAAAGTGTTTGCAAGCCCAAAATGGATTCCTCTAGAAGTTACCTTTGACTGTAGGGAAACCATTAGGAGGAGAAACATAAAAAGTGGAAGAGACCCCTTTTGAAGAGGAATTTGAGAGTTCCTCGGGATCTAATAAGATTCAAACTCCTGAAACTACACAAGAAGAAAAGATGGGAGATGAAGAAGTTAATGGACCAAAACAACAAAAACTAGTTACTTTTGAATTTCCCATTCAAGACCCCGACGCTGTGGTGCAAATGAAAAATATCCTTCTTTCTGCTATTCCAAATTTTCATGGGCTATCTAAAGAGGATCTCAGTACATTCTTATTTGAGTTTGATGTGCTTTGTTGAAGTTATGATTATTCAATAGATGCCCAAAAATTAAAACTCTTTCCTACCACCTTAAAAGATGAAACCCTCTGATGGTTTATGGGACTAGGAGGAAACACTATTCGATCTTGGGATGATATGAATTTTTTTTTAAGTAAATACCGAGAATATTGCAAAGTTAGGTACATTAAGGAAGAAATTTTTAAGATGTCTCAGTTAGAGGATGAAAGTCTAGAAGACTATGTGGAGAGATTCCAATATACTTTACAAAGAACTAAACAAATCTCCTTAGATCCTGAAACTTTATGTATCCTCTTTCTTAAAGGAATACGAGAGGATTGTTTAGAGACCTTGATTTTGATGGGTGCATGAGATGTTTCTCAATTACATATGATGAATTCTATGAATTACGTAAACAATATTCTAGAGGAAGCACAAAATATGGGAAACATTTTCGAGATTTTTTATCACAAATCAGTAGATCGGGTGGAACAGATATAACCAAGGATTAACTAGGGAATATTTTAGGCAATTTTAAAACAAATATTTTAAGCAAACTCAGTTCACAATTGGATACCCTACAAGCCAAAAGAAAGAAGGAAGAAATTGAGTTAGCCTTGGCTATATTTTGTTCAATTGAAAGTGTCAGAAAAAACATCCGCTTAGAGAATGTACTTTGAATAATGTAGAAGCATGTGGAATTTGTGAACAAAAGAATTCCACCTAGGAATGCCCTTCTTTTCCTAGGCTTAAAGAAACGTTTCAAGAGAAAGATAGGGAGATTGAGCAGATTTATTTTGTGACCCAAAAGAAACCTTGACCGCCTCAAACATTTGTACCTCCTGATCCTTCCCAACATTTTACTTTCCCTTTTGGATGGTATCCTCCTATGCCATGGCCACAATGGCCCCCTCAGGTGTAAGGGCAAGGGTGGACCCTAGGATGGAGAGGACCCCCATCCTTCGAGAATGTGATGCCTCCTCAACCACATCCACAAAAACTTCAATTACCTTCAAATCAACCAACTCAAACTCAACCAAGACCTCAGTTGCATTCCCAACCTATTCCAAATCCAAATAATAATAATACTTTTCAACCCACCTATAATACTAAACTGTCACCTTTTCCTACCTATCCCCTTTCAACTGTGGACTATAAATATATTCATTTACGCTTTAGGAAAGTTATCCAAAATCAAACTACTCCCATTATCCAAGAACAAGATGAAGAGGATAACCTACCCAAGTTGGTATTGCCTTCTTCTGATCATGAACAAACTCTTGAAAAGGAGTCCAAATCCATTCCTTATCTAGAGAAGTTATGTCTTGAAAAACCCCCTATTCAACTTAAATTTGACTTTTTAGGGGAATTGAGGAATGTTTGTGTAAATATTCCATTGTTCCAAGCTATCAAGGATGTTCCTATTTATGAGAAATTTGTTTGGGAACTTTGTTTAAGGAAGCTATGAAGGAAGAAAATAGATCCCAAAATAGTGCAAGTAGTTGGGAAACTAGTTGACTTAATGTTGGGCAAGGTCTTCACAACAAAATATGGTGATCCAAGAAATCCGTTGTCATTGTATATATAAATAATATCCCTATATCTAACAATTTGATAGATTTAGGGGCAACTATTAATGTGATGACCAAAGAAACCTTGGATAAATTAGGGATACCTGGTCTTCGACCCACCCCAACTGTTCTCCAAATGGCTGATAGATCCACACTAAAACCAAAGGGGGTGTTGGAAGATATTGTTGTCTCAATAGATTGTAGGAATATCCAATTGTTTCCATAACTCTCCAACCCAAGGAAAACCTTGGGGGTTATCCATTGATTCTCAGGAGGCCTTGGTTGGCCACAACAAATGCTTACATTAGTTGTAGGTCTGGGGACATGACTATCTCCCATGGAAATTATACTAAGAGACTTTCCCTTTACCCTCTAGCAAAACCTTTTTCGGATACAAAGAGTCCTTTATGGTTCAAAGATAGTGATGAAGAGGCTACTCAACCTCTTCTAACCATTGATCAAGTCCCAATTTTTAAAGAACATGATGAGGATGATCTAATTTGCACCTTTTTAACACATCCACACATCAACAACAATCCATCAATTAATATGATTCTAAGAAAGAAAATCTAGGAGAAATGTTCACCCATCGAGCTAACTCAGGAAATGAAACTAATAGTTTTGTTTGATGCCTTAGAATATCAAAGTAAAACTATTTAAATTTACCCTAGAAAGTTCCTAAACATCAATGTTGGATTGGAACCATTTCAACATCAGTGGTGAAAATGTTTAAGAAGAATAGTAAAGATTTTGCATGGGATTATAATGACATGAAGGGAATTTATCCTAATTTAAGAACAAACTATATTTACATAAAGGAGGATTCTTGACTTGTCAGGCAACCACAACGAAGAATGAACCCAACACTCAAAAACATAGCTAAAGAAGAACTACAAAAAAAAATGAGTGCAAATGTTATTTACCCTATTTTTGAGAGTAAATGGGTTTTTCCCTTAGTACTTGTCCCAAAGAAAAATGGGAAATGGAGAGTATGTGTCAATTATCGGGAATTAAATAAATCTAGCTTTAAAGATTACTCCACTCTTCCCTCTATCGACCAAGTCATCGACACTTTGGCAGGAAATACTTTTTTCTGTTTTCTTGATGGGTTTAGTGGCTATAACCAAATACAAGTTTCCCTTGAAGATAAAGAGAAAACAACCTTTACTTTTTCCATGGGGGAATTTCACTTATTGAGTTCTCCCTTTTGGTATATGTAATGCTCCAATAAAATTTCAATGAGTTGTTCTTGGAATCTTCTCTGATTTATCAAATGACTATGTTGAAGTATATAGGGATGATTTTATAGTGTATGGAGAAATATTTGATGAAGCCTTAAAGAATATCAAGAAGGTACTAATTTAATGCCAAGAAACTAACCTTTCCCTTATTAATGAAAAATGTAAAATGCTTTTTATATAGGGAATTGTATTAGGACACCACATTTCATCTAAGGGGATTTAGGTAGATCCTACTAAAATCAACGTAATTCTTAAACTACCCACTCCAACTAACCAAAATGATGTCCGTAGCTTCTTGGGGTATGCGGGGTACTACAAAAGATCTATAAAAAAAATTCACAAAAGTGGTCTCCCCATTATTTCGCCTCTTATAAAAAACTATTGATATCTAATGGGATAATCGATGCAAATTAGCCTTTGTTATTTTAAAGGAAAATTTGTCTTCTACTCAACATCTCTGAGATCCTAATTGGTCTATTCCTTTCCACATACTTAGTGATGCCTCATATACAACCATTGGAGTTGTACTAGGTCAAAAGGAATAAAAAAAGCCTTATGATGTTTATTATGTCAATAAGAAATTAACTCCGTTTGAGTTGAATTATACAATAATGAAAAAATAATTTCTTGTTGTGGTCCATGCCATAAATAAATTTCGACATTATATTATAGGATACCCTATTTTTGTACACATTGATCACTCTACCATTTGTTATCTTATGAATAAACCAGTTACACATGGTAGAGTTACCAGATGGATTCTCCTTCTCCAAGAACTTGATATTAGAATTATTTATAAACTTGGGAAGGAGAATGTCATTGCAGATTTATTGTCACAACTTCACAATACCAATGAATATGTTCCTATAAAACATGAGTTTTTGGATGAACATCTATGTGTATTATATACTAATATACCTTGGTTCGTAGATATTGCTAATTATTTGGCTACAGGAAAACTTCCACACCATTTTTCGCCTAGAGAACAACAAACATTCATAAAAAATGATGCCATGTACTCTTGGATACAAGGGTACTTATTTAAAAATGGACTAGATCATGTGATCTAACATTTTGTTTGACAAGATGAAATTTACGACATATTGAGGGAATGTCATGATGAACCTTGTGAGGTTCATTTTCAAATAAAAGAACTGTAAATAAAGTTTTTCGACAAGGTTATTCTTGGTCCAAAATCTTTTGAGATGTGAAAAGGTATGTTCAAAGTTGTGACAAGTGTCAGAGAATGAGGAAGCCAACACGAATGGATGAGATGCCACTGCAACCTCAGACCCTGATTGAGCCTTTCAAAAAATGGGCTCTTGACTTTGTATGGCATATCAACCCACCATCAAGATAGAAATCATACATTCTAGTATGTACAGATTAATTAACTACGTCGATTGAAGCTAAGGCCCTACCATGTCAAACAACCAAACAAGAAATGGTTGACTTTCTGTACGAAGAATTTTCTATTTGGTTTGTGGTACCTCGTGAAATTTTTTCTTATCAAAGTACTCAATTCACCTCTAAACTAGTTCATTCCATTACGAAGAAATTCAAGATAAAGCATCGGATGTCCACTCCATACCATCCTCAAGAAAATGGGAAGGTGGAAGTTACTAACAAGTTTTTGGAGGCTATTCTAACCAAGACAATTCAACAACATCATAAAGATTGGGCTAAAAAACTTCTAGAGGCCTTGTAGGCCTATATGGTTACTTGTAAAAATGCCACCATATTTACACCTTACGAGTTAGTCTATGGAAAGCAAGATGTCCTTCCTATTGAATTTGAAGTAAAAACATTAAGATTGCCTTACAAGATGGAATGGACCTCTCGAAGGCCCAAAAGCATCGATTGGACCATGTGAATGAACTTGACGAAATGCACCAAGAAGTTGTTCAACAAATGACTATTGTTCAACAACATCAGGAAAAATGACACGACAAGTTCATAAAAAAAAATAAAAAAATAAAAAAAAAAAATCAAAGAAGGTGACTGGGCCTGTTTGCTCAATTTAATGTCTTTAAATTGTCAATCATAAATTATCAACCAGGGTAGGTATACTGATGAAGTACAGGTGCACTATATGTGTTAGAAGTTATTTCTTATGTCGTTATGTTCTTGTTAGGGTCTAAACTTAAGATTAGTATGGAGATGGTGTCGTTAATTATATTAATGTCTCAATCCCTAAAGTTATCAACTAATTTCTTAGGAGTTATTCTCTATTGAATCAGTTTATGGATGATATGAGAGTGATTCTAGACTTGTGTTAGACTGTTTTGGATTTTTGTCTTGAATTTTTATGTTGTAGCTCTAATTTACTAAGTGCAAGAGAAATCGTTAATTATATTAATGTCTCAATCCCTAAAGTTATCATCTAATTTCTTAGGAGTTATTCTCTATTGAATCAGTTTGTGGGTGATATGAGAGTGATTCTAGATTTTACTTGTGTTAGACTATTTTGGATTTTTATCTTGAATTTTTATGTTGTAGCTCTAATTTACTAAGTGCAAGAGAAATCTATTCTATCAAACTGTAAAGGAATACTTTCTGAATTCAATTGCTAAGGAGAAGACTCTCACACTTTTACTTATTCAATTTCATCCAAACAAGATATTCTGAACAACAACTACACTATGAAGTAAACACAGTTGGACTACACTAGATAAAAAGCAAATGAAATAACCATATTGTACCAGATAAAAAGCAAATCAAATAGAAGAGTTAAACTAGGTATGAAGAAAAGGGAAGTGCTCATGCATATAATGATTCACTAGCGAACTCATCATACTGCATTTCTTCACACAAAAACAGAGTATTCAAGTAATGAAAGAAATCTAATTGCAATCGGTTAAAGACCTGTTACTGGTCGTAGGGGCCCTCCACGAATCAGTCCACAATCTCCAATCAACGCAGTGCATACAAACATAAAACCAAGTCTATTACTTGCAAAACGAAACTTAACAAACTGTTTTCAAAAATTACATCATCCGACGCGCACCCAAAACACAGTGCAGCCATAGTTTTTATAATAAGTCTTTGGCATAACAATATGAGCATTTTAAGCCTAAATATCTTTATTTCAATTAAATTATATCGCTAAACATTTGATTTACTATTCCGAAAGCAAACCGATAAGGTTTCATTGAAACTTGGATTCTGTCCCAACGACGATCTTATAATTGACTTTGGGGTTTGACTGTGATATCCTACGATCATCTTGATGAATTGGTTCAAGGGAATAGGAAGGAATCCACTAGGGGACCATTCCTTATCCATCCATATCCTTCTTCGCTGAGCTGGAGCTTCTGAACCTTGCAAAGAATGGAGGCAGCTGCAGAAATAGACCAATTCCGTAGCCAAATGCATTCTTTAACAAAATAATAGGGTATATAGACAAACATGAAGAAGAAGACATGTTATTGCTTACCTTTAACAAAACCTTGTGTCTATTGCATTATTTAGGTGATAAGTATAGGAAAAGAGAGGAGATATAGGCAAAAAGGGATGTCAAGGTAAGACAATCTTTGGACTCTACATTCCCCCAGGCTGGAGGTTTTGTATGTCCTCATACACTTCATCATTGTCAGTCACTTGTGCCTTCTGATCATCACCTCCAAGTTTCACTTTCTTCTTCTTTCTGGCAGCTACTGGCATCCTAGGTTTTCTCATGAGAATTTTGTATTTTAAGTTGATAATCTCTCTTTGCATTGTCATGTTTTCCTTCTTCAACTTTTTGTTCTTTTTATACCACAAACTCAAATGAAGGATGAGATTGTCACTTTTTTCAATCTGGATCTCACTTTGTGCCTTCAATGCTTGATTCTCATTCTTGAGATATTTGTTCAATGTTTCTAACTCAAAAATCTCTTGCTTTAAAATGTTTGAGGCTGAGTGTTCTTGTGGTTCATTTAACTGATTGCTCCCTTCTCCAGGACTTTGAATTGTTTCTTTAGTTGTTGTCTCTTTTCTTTCCAATGACTCTATATAGTCATAAATCTCTTGTTGAACAGGGTCAACACCCAGACTATGCACTGGGCTTCTTAGAGGTGAGCTACAAGGTGGTGGTGACACTCTCGGTGATGATTTTGGTGACCCTTTTGGAGAACTTTCAGGGTTTTCAGTTGGCTCGTTCTCAGTTGGCTCATTTTCCTCAAGATCAATGTATTTTGTAGCTTTCGAGATTGTCTGTTGCACTATGCTCAACCTTGTACTCCTCCTTAGTCCTGAGGTTTGTAATCCCTGTACTTTCCTTCTTTTAGTCTCTGATTTTTCTTCTTGAGGAAGGGTCCTAGTTTGTGGTATTTCCTTTGCTCTTTTGCTAACTTTCTTCCTTCTAAGATTTCCCTTTTTCATTCTCTGCAAAATATCCACTATGGGCAGCTCTTCTTCTGATAATTCCGGGTGAGTCTGGGGTTCCTGCTCTTTTACTACTTCTATTGTTCTCTTCCTTCCTCTGAGGGTCCTACTGCTGCTGGCTTGTTCTGGGGATCTTTCTTCAAAATGGTTCCTCACCAGAAAACTTTCCCAGTTATCCCCTATACTCTGAAGATGGAACTCAACCAATATCTTTATCAAGCCATGATGATACATGGTATTTTCTATAAACTGAATTCTCTTTTGAACGTTTGTGGACATTTTCTTGAGAAAATAAGGAAGATTCATCTGGTGATCTTCAAGAAAATGCATCATCATCCTAACATGGTAAAAATACATATACCCAAACTGACCCTCACAAGTGACAAATTTTTGAAGTATAAGCAATAAATTTCTCCATTTACTCTTAAGGGTTGTGCTGGGAATACCTTTCTTGAAGACAGTGGTGTCCATATTTGGATTTTTCAGGAAGACCTTCCAATCTTCTCCATTAATTCCCCTGTTCTTGAACCATTTTTCCCCACTCCTTGGTAATTCAGTAGCTTCCGCGATCATGGACTCTGTTATGGTGATCTTAATGTCTCCTATTTCGGCTTCAGTTCCATCAAACGAGCGTGCAAATGTCTTTGTCACTTCCCTGTGAAAACCATTGAATTTTTCAATGAACTGCAACCATTGTTTCTTTTGCAGCAGCTCCTTGGTCTGAGGGTATCCCTCCAAGAATTTCTTCCCTGTTGGCTCGGTTCGAACAATGATCCCCATTATGGAGGATGCTTTGCCTCAAAGACTGGTTACCTTGACAAGAGAATGGTGTTGGTAGGGTTTTTCTAAGTGGTGGAAGGACGGAGTGGCTATGAAAGTTCAGAGGAGTGTAAGAATAGGTGGATTATAATAAGGGTTATAGGAATGAATCAGACCGTTGGGTGCATTTAAAATGATGATTCGGTGATTACTTCGGCGGATTCGGAATGAGGACATGACATGACTTTTAAGTGGTGGATTATGATGTTTTGTTAGGCGACCATCACCCTTAAGTTGTAATGATTTCATTTTAATTTTTGGCAATACTATGTCTTCTTAGTCATATATGCAATATATCAATCCCTATTGCTAAATTAAAGTAGCACATACCTGTGATCCACTTTGCTAACCTTGTTTGTTGTTCTGAGATCTCCTATAGGTACTTTGATCTGTCATTTGTCTTCCAATTCAAATCACCAAGTGTCCCTGTAGGCTTAAAAAAAATTATTATGCTGCAGAAACTTGTTGTAGCCATAGAAACTTGTCCGAGATGCGGAAAGTTGTTGATTCTGCAGCTGAGGAAAAACTTTAATAAAGGAACTTTGTTATTTTCTTTTTGAAGGAAAATTTGAAGTGCCAACAAAAATTGGTTTTCACTCTAAATTTTCTGTATAAACCTACCAACATCATGTTGGTTTTAATGTTTATACCTTTTATTATTATTATTATTATTATTATATGTATATATATACATATAATTTAATTTTTATTTATTTTTTTTATTTATTTATTTTTTAGAAAGTAAACTGAGTAAAAATTTCTAAGGTGGAAAAGAAGAAGAATTCTTCTTGACCATTTTCAGTTCTAAATTATCTTGGAACATTTTAACAAATTCCTCTTTTGTCAATGGCTTCTGGTACAATCTGAGTCGATGTCCATTTACTAATAGAGGAATTTTCTCTTCATCAATAGTCTTGATTCTAACTACACCATTGTCAAAAACACTTTCAACTTCATAAGGTCCAAGTCAGTGGGTTTGGAATTTCCCTTGAAAATTCTTGAACTTTGAATCAAAGAGTAATGCCCAATCTCCTGGATGAAATTTCCTTTCTTTAATGTACTTATCATGCCATCTAGATCTTTGTTGTTGAACTAGGCTAGTTCTATGGAGGGCTTCTTGTCTAATTTCATCAAGTTCATTTAGTTGTCTCATCCTTTGCTTCTGTGCTTCTGATAAGTCAAGATCTAACTGGATTGTTGTCTTATAGGTCTGGATCTAGAACTCTATCGAAAGTAAGACTTGCTTCCCATAAACAAGTTCATATGGAGTATGTCTTGTAGTATTTCTCCATGTAGTTCTGTAGGCCCATAAATCTTCTGGAAGCTTTTCCACCTAGTCCTTTCTGTGTAGATGTATAGTCTTGGTAAGGATTGCTTCAATCGCCTTTTTCGTGGACTCAACTTGTCCATTGGCTTATGGATGGTATGGAGTGGACTTCCGATGTTTGATTTTGTATTGATCCACAAGCTTCTACACTAATCTGGATGTGAACTGTGTTCCTTGATCTGTTACAATTTCTCTTGGAACACCAAAACGAGTAAAAATATCCTCAAAAAGAAATAAAATTACAGCGTTTTCAGTAGAAAAAGGAAGTGCTTTAGCTTCTACCCATTTAGTGACATAATCAGTACATACCATAATATACTTCTTTTGCTTTGAAGGTGGGTTGATTGGTCCAACAAAATCTAGTGCCCACTTCTCAAATGGTTCGATGAGTACTTGTGGTTGCAGTGGCATTTCATTTGAAAGAGTGGGTTTGCCCATTCTTTGACAACTGTCACATATTTTAACATATTCTTTGGTGTCCCTAAAAATGGAAGGCCAATAATATCCTAAAAGCAAGATTTTGTAAGTAGTCCTTCTATCAGAAAAATGTCCCCCACATGGCTCATCGTGGCAAGCTTTAAGTATTTATGGTATTTCGTCCTCTCGAACACATCTTCTGATGATGAGATCTGGTCCTATCTTGTATAACTCTTCATTTATCCATGAATAAGATGTGCTATTGTGGACTATTCTTCTCTTTTCTCTAGGAGATAAATGAAATGGCATTTTTCCTGTAGCTAAATAGTTAGCAATATCTGCATACCAAGGTGATTTAGTAGATACTGCAAAAAGATATTCATCAGGAAATTTATCCTCTACGGGTTGATCATTATTTTCATTTTGTATTCTAGATAAAAAGTCGGCAATTGTATTCTGCTTTCCTGACCTATCTAGAATGGTTATGTTGAATTCTTGTAATAGTAAGAGCCATCTGGTTATTCTTCCATTAGTGACTAGTTTATTCATTAGGTATCTAATGGCATAATGGTCTGTGTGAACAAAAGTTTCATAGCCAGTTATGTAATGTCTGAATTTGTTAATGGCATGAACTACAGCTAAAAAATCCTTTTCAGTTACAGTATAATTTAACTCTGCAGGAGTTAAATTTTTACTAGTATAATAGATTGCATAAGGAGTAATATCTTTTTTTCCCAACACAGCTCCTAAGGTTGAATCTAAAGCATCCGTTGAGATATGGAAAGGCAATTTCTAGTTAGGTCCTTTTAAGATAGGTGCTTCAGAAATTCTCTTTTTCAAAGTTTCAAAGGCAGCTTGACATTCAGAATCCCAATTGAATTCACAGTCCTTGGTGAGAAATTTAAAAAGTGGGGATGCAATTTTTGTGAAGTTTTCTATGAATCTTCTATAATATCCAGTAAAACCGAGAAAACTTCTAACATCTTTTTGACAACTTGGCACTGATAACTTAGAAATGACTTCAACTTTAGATGAGTCTACCTTGATTCCATCTCCTGAAATATGATGACCTAAAACAATTCCTTCGTTAAACATCATGAAACATTTTTCATGGCTTAACGAGAGATTTGTTTCTTTACATCTTATTAATACTTTTTCCAAATTCTCCAGTGCTTCATTGAAAGAATCTCCATAAACTGTGAAATCATCCATGTACACTTCCACACAATCATGAATAAGATCAAAGAAAATTCTGAGGACTGCTCTTTGGAATGTTGCTGGAGCATTGCATAATCCAAAGGGAAGTACTCGATAAGCATAAGTTCCCCATGGACAAGTGAATGTGGTTATATCCACTGAACCTGTCCAAGAAGGAAAAATATTTTTCCCTGCTAATGTGTCTAAGACCTGATCTATAAAAGGTAGTGGAAAGTGGTCTTTTAATGTTGCTTTATTTAGTTCCCTATAATCGATGCATACTCTCCATTTTCCGTTTTTCTTAGGAACGATTACTAGGGGTGAAACCCATTGACTGTTGGATATCGGATAGATGAAATTTACATTTAACAATTTCTGCAACTCTTCCTTAACAATTTCTTTTAAATTTGGGTTCATTCTCCGTTGAGGTTGTCTAACTGGTCTTGCATTCTGTTCAATGTAGATATGATGTATGCAAGTTTTAGGATCAATCCCTCTCATGTCAGTGTATTCCCATGCAAGTAGAAGAATGTTTCTGTAAAATTTCTATCAATTGATTCTTTTGCACTTCTTCCAAGTTTTTATTAACATTCAAGGTTTTTCCTGGAAAGATTTCTATCGAGGAATTCCCAAATTTTTCCATGGAGAGCAATGATACCTGTTTAGATGAGAGATACTCATTGTGACTACGATCATAATGTGAGGAAGATTCATTATTTTCCAGTAGATTTAGAATTTGGTCTTCCTCTCTTACTTGTTCAGTAGTAAAAATAGGTTGTATATCTTCTTCATCTTCTATCCATTCTTCAGTTTCTATATCTATTGTTGTTCTTGCAGGAGGATATAATGTAAATTTCTTTGTAGAATTTCCATCTGAGATAAACATGTCACCTGATCTACAACCGATGAAAGCATCAGTTGTAGCTAACCAAGGTCTTCCTAGAATTAATGGATGTCCTCCTAAATTATTCTTGGGTGTTAAGACCATGAAATCAACAGGATATTCCCAAGAATCTAAGGATACACAAACATCTTCCAACACACCATCAAGTTTAATCATAGACCTATCTGCTAATTGCAATAAGGTTGGTGTGTATTGAAGGTTAGGAAGCCTAAGTGTGTCCATAACTTGTTTACTCATTATGTTTATGGTTGCTCCTAGATCAATCAGTGTGTTTGGTATTTTAGTTCCATTGATGTGAATTTTTACAATGGGGCTTCCTGGATCTAAGTATTTTTGAATTGTCGTCTTCCCCATCATAATGTCTGCAATTTTTCCAACTAACTGAATTCTTTTATGTCTTTTATTTTTTTCCCTGATCTTTGTGTACTTAGTTCCTTAAATTTTTTTTGCAAAAATTGGTATTTCTTTTATGGCTTGTAATAAAGGAATCTTAATGGAAACATTTCTCAATTCATCCATGATATTGTAATCAGGCAAGATAATTTGTTTTTCTACTCCATCAATTTTCAACCATTCGGGGAAAGGTGGTCTAATTGATACTGAGGGTTGTTCTAAGACGGGAGTGTTTATTGGAACATGTTATGTTTGTTTGTTCTCCTTCAGAGGGAGAAAGGTATCTCCTTCTTCTGATTGGTTTCTGTGTTTTTGAAGATTGAATCTTGTTTCTTGAATGACAACAGGGGGTTTTCTTGGTAACACTCTTCCAGACCTTAATTGGACATTATTTAGGTCTAGTGGAGTTATTACATAAGTTTGAGGATTCTGCCCCTCCATGTTGTACACAGGTTGTTGTGGTATTTTATTATTAGGATTTAGAAGTGGTTGACCGAGTAATTGATTTGGTTTTTGTAGAAATGGTTGGGAGAGATGTGGATTTTGATTCTGAACTGGAATTTGTGGTAATTGGTTAGCTTGGGGAATTTGATTAGATGGTGGTAGAAATTGTGGTGGAAGGTAGGATGGTGAGTATTGTTGATATTGAGCATAGGCTCCATAAGGATTTTTCCATCCTTGATTCCAAGGTTGTGACTGTGGCTGAGCCCAAGGCTGCTAGGCTGGATTCCAATTATTTTGTGAAGACTGAGCAAATTGTTGTGGTCTGAATCCTTGTGATTGATTTGGTTGGGGATTTTGCCATGGTCTTTTGGCTATAAAGTAGAGAGGGTCTACTAGTTTTGATATTCCTTCATCATTAAATACAACCTTGAGACCTGGTAAGGATGGACATTCCTTCGTATCATGATTATCTGCACATATGACACAAGTTTCTATGGCTTTTGAATCTAAGGGACACTCTCTTAGAGCATGTTTCTTTCGACATTTAGGACAGAAGATGGATAATGCAACATTTTCATAATTTTTCTTGTTTTGTATTTTAAGGGTGTCTATCTGCTCACTTAGGCTCCCTAAAATATCTGTTTTGAAGGTATCAAGCAAATTTCCTAATTCTGCCCTGCTGACTGTCCCAGCTACAGATTTATTAATTCTTGACAAGAGAGGGTCTCTAGGACTCCTTCCAACTCGTGCTTTACCCCTTGAGATATGTACACATAAATCACAAATATCTGCAAATGGTAGTTGGGAAATATCTCCCTTCCCAGTTAGGTTAAGGAGATCGATCCACTCATCTTTAATAGCTCTGAGTAAGAGGGATTTTAAGGTTTCCTCATCCAAATTATCCATTTTTTCTCTTTTAACATTGTAAACAAACCTTTCTACTAAATCTTCAAGATTTTCATCTTCTTTTTGTGTCATTTTGAAGACTTCATCTTTAAGGTTACTAGGCATACAATAATCTCTATATTTGCCTAAGAAAGCCTCTTTCATTTGTCCCCATGTTGTTATAGAATGCACTCCTAGACTCATGAACCATTTTAATGTAGCAGGGAACAATTTTAATTTTAGCATCATGCAGATAGTCATATGATCTGCATAATACTTCAAATTTTAAGAGAAATGTCTCTGGGTCTTTGTTTCTTTTTCCGTGGAAATTAGGAAGAATTGAGGGTGATATATTTTTCATTGTGAGGGTTGTATCTTCATCAAGAATAGGAAATCCAGAAGAATCTTGGTTTCCTCTACCTCTACCTCCTCCTCTATTCCCATCTCCACCTCTACCTCTACCCCTACCTCCTCCAATCCTATTTTCCTCGCCATGGACATTGCGTACCTCTCCTTCCCCTTCTTCAGCCATCATAGATTCTTCGGAACTAATATAGTGTTCTTCTAATCTTTTTGGTTCCTCTATCAATGGTTGTTCAAAATAAGTTTCCTGTTCCTCTTCTTCACTAGGAAATTCTAATTTTTCTCCCAATATTTGCTCACCAGTGGAGGATAGAAAAATTACTCCTCTAGTTGGGGATGTAGGATTTTCTTCAATTACAGCTTCAGTAGAGGAAGTGGGTGAGGTTCTAGATTGGAATTCTGATCTTGAGATTTCAAGAAGCCTTTGTCGACTTCTAAATGGAATTCAGGGTTGAGTAGGTGGTGTGGATTTTTTAAATCATGGTGAAGTGAGTGGATTTGTGAGAATTAAACTTCTTCCTCGCCCTACAAATCTACCTCTAGAGTTTTTATCCCTACGCATATCATGTTTTGATTTTTTGTTCTTAACTTCCATTTGTACTTCCCTGGCAACAATGCCAAAATGTTTGGTCAATTTAATGCCTTTAAATTGTCAATCATAAATTATCAACCAGGGTAGGTATACTGATGAAGTACAGGTGCACTATATGTGCTAGAAGTTATTTCTTATGTCGTTATGTTCTTGTTAGGGTCTAAACTTAAGATTAGTATGGAGATGGTGTCGTTAATTATATTAATGTCTCAATCCCTAAAGTTATCAGCTAATTTCTTAGGAGTTATTCTCTATTGAATCAGTTTATGGATGATATGAGAGTGATTCTAGATTTTACTTGTGTTAGACTATTTTGGATTTTTGTCTTGAATTTTTATGCTATAGCTCTAATTTACTAAGTGCAAGAGAAATCTATTCTATCAAACTGTAAAGGAATACTATCTGAATTCAATTGTTAAGGAGAAGGCTCTCACGCTTTTACTTATTCAATTTCATCCAAACAAGATATTATGAACAACAACTACACTATGAAGTAAACACAGTTGGACTACACTAGATAAAAATCAAATGAAGTAAATATCTTTATTTCAATTAAACTATATCACTAAACATTCGATTTTCTATTCCGAAAGCAAATCAATAAGGTTTCGTTGAAACTCAGATTCTGTCCCGACGACGATCTTGTAGTTGACTTTGGGGTTTGACTGTGATATCCTGCGATTATCTTGATAAATTGGTTCAAGGGAATAGGAAGGAATCTAATAGGGGACCATTCCTTATCCATCTGTATCCTTCTTCGTTGAGCTGGAGCTTCTGAACCTTGCAAACAATGGAGGTAGCTGCAGAAATAGACCAATTCTGTATCCAAATGCATTCTTTAACAAAACAACAGGGTATATAGACAAACATGAATAAGAAGACATGTTATTTCTTACCTTTAACAAAACCTTGTGCCTATTGCATTATTTAGGTGATAAGTATAGGAAAAGAGAGGAGAGATAGGCAAAAAGGGATGTCAAGGTAAGACAATCTTTGGACTCTACAGGGCCCTTTTATTCGACTCAAGGCATAAATATTTCAATGGGAAATTTCACATATGGTGGTTAGGGCCTTATGAGATTGAGATTATATTCGACAATTGGTCCGTGAGATTATGTATGATTGATGATGCACAAATTCCATTGATGGCAAATGGACATCGACTAAGGTTGTACCATACACCTAAATCTAAGGAGGAATTTGTCAAAGAATCAGAGAGGCAAAATAATCTTGAATTTGTAGAAAGGTTGGATAATCCACCCTTGTTGATAGATCCATAGATATTAGTTATATATATATATATATATATATATATATATATATATATATATATATATATATATATATATAGATATATATATATAAAGATATATAAGAAAAAAAAAAAAAAAATTGGTGGTGAAAACTTGGTCTCGGGCACCTCCAACACCTATTCGCATTGGAAAACCAAGTTTTGGCCATGTTACTAGGAAAAAGAGAACCTTCCTATCGTGAAAACCTTTTTGCACGCGCGATGGGATATTCTCTTGCTAGAAAAAAATATTGGAAAAAAAAAAATATATATATATATATATATATATATATAGAGAGAGAGAGAGAGAGAGAGAGAGAGAGATCTTTTGCAAATATGCATACTTAGTTTTGAAACAACACCTGATGATATAAAGGTAACCTTTCTTTTTAAGACAGATGGAGATATTTCTTTCAGCAACATGAGCATAAGAATCAACACAACCATAATCTTATTGCAGTTCTACCAACCACTAGGTGTCTTCTTTTCAATCACTTGGTTTTTATTTTTAAGCAGAAAGTCTAAGGTTTCATAAAGATAGCATGTATACCTGAAATATTTGATGCCTTACCATGCTCACTTGAAACTTTAAGCCTTACATATTTATGTAAATTTTTCAAGGTTAGCCCTTTTATCATTTCCAATCACCCCTTGTGTTTTAAAATAAAATCTAAAATTAAAAGCTCCCCCTTCGACATCCCCTTTCTTTAACCCATACATTATATCCTTCATAAAAAAACCTTAATCAAACCCATGTAAACCCTTTCAACCAACCTATTTACCTAAGCCACAACCCTGCCTAATGTTCATTTCGCTACACATATATATGTGTTACAAACCTATATATATATCTATATATATATATATATATATATATATATATATATATATATATATATATATAGATAGATAGATAGATATGTGTGTGTTATTCTTAAACTTCGACCCAACGTATTATGCAAGAATGGTTTAAATTAGTTGTGAAAGTGGAACATTATTACCCCACTTAATGTATGTCATCCATGATTGGTTGAAGGGACAACCGATATCATTACTCATTAACTCGCAAAATTTCGTAGCCACTGCAAAATCATGGTTCCATAGCTCGAGAGATGCAAAAGGATTCAGATCGATGAAAACTTAATTGTAAAATTCTTTTGAACAAAGATAATTGTAAGGGTCCGAATAGTGATAACAGTGAGGGTTTGAACAAGGATGATTGTAAAGGGCATGAACAATGATTGTCATAGAAATTTGGATAGTGATGGCCATAAAATGATCTAAACAAGAAAGAGTATGGGTGGTTTAGTGAATAGGGTAGAGCTCAATAACATTCCTAGTATTGGGATTAAGCCCGAAGTCTGGAGTATTTTTGAAAATGCAGGTTTGACTAAATTTTTGGGGCGGTTTTAGGGTCATGACTAGGAAATTACGTTCCAGTTTGCAAACACTTTTGATGGGACCAAGGCCATAGTGAAGCAACTCACCATTGAAGTTAGAGAGCAGATGATTGTAGAGGTCACTCAACTCTCCCAAGAGGGAGAATCCTAGTGTAAAAATTTCAATTGACAACACCTATTGGGTTTTATTCCTCCGCGAACGATCCCCACTTATGGATTTGAAAAAGGGGATAAATTGAGATGCTCTACTTGCTTTCTAGTAGGATGCAATCTTCATTTTTATGAAATTCATCAATTGTTAAGGGAAATTTAGTATGGTGTACCATTACCATGTTAGAATTTTAATGCATTTAGTTGGGCACAAATCACTCAACATGCCTCATTTGTTGTTAAAGGATTTGGCGAAGAAGGTCTCCTTAGTGCAAAGGAAGAGAGACCTCGAATGAAGCTTGCACCACCAAGGGATTATTAAGACGCTCGTAATGGCTAAATTTCATAGGCTAAATATCTCATGGGAGTTTTTTCTCCAAGGGTTTAAGAAGAAACCACGAGCCAGGGTTTCTATTAAGAAAAACCTTCAAAATATGTAACTCCTTCAATTATTAAACGATGATGTTCAACTCCAATTTCACAGAAAAGGAAAGAACAGGTCTCGGGGTCTAAAGTATCTAACTTGGACCATGAAACCCTTGCATCTATAAGAGCTCGAGCCATAACTAAAGTTAAAAATTCTAGTGAAAATATCGAAGCAGTATATATTGAGGAATATATTTCGGAAGAAAGTCATATGGAGGGTAATATATTTGAAGAAAATGTCAATACCCTGGAGGAGAATATGGAAGAAGATACCCTTGAAAATAATTCCGACACCATGGAAGAAAACGTTGCAGAAGATAACATGATAGAAGAAAATGTTGCAGAGGAAAATGTTACGGAAGGAGAATCAATGGTCTTTGAGGTTGGAGCAAGTAGCGATCAATCAAATAAGAACTGATGGAAGAAAGATAAGGTTGTTGAACATAAACCTTTCAGGTTGTGTAGCCCTAGTTACCAAGCATTACTAAAAAAAATAAGAAATTGATCTTAGATAATGAGAAACTAAGGGATAAATTAAAGAAACAGGGACCCAAACTAATCAATTTAGGAGCCTTGTTGGAAGCTATAGAACGAAAGGAGAAATTTGAAACCAAGGTCGAAACCTTAGCAGAGGGGTATACAAGAGAAGCACAACAAGTTATAAACATAATTATAGATGATGTCTTAACAAACACTTACACATTTCTTCAATTAAAACTAGATATGCCGCAGTGGCAGGCCAAAGATGACTTGTTTGATATGGGTATCATTAACAAGGAGAGACATAACCAAGTAATTAAAAAGATGAAATAGTGTTGGTTTTCCATGTGCCTTATCCAAGAAAAAATATGGAGGGGTCAAATAAATAAATGGAAATCTTTGTATCACAAAAGCATAAGTTGAAGGAAGTTGCATGTGATCTAGGGGCCGAAATATCTGCTTGTCGATCCCCTTCCATAGTTTACCCTATATTTTTACATGATCTTTGGTCCTCCTTCAAGCTGAAGCAAATACAAGAAGGTCAACCTCATGAAATTACTCAAACTAATTTTTTTTGGAAGTATACCAGCATTCTAAAGCTTCGCATCAACACTTATTGTGTGAACTCTATCTATTTAACTTTAATTTGAAAGACAATATCAGGTGGAACCCCAACCCTTTCATTGGGGGGGTTCAACTCCGTGCCTTTATTTCTTAAATAACTAATCTCATCATGTGGAAAAGAGCTTCCGAGTTTTATTGGAGGACAGAAACAAAGGCCCGTTTGACAGTAAGAGAAGAGTACCCTCTACCAGGATTAGTATTTAATGATTTTATGAGACTAAGGGAGGATGCAAGAGACTTTTCCACCATAAAAACCACTCAACGATATGCAATTAAAAAATACCACTAAATGTCCCAAGCCTACTATGTGGAACCCCTCAATATGGCTTGGGACATCTCGGAAGGGTTACCTACATTCCTTCATGAGAAAATCCCTATGGGTTACCCCTTCTTTTGTTTAGAACTGATCCATGCCTCTTTCTACACATATTCAATATTTAAACATGGGCCTCATTAGGTATGAGTTTGATTTCATTTCCCTCTCTTGTGGTGTTCGAAATGATCCTACAGATTTCCTACCCACTGGGAAAAGAAGAAGAATTCTTAAATTGGACTGCTATGGAAAAGACCCTGGTTTATCATTCTTCTGAAGAATTCGACCACCTAGCCTACAACTGGAGCAACCTTCATGTTGGCATCCTGGAAGTGGAATAAGGTTGCAAGAGGACATGCAATCAGACAGGATGGGAGGAGATGGTGGATCCCTCTTATGACAACAAATTTGCCATTAAAGCCTCCAATTTTGGCTTAAAACCTTATCATCCCTTACTCCTAACTTGTTTTACCCATTCCAGTACAAGTATATTTGCATTTATTTTCTAACCTTTTCTTTCCTATTTATGAATAAATAACTAAAGGATTTGATTAGTAACCTATGGGTGTGAATGGATTACATAAAATGATAGTATATATATCAAGTTTGATTTAAATAAAATGGATCAAGCTACTGACTCTAAACCAAATTGTTTTGATTATATGAATGAATTTGGTCTTACATGTATTAGTTGTATCAACAAGGTGTCATTCAAAGATTCTTATGGACTATCATTTTGATGAATCTATTATGCACTACAAGAGTGTCCAAATATTGAAGCCTATTGGTGAAACACTACAGGTAGCTACTCGTTGGCATGTCGACAAGATCTTATTTGTAGGATTTATTGATAAGGACCATGGATCTCAGTCATGGATTAACTATCGACTGATCATACTTGTGATCAAATTCAAGTGGAAACAAGGCGAACTTACAGTTTCAATGAAGAGTGTAGGGTACAAAGTAAGTTTTAGTTCAAAGGAGATCTTATTGGCTAGTCAACAAGGATTTTGGGCTAGTAATACTGTCAATAACTCTTGTGAAGATTCCTTAAACAAATTTGGCGAAAACAACTACTCAATGTTGTTTGAAGTATTTTTGGATCCTGACAAGTAGCATTTATTTTGGGTTGTTGCAACTGAGGAAGTAAATCTTGTTATGATTGAGACACTCATTCTCGGTCGATCATAGTTTGCAGTGACTAGCATTTTATATTTAGAATCCAAAGGCTCATCGAACCAGCCACAATTGGGTCTTTCAAGGATATAATTAACTTGAATATGTTGAATCATGTTCAAGAACTCAATTTTACTTTAACTATTTACTCAATTTGTCCTTAGTCTGTTAGCCAAGATGAGACTGAACATTTGGTGTGTTTATTTTAGTTCTTTTAGAAGTCTATATAAGTAGTATAATGCCCAGAGCGCAAGGACAACTGACGTTACCATTACTTTTTATCTCTAATATTAATATCAAGTTGTTTTGTTATGAGTGATTGGCGGAGTTCTACTTTAATATATGCGTTGCGCTCTAGTATGTTTCAATAGTTATTCATTTCTATTGTATTGTACTGAATAGTTAAAAAGCTAAGGCATTGACCAAGCCTTGATTTGGACCCACTCATGGAACGATAAAGTGCCATATTCTCTGTGTTTATTTCAGTTGGTTAGTCGATTTGTTTTATTTGCTAAGTTTTCTTGTTGTATTTTCTTAATGGTTTATTGTATTCACGCAATTGTTCTAATTATATGTGATCATTTTAATAATTTTGTACAAAAATCAATAACTCTTTTACCCATTGTTTATGGTTGTGTGTTTCTCGACTTATGTATATGAATGGTTGCATAAATTTCAAACAATGTGTCCTTATTTTATTTTGTTATGTGGAATTTGGTTTATATGTTAGTTAGTTTAGAATATTTGGTTTGTAAAAGGATCGGTGGTGATTTCATTCTAAAGGAATTATAAATACGAACTGCTACAGAATTGGTTATTAAACTATATATAATACTTTTGTAACTTTGGGACTATTTTGAGCTTACCCTTTAGAGATTGTTGGGTAACCGAAGAGCCACTAAGTCTGAGGTTAAAAAGTAGGATCCTTTGAATGAAACAACCAACCCCCATGCACTTAGAATAGATCATTTAATAAGCGAAAAGTTTATATTCTCAGTATATTGCTCTGAGTCCCTCATAAGTTTACTAACGTGGTTGACAATTTAAGGACAGTGTATGACGTACAATATTTAAATATCAATAAAAACACTCATCAAGGATGTTTATTTCAAGATTGTGGTTTATTTTTGACAAGGAATCCATTCTATGGATGTCACTATATTATTTTCAATTGGAATTAGAAGTCTTGCAACAACGTTAGTGATTATAGACCATGTGAGTGCATGAAATAGGTATAGTATTCATAGACAAGTTGTGTAATCCTTCATTATGGCTATAATATGTCACCAGTGAATAGAAGGTATAACTATTTCTTGTAATTTACATGGTTGTAGCCTTTTCCTTTTTGAATACAATATTGTTTGTGTGAGCAATTTTTTTTAGGGTGGTTCTTGGGAGTAAAGACCAGTCGTTTATCGATGAAAGTCCCTATATTGTTAATAGAACCCCCAAATTTGTTGCATGGACTATGTAAGATGCATGTGGGACTCAAGAAGTTCCTATAAAATCTTAGTATAATTTTTCCTTAGAGCTTGTTAAATAAATTCTCAAGGAGTTTCCTTGAGGAAGGATTGCATAGGAGATCTCCATGTAGTCTTTCATGAAAATGATATGTGTTTAGGGAGGACAAGGCTTTGGAAAATTATCCTTGGTGAATGAATGGACATTGAGCCTTGTTTGAACTACATAAAACATGGTGTCAAGAATGCATCAAATAGGTTGTACACACCTTAGAATATAAATGAAAATGGTTTGGAACATTTGTGAAATAAATTTGTAAAATTTGATGTATCACATGGATAACAAGATGGTGTGATACAACATAGATTACATGAAAATAGTTTTAATGTGATACAACATGCATCACACATAAACAATTTATGTGCGATATAATGTTTATTTCCCATAAAATATGTTTTAAACTTAACAAATTTTGGAAAATTTGCAGAGATCCAAGTGTATTGCACAAAGAAGTATTTGTTGTGGTGTGAACTATCACTACACAAAAATATTTTTTGTGCAATACACTATAAGAAAAGGAAATTATGGTGTTGTGAACACCATAAATATCTAAAGTTTCTTCCATGAGAGAGAAACTCTCAGAAAAGGTTGAGGAAATTTATGTATCACATGATGAAGTTCCTGTTGCAGTGTGATGTATCACATCAAAATAAAATTGGTGTGATATACCATGAGGATAATGTTTTTAGTAATGCGATAAAGGAATGAGAGAACAATGTTTATAACAATGTGATGAATGAAGGGAATCATAGTTCCATGTGACATATTGTGATTTTTAGTGTGATGAGGCATAATACACTGAATAATGACCAGTGCAAGGAAAGAAGAGTGTGGTGATGGGACAAAGGGACAAAGTTCCTTGGATCATGAGGAAACAAATATTGTGGTGGTGCGATATCAGTGAAATCTAAAGTTTCAAGGATGTGATAAGTAAAATTCTTAGAGCTTGTTGCTATAGTCATACAAGATGATAACATTGACCATAAATATGATGCGTATGGATGAGGTCCATAATGGTAAGATTGGTGTGTAGATGATGATGTGGACCATATGGTGGATGGCATGGACATAGTCCATGTTGGAAACATCAAAGGGGCTAGTGAGAAGTTGAAGGATCAATGACTAGGATCTTCTTCAATGAGCCAAAATGATTTGGTTTTTATTAGACTGAAAAAAAAAAGATTTCCATTAATGGATCCAAAGAACTTAAATTTGATTGCCTTGCAAAGTTTCAGTTTCAACAGGTTGAAATAACTATGTTTTGGACACCTAGAAGAAATACATTTTTTGGCGAAGGCAAACCTCTTTGGTATTGATATGTCGAGAAATATTTTGCATTAAA
The DNA here is from genome assembly GCA_031772625.1 of Pinus tabuliformis. Classification (NCBI taxonomy): domain Eukaryota; kingdom Viridiplantae; phylum Streptophyta; class Pinopsida; order Pinales; family Pinaceae; genus Pinus; species Pinus tabuliformis. The sequence continues at coordinate 424,706,794 of CM062807.1, forward strand.
ACGTGGGAAAATGTTGGGATTCCAATGCATGTAGAAAATTCCATGCATCGATGCCCATTAGAAACTTGGGTGTTGGTGCCTTTGAAGAACCTACCATTGGTGGTGGTAAACAAAATTCATATTGGAAAGCTAAAGTGAATTAGTTGCATTGATGGTACTAGTGGCTACGCGATGTCAGTTGGCATGTGTTATGCCACATTAGTCATTGATGCCACATAGGCACGTTGATCCAATAAAGAGGATGCATGAGAAATTTAGAAGGCCATAACCTCTTGCTCAAAGCTCATAATTGAGTATGAGTATAGTCATTGGAAAGCTCTCAAGGAGAAAACTTGGCATGTGAGGTTATATCTAGTATTTAAGTTATGATTGAGAAAGGTAAAATTTACTACCCTATACTCTCGGTTAGGCATAAATTGAACTGGATATGTGATAGAGTGGTATTAGAGCCACTGTTCAAATACTAGACCTAAGTGAGCTAGAGATATAGCAAAAAGGAAAGATTATCAAAACGATGGTCAAGATATAACACCCCATTATATGATTTAGTAACTAGAGCTACTGGCTACAATAGTGGCATTGTATGGACCAGAGGTTTATGAGAAAAATAAAGGTTACAAGTTGTTTGTAACATATGTGATAAAATCACCATTAAGAAGAGTTTAAGAATAAACTAAAAATTAGGAAAGACATGTAGATTGGGAAAAGACTACTACTACAATGTGTAATATAATGTAGTTGGAATGTTCATTGTGAAAAAGATCACTTAGGAATAACAACAAAATGATCATTGTTAATGCTCATCTAAATGGCATATCCATGATGCCAATTGATGAAGGACATGGCCAACAATGCAACCATGTTAATGAGGGGGGATTTCTTTGATACAGACTTATGCAGGAACACAATATAATACATATATAAACATAAACACAAAGATGCAGTAGAAATAAATCTTCATTTCATTAATATCAAAGAACTGAAAGATGCTTACATATAGAATGGAAATAAACTAGCTCAAGTGATGGCAACTTATCTCTGAGAAGAGATGTGGCGGCGACATGCCTCTGAATTGTGTTACAATGAGGCTCAAGGGCCTCCTTTATTATTGAACAACAAAGGGAAAACCTAACCCTAGGAGATGGAACACCAAGAGTTTGTGGGCTCCGTTGGGGTTAGTTGGGCAGCCAACTTCCCAGGGTCGTAACTTGGTCATATGATCTTCGTTTGGCACATACAATACCTCATTAGAAAGTTATCTATGAGTACTACAAGATTTGAAAAAGGCCAAGGGCTTGCTCCAAATCTAAAAAAAATGTCGTTTAGGGGGTCAAAACAACTTCGTAGGTTCAAGACCCAAAAAAATACTAAAAATAGTAAATGTTGCTATAATCAAGAAAATTGATGAGACCAACTAAACGTTTAGGTGGAATAGGTGGGTGGCCACCAATATCCACATGGATTAGTCCTTCCCCCTTACGAAGCAATGTTCCCCATTGTGTGTAGAGTCTCCATGAAGTGATGAAATTTATGTTGAACCTGGTCCCTAGTGAGCCACTTGTCTTGGTGAAGGAGTTGGCTTGCTTTGACAAATCGATATAGTTGGATCCTTTGTTGGCGAATGTTCTTGATTTGTGTGTCCATGATCCTATTAGTTGTGGCATGTTTGATACATCTTGGGTTGGTCTCTATTGGTGTCAACTGCTCAACGACATCAGATGTGTCCAACAATGGGGAAAAGTATGACCGCAGCCGATCCACATTGAATATTGGGCGCAGGCCAATGAATGGTGGAATGCTAAGCTCAAAAGCATTGTCAGCTACAACCTTAGTGATGGTGTAAGGCCCATATCAAAGCAGACGAATCTTGTAGTGGGCCCTAGTGAGGCGCTCCTTCTGTAAATGTAACCAAACTTTGTTGCCAACTTGGAACTTGTGTGCCACCGATGTTAATCATGACGACGTTTGTACTTAGCATTTGCTTTGTCCAATATGTCATGGACCTGCTGGTGGATGTGCTGGATGCACTCAATGAAGTTGTTAGACATGTTAGCTTCGAACTGGACATGAGCCGAATCTACCTGAGTAGAAGCAAATGGTATGGAAACATCAATGGGAAATAGTGGCTAGAATCCCAATCCCACCTGAAAGGGATTGTGGACAGTTGAGTTGTGGAGAGCCCTAGTTTAGCTATGTTGTACATAGGGGAGGCTCTCGTCCCATGTGTGTGGGTGCTTCGAGTTATACATGTGCAGGATGTGCATGATCATCCTATTGACGACCTCTGTTTGGCCATCAGTTTGGGGGTGGAAGTTCGTGGGCATAGTGAGCTTGATATCCAACAACGACTAGAGGATTGATCAAAATGAAGTTAGGAACCAGCTGTCCCAATCTGAGATAATGAACTGTGGGATCCAAAAGTGTACCCATACTCGTTCAAAGAAGAGTTTGGAAGTGGATTCTATTGTGATGCTCTTCTTGTAGGCCTCCATAATGTTCATCTTAGAGAATATGTCAACTACCATGAAAACACAGTCGTTTACATGCTCGGTAGAAGAAAGGACCGACATGTAATCCATGGAGATGGATTCCCAGGGCCGACTAGGAGTCGGAAAAGGCGTATACATGCCTTGATTCTTGATTGTAGGTTTGGAAATGGCACAGGAAATGTAGGATCTGATGTACTTCCCAACATTCTGTCGAAGGTTCAGCCATTAAAAATACTTTTGTAGCATTGCCATTGTCTTTTCTACCCCAAAATGTCCAGCGACCCGACTATAGTGCGTCTCCCAAATCATCTTTGCATGCTCGCTTGAAGGGACACAAACGTGTCCCAACAGTGTGTCCTGGAGGTGAAAATATGGGACTTGCTTATCTTCCAAGAGCATATGGTATGTGGTGTCGAAAGTTGGATCACTCTTGTAAAGATGTGGCCATCCTAAACTCTCATGTCCACTAGAGTTGAGCACAGTGGTCAGCGCCATAACCGAAGGTCGGCTAAGGCAGTCTACAACATTATTGGTGATGCCCTTCTTGTACCTAATGTTCAAATGGAACTATTACAGATATGTGGACCATTTCTGATGGAGATTGTTCTGCAACTTTCTGTTGGGTATACGACCAAAGTCCCACATTGACTAGAAGTGGGAAGGATCATGGGTATATAAGGATGGACAAATATCTCCATTGATATGAGGCCTTTTGGGGTAAAGCCCAAAAACAAATCCATGAGGGCTTAGGCCCAAAGTGGACAATATCATACCAATGAAGATATGTGGTGTCCAGAGTCCTTACAAGTGGTATCAGAGCCAAGTTCCGAAGTTAGCCAAGTGGATGAATCCTCATAATGCTGAACAAAGGTGGTGGGCCCCGGTAATATCACGATGGGATCCATGGATGAGCTCGGTTAGACAGGCGGTGTGCTCCGGATTCTTCATGGACGTGTCCTGGTCCTAACACGGTGAAGAGGAGTTGACCTGGGATAGAGCAAGCTCTCGAGGCAGGTGGTGCTTCCATGTAAGGCGTGTGCTCCCAACGCATTGGAGCGGAGAATCCTGGTTGGTAGAGAGTGGACGGATGAATCCTGGTTGGTAGAGAGTGGACGGATGGATAATCGTTTGAGGGGAGGCTCGATGGTCCTTTGTTCGAGGGGAGGATTGTTGGGTATACGACCAAAGTCCCACATTGACTAGAAGTGGGAAGGATCATGGGTATATAAGGATGGACAAATATCTCCATTGATATGAGGCCTTTTGGGGTAAATCCCAAAAACAAATCCATGAGGGCTTAGGCCCAAAGTGGACAATATCATACCAATGGAGATATGTGGTGTCCAGAGTCCTTACACTTTCCTTGTGTTTGTATGAACTGCAAGGGTCGGTGGTCTATGTTGATGATCGTTTCCTTCCCCAGAATGTAATGCTTCCATTATCGGAAGACATGCATAATGGAATAAATATCCTTTTCATAGTTTGTATACTTTCAACAATATCTGAAAGTGTCTCACTATGATATGCCATTAGATTCCCCTGCTGGGTAAGAACTGCAACAACATCATAGTCAGAGGCATCTGTCTCAATTTCAAATGGTTTCTACATGTCTGGTAGTGTGAGCACTTTTGCATAGTAGAGGCGATGCTTCAAATCGGAAAACACCTTCTATTGGGATTCATAACAAAATAACTTTACTTTCGATTTTCCCTTGGTGACTTGTCTCAAAGGCCAAGTGATATGAGACAATCCCAACACGAAACTGCGATAGAAATTGGCAAGACCCAGAAAGTTATGGGGATTTGTTAGAGCGGTTGGGGTTGGCCAATCCCGAATAACTTGTATCTTGGTTGGGTCCACATGCATACTTTCTCATCAATGATGTAGCCCATATATTGAACTTGGGTCATACCAAAAGTGCATTTCTCCAAATCGGCACACAATTTGTGTTGTCAGAGTGTTTGGAGGACCTGTCGGATATGGTGTATGTGCTCTTCCAAACTTTGGCTAAAGATTAGGATGTCATCCAGGTACACTACCATGAACATGTTGGTGAAGGGTCGCAAGATGTCTTCCATCATCGCCTGAAGATTGTGGGGGAATTTGTCAACCCCAAAGGAATGGCCAACCATTCGAAAAGGTCCTCCTTGAATTTGAAGGTAGTCTTCCTCACATCAGAGGGTTCAATCGGTACCTGGTGATAACCAGACTTCAAGTCAATCTTGCTGAAATATTTCTAGTCGTTCAGGTTCCAACCCAATCTGAGCACTTTCATATTTGAGCATTTTTCGACACTTGGTCTTGAGCTCCTGATCACACCTCCCAAATGAGAGGCTTTTGGTCCCCAAAAGCTTACTGAAATGCTGAACTGAACTGTAGTACAGACAATGAGAGAATGAACATCCTCTTCTCTTCAGCCCTTCAAACATTTTCTTTGCATGGCAAATGACTTTGAACCACAAATGGAAAGAAATTGACATTTCCCTTCCTGAATGCGCTTGTCCTCCTGTCCACAACTGTCTTTCTTGCACTCACACAAAAATTTTCTGGCGAGAAAATTACAGAATGAAACTGAACAACGCTGCCTTGATCAATGATCTAAGGTGGCTCAAAACAAACAAGATATTACAGCATAGAATACATGCATACATCCGAAATTTACATATGTACAAAAGGAGTACGTCTTACTGTGTCAAGAAGTCCATCCACTTCTCACCAAGCCACTTCCATGGCGACTTTTGCTGCTGCAACTTTTCCTCATGTGAAACTTCCCTTTCCACATCAATAATGGAATCCATGGTTCCATCTTTGCCAATCTTCTTGTCCTCTTGCTGCATGTGTGTGGGACGACGAGTTGGATGTAAAGTCCAACAATGAGAGACAACATGTCCCTTCTTTTGGCAAAAAGTGCAAATCTTATGCACCTTCTTTGAAGGTAGTCTTTGCTTCATCTGTTTCCTGTGTGCTTTCTTCCTCATCCAGCATCTCAAAACATGATGGTTAAATTGACCACAATATGTACAACAAATATTTCTTCCATTAAAGCATGTAAAATTATCATGCCTTGCAGAAACACAATCAAATTGATCATGAGAAGATTTATACCTCTTGTGCTGCTTTGCATGTTCATCCTTTTTGCCTCCATGAGGAGATGAACTAGTAGAGACTCTAGTTTTCAATTGCAGACTAACATCATCGTTCTTGTCTTGAAAACTCCCTAAAATTGCATGCTTTTCAAAAGATCCAACACATCTTTCTAAAGAGGAAACTGAAGACAAATCAGAATGGATTACCTCTTTCTCACGCATGTTCTTGGTCAAAGCCTCTTGGGCTTGATGAAGCTGCAACTCCATATCATGCAAGCTTTGAAGAATTTCTTCCTTCTCCTGCTTCATGGCCAACAATTTCTCACGAAGCTCTGTGCTTTCTCTTCTATCCTCAAACAGGATCTGCACCATATCCTTCAATATAAGGAATTCACGCTTCATATCCTCATCGAAGAACCTTGTGAAGGAGGAAACTTCACTTGTAGAAGTTGTCATTATGATGTCAATGAACAAATTAACTTCAACAATGTTCTTAAAGCTTTTCAAAACAAATGACAAAGCTTTTTCACCCAAATGTCTTTACAGCCATCACATATTCAAGCAGCCAACAACACACAAATCAAGTGAAAATCTTGTTCAAGCAGCCAACAGCAAACCAACTCAAGTGAAAATCTTGGAGTGGTTTTGAGGTCCTTTGGGGTAAGGAAAATATCTTCTATTCCTTTTTGTCTTCTCCAAGACTTAGCTAATCAGTAGCTATCCCCAAACTTCAGCAAACTCAAACAACATGCAGTTTGCAAAATAGTAAAGCAATCAATCTTCTACACTGCTTTAAACACCTTTCAAGCTATACAATCAAGCTATTGTGATGTCAATCAAGCAAACCAAGTGCTCTGATACCAACTTGATCAATGATCTAACCCCCTTGAGCTAGTCCAGAAGGTAATCAATTAGTGGGATTGGATAATTATTCCAGACAATGATCTTATTCAGTCGAGATAGTCAATACAGAGCCTCTAAGTTCTATTCTTCTTCTGTATCAACATGATCGGGCTCCCATAGGGTGATGAACTTGGCATGATGTGCCCTTTCTACAACAACTCCTGAATTTGCCTCTTGATCTTGTCATTCTCCATAATAGAGCATTGGTATATTGGTACATTGGGTAGTGGTGCGCTCGGGGTCAGATCGATGGAGTGCTTGACCTGACAGAGTAGGGGTATCCCTGTGGGTGAGCTGAAGATTTCCTCGTACTCCTCCATGGCCTTGTCCATCTGTTGTTGTCTTGCAGACGAACCCTGCCTAGAGGCTGTGGATGTGGCCACAATCTTCCTCTTGTCTGGAGGGTGAGTCATAAGGAAGACAAATTTCTCAGTTTCGGAAATGATCTTATTGCATTGTTTAGCAAAAATTAAAGAAAGGGTGGTAGGTGGTGCTACCTCTAGTATCCTATACAATTTCTGACCCAAAGTAATAATAACAAAACGAGGTCTAGATTCATATACAACATGACACTTCCATAGGTATGGTTGGCCTAATAAAACATCACATACTTCCAGAGAGGAAACATCACACAATACCTCATCTACAAAGGGCTTGATGCTACAAGGCAGACGACATTGCTGACTGACATGAAAATCTCACCCTTGGTGGAGCCACCCAATGGTGTACGAATGTGGATGCGGCGTTGTGCCAACTTCGATCTCTTAAAGACCTTGGTTAATATGAGGTTATTCTGGCTCTTTCTTGCAACGATGAAATGCATCGGTGAACCCTTTACCCACATATGAAAGTGGAAGAGGCACTCCCCCTCCTCTAGATCCTCAGGTTCCGCCTTTTGGTGCTTGGTGGTGGTTGTTGTCGCAATGGATCCAACGTCAATGATTTTATTTCCCTTGTCAGTTCCCTTGTCATGTTTCGACTTAGAGTCAGAGCATGCATTCATCTCTAAGTCTTTCATCTCGACCACCAGCGCCTACTTCGCGCAACATTCATTCGTGATGTGAGTGGGAGTTTTATGAAACTCACACCACTTTTCAGTGTCTTTCTTCACCTTCCCATTATTCTTGCCTTGTAGATTTGAGGAGTTGTCCTGGGGGGTCGTGAGCTAACTCTACCCTTTGCTCTATGGCTTGGGTGCACCTTTACTGTGCTTTGGGTTTGCAGATCCGAAGTCTCACTTCTTCTACTTGAATTTATGCTCAATCTTGACAACATATTGGTATGCTGCACCAAGCAAGGATATGTATAGGAACTCCATTTCCTCTTGAACGTATTTGTGCAAACAACTGCGGTACTTGAGCACCAAATGTTTATTAGAATCTGTGATACCCAATTTTGTGTGCAAAGTATGGAAAATATTCGTTAGATCATGCACATCTTGATCCCTTAGTTGTTGCAGTGTAGTCCATTGTATGTACTTGTCCTCATAGCTCCTCATGGGGTAATATTGTTCCTTGATGGTGTCTAGAAAATAATTCCAAGTGGGTGCAGCGGAAAACAATGAGGGTTCTCTCGTCCCTCTGTTCACAGTAGGTTTCCCACCATTCCTTGACATGGAGGGTGGATTTGAGGAGTGAAAAAGTAATATTTTCCCTATTGGAAAAATCATGAAACGAAAAATATCCTTCCAACAGATTTAACCATCTATCTACAGTGTCTGTGTCTATCTGGCCTTCAAATATGGAAATGTCAAAGTTGAATTGTACCTTGAAGGGAGTGGCACCTCCAGAGTGGCTATCGAATGAATATGTGTCACATGTCGACATCCGCTGAAGGATCTAAGCAAAGTTATCCATCATTGCGTTTCTTTGTCACTCGAGGACTTCTTCGAGCAATATTTTGAAGGGATCTCCTGCTCCCTAGTCTTTTTTTTCTTCTGCCATGGGAGGCCTTCGGGGTTTGCGAGGCTAGTCTTGCAAAGGTTAAACCAATTCGAGCCCTAACTCCTTATACCCCAACCTTGTTGGGGACATGCAAATAAAAACAGAGAAAGATAAAACCACTCTGATAGCACTAATACAGACTTACGTAGGAACACAATAGAATACAGATATAAACATAAACACAAAGATGCAATAGAAATAAATCTTCATTTCATTAATATCAAAGAGTTGAAATAGGCTTACATATAAAATGGACATAAACTAGCTCAGGCAATGGTAGCTTATCTTTGAGAAGAAATGTGGCAGCTATGTGCCTTTGAACTATGTTACAATGAGGCTCAAGGGCATTTTTTTATTATTGAACAACAAAGGGAAACCCTAAAAAACCAAAACCTCAACCCTAGGAGATGGAACGCCAAGCATTTGTGGGCCCTATTGGGGTTAGTTGGGTAGCCAACTTCTCGGGGTCATAACTTGGTCATATGTTTGGCGTGTATGATACCTCATTAAAAAGGTCTCTCTGAGTTCTATAGGCTTTGAAGCAGGATATGGGCCTACCACGCACCTCAAAAAACATCATTTGGGGGTCAAAACAACTTTGGAAGTTCAAGACCCAAAAAACTACTAAAATAGTAAATACCATTATAATCAAGGAAACTGATGAAACCAACTGGAGGTCTAGGTGGAATAGGCAGGGGGCCACTAAAACGCACCTGGATCATTCTTATTTTTTTTTCTCTTGCTACTTTGATGTTTTTCTTAATTTTTAAAGAGTTGTTGTACGCTAATAGTTTAAGGCATAAACTGCTAGAAATGCAAGAGATTAGATCAGATTGAATGCATGTGCACTAGCGGGCATGAAAATAGTGAAATTCTTAATGCATATAGATATGTTGTAGTGCATATAATAAATGTTTAAGAATACATATAACATGCATATAGAATCTGAGTACTCTTGTATTACTTATGGATTAAAAATGTTATGATGGATAACTACAATCAATGATGATCATGTAACTAGGAAAATGTTAACAACATGGTGGAATATGTTGGTGCATACATCCTTATGAATTTATAGTAATGAAAAGTAGTTATAATCAAGAGGATGGTGAGAGGATTGCATGAACCTCCTTGAGATAACAATTGATTAGGTAACATCCAATAAATTTATGACAACCATGTTGGTATGGTTTTGGTATGCTCAATTGTTGAAGGGAATGTAGGTAAGAATCCCCTTGACCAAAGTTTGATATCTAGAAATGATATGGTGGGTATGAATGGGTTGTGCAATAGGAGATGTCACTTGCTATGTTATGGGGAATGTTATGATGACATAGTGATTAAATGTTTCATGGAATGACTAATATAGCAAGTGTGTGACAGTATTCTCTGATTTTTTGTTGCCATGTGCAATTATTCATTTCGTGTAAAATTCTAGAAATAAATAATTAATTTCTTTTGTGGAGATAGTTATTAATAAGTGTACATGACATTGTTTTATTAAAAACTGTGTGATAAATTAAAAGGTAAGTTATGTTAAAGTTTTTTAAATTCAAAATACAAATTATATACTATTATTTTCAAAGAATAATTTATATTGTAATTAATACTTTCCTTTTATATATTTTTTTAACTAGTTGACTTTTGGCCCCTATATTTAGATGTTGTAGTACAATATACATCGATTGGGTTCATAAGGATATTCAAAAATTTTAATGGATAGTAGAACCATGCAAAATTCTCAAAAAAAGAATGTTACAACCACTAGAGTTGCACATACTCACCATTTTCTCTTATAGAAATAGTAGATGGACACCATGGAAAACACATTTGCATGAACACATCTACTCCATATTTCTAGAAAACATCTTTAGGATTTCTTCATGGCAACATATCTTACAAGTTATCCCACTTCTTGTAGTCAATGGTCAGTTTATAAACCAAGGAAATTATCCTCTCTCATTTAAAGACTTTTTATATCTAAGCTACATAAACACTCTTTTGTGCTTTAGAAAATTTCCACATTAATACTTTTATTCAATATGAACTCTCATCCTCATGAACATCATACACAACAAAACGTTGTCATGGTTCAACACACTAGCACACATCTTTGCACAATTTTTATGCTCAGGATTAATGTCATTGTTGGTTGATATCCCCTTTGAACCCCCTCACACATATGTAAATTGATAAGGATTCACAAGGAAATTGGTTTGCATAGGAGCAGGTATTGTCCATCATTGACATCTCTATAGTATTAATCATCCATGCAATAGAATGCAATATACAACCATAAATACAAAAACACTACAACAATATAATCACATAAACTCATCCATGCATACACATAGGGATTTAACATGGAAGCATAAATTTTTTTATTCAATTTTATAAAAATATAAATACAATGGCCTAATGGCCACATATTAGCTTATAAAGATCATTAGGTTGATAGGCCCAAGGCCATGATAAAATAAACCATTACCTAGTATCACAGTTAAGAGCTTTTATGCTCTTCTTGAAGCCAAGTTAACTTTTATTCTTTTTGCAAGCTACTATTCTTGTCCCCTGAATTTTGCATTTATATATCTTCACCAAACTATTCATCTTCCACTTGCAAATGGTCATTCCATGTTGCTTCAACTACCAATGCACATACCATTTCATTTTCAACTTCTACCTTTTCATTTCCATCTTGGAATCCATCTCTTCCCAATAATTTCTCTTTTGCAATGTGATCTTCCAACTTCCACATAGTAACATGCTCCTCCTTCAACACGTCCTTTCAACTTCTTTTTACACTACCATACAAATTTCATCTTAACCATTTCTATATGTCTCATGCTCTATTTTGCAACGTTAATTATCATAGATGTTGTATCAACACTATCACATTCCATATAGTCTTCACACTCATGTGACTATTGGTCATTATTGATGCCTTTAATTTGACATCTTCAAAATGACTTTGATGTTGTTGTATCATTTAAGTTTTAAATGAAACCCCATAGGACAACTAACAAAAACGTATGCCAACTTAATGTATTGCGGCAATGTTAGTGTGTGCTAATTGCATTTGTAGAGCTCCTCCTCTTTGTCTTTTCATTTTGTTATAATGTTTTGTAATAATTTATATGCCTTTGCTTATATATAGATTACATGTCAACACATTGAGATTCTCATGTGGTTTTCCTCGTATCATGTCCATAAACACATATACGTTAAGTTGTAACAAGACAATTCAATTTCTTGTTCTAGTTGTGATGATCTCAATGTGATTGGATTAATGCACTTACTCCATGGTGTTCAACTTGTCTATATTTGTATGGTTTATTTCAAATGATTTTAAGAAAAATGTTGCTTAGGCAATATTTAGAAGTTTCTACAAACTTTTGCAATAGCATATATAAGTTTATGTAATTTGTTTCTATTTCTAATTATTTTAATATCATGTATTAATAGTGTCAATTTGAGGTAGCATCGGATGTGCTCTAGCCATGAAAATTGGTGGAGAGGCTAAAACACATGAGATCTCCAAGGCCTAAAAATTGTTTGGGAAAATTCTACCCAGTGAAGGAGATATTAAAATAATTAATATGGAGCTCCTAAGTCTAAACTTAGGAAAAAAAAATATTAATGGGTATTAATATAAAACTGGGTAAGAAGGTTCTAAATGACATGGATCAAGCCAAATCTAATCTTAGTCGTTGATTAGAGATGTAATCTCGGCTATTGAAAACTCAACAGAAAAAATATAAGAGGAGGCTTGAGGGTCAGTTGGAAATACACCAAAGTGATCAGTCAGTTCGATTTTCTAGAGCGGGGTTTTCTAAGAGAAATTGAACCAGTGATCAATATTGCAATGAGGGGCAATGAGTACGAGGCAGAGAGGTAGAGATAGTGCCAGAAGACCAACGCAGAAGCAGAGAGGTAGACACAGAGCTAGAGGGAGCCACACAGAGGCCAGCAGTGATTGCGCAGAGGCCAGAAGGGCCTGCATGACCCACACAGAGGCTACATAAGTGACGTAGAGAGATAGAGAGATTGCGTAGAGCATCAGAGGGCTGACGCAGAGGGTTTTACGCTGATGCAGAGGCTAGGAGGGTTGACATATTGCTTTACATCATGTTGGAGAGGGTTTCGTGGGGCAGACTTTCAAAATATCTGCTTCCGAAGAGAGGTATTATTGCCATATTTTTTTATCTCTATTGGGTGAGCCAATTTGGCACCCAGTGTGCTCAAGAAAAGTTGCTTAATAATAAAACCCTTAGAACTACTACACCGATTTTTCCAAGTTGGGTTTTTCCGGGGACGATTGTCCAAAAATAACAGTGTCCCTTGTGTGTTTGTTCATTTCTTTCAGCTGTTGATTTGTAGATGGTTGAGACCGTATTGTGTTTATTTCAGTATTTATATGGTTAAATAACTTGTTAGTAATTAAACAAGTATGCGAAATAAACCAGAGAATACAGATAAAAATTCTAACGGGTAATACTTAGAAATTTCAACATGGTTTCATAGGATTGCATATCACAGGAGAGCTAAAGGCGCCAGCTGAATTAGAGAATTTGCAGCAGAAATAGTTGTCCCGAGTGACAGAAGTTGTTCTTAAGCAGAGAGCAACAGAGAAGGGTTGACGCAGACGGCTTGCATCATCAGTTTGAGCCAAAGAGAGGCCAGCATAGAGGCAGAGAAAGATAGAAGAGGCTCACGAAGAGCCATGCAGAGACCAGGAGGGTTGACGCAGTTGGCCAGGGGAGAAAATCATCCTTGTGGGGATTGCGTAGAGCCTAGAGGCTCAATTCTTTAGTTTTTGGGGCATAGGAAGCTGGTGGGGTGTTGTTATTGTCAAGGTAGAACAGTACCTAACAGGACGAAACCAAGGTAGAGGGATTCGCTAACTAGGCGGATTTCTAGCTAAGAAATCCATATCAGTGTTGCAGGAGCATGACAGATCGGAGAGGTGTGATTCGACTATTGGCAGGAGGATTTCCAGGAGGGAAATTGAGACTAAGAGGGAGTCCAGAAGAGAACATCCAAGAGGGAAGTAGAGACTCAGAGGGAGTCGAAGAGAGAACTTCTAGGAGGGAAGTAGAGACTCAGTGGAGTCGAAAAGAAGAGCAGAGATGGCCATGGACAAACTAAGGGATCAGGACAAGCTGGACAGGGTGCCCAACTTTGTGATCTAGAAGGCCAGGATCCTGTCCATTCTAGATAGACAACGCATCAAGGCCTTCGCCTTGAGAACCGTGGCTATCCCAGTCGACCCAGCTGATAACGAAAAGTATGAGGATGCGATGGCCAAGGCGAAATGCATAATCCTTGATGGGGTCAAGGATCATGTGGTCCAGCATATTGTCGAGAAGGAGACGACAAAGGAAATGTGGGATACCTTGAAGACATTGTATCAAGGCACTTCTATGTAGAGGAAGATGCTATTAGAGAGTCAAATGTGGTCGTACCAGATGCAGAAGGGGGAGCAGATGGATCACTTCCTCGGGAGGTTGCAGGAGATCTGGGACCAACTGACTTCCATAGGAGCCACGTTGGATCAAGAGTTAATGGTGAGGACCGCCCTGAATGCAGTCTACGAGGAGTGGGATACATTTTTCCAAAGTATTTTGGGCAGAACGACTCTTCCAGGATGGGAAGAATTGTGGACAGCTCTTTGCCAAGAAGAGATCAAACGATTAACCAAGATGGGAAGTAGCAGCAAAGGAGCCCGGGTCAAGAAAGAGGAGGAAGAGGATGTAGCTCTGGCATTTGCGGGGATGCAAAGGAAGAGGAAGAAAAAGGACCCCTCCAAGATTAAGTGCTTTAACTATGGGGAGTTGGGCCATTATGCAAACCAGTGTCCCAGGAAGAAAAATAAGGGAGAGGTGTCTGACTCCAAGGCAACGTCAACAAAGGCGAAGAAGGAGGTAGAGGATGATGACGATTGTGCCATGAGTGCTCATGTACCGCTAGAGAAGAGGTGGGGAGACGTCGAGCTGTATTCAGGAGGACTACATGAGATGAGGGACAATATCGTTGAGACACCCAAACTCTTGGATAATACCTGGCTAAGGGAGCCCCAAAGTGATAGTAGGAGGATGGCGGACGTCGGTAGAAGCGGATGCGAATGAAGCGGCAGAGAGTGCTAGAGTGTTGTAGTCCTAGGCAACGCAAAAAGGGTTGCAGTAGTGCGAGAGGCATATAGGAGGTTGCAGCAGTGCATGAAGGCACATAGGTGTTTGCAGCAATGCGAGAGCCACAGAGGCAGCAGAGGGAGCACATGATAGTGACAAAGAGAGCATTAACATCAGCATCAAGAGGGTTTCTAGCCTGACAAGGATGTCAATACTTGGGTAGATCAGTTACCATCGTCTCAGTCACTGAGTTGCAATGCAGCAGTAGCAGTGGTAGTGCTATGGACAACACGATGCAGCATGATGAGAGAGGGCTTCATTGTAGATGTTGGGTTGTGTTATATTATTTCCATGACTAGCTCCCCTAGTTAACCGGGGGGTTAGAGGGGGAGCAAAGCCCCCCCTTCGTTGCGTCGATTGCGTAGCGGGGGGGTCATAGGGGGTTTGAGGGGGGCGGTTAGCTCCCCTCTACGGGGCTCGGGTCAGCGGCCTAGAGAAAAAAATTGGACCCTATATTAGGTGGGCGGACCTACCTATGGTTTTGTGCATGGTTTTCGCATACGGTTTTGGGCGCGATGGTTTTCGGTCCATGGTATTAAATGCTTCGACATGTATATATATGTATTGTAACATTGAAAGGAACATAATGAAAAATCAATCTGGTAGTCTCGGTTTTGGGATCTAGGAGAAAATCTCTCTGTATATTTGTTTTATGTGTTATTCTCTCGCTATTGTTTATTTTCTGATTTTTAGAATTAGTATGCAGGTAATTTCTGTACAGGGTTAAAACCTACAAAGAGGAAGGACCAGCAGCAGCATGGATGCAGAGGGAGTTGTTGTACAGATGTAGCAGTGGTAGTGGTAGAGCCATGGGTAGTAGTATAGGATGCAACAGTGTAGCGGATGTTGGGTAGGAAGGCTAAGTATCAGCACAGGTACTGGTGTTGGATGATCATGGTAATTCTCAGTGGTGGAGTATTACTAGAGCATATTCCTCGCTAAGAGGGAGTGTTGATTTATGGTAGCATCGGATGTGCTTTAACCATGAAAATTGGTAGAGAGGCTAAAGCACATGAGATCTCCAAGGCCCAGAAATGGTTTGGAGAAGTTCTACCCGATGAAGGAGATATTAAAATAATTAATATGGAATTCCTAAGTCTAAACTTAGGAAAATAAAAATATTAATGGGTATTAATATAAAACTAGTTTAGAAGGTTCTAAATGACATGGATCAAGCCAAATCTAATCTTAGCCGCTGATTAGAGATGTAATCTCGATCATTGAAGATTCAACAGAAAAAGTATAAGAGGAGGCTTGAGGGTCAGTTGGAGATACACCAGAGTGATCAGTCAGTTCAATTTTCTAGAGCGGTGTTTGCTAAGAGAAATCGAACCAGTGATCAGTATTGCAGCGAGGGGCAGTGAGTATGAGGCAGAGAGGTAGAGATAGTGTCAGAAGACCCGCGCAAAGGCAGAGAGGCAAAGGCAGAGCTAGAGGGAGCCACATAGAGGCCAGAAGGGCCTGCACGACCCACGTAGAGGTTGCAAAAGTGACGCAGAGGGCCAGAGAGGCTGCACAGAGCCTCAAAGGGGCTGATGCGGAAGGTTTTCGGATGACGTAGAGGCTAGGAGGGCTAACACAGTGCTTCAGATTGTGCTATAGAGGGTTTCATGGGGAAAACTTTCAAAATATCTGCTTCCAAAGAGAGGTATTACTGCCAGATTTTTTATCTCTGTCAGGTGAGCCAGTTTGGCACCGAGTGTACTCAAGAAAAGTTGTTTAATAATAAAACCCTCAGAACTGCTGCACCGATTTTCCCAAGTTGGGTTTTTTTGGGGACGATTGTCCAAAAATAACAGTGTCCCTTGTGTGTTCATTTCTTTCAGTTGTTGATATGTAGATGGTTGAGACACTGTATTGTGTTTATTTCAGTGTTTAAATGGTTAAATAACTTGTTAGTAATTAAACAAATAGGCGAAATAAACCAGAAAATACAGATAAAATTTCTATTTCAACAAATAGCTCTTTTCAATAGTTTCAGTTATAATATTATTTAGCACTAATTATTTGGATAATAACTACCTTTTATAGTCACTTATGTAATAATTATTTATAAATATTATATAATTATTAATATTAATTAAATATAAAATAAATAATTAATTTTCATTTTCATTAGTTTTAATTTTTATTAACCTTAATTTTTTTTTGTTGAGATTGTAATGTACCTTGTCCTCTTTTGTTTAACATTTTGATTCGGTCAAATTCCATAAAACTAAAAATAAATAAAAAGAACTAATAATTAAAGTAAAATAGTTAATTTAGGGTTGGTAGTTTTCAGATTCTAGATTTTAAATATAATATTTTTATTTTAAAATATAATATAATATATTTTAATTTTTTTAAATAAAATTATTCATTTTTTATTGGGCTGAGAGGTGCTCTCCAGCCTAGTACGCTAGAAATGTTTAATGCAACTATCATGAAAAATGTAATAATTTTTTACTATTTAGGTTCGGTAAATCATGAATGAAAAGACAAGACATAGTAATAATATTATTAAAATAAGAATTTATTGATTTATTTGGAGAGGAAAATCTGACAATCTAGGAATTCATGGGAAAAGGCCAAGAAAGTGGTTTTCAGGTACCAGGCAGTTAAGACAATTGTTACCCTTTTCTTCCTCCCTAGAGGAAAATCTCAGCGGAGGGGAAGGGGGGCGGGGGTTGGGAGAGGATGCCAAGGAAAGCAAAGGAGGAGGCTGGAGGCATTGAAAGAAAGATGAAATTAGTATGATTTTTCTAGTAGGATGCTACCAATAAGGTTCTCTTGAACTCGTTATGAACCAGTCGAGACCTTGCAGAGAATTCTTAGCTAGGTGGAACCCTGACGCTAAAGAATTGACCTGAGTGGTCATTGTCTACCTTGATGCTCTCGATATTGAATTGCTTGGGGGAGAACGTGGACATAAGTGTCGGTTCTCATGGCTGGGAGGAAAGGCCAAATTCTCGTGGGATTCCTCGGTTGCCAAATGTTCAAATAAGTGTGAAAGGAATCATAAGCTAGTATATAATTGCAGGGTAGATATAATTATTATTATTTTATGTAAATGTCTCGGTCTAAACATGAATAGTTTTCACTGTATACTTTATTTGAAGTGCAAAACTTGTATAGTAAAAAAAGAATATAAACAAAGTACTGAGATATGCAGTTAAATAAAAAACATTTTATATAAATTCAATAGCGATGAGGTTACTGAATTTTACCATCACTGAGTTTGGTATGATGAACAAATTGGTTCAATTTAAGGAAACGTGACCTTCTTGGTTATGAACGGAAGGAGTAAGCAATCATGAACTAAACTTTTTCTCCATCGCTTGAAGAATGAGTGGGGAATGTTATAACAGTAAGTGCGAATAAAGAAGAGTAAAACAAGAAACACCAAGAAGCGCGGTCTAAAACTACCTGTGAGGGTATTAAATAGCACATAGTCATATAATTTAATTACGAGAGTCAGTTTGGGTTGTCAGACCAGGTCGTGAGAAAAAAACCATCTGAAATTCGTTCTGGACCTTAGAATTTAAGGGTGTATGCGGTCGAAATAGAGTAAGTGGTTTCATCTCTAAACAATGAACTAAAATAATATCTGATAGTTCTAACCTTCTTAAGCACCAAACCATTCCAGAAAAAGTGAATTATAGGTTGAATAACATAAGAAAGGGTCGGAAAACTTTTCTTGAAATAATAAAATAACATGCAAACTGGTAAATTTCTATAAAAACCACTGAAATCCATTTTAGACACCTAAAGAACTAATGTCTTTGTGGAAATATATACATATAGTTATAACAATAAATAAGCCAAAATCCAGTACAACAGTTAGGGTTATTTCTACCAACCCTATATGTTTGTAGCAAAAATAGCACAAGAACCCAGTACAAGCTACGTTATTTCCTTGACCCTTGAAAGGGAAAAAAAACACAGTAACCACACAATCTCATACAAATTGAGCACCAAGTAACCGAGAACATGGGTAATATCAGAACATGTGGAGAATGAAATCCAATAGAAGACCGTCGAAGCAAAGTTGGAGACCCTCAGTCAGTAAGCCGCCACAACCGAAGAGCCAAAGCATACCTGTCGTGATTGAGTGCTTGTGATGAGCACCACAACGAAGGGAAGGGTTAGAAACCCATAATCCCCTTAATGAAAAAAGTAATAAAATCAAAGCTAGTCGGAGGTAAAACTTATTAAAATAACAACCTCACCTGAAGTAATATGCAGAGGGGCAAGAAACCCTTATGCCACTGTTGCACGCCACACCTTTTCAGGGAACAATGTTCAGATGTTGGAAGGGTCAGAGAGTACCAAAACTTATCAGTTGAATTAACTGACATGGAAAAGAAGAGACGTCATATTTGAGACAATTCCTGCAACAAAATCACATATTCAACCAGTCATTGTCAATCTAACAAGGGGGAAAAAAGAAAACATTATCTCAGAGTGCAGATGGACTAATTACATGTGCACCAGACGAGTCACGAACCCTCTTTCTGTAGAATGAGAAGCAAAGTTTTCCAACGAAAGGAGGGAAGCAAATGACAGGTGAGGTCGAGGAGAAAACTGGTTAGTTACCAATTTCCAAACAAAAGAGGCACGACCGTCAATGCAACCCTACTCCATTGATGGTCAGATTGAAGCCAGGTGTTGATTCACTTGGTTCGAGAAGCCTCGATGGCACCCGAGATCTTGGGTGTAAACCATGGTCACCCATTGATAATGCATCAACGTCAAATGTGTTACCTTGTTTATATGCCTAGGGATCAATTACTCCAGTGATGTAATTTTATTGCAAAGCATAACTTGTAGAGGTAATGTTGAATCTTTAGATAGTCAGTTGCATTATAAAATTATAAATTTAATCTTTCTGTAGGTTTTAACCCCAATATAGAAATTACCTGTATACGAATTCTAAACACAGAAAATAAACAATGACGAGAGCATAACACGTGAAATAAATATACACATAGATTTTTCTCTAAATCCCAAACTGGGACTACCAAATTGATTTTTCATTATATTCCTTTTAATGTTACAATACATATATATACATGTCGAAACATCCATAAACCCCAATCCATTAACTTTGGATTAGAACATAACCGTAGTTCCTTTGACCGGATCTACAAAATACCATGGACTGAAAACCATCGCACCCAAAACCATTTGTGAAATCCATGCACAAAACCATAGGTAGGTCTGCCCACCTAATATGGTCCAAAAAAAAAATTCCCATAGAGGAGGGCTACCACCCCCCTCAAACCCCCCTCTAGCCCCCCGGTTTAACTACTGGGGCTAGTCGTGGAAAGAATATAACACAACCCAACATTCCCCCACTTGTTTTTTTCTTTCCAAAGGGAGACACATGAGAGCTTAGTCATTGATCCATCCTTACAACAGCCATTGTTTCTCTACACCAAGAGAACTTCTCAAAGATCACAAACTTTGTCAATGCATCTGCAGTATTCTTCAAAGTGTCCACCTTTACCAGCAACACCTTTTTGTCTTCTACCATATCCCTCACAAAGTGATAATGAACATCATTGTGTTTTGCTTTTGAATTAAGAAGGTTTCTTTGTCAAGAAAATTGCACTTTGTTTGTCACAGTCTATCCTTATAGCTCGTTGTACTAACCCCATACTTGAACACAATCTCTGCAACCAAACTGCTTCCTTGCTTGCATGAGTGGTTGCCATGTATTCTTCCTCTGTAGTTGACAGTGCCACTACAGATTGTCTCTTACTCATCCAACTGACTGCACCTACAAATAGATTAAACACATACCCACTTGTAGATCTTCTCTTATCCAGATCTCCAGCCCAGTCTGCATCAATAAAGCCACGGATGTCCAAAACTTTGTCCAATCCTGGTCTTCCTTGGTAGCACAAACCATAATCACTAGTGCCACACAAATACCTGAAAACCCGCTTCATTGTTGTCCAATGCTCCTTCCCTGGTTTTGACATAAACCTGCTCAATACTCCCACTGCATGTGCAATGTCTGGTCTAGTACAGACCAATACATACATCATACTACCGGCTGCACTCGCATATGGAACACGGGACATGTCCTCTTCTGTTAAAATTGGCAACCAGGGCAAAACTTCATGTGGGTCATCTTATTCATGGCTGATAATATTTTTATTAGATTCCTCTCGTCGAGAGGTGTAGGATTGATATAAAGATCATACGATTCCGATAAGTATTCATGGAGATATGAATTTATTTTGATTATGAAATTATTATCAAGCCGACCTACAACTCATGTAGGCTCAGAAGCCCAACAGTCGCATCTATTCACCCACCAACGTTGTGTATAAATATAAGAGGAATTTTCCTCATTTGGACTCACTCATCTCATCACATCTCTCTCTCTCTACTGCGCAGATATGAGTCTCTTCTCTACTGCGCTGAAATGGGTCTCTCTCTCTCACACATGTGAAGCCGGAAGCTGTTGAATTTGAAGCTGCAACTGCAGAAGTAAAGATTGACTTGTGTGGCCTAGAAGATCTCCTATTTGGAACTGTGCTGTAGGTTCATCTGAACCTCCTTTGAAAGCCGCAACTTTTGGTGGTGGAATGAAGTCAATCCGACGAACGGTTTACAAGATATCGATTGCCCTAGTTTGAAGCCGGAAACTGCTGAAACTGAAGCTGCAACTGTAGAAGTAAAGATTGACTTGCATGGCCTAGAAGATCTCCTCATCTGAACTGCGTTGTAGGTTCATCTGAACCTCCTTTGAAAGCCGCAACTTTTGGTGGTGGAATGAAGTCAATCCGACGAACGGTTTGCAAGATATCGACTGCCCTAGTTTGAAGCCGGAAACTGCTGAAACTGAAGCTGCAACTACAGAAGTAAAGATTGACTTGCGTGGCCTAGAAGATCTCCTCATCTGAACTGCGCTGTAGGTTCATCTGAACCTCCTCTAGAAGCCGAAACTTTTGGTGGTGGAATGAAGTCAATCCGACGGTCGGTTTGTGAGATATGGTTTGCCCTAGTTTGATAATGAAGCCGCTAATGCTGATGCTGCTGATCTAGGGTTTGCTACTGCTGATATGGATTAGATTTATTTTACTATTTCTCTCTGCTGAATTATTGAAGATAAAAGAATATTTGATCAAAGGGTTTCCCCACACATTGTGGGGTTTGTCCCTCGCTAGTCGCCACATCTTGTGTCTCTTGTCTTGGCTTTTTTTCTGTCGATCGTTTAATGTTCTATCTGCACTTTACTTTATGTACATATGATTGCTAATCGGTGGAATATAATAAGAAAAAGAAGTAAACTGTTATAAGCATAGAACATACCATAACATCTTCCTCTTCTTGTGTCTTGGGACACTGTTCAACAGATAACTTTACACCTACAGGAATAGAAACCTTCACTGGTTTACTATCCTGCACATTAAACCTTTGCAGTATTGTTTCGACATACTTCCTCTGGTTTAACCAGAGCTTCCTCTTTGCCCGATCTCGTTTAATTTCCATGCCCAAAATATAGTTTGCAGCACCAAGATCTTTCATGTTGAATTTGGAAAACAATTTGGTCTTCAAATCCTAGATAATTTCTTTGTCATTTCCAACCAGCAACATATCATCCACATACAAGACCAAATAAATAACACGGTCACCAATTAATTTAAAATACACACAATGATCTGCTTTGCTTCTGTTGAAGCCAAGTCCCCATATAAATGTATCAAATTTCTGATACCACATCTTTGGTGATTGTTTTAACCCATACAAAGACTTTTTTAACTTGCATACCAATTCTTTCTTACCCTTCACCGCAAAGCCTTCAGGTTGCTTCATGTATATCTCCTCTTCCAGATCCATGTGAAGAAATGATGTCTTCACATCCATCTGTTCTACCTTAAAATCAAAAGCAGCAACAACAGATAAAAGTAATCTAATGGAAGCTACCTTGGAAACAAGAGAAAAAATATCACCAAAATCAATTCCCGACACTTGGGAATAACCTTTTGCTACCAACCAAGCTTTGTATTTCTCCATCTTTCCTTCTGCATTTGTCTTCTTCTTTAACACCCATTTGCTGCCAATGGGTTTCCTTCCAGCCGAAAACTCCACCAAATCCCAAGCCTCATTTTTTTGCAAAGATGCCATTTCATCAACCATGGTCTCTTTCCAGAGTTTGCCATCCTCTGAATCTACTACTTCTTTCACAGTTTTGGCATCATCATCAGTAATAGATAAAGAAAAATTTGAACAGAAATTAGATGGACTATACCTTTCTGGTTGTCTTCTTTCTCGAACTGATCTTCTCACAACTGGAGTTTGTGGCTCTTCATCTTCTGATTCCTCTTTTGTTGTAGATTTTAATTCTTCCTCCTTTAGCTCAAACTCTATCTTCTCAGGTTCCTTTGGTAGGACTTCATGTTTAATAACATCTTTCACCTCTCTAAACACCACATCTCAGTTGTACACAACCTTCCTTGTTACTGGGTTCCAAAGCTTATAACCTTTTAAACCATCCTTATACCCAATAAAGATGCACTTTTTAGATTTAATATCCAACTTTGTTCTTTTGTCCTTTGGAACATGTACATATGCATCACATCCAAATACCCTCAGATGTGAAAGAGAAGGTTTCTTACCAGTCCATACCTCTTGTGGAGCCTTATCTTCCAATGTTGATGAAGGTGATTCATTGACTAGGTAATGTGCAATCTCCACCGCCTATGCCCAGAATTCTTGTCCTAACCCGGCACCACTAAGCATGCTTCTTGCCATTTCCATCAATGTCTTGTTCATTCTTTTTGCAGCTCCATTTTTCTCAAGTGTGTATGGAGTAGTCTTTTATCGTGCTATACCACACTTCTTACAGAATTCTTCAAATTTCTTCTTGCAAAACTCTCCACCGTTATCTTTCCTCGACACCTTTATCTTCTTCTATGTTTGGTTTTCCACCAGAGCCTTAAATTCTTTAAACCTATCAAAGACTTCAGATTTCTTCTTGAGGAAATATATCCATGTATTCCTTAAAAATTCATCTATAAGTGATACATAGTACACAGAATTACCCAGTGATGGAACTGACACAGGCCCAAACACATCATTGTGCACAAGCTCTAATATCTATTTCGCCCTCTTACCACCAGAGGGGAAACTCACCCGATTTTGCTTCCCATATACACAATTTTCACAGAAATCAAAATCCAGAGAGATATTAGACATACCTTCTACCATACCTTTACCATGAAGTATTCGAAGGCCCTTCTCTCCAATATGTCCAAGCCTTTGATGCCATAGCATGGTCTTTTCTCCAGAGACCACTAGATTTTTTGCTCCACTTTCAAGAACCACAGAACTGTTGCACCCATCAATAACAGTGCTACCTTATATCTTGTACAGAGTTTCAATCCGAACTCCCCGCATCAATATCAGTGCTCCCCGAACCATCTTGCAGGTATATTTCTTGAACACTGTTTTTACACCTACATCATCCAGCTTTCTTACAGAGATCAGATTTCTGGCCAATGCAGGAATATGCAGAACACTTGGAAGTGTTCTAATCCTTCCAACTTGCAACTTCAACTTGAATTTTTCGTGACCAACGATTCTAGCCTTCCTATCATCCCATAAAAAGACATCACCACCATCATATTTCTCATACTCGCAGAACCACTCCCTATGAGGAGTGAAGTGAAAGGATGCACCTGATTCAATCAACCATGCCTCAAGATCTACATGTGTACTTGAGAAGAAGTTAAGTACACATCCCCACCTTCATCTGAGGTGGTTTTCGCCTCTGCAAAAGAAGCATCATCAGATCCCTTTCCTTTCTCGGGAGATTTAGATTCGCAGTGCCTTTAATAGTGCCCTTCCTTTCGCATTTCCAACACACCTTTACAGGTTTTCCTGGAGATTTAGAACTCCCTCTAGATTTAGATCTCCCACTCGATGACTTCTTCTTTTTTTTTGTTCTAGGATCGTCTTTGTACAGACAAAGCATCACCATTCTAGCTCTCCATATTTTTCCGTCTCATCTCCTCCGTTAGCAAGGATGAGACTATTTCATCAAACTGCAAGGAAGTTGCATTGTTGCCTATTGCAAAAATCAGATTAGCCCATGAATTTGGTAGAGAACACAAGAAACTGATACACTTATCTTCATCTGAAATTTTAATATCAACAGATAATAACTGGCTTACCATAGTATTAAATGCGTTCAGATGCTCTGTCACCAAGTCTCTATATTTCATCATCAAGTTATACAGTGTTTTCCGTAGGAACAGTTTATTCACCAGAGACTTAGATTGGTACAAAGTCCCTAACTTGTCCCACAAAACCTTCATCGTAGCTTCCCTTGATACATTCAGCAACACTGAATCTGAAACACACAATCGTATTGTTCTCTTTGCCTTCCAATCCAACTTCTTCCATTCTTCATCGAACACTGTCATTGTTTTAGTACCCGAATCCACTGCGATCCACTGATCTTTATCTGCCAACAAATTCTCCATCTTGAGTTTCCACAACTCAAAACTCTGACCATTAAATTTCTCGATCTCTATCTTTCCATTGCTCGTCATATTTTTTCACCACAAGAATTGATCCCACAGATCTCCTACTGAACAGGGTCTACCACAGGCCCGAGCAAAACCCCTCAGCAGTAAAAGCGTCCCCTTGAAGCCAAAACAACTTTGATACCAAATTTAGGTTTTAACCTCGTACATAAATTACCTGCATACAAATTCTAAACACAGAAAATAAACAATAGCGAGAGCACAACACATAAAACAAATATACACAGATATTTTCCCCTAGATCCCAAAACCGGGACTACCAGAGTGATTTTTCATTATATTCCTTTCAATGTTACAATGCATATATATACATGCCGAAGCATCCGTAAACCCCAATCCATTAACCATGGATTAAAACATAACCGTAGTTCCCTTGACCAGATCTATAAAATACCATGGACCAAAAACCATAGCGCCAAAAACCATGTGTGAAATCCATGCACAAAACCATAGGTAGGTCTGCGCACCTAATATAGGGTCCAAAAAAAATTTCCCTGGGGCATTGCCTCGGACCCCATAGAGGGGGGCTACCAGCCACCCTGTGACCCCCGCATTGTGCCTAGCGCAACGAACGGGGGGCCAGAGCCCCCCCTCTAGCCTCCTGATTTAACTACTGGGGCTAGTCGTGAAAAGAATATAACACAACCTAACACTCCCATGCTCAAACTAAATCTACTATGCCAAATGCTAAGTAAATAATATGGTTGCATTATGAACCATTGTGTTGGTATGGGTATATAAAAGAAAAAAGAAAAAAAAAATTGCTTGTTCTATATTTTACGTTTGTTACATGTTACAAGTGGTATCAGAGCACCATGAGTTCAACACTATGGCATGTACGGGTATACTAGATTAACAAATGAGTAATGTTGCATATAAGGGATATAGGATGAGGAGAGGAGCGGATTTACGCGACCGACATGGAGAGCACGATTTGATCCTTTGACTGAAGGTAACCCAAAAATGTAGGTTCAGCTAGGGGAGGAATCTCACAATGCTAATGAGACGTTATTAGAAATTGTGCGACAATTGCAAGCGAAAATGGAAAATTTAAGGGCTGAAAATGAGAGAATGAAGACGGAACAAGAAATAATTATGAAAAGTCTCTTTGACAGACAGAATCAAAGGAATGTCGACCCCAGTCTTGAAGATGAAAAAGAACAGAAACACATCATCAGAGAGGAGAACATCAAGAATTTGATGGAGGATGAAATCATAATGAGGAAGGACCTGATAATGTTTCTGGGGGTAAGTGAAATAAAAGGAAAAAAGTTGAACTTCAGGGGGAATTTAAAAAGATTAAACCACCAATGTTCGATGGAGATTCGAAAGAAACTGTTGAGGCATGGTTAATCAATATGAACAAGTACTTTCAAATTTATGAATATGGTGATAATTTGAAACCAGACTGGCGATCTATTAGTTACATGGAAAAGCTACCCTGTGGTGGGAGGAGATTAAGACGGTGCGGGGAATTGATAAGAAAGAGGTAACTTGGGAAAACTTCTAAAAATATTTTAAGGATAAATATTTGACAAAACGATTCTATGATGAAAAATCCAAAGAATTCCATGAACTGAAATTAGGACATATGTCCATGGAAGTATTCGTCACTAAATTTACCTCCTTGTTGCACTATGTTCCCTATATCAGGGAGGAGAAGGCCAAGGTACAATGCTTCATCAACAACTTACCAGTGTTCATGAAAGAACAGATTGAGTTCAATAACACGAAAATCATGGATGAGGCCATTCGTAAAGCTCAAATCTGCTACCAAAAGACGAAGCAAAAGGAGACAGTGGGAAAAACTGGCCGATTAAGAAGGTACAGAGTAATTTCCATAATTCCAAAAATATTAAAACTTTTACCATGAGGAGTGCGCACAGAGGACAAAAAAATAGACAGTCTAGGAGAGAGAAACAGAAATTCAGGTTGCAAAGTGAGTCTGAGCAGACCAAGGTTTCCAACAAACTAGAATCAAGTC
Organism: Pinus tabuliformis; assembly: GCA_031772625.1. Taxonomy (NCBI): domain Eukaryota; kingdom Viridiplantae; phylum Streptophyta; class Pinopsida; order Pinales; family Pinaceae; genus Pinus; species Pinus tabuliformis. The sequence continues at coordinate 424,733,934 of CM062807.1, forward strand.
AAGCACAAAATCTTCCCCTGCAGTGTTGGGGCTACGGAGAGCCTCATTATTATAAGAATTGTCCACATCGAAATAGAACATAACCAATTGCTAACATGCATGAAGCTTCCATAGTAGGAGAGGTGGAAAGAAGTATACCAAGAATTAATGTTGTACTGGAGGATCGTTAGGCAGAATATCAACCTACAATGATAGAATTAGAAGGTAAAGTGGCTAACTATATTGTTGTTATTTTAATAGAATCAGGGGCTAGTATAAGTTATATCAGTCTAAAGATAGTTGAAAGTTGTCGGTTACAAACTAGTGAATTTAAAAAACCCTGGTTAGTCCATTTGGCCATAGGAGCCAAAAGAAGGGTAACTACTAAGGTGGAAGGCTACGCCATTGAATTAGCATGACAACCCATCCAAGCAAGTTTGAACATGTTGCCTTTTAGCTCTTATGATATATTGATTGGTATGGATTGGTTAAAAGGACATTGGTCCTTGGTAAACTGTAAAGAAAAGATTGTGAGTTTCCTTACATAGGAAGGTTATAATCAGGAGCTTAAGAGCATCCAAAGGCCTATTAAGTTGCAACATATCACCACTACTCAATTGGGTAAATGTTTGAGGAAAGGATGCCAAATCTATGTAGTACAAGTAGGATACTCTAACACTAAAGACAAAACAAATACCTTAGAAAACACACCCATCATTTAGGAATTTGTGGATGTGTTTCTAGAGGAAATTCTTGGGTTACCACTTAAATGAAACATTGATTTTACAATTGAACTGATTTCAGGAGCGGCCCCAGTGTTAAAAACTCCCTACCGTATGAGCAAACTTGAATTGATAGAACTTAAAATGCAATTGCAAGAGTTACTTGACAAAGGGTATATACACCCAAGTGTGTCGCCTTGGGCAGGCCCGTTGTTGTTCGTAAGGAAAAATGATGGCACCTTACCTTTATGCATCGATTATAGACAATTGAACAAACTAATAGAAAAAAATAAATACCCATTGCCAAGAATAGACGATTTATTTGATCAAGTCAAAGGCACCACGATGTTCTCTAAAATTGATATGAGATCTGGTTACCATCAATTAGAATGAAGGAGGAAGATGTTTATAAAACAACATTTAGAACTCGATACGGGCATTATGAATTTGTGATTTTCCCGTTTGGACTTACCAATGCTCCGACCACGTTTATGAGTCTGATGAATGCCATTTTCCGGCCAGCCTTGGATAAATTTGTTTTAATTTTTATTGATGACATTTCAATTTATTCCAAGAATTTTGAGGAACATAAAGAACACCTCCGAATAGTGCTACAAATTTTGCAGAAAAATTCGCTATATGCTAAGTACAACAAATTCGAATTTTATAAAGAACAAATAAAGTATCTAGGACATATAATTTCATCTGAGGGAGTAGATGTGGATCCCGAGAAAATCAAGGCTATCATAGAATGGCCCATTCCCAGGAATGTGGTAGATATTCGATCTTTTATGGGGCTAACAGGGTATTATTGACATTTTGTTGAAGGATTCTCTAAAATAGTTTACCCTATAACTTCCTTGCAGAAGAAAGAGAAAAAAATTAAATGGAGGGTAGAGTGTCAACATAGTTTTGACCAGTTAAAACATTTATTGACCACAACCCCTGTATTAAAAATTGCAGACCCTGCAAAAGAATTTATAGTTTTTACTGATGCGTACCAAGAAGGGGTAGGTGGGGTGCTGATGTAGGAAGACAAGGTGATAGCACATGAATCACGCAAGTTAAAGGATCATGAACAAAGATATTCTTCCTATGATCTAGAATTAACTGCAGTAGTTCATGCCTTGAAGATGTGGCAACATTATTTGCTTGGAAAAATATTTATTTTAATCACTGATCATAGCAACCTAGCTAATTTCTTCAAGCAACCTAATCTTAACACCCGCCAAGCTAGGTGGATAATACTTTTGAGTGAATTTGACTTTGAAATAAAACGTCTAAAAGGGAAGGAAAATCAAGTAGTTGATGCTTTAAGTAGAAGGGTACATTATGTGTATGAGGTTTTCTATAGTCAAACTAAAATTAGTTTTTCTAAACAAATTAAAGAAGTTGCTCTAAAGGATCCTCAATATGAATTTTTATGGCAGCAAGCAGATTTGGCAATCAGATCGGGAAATTAGTCCAGTTATGGGATAAATAAAGAAAAATTGTTAACCTTTAATGGAAGGGTGTATGTTCCTAACCAGACAACCATCACACAAATGATTTTAGATGAATTTCATAGGAGTCCATATGCTGCCCATCCTGAATACCATAAATTATTTTCTGCAATGAAGAAAAACTATTTATGGCCCGGAATGAGAAAGGAAATTGCAAATGATTTGGCTAAGTGTTTAGAATATCAGCAAGTCAAAGCTGAACATCAGCACCCAGCAGGCTTGTTACACCCCTTACCAATCCCAAAATGGAAATGGGATGTTGTCACCATGGACTTCATAACCGGGTTACCCCGATCTAACAGACACAATTAATCCAGTATGGTGGTAGTAGAATGCATGTCATTTCAGTACAGTCCACATACTAGACGATGCAGATTGTCAATATTTTCATGATAGAAGTGTTTCGGTTACATGGTATTCCTAAAGTGATAATCTCAGATAGAGATGTGAAATTCACCTCAGCGTTTTGGAAGGCTCTTTTTGTGGGGTTAGGTACCCAAGTTCAGTTTAATATGGCTTACCATCCTCAGACAGATCGGAAAATTGAACGAGTAAACCTAGTGTTGGAAGACATGTTACGAATGTACGTTATGCATCAACTAACCAAATGGGAGGAGTATCTTCACTTAGTCGAATTTTCATATAATAACAATTATCACGAATCATTAAAAATGAGTCCATTTGAAGTTATTTATGGAAGAAGATGCAAAACTCCTACCAATTGGAATAGTCTTTAAGACAAACTAATTCTAGGGCATGATATGCTAGTGGAAATGGAGCAGATTGTGACAAAATTACGACAGAATTTAAAGGATGCCAAAGACAGGCAGAAATCTTATGTTGATAATATGAGGACATATCGTGAGTTTCGAGTTGGAGATCATGTTTACTTGTGAGTTCAGCCTCAGAAAAGCAACTTAAGATGGGGTAGTTGTACAAAATTAGCACCACGGTATTGTGGTCCTTTCTAAGTATTGGAGAGAATAGGACCAGTAGCGTATAAAATTTCTTTAGCTAATCATATTCGCGTTCATAACGTATTTCATGTCTCGTTGTTAAATAAATATGTATACGACCCTAGACAGATCATAAACTGGCAGGAGGTATAGGTAAAGCAAAAAATGTGTAACTTATTTTGTTTATTTTTTATTGTACTTGTTTCTTCTATATATATGTGTGTGTATATATGTCTCTATTACCAATATATAAGCTAATGACAAGTCATGGTTTTGAGCGGGTCGAATCGGACGGGAAATTTTTGGTAGAACCTCTGTGTATTCTCAAGTAGAGAGAAATAATGTTACAGAGACGAGTTATCACTCAAGTTAAAGTGCAGTGGAAACACTTTAGCCTAGAAGAGGCCACTTGGGAAGATGTTGAACTTATGTATGTTGCATATCTTGGTCTGTTTCAGAGTCAATATTGAACACTGAGGACGGTGTTCTATATTAGGGGGGGGGAGATGTAACACCTTCACGTATCGTGAACAATGTAATTATTCTTTACTATTTAAATTTGGTAAATCATGAATAAAAAGACAATACATAGTAATAATATTATTAAAATAAGTATTGATTTATTTATTTGGACAGGAAAAATTGACAATATAGAAATTCACGAGAAAAGGCCAAGAAAGAGGTTTTCAAGTACCAAGGAAAACAAAGAGGGAGGAGGTTGGGGGCACTAGAAGAAAGAGGGAACTAGTATGATTTTCTGGCTTGAGCTGGTTATGAACCAGTGGAGACCTTGCAGAGAAATCTTAGTTGGGTGGAACCCTGATGCTAGAGAATTGATTTGAGGGGATATTGTCTACCTTGCTACTTTGGATACTGAATTGCTCGGGGGGAGAACGTAGACGTAATTTTCGGTTCTCGTGGCTGGGAGGAAAGGCTGAATTCTCATGGGATTCCCCAATTGCCAGATATTCATATAAGTGTGAAAGGAATCATAAGCTAGTATGTAATTGCAAAATAGATATAATTATTATTTTCTTTATGTAAATGTCTCAGTCTGAGCATGAACAATGAACAATTTTTCATTGTATATTTTATTTACAGTGCAAAAGTTGTATAGTAAAAAAATAATATAAACAGAGTACTGAGATATTCAAGTTAAAAAGAAAACATTTTATATAAATTTAGTAGCGATGAGGTTACTGAATTTAATAGTTTGGTATGATGAACAAATTGGTTTAATTTAAGGAAACACGACCTTCTTGGTTATGAACAGATGGAGTAACCAGTCATCAACTAGCCTTTTTCTCCATCACTCGAAGACTGAGTGGGAAATGTTATAACAGTAAGTGTGAACAGAGGAGTAAAATAAGAAACGGTAAGAGGCGCGATATAAAACTACCTGTGAGGGTATAAAATAACACAAAGTCATATAATTTAATTACGGGAGTCAGTTTGGGTTGCGAGAAAGCAACCAGCCGGAACCCATTCCAGCCCTCAGAATTGCAGGGTGTATGTAGTCTAAAGAGAGGAAGTGGTTTCATCTCTAAACAATGAACTAAAATAATATCTAATAGTTCTAACCCTCTTGAGCATCGAATCATTCCATACACAGCTATATATAGGTTGAATAACACAAGGAAGGGTCGGAAAACTCTTCATGAAACAATAGAATAACATGCATAATGGTATTCTGTAAAAACCACTGAAACCCGTTTCAGACACCTGAAGAACTAATGTCTCTGTGGAAATATATACATATAGTTATAACAATAAATAAGCCAAAATCCAATACAACAGTTAGGGTTATTTCTTCCAACCCTATATGTTTGTGGCAAAAATAGCATAGTAACCCAGTACAAGCTAGGGTTATTTCCTTGATCCTTGAAAGGGAAAAAGAAAACACAGTAACCACACAAACTCATACAATTTGTGCACCAAGTAACTGAGAACACGGGGAATATCAAAACTTGTGGAGAACGAAATCCACTAGAAGATCACTGAAGCAGAGTTGGAGACCCTCGGTCGTTAAGTCACCACAACTGAATAGCCAAAGCATACCTGTCGTGAGTGAGCACTTGTGATGAGCACCACAACAAAGGTAAGGGTTAGCAACCCATAATCCCCTCAATGAAAAAAATAATAAAATGAAAGCTAGTTGGAGGTAGAACTTATTAAAACAATAACCTCACCTGAAGTAATATAAAGAGGGAAAGGAAACCCTTATACGACTGTCGCACCCCACACATTTTCCAAGAACAATGTTCAGAGGTTGGAAGGGCTAGAGGGTACCATAACTTATCAGTGGAAGTAACTGACATGGCAAAGAAGAGACACCAAATTTGAGACTATTCCTGCAACAAAATCACATATTCAACCAATCATTGTCAATCTAACAAGGGAAAACAAAGAAAACATTATCTCAGAATGCAGATAGACTAGTTACTAGTGCACCAGACGAGTCAAAAACCCTCTTTCTGTAGAACGAGGAGTAGAGTTTTCCAGCAAAAGGAGGGAAGCAAATGACGGGCGATGCCAAGGAGAAAACCAATTAGTTACCAAATTGGCACGACCTTCAGATGCAACCCTACTCCATTGATGGTCAAATTAAAGCCAGGTGTCGATTTGCTTGGTTCGAGAAAATTTGATGGTACTAGGATCCTGGGTGTAAACCACGAAAGTCACTAACTATGGTCACCCATTAATAATACATCAACATCAAATGTGTTACCTTGTTTATATTCCTAGGGTTCGATTACTCCAGTGATGTAATTTTATTGCAAAGCATACCTTGGAGGGGTAATGTCGAATCCTTAGATAGTTGGTTGCATACTACAATTATAACTTTAATCTACCATGCTCAAACCAAAGTGCTACGCCAAATGCTGAGCAAATAGTATGGTTGTGTTATAAACCATTGTGTTGGTATGGGTGTATTAAAAAAAATATTTCCTTATTCTATATTTTATGTTTGTTACATGTTACGTTACAAGTTTTTTTTTTTTTTTTTGGTAATCAGACGATTTTTTTTCAAAAAATTTCATGATAGGAGTGTTTGAATTATTTTTTTGATGGTGGAAATGGATTTAACACCATCAAAACCTCCCTGGGCTCCCAAAATCCTGAAGTTTAACAACTGTAACCCAGATTTCCCAAATTTTTTGTCAAATTCTGGCAAAAATCATGCCGAAATTTCTACTATTTTCCGAGATAATTTTTGGCCTTAGTGGATACTATGTATTCATGGGGAATATAACCTATTTAAGGGGGAAATTAAGCTAGCCTAGATCAATCTTAGTTTGATGTTATATTTAAATACATAATTAGCTTTAGAAAATGATGGCATTGAATCCATGTAGCCTGTAAAGGTAAAACATTTTTGGTGTTGGTTAGGACCCTTCACCCGATAACTTGCCACTTCTGATAGTTGCTTCTTCATTCTAATGACTTATTTGATAATCAGTTTAGTATATATTAGTAATGTATTATCTTAATTTATGTGTAATAATGATTCTATAGAGCTCTGATGGATATAGGATGGTAAATTTAGAAATGAATAAGATTAACTACGAAAGTGAGCTAGGTTGACAAGAGGAGGTGAGAGAAATATTAGGTAAAATTTAATTATTAAATTTTACCTATTATTTCTACCTACCTCCATCCAATTTCTACTAGGTTATATTGGGTAACATATAATACTATAATATTATATTTTACCTAATATTTCTCCTCAACCAGTGCACTTCTTATTGTAAATTTTCTTTATTTTTGAAGTTTAAAAGTAAACAAATCCAACTCTAAAATTAGCAGGGGTGAGGGTAAATATTGAGTATAATGTAATATTTAGGCTAGGGGATAACCATAAATATTAGGTGAAATGTAAAAATATTACATTTTAATTAGTGTTTCCCCCCACCTGTGGCCACTTTTTATTGGGTAGGGGTGGTATATCGAAAATTTCCCCTCACCTGATCCACTTATTATTATTATTATTATTTTATATTTGAGGTTCATAAGTGAACCTAACTCCTGTGTAAATATTTGATCTCAGTATTGTTGTAATCTTCGACATTTTAACTCGTTAAAAAAACAACATAGAATACAATAATAATTTTTTTTTAATAAGATTAATAATTAATAATTAAACCATTTTAGATCCATGTTAACTCTGAATCTACCAAGTGTCGAGAGGGGTCAAATTTCTTGAGATGCAAACCTCTTTTAAACTAAAAATATATTTGATCCCTCTGAGCGTTTGGTAAATCCAGAGTTAAGATGGATCTAGGCTACTTATGTAATTTGACGCAATAAAAATGTTAAACAGGACAGGACAGGACAGGGCATGACAGGACATTAAAACATATGTACCAAACTAGGCTAGAGAGCCCCTCTTGACACAACAACATCTCTACCATACTAAGCTGGAGAGCGCCTCTCAGCACAATAAAATAGTTATTTTATTAATTATTAGTGTTTTGATACCTACTTTTGATGCATACTAACATTTTCTAGCCATTTAAATTATTTTTCCTTAATAAATTACAATTGTATTATTGATGTTGCCAATGCATCAATATTTACTATTATCTTCAATTGACAACCTATGTGCATGTTTCTTTTAAAAATCATTAATATGTATATATCCATGCTACATTAGTCTTGATTTATTTCACCCGCCTCATTAATTAATTGAAAAACTATAAACAAAATGAGATTTGGGGTTCCCTGGTTCATATATCCTCTTATCTAATGTATCCTTCATAATTGAAATTAACATCTAGCAAAGGAATAAATTGCATAATGATATCTGTAATATTCTCAAAAGAAAATATACAGTGATAACAAACAAAAACAACACATGCATACATAAAATTCAAACACATAAGTAAACACCGAGAATTTCTCCAAAAGTTACACCCAGTTGAGTCATTCTATTATAATGTAACAATAGTACAATGGGGGTATGGTGTGAGTGCACCTGGGCTTTCCAAAAGGGCAAGCTAGACAAGCCCCGAGTGGTAAAATGCAATGCCCAGATGCTGGAATGAATTTCCTTTGTTATGCCCCGTGCTGCGCTGGAAAAAATGAAGTGTCAGCTGAAATGAACCTATTGTTTGACCCACTTCTGGTAATCAGAAAATTTCAGGAAATTAACCCTGGGCTCCTCTCAAATAACCCACCAAAACCCAGAAAGGGTTTGACCTAGTTCTGACCCCCGAAATTACCCCCAATTTCAATGTCCTCCTCCAATTGCTGGGTATTTCGGCCCACCTAGAAATGTCGTTGCCTTTGCCTCCCAAATTTGCTAAATATTCCCCTTAGGCTCCTCCTTAGATTTCCCAATCAGCTCAGCTCCCAAATCACCAACCCAACCTCCAAAACAAGCAGCCTATACCAGTGCATGCGCAGGGCCCAGTTGAGTCACCTCTACGCTGCCCAAACGGAAGAAATTCGGCCTGAAGTATGGCCTCTTCGTAAGCCCAAAAAACTCTGCAAAAATGGCTGCCAATTCACTCTTGTGATGACCCCTCAAAGCTCGTAGAATTAGCTACAACGATATTTGCTTCCCCAAGGAAAGCGTAACCCCTTATGTATCCTCCCTGCTTAGATAATCACAAATCAACCTCAGAAAACACCTCTGGATCAGCCTCAATGCACAACAACAACTCTCCTAGGATGTCACTCGAAGTCCACCGAAGAAGAGGTGAGATTTCTCCTTGGAAATCTCTGGTGCTGAACCACACATGCAGACTTGGTTCAACAACTCAAGTGTGCTAGGTGAGTGAGTTTGTCTAAGTGTCAAAAGCCCCTAAATGATGTATGCCTCTCTTATTTATCCTTGAGCTCCCTTTTCTCCATGTGGGTCCCATACATCGATCCTCTTGAGCCTCTCCCTCCAAAAGTGTGAGTTTGTCCAAGGGAGCATATTTCCCTTTTGGGTGGCCCCCACCATCCACTTACTATTCGATTTGCCTTATTTCTCCTATGTTGGGCCCTTCTTTAGCCAAAATTTGGGCATGAGATCCTCCAACCCACTTTTCCAAAGTTAACAACCAAAAATATTAAAATTGAGCAAAATTGTATTTTTCACTTAACAGAATTTGCTAAGTGGGATATCACAATATCCTCTTGTCTAATGTATCCTTCATAATTGAAACTACCATCTGGAAAAGGAATAAATTGCATAATGATTGAATGGACCGAATTCTCATGATTTCAACTTATTATGTTTATATAATATTAGGATTAAATAATATTAAGGTTAAATCCCTATCATATACCTAATGCTTATTATTCCCTGCACGGTAATAACCTATTCAAAAAAAATTGATGTTGACATTAAATCTAAGTTGTCCAAAAATTTATGAAACTTTTCCAAAGTTTAACATTATATATTAAAATTTATTATTTTTAAACCATATTTCAATTCATTTATCTAAAATACTATTAGTTCAATTCTTTCACCTCTTATTATGTAATGATGACAGGTGTATTTCACTAAAAACATCTATTAATTATTCAAATATTAAAAACATAAAATTATCACCTGATGATTTAATATTTTTATTTACAAAGTGTATTATGCACCCATTAAAAGAAATCATTTAGTCATGCTTTTAATTCACTAATGTTATTCTGCACTGAATCCAGCACCGAGATTTGATTGATGGCCTGATAAAGACGGAAAAGCTCCATCATGGATGTATCCTATTAAAGATATGAAAAGCCAACCGCACACTTAATATTTTAGAGCTCAAAACCGTACTCTTTTCTTTAGCTAAAAGTCTAGGGTTTGTATGCAAATACTAATAAGCAAAACCCTAGTGGATCTAACTGGACGATCAATAGCCATAAATGCCAGGAAGTCGGTAGAAAGATACCGTGATTAATGATCAGATACAAAATTACGATAGTGTGAAATCTGGAGGAGAATATTAAATGCAGGTTCGCAATTCAAAAATTCGAAATTCGAATCATCTCAGAGACTGACAGTCGTACCATAGGATTAAATCTCATCATGTAATATTTCTTGAACCATTAGTGAGCTTGGACGCAACATTTGAGCCGATTTCAGAGCGAACCTTGCTAAAAATATCCAAAACAATTTATTGAACTTTATACCCTCATCTCGTGATTCAAGATTATAAGATGGACAACTATTCCTTAAATAACTAAATGAAAATTAATATTCCTTTAGCTATGGGATTAGGGAGCAATATAACTTTTTACGAAAAAAATAAATAAATAAATAAATAATTTGAAAAAAAAGTTATTATTTATAAGTTATTATTTATTATTATGCAATCACAAATTAAGTAAGAAGTATGGAATAATAAGATTTTTAAAATTACAGCAAATAAATGCTGATTAAAAATATTGCAATAAATAAAAAAGTAATTGTTAAAGTTTTACTTTGTAAAATTGAAATTTTTTTAACATTTTTTACCAAAATAGATGGTCAAACAAAATCGAATAATAGAGTATACATCATGAAGGATAACGTGCACTAAAAGTTGACAAACGATTCCATGGTTAAACGCATATAATAGCCTATGCAAATAATAATATTATAATATTATCACTATCTAATGATATGGTTGTGTTTATGTACAAATCAGCCAAAGTACATATTATCTTAAACCATGTATAACTAATGGTTAATTTACTAAACGCATATAATAGCCCATGCAGATAATAATATTATAATATTATCACTATCTAATGATATGGTTGTGTTTATGTACAAATCAGCCAAAGTACATATTATCCTAAACCATGTATAACTAATGGTTAATTTACTAAAATTCACATTAAATTATTTAATATCTATTATTTGATATTGTAACGTTAAAATTAAATTGGCCTTAGTCAAAGTTTATAACATGTGTTTATGTACGTTTATTATAATAATACATTTGATAACATTTGTGACATGGGTCTCTAATTTAAGGATACTTAAAATAAGCAAGAATATCTACAAAGTAGCCCTTGTTCAAATACAATAGTTAATTCATACATTTCAAAATTCAATAATTGAACTAAGTTGTAGGGAAATGCTAGCCATACGGCCTTGTTAATGTGGTGGTTGATACTTATTAATGTGATTGATATAGGCCTATATCAACCATATTTACTAATGTGGTTGTATTAGTATAATAATTAAATACTAATTTAATAGTTATGATTAATACATTAATATAATACTTATTAATTTTTATAATAAACTTATAATTTTATTATAATTATTATTGAAAATATCATTAATTTGATTTAATTAAAATAATTCATTGAATATTATATTTAAGAATATGTTCCGGAAATTATTTATAAGGCCTTTATTACTAAATAGTATATTGATATTAACTGAATATTTTGATAAAATACAATATCATATTTACATTAAAAAAAATTCAGAATATTGATAAAACAATATCATCATTATAATATAAAATTTTAGAAAAATAATCATAATTGAAAGCAAACAAGGCAAATTTGATTTCAATCTAATAACAAGATGGGTTCCTAAGCAACAAGTTACAACTGATCAACAAGTTCTTCAGAGTGTAATTTTGCCTATTTTAAAGGTGGTTAGTTATTCTTCTGACATTTGTTCATGTGAAAAAAAATGAACAAAGACATTTGTTCAAGTGATCAGAATGTGAAAAAGGCTTGGGAGACAATTGTTTCTCAGAAGTTGTAATACGTTAATCATGTGATTCCCGAGCTATGATCAAAATGTGAAAAGGCTTTAGAGACAATTATTTCTCAGAGATTGGAATACATTAATCATGTGGTTCTCGAACTGTTACATGTATGTTAGAACAAACTATGTGTATTAAATATAGAACTTCATCTTATTTATTTTCAGATGAAAAAAATTGATTGGATTTTTATTGGAACATAAAACCAGTGATATTGTGTTCTATCATATAGAGATAATAGTTCCTATCATTCATAACTACCAACATGTGTATTAGCTATAGAACTTCATCTTATTTATTTCAAGATGAAAAAAATTGATTGGATTTTATTAGAACATAAAACCAGTGATATCGTGTTCTATCATATAGAGATAATAGTTCCTATCATTCATAACTACCAACATATATTTATTTTAAGTACATATCTAATATGAGCCAAGAGGGAACCGATTTAACATGAATCTAGAGGGATCAAATTTCTTTACGTGCAAACTTTTTTAGAGTGCAAAATACAATCTGTTATTTTTCATTATTTAAATTGTATTTGTGAATGCTAAATAGAGTATATATATGACCAAATAAACCTTTTGACCATAAAAACTTAGTTTTTTATAAACTTAAACATCCTATGGACACATTTTTTTACTTCTAATTACTTTACAACATATTCACTTTTTTATAGCCAACAATATTTTTCTATTTAAAACATATTTTTTCTAGAGGGGAACGAGACGTACAAACTTACACATCCCCTAATACCCAGGTGTAGAATGAGCCTCTCAGCTCAATCATATATGTCATTTATATGACCATTATACTAGTCAATAATTGTGCAAAAAACACCCTCTACAAAAAAAATTCAAAGTAAGGTTCATCTAAGATGTGCATTCTGAAATAAAGTCAACTAGAAAATATTGCCCAGCATATATGAATAAAGGAAAATATCATGGCTATGTGATAGCAGCGCGTCCTTCTTCCTGCACTTCACCATCAGAGGTATAACTATAAAATATGTATCTTTGTGTGTCATTTAAACCAATTTTTGATAGAGAGTCCACAACCCTGTTTGATCCCCTGAAGATATGTTGTATGTCGAAACTTAGAATAGCTTGTCTTAGTGCATTGATACTATCTCGTCATCTATGGTAGTACCCAATATGCCATCTATGATAGTTTTTGAGTCTCCATAGACATGGATATTCTGCACCATTTATGATAGTTTTTGAGTCTCCATAGACATAGACATAGATATTATGCACCGATATGTCCCTGGCAAACCAAAGGAGTCCCCATAGAACCACAATTTCCACCCTAGAATTTGTACCCGTCCCATCATACTAGTGTAACTTATAGCATGAGTTTTCACTGATGCTCAACCATACACCACATCCAGAACGTCCTTGCCATGTTGCTCCGACAAAAAGTCTAGTTGATCAAGAAGATAGGTCCTTGGAATTTGACATACGAGATTCCATGAATTCCATCCGCGAAAGAATTTTAGCACATATCATGTACACATTACCCTTCATCTCTTGGAAGAAGTGGTTTCGAGCCTTCCAAATTTCCCAAAATATAAACAACAAAATGAAGCTATGTAACTCCGCACTGGTCAAGCCCCACCTTAGACACTGTTCAATGGAAAGAAAATGTCTAAAAGTGAGCCTACAGAAAGAAAGAATCTAGGACCATACTCGTAGAGCAATGTTGCATTGGAGGAAAAGATGTGAGACTGATTCATTCTCGACATCGTACAGGGAGCACCATCCAAGACCCTGAATACCTCACTTACAAAGATTATCCCAGGTTAAAATACTATATTTCCACACTAATACCAAGTTAGAACTAATACCATACATATGATCTTTGTATTCATTTCATTTTAAATGGAGTTGAAAGGGAGACAAATCACCTCATTTGGGTGAAACTTCTCGGTTTTCCAATTGAGCTTTGGATGAAACAGGTCCTTATGGGTATAGAGGAAATGCTACTGGAAAATTTGTTTATGTTGATCCTCGTTGCTTGGGAGCACAGGACAAACGAGTGGCTTGGATCCTAATTGAAAAAGAATATCGTGGTGCTTTTCTGGATCACATCGACTTATTCTGGGGCGAGACTCAGCTATCACAGAGATTAGATTTCTGGGGAGTTCCTTTCCGGTGCTCTCACTGCCACCACACAGGACATTTGTTGGCTCAATGTCCACGTCGGTTAGGTGGTCCATTACTTGATAGACCCTTAATTGATTTTCAGAAGGGTCGTGATGGTGGCAGTTGACCTTCAACAAACTTCCGACATGGATATTCTTCTCGACGACATCCAGGTATCCCCCATAATTCCTTTCCTCACCGCTCACATAATCAGAACCCTTCCTTAAATGGATCTACGCCTATTCTGGTACCTTCGTCCCCTTTTTCTTCTTTGAAGTCGGATTCCCAAGCCCCATCTAGCCCTGCTTTTCAACCTCATAAAACCTCCCCGGACATTATCCACCCCAATCCGGACATCCCGCCACCCTTCTCAGCTCCTTTACCGACTCATGATTTTCCTTCCACCACCCATATTTCGTACATTCCATCTTCATCACCCTCCCTTTTTGCAAACCGGGGTAAGGAGCCTAGGACAAGTGTCACTCTGCCCAACTTACCACTGAACTCTCCTACAAACTCTATTGGTTGTGACCTGGATTTTATGCTCAATAGAAAATCAATGGACTTGTGGACCCTTACCATCCACAAACCTGTTGGCTCTCCTACCCCCCACATCAGCCCTACTTCTGTTGGTAACATCATTGTCAAGTGGAAACAAAACCGCGAAAGTAGGCATTTTAGAGGACGACCTAGGCCTAACCCCCTTACCTCCCCTATGGACAGATTTTTGGTCGATGTGTCGTTCACTGACATCCCTCCCTCACAGGCCCTTAGAGCATGGCAGCCCGAGATGGCATCCCCATGACGTCCATTCTATCCCTAAACATCCAGGGTTTGGGGGCTGCCTCGAAATATCGAGCCCTCAGGAGTATTTTTTCCTCTCTACGTCCTTTTATCATTTTACTACAAGAATCCATGCACTCAGTTCCGCAGGTGATACAATATTTCAGAAAATGCTCCTGGCATGGCATATATCTGCTACTGAAGCTGTGGGGCTCTCTGGTGGTTTAGTGGTGATCTGGGACCCTAAATGGGTCATCTTTAAAGCTTACAGGTGTTTTGCGGGCATTCTACTTGATGGACACATTCGTGGCATGGGAGGACGCATACATGTTCTAAACACCTATGCTCCTTACAGGGACCGGGCCATCTTTTGGGACCGTCTCTTTTCCTCTGGAATTATGGAGTTGGCCTCCCTTATCATTGCCGGTGACCTAAACTGTACTATTGCCCTAGAAGAAGTATGGGGACAGTCCAAAAGACTTGACCCTCTAGCGGGGATGTTTCGTGATGCCCTCCTTGCATACAATTTTGTCGACATTTGCCCGGAGGGGGACAATGGGTGAGAAGGGGTGGCATATGTCACCAAGAGATTGGGCCGTTTTATATTGCATGAACAATTGACTGATCGACTCGGAGAGGTGCAGACAAAGATTATCAGTAATTTCTTATCCGACCACAAACCTATTACTCTGGATTAGAAAAGGTCGATGGCGCGTCGGGGTATGCCTTTTAAATTCAACAGAACCTAGCTTGAAGACAAGGAGTTCAACACACTTGTGAGAGACTCTTGGAACAGCGGGGGGGATATTGGTTCCTCCCCCATGGAACATATTCTCGACAAACTGGAGACTCTCAGCAGGGTTGTGAAGATCTGGCAAAAAAAAAAAAACCAGTCTATGAAAAGGGAGATCATGGACATTCAAAGCGAATTGGACATCCTCCTCCCACTGATGGCCTCGAATAAACTTCCTGCAGCCACTCGATCACACATTCGGGAGCTTGAGGTAAAAAGGAACCGAATCTTAGAATTTGAAGAAGCAACTTGGCGACTGAAGAGTCGGGCTATCTGGATCAAGGAGGGGGACAGAAACACAAAATTTTTCCATCGCTTTGCAAACCATCGATGCAGTATAAACTCTATTTGGGGGATACATGATGCTGAGGGTTCCTATATCCAGTTAGAGGATATCTCCAAAGCTGCCACCACACATTTCAAATCGCTTTATCAACGCATTGAAAACATAGTTGCTAAAGATCTCATTTGGGGGATTGAGCACTACCCGACTATTTTCGACCAGGACTCAAATGACACCCTATACAGCAGCATCTCGGATGAAGAACTACTCAGCATCCTTAAATCTTTTAATGGCGACAAAAGCCCAGGACCGAATGGGTGGACTGTGGAGTTGTTCACGCAATTTTTTTATCTCTTCAAACATGAACCGTTACAAATGGTGGAGGAGTTTAGACTCACTAGGAATATACACCACCGCATCAAGTCTACTTATATTGCCCTCATCCCAAAGCACAACCCTCCTATCTATTTTGAGGACTACAGGCCTATTTCGTTGTGCAACCTAATCTACAAGATTATATCAAAAATCATTGCGGGCCATCTAAAAAATACTCTTTCACGCCATATATCCCCACAACAAGATGGTTTTCTACAACGCTGACAAATTCATGACGTCGTTGCTAATGCACAAGAATGTATGCATTCAATCCATGCAAAAAATCTAAATGCTGCCATCCTACAAGTTGATCTAAAAAAAGCTTTCGACAGCCTGGACTGGGGCTACCTCAGGCTGGTCCTTTTCAAAATTGGCTTACATCCAAAATGTGTGGATTGGATTATGGTGTGTGTCATCAATGTGGATTATTCTATGATCATTAACAGATACCCTTCACAATTCTTCCGGGTTGGGTGGGGACTAAGACAGGGTTGCTCGTTGTCGTCGTTGTTATTTATTCTAGCTATGGATGGCCTAAGCTTGCACATCTCTCATGCTGTGGAATGAGATCAATTTCAGGCGCTCAAGATAGGCTATAACATCAACATATCACATGGCTTCTTTGTCGACAATGTGTTGATTATGGGTATGTTGCATCGTCTTTCTTGGTTATGCCTTTTTCACATATTCAGAAAATTTGCCAATGCTTCTGGTCTTTATATGAATGCACAAAAATCTATTTTATATCATGAAGATTGTGATTTGGATACCATTGTATACATAAAAAACATGTTTGGTATTGATGCCAAGTTGATGGGTCTGGGTATGAAATATTTGGGATACCATATTAAACCATGTAATTATAGGAATGTTGATTGGCTCTGGCTAGTTGATAGATTTTTTAGGAAAATCTCTGGATGGGAATATAGGAATCTATCCCTGGGCGGGCGTGTTATCCTTTCCCAAGCTGTTCTAAACCAACTAGGGGTATACTGGGCCCATCTTTTCCACATTCCTGCTGCTATCATCCTCTCACTCAATCGGGTTATGGCTAATTTTATCTGAGGGGGAAAGTCATGTGCAAAAGAAATTTCACCTTACTAAAATATCCAAGATTACTCTGCCGAAGGTCATGGGGGGATGGGGAATTCTAGATCTCCATCATTTTGGACAAGCATTACTAATCAAGTCTCTTTGGAGAGGTATCTTTGGTACTAGAACCTGGAGTCTGGTCATCAGACAAAAATACTTAAAGAATTATGATTTTACATACTGGTTCCGAAAAGGATCCATTGGAGCCACAAAAGGATCTGCCATCTGGCTCAGTTTCCAAAAAGTCACCAAGATCTTCCTATAACATCTGGTTTGGAAGATTGGCTCGAGCCACAACATCCTCATTGGCTTTGATCGTGTCCCGGGTTATGGTGATGTAGACAATATCCTGAAACAACTTATAGATGCCCTTAATAGAAGAGGCATTTTCTTCTAGAGTCAAGCCATTTCTACTTGGAGGGGTCCTTATCCTATCTGGAAGTGTGCTCAGGAACTGGGTTTATCTGGTCATTGGGACCTGGAATGGGAGCACATAATTGCTGGGATGAAACAACTTGGGATTTGCCGAGCTGGAAGACATGACAAGTTAATCTGGTCAAGGAAGATGAAGAAAGAAAACATTAATGTGGCAGATATATACCTCTCTCTCTGTTCCGTGGATACAAATCTGACTGAGAAACACATTTTATTTGTTTTCTGGAAATCCAAAATCCCCATCAAAATTATACTCTTTACCTGGCTGGTTTTCCATAACAAAAATCTAACATGGGAAAATTTGCAAAAGAGGCAATGGCATGGACCTGGCATATGTCCTATTTGTAAAGAGGAATCTGAAAACAACAACCATATCTTTCTCACTTGTCCTCTCACTACTTAGGTTTAGAAAGGACTCTCTTCTCACTTTGGCTTTCCATATGTCCAACATGTTTGCATTGAGGACTGTCTACAGTGGTGGAGATGGAGATCTCAAAAGTCTGACTGGAAGATCATTCCACCTATACTTTTTTGGGAAATTTGGAAGTGGAGAAACAACCACATCTTTCAGAATTACACTGAGAATTTCTACAAGGTTGTTGAAAATATTATCATCTGCCACACTCTATATTCCACAAATGACATTTGCTACAAGGCCCCTAGACACGAGGACTGAAGTTAAGCTGATATACCCTATGGGCTTTTTTGATGGGGCTGCACAACAGCACATATGTGGTTGTGGTTTTTGGCTTGCCATCTCGGAGGAACTGATTTTCAGAGCTTTCCGGCAAGGAGGCAGGGGCACTAACACTAAAGCTGATGTAATGGGGCCTTCTATGGTTCACACTTTTACTAGATATTCCTCTCATTCACATCCATGGAGACTCAAAAGTTATAATTGATCGTATTATGGGATCAGCAAAAATCACAAATCCTTTAGTACTTGGATGGCTGACGAGGATAGAATTGTTATGGATGGAACTCAACAATTCCACTATCAGGCATGTTGACAGGGAACAGAATATGGATGCAGATGAATTATCGAAGAGGGGCTTAATTGGCACCACTGGAAAAATGCACTTAACTATTTCCCTGGGCCAGAAGAACATTGATGTTGAGGACTTCCCCCTCCCTGGCTAAGTTTCCTCCACCCTCCCTTTAATTTTGCAAAATTTTGATACTGTGCTTGTCTTTTAACTTTTTTATCTGCTTCTTATCATCTGCTGGCGAAGAAATGCTGCTTATTTGCACTGTACAGACATTTTGATGGAGGGATTATGTTCTGAGGGCATCTTTTGTTTTGCTGTTTCTGGCATGTATTTGATCATGCTTGTTTCAATCTGATTATGTATATGGACTATGGACTGTATATTTCCCTTTACATGCCACTTGACATTGTCAACTCTCGGCGAGCATGTGGTTTGGCATTTCTGATGGGGCTCATATATTGTGAACTTTTGAAGGCATCTGTTACTTTCAATATCTGATATTAATATAAAATTATGTTTTTTTCGTACTGAAAAAAAAAAATGTAAAACATTCACATTGCTGAGAACCTGGTATTGGAATTATGCCGTACACTTTCACATATTAATTATATCTTAATTATTAAGAAAAAATTGCACTGGCTACTTCGAGAATAACATTAGTATTTTCGTGTTAACAATGTGAATACAAAATATTCACATTGCTGAGAACTTGGTATTGGAATTGTGCCGTACAGTGAGGTTTCTTCACTTCTGCAACAAAAGTCAGTTGGCAATTTAACAGATAATCATAATTGAAATCAAAAATTTCACATCAAATTATAAATTACTGTTTTTGACTGGGAATTCCAAGGTTTGACACAGAAAACTTTAAATCTCAATATCAATATATCAATGGTAACATAGTTGTATATTAAATTAGTTTAACAAATGTTTTGAATAAATATTAACACAGCCCCGTGGAAATTATGATAGAAATTGTGTATTCGCAGATTTTAAAAACAAATTTATTGGACAGCCGAGACATATAGACAATGGCAATATTAAAACCAATAGACTTTGCCACACTTACTAGTGTTTCTAGAAACCACTAGACATTCAGATAAGTGCAGAAGAGGACAACCACGCGGTGAGGGAAAGTAAAACTTGAAAATGCAACTTGTCTTCATAAGCCTCAGACAAAAACAAGAAGTGGTTAAGTCGCTGGAATGCTGCATTCTTGAACATCATTCTCAGGAAAGAATTTCGAACTACTGGCAGAAAGAGAACCTTCATCTGCTGGGGGCTGAAAAACTAGCAGGCAGAGGTCTGATTTCCCTTGGACAAATTTGCAGAGGTCTTGTTCTCATAGCTTCCAAGACGAGTGAGAACTTGAGAAGTGAAGGACTATATACAACTGATCCTGAATTCATAAAGACAGGGCATTCCTATTTCTTTGAAGCCATAAGAACAACATTCACACCCATTGATGTCCTCGTTGATGTTTGGCATGTGGCTGTTGTCCTTGGTGGCTTTATGCCCAGAAGAACATTATCACCATGCTGCCTTCCTCTCCTGTAACCTTTGGCCTCAAACCTTGACATCTAGCAAGGATTTTCAAATAACACAAAGGAGGGAAACATAAAGCAATTTCGAAGGACTTCACAAGTCAAAGAAAATAGAAAAGAATAGATTTCGATAGTTGGATATGAATTTCAGATAGTGAATCCTTCCATGATCACGAACCTTGAAGAAAATAGAAAAAGGTGGATGGTGGTGGTATTTTTTTTTCTTTTTTTTCATCAAACTATACCAGTGCCAGAGCTGAGGGTTAACTATTCTATCAAAACAGTGCAAGATTTGCACTTGGCCTTGTCCCTTTAAGACAGGGAGGATGATAGCAAGAATGGAACCCTGCTAGTTAACCAATGCCGCATTTATAAAATAACCATTTTGCAGTATATTTATTCATAACAATACCAGTGTTGTGATTTAGTTGTCGAGATAAGCAGTCCATGTAAATAGGCTAGGTCCAATCTTCATAACAATACCAGTGTTGTGATTTAGTGGTTGAGATAAGCAATCCATGTAAAAAGCCTAGGTCCAAATATCAACAGGTGTAGAGCCTTTGTGTTTGTGAGGGAAGGACCTTTATTAGTTGGTTTGTCTCCATCATCAAAGAGGTTGAATACATACTGGATCAGCCAAATTGTTCTACCTAACAGTTAATAGGATATGAAATAAAATTCCATGATAAAGATATACCACTATACAATTGTGAACACACAAGCCAAAGAAAGCCATGAGGCAGAACGACAACCAATATACAATTGTGAACACACAAGCCAAAGAAAGCCGTGAGGCATAGCAACAAAAGGGTCATTCGGACTAAAATGAGGGAGAATGCCATAGAATCAACCTCAAAACACCAAAGGTAAAAGGTAATGTTTAGTGTAGTGGTCATGAAGCATAACAACAAAAGGGTCATTCGGACTAAAGTGAGGGAGAATGCCATAGAATCAACCTGAAAACACCAAAGGTAAAAGGTAATGTTTAGTGTAGTGATCTTTAGTACTAAACTAAAGTGAGGGAGGATACCATAGAATCAACCTGGAAGACACCAAAGGTAAAGGTAATCTTAGTAGTGGAGTGGTCTTTAGTATTAAAGTGAGAGAAATAACATAGAAACAACCTGGAAACACCAGAGTGATGTTAGTGTTGGAGTGAGAGAAGATCAATTGCATCAACCTGAGGCACAAAAGGTGATGTTAGTACTGCAAGACAGAGATGCTACGACATCAACAAAGGGGCCTTACACCACAAAGACAGTTTCTAGATTGGCAAAGCTTGCCTTACACCACACAAACAGTTTCAAGATTGGCAAAGCTTCTGTTACAGGTAAAATAAACAAAAATTCTAACTCTGTTCTTAGATATGCATTTTGATAGACAACGGGTAAATTATTGGCAAAACATGCTTGTTGATATAAGCCTTATACTATATATTTTACAAAATTGTCATCTATCAGGAATCAACACAGTGCAAGTTTAAAAAATGTCAATATCTGCTTGACCCATCAATGCTTTTGCTAGAGCTACTACTTAGAGTACTTTTTGTGCAACATATAAAGCCATGACTTAATCTCACTATCAAGCTTTGTCTCATTCACTAACAGGTGGAGACAACTACTTTTCCTGTAATGCAAAGAGATGTCTCAGACTAACTAGGAAGGCATATGGAATTCATTATATGTCAGTTCAAAAGCACTCCAAGAAAGGTAAGATGGTGTGTGTAGTGCACACATACCGTTACCAACACTCATTTCAAGATCCCTTAAAATGCTAAAGGATGCTGCCAAATGATTAGCCCAGATGTTTCTCCCATCAATTACTCCAGCGAAAAGGTATTTGTCTCCCGGAAAGCCAACAATTTTGACAAGGTTGAGTGTTTTAGTTCCACGTACTAGGTCTAACCCAATTTTGACAAGGTTGAGTGTTTTAGTTCCACATACTAGGTCTAACCCAATAGCAGCTATAACCTTCAACCGAATGATGGTCCTGAAGTAAATGGTATATTTCATAGTATTAAAAGATTAGATGCCCAAACCTACACCATGTGACTTTTGAAATCCACATACTTTCTAACTGTTTTCAAGAAACTGAATGATGTTTTGATACAAATAATGTATTTCTGAATATAAGAAAATTTGGATCCCTAAATCTACGTTATGAGTTTTGGAGTTCAAGTATTATCTACCTGTTTCAATGTTACTGGAACCGAACTGGTTCTGGCAAAACCGGCCAGTCTGACCAGTTTGGAGGCAAAACCAGTCCGAACCAGAAAAGACCGGTTCGGTGACCAGTTCCACTGGTTCAGACCAATTCAGTGACCGGTTCTGCCGGTACACTGGGCCCACGGTCGCACGGCTTGGGCATAAAAAAAAAAAATATGTATATATATTTTATTTTTATTTTTCCTATTTTCTAACCTACTCTAGCCCTAAATAGCCCCCCCTAAAGCTATTTAAACACCCCCACCCCCTCTATTTCACTCACACTATAAATTCGAGTCTCTTGCAATTCTTGAGCTGAGTTCGGAGAGAGGAATTCAGAGAATCACACATTGTCTTGGGTGACTTTGATCCAACATCATAATGGGTTGTGGAGAGTCAAGCACCAACATTTGACAATGAAGACCTTTCTTGGTTGGACTTGGACCCACCTCCACAGGATGTAGAGGTAGATATATCAGAAGCACAAGTAGTAGCTTCAGGACTAGGGGAATCAAGCCATAATCCCATTGCAGACTTGGATGCTACTCATTCTTCAAATGAGGATGAGGAGGATGATCAAGAATCGGATGATGATTCTGATGATGATTGATGATTTGATCATTGATTTGTTGTAGTTGTATCTTGTAGTATTGTAGGTTGTAGTATAATACTATGCCCCATCATGTTATTTTCGACTATAAAGGCCTTTTAGAGCTTGCTTCTTGATGGTTGCAACATTTTTGGTTCAATGATGTTTTGCACTAAGTGCTATTTTGGTTATATGCACTATTACTTGCTATATAAATGAGAACTTTTGCATATTTGTGTATAAATGGTTTGGATTCATATGGATGCACATGAATATATCTGTTTTTTCTTTAAAATATGAATATTTTATGTGTTTTTGGTAAACCGGTTTTTTTTTTCTAGTTTCGGTTTGGTTCCTGGTCCACAAGGTTTTCTAGTGGGATTACCGGTTCAGTTCCAATAAAATTGACCTATTTTCAAGAGGAATGCAGTATAATTTTTATTTTCACAATAAAATGAAAGGTATCATCAACATAAGCAAGTGCAAAAGATGCCACTTTACCTATATGTCTCAACAGGAATATGAGCCAAGTATGTTTCCACAAGCAATTTGGTCTCAACAAGCACTACTTCTTCTAAGAAAGAATAAGATTTAGCGAAAGCATTAAGGTGGTGAGCCTCAAGGTCCATTATAAGCGAGGGTTCATCAAACTGTATCCATGTTGTCCCAACCTCCTTCAACTCAACTAAGACCTCCCTAAATTAACCACAACATTGTATCCATGTTGCCCCAGCCTCCTTCAACTCAACTAAGACCTCCCTAAATTAACCACAACATTGTATCCATGTTGCCCCAGCCTCCTTCAACTCAACTAAGACCTCCCTAAATTAACCACAACACAAAGAAATTATTTTTTGTCAGATTGTGCTATTGCGCCATTATTTACAATATTGAGCGCAATAATCTATCATTCAATGAGGCCTTGTAGACCAGAAGAATGGAATTTGTTGTCGCTTCTAGAAATAGCCTCAAATTGCCTACAAGACCAGTGCCTGGTAACATCTAGATTTTAGGTGTCTCATATGATCTTCAAGAAACCGGAGACATCATATACATTTTATACATACAATAAACAACATGGCTTGGTTCATTCATCCAAGGACATAAGCCATGTATTTCTGGAGCTCTTTCACATATACAACTCACAAGAATATATGTATGAACTAGTGGAGGCCGAGTAGTTTGAGGACCTACAGTGTAATGAACTTTAGCAGAGAAATGAAAGAAGGAAGCGAGATAGAATAACTCATCATATCGAGCTTGAAACCTTAAGAATTTTACATTCATCACATAGGTCTTAGAGCGTCAAGAGCTACACTAATCTGTATTATAGGTAGACATAATGGACGAAGGAAAATTGGATGTAATGATTCATGGAGCACAATTTAAAGATATAATCTCAAAGCTACATATAGGCATGTGCATTAACCAGTCAACACAAATGAATCTGTAAGAACATATGAAACATTTCTGGTAGCTACAATTACATGAAATCAGAGAGGAAATATGAACATAATGGAATTTAACAGAGGCATTACATACTGTAATACTCGAAAGTTGGAATCACCACCATTTCATTAATATTCAGAAAGATGCAAATCTGGAAATGATATAGTGTCAGAACCTTTTCTAAGTGCTTCTTCCTCCCTTTTATAAGGAGAGGGAGAACAGGAAATTACAAAATATCTCAGGCTGAACTTCCAATTGCCTACATGACTAGCTGTCTCGGTGTGCTGGCTTTGTCGCCTCCAATTATTACAACAAAAAGATACCTTTCTTGGAAATAAAACAGCATAACAATATCAATCAAAAACAGCAAAACAAAATTCACAAATGAACTGAAATGATGGTCCTATAAATATCTCCACGCCACTCTTCTTTGCTGGCCTCTGGTCCAAACATGTCTCTGCTAAATTACGCCTCATACTCTCTTGGTAGGTTCCCTGTCGCTTTCGGCCTTAACCGCTTTAATTCTTCTTTTGCAGGAACCGAGAGTGACACGCGTAATGGCCATAACAGACTCTGAACACAGTTGCCGTCTCATCCATCCCTTCTTACAATCTTGATTAAGCCAATAGAACCAATCGTGCCCCGCGGAACAAATCATACAAGTGTATTGGGACTCAAGCCATTTAGGAACTTTAAACAGAATGGGATTCATAAAGTTGTGATTGCCGATTTCCTTTGGCCCCTTATGCCTTAGCCCCAGGGGCTTAGGTGAAAATTGCATGGTGGAAACCTGGGGACTCAAGGCCTAAGCCTTCTGGAGCTAAAAGCCTTTAGTTGGGACGGGGGCCGATTCTTTGATATATTGCATTGTAACAGGTCCCAATGCATAATATGTGGGACCATACTACATATGCGCCTGGGACCCATTTCCAATATCGGAGCTCGGGGATCAGGAATCTCTAATCTTTGCTTCCGGTTGCACCCTCCCAAAACTTGCGATTGCGATATGCGACGTGGTTTGGTCCACATGGGAAGAGGATAAGGGAGGGCCAGCGCAAAGGCTTTAGCACATAAAAAACTTTAATAACTTCTCCACCCAACCATTTGATTGATACATAAAGCGCACATAATCATGCGACCCACCTTATGCCACATGTCCCCCTCGCTTCGAGCCCACAATATCGGGGGCTTCCCCGATATGAACCTTTATAAAACGTCGATTACATGGTTGCAATCGCCGATCTACGAGATGATGTCATCCTTTGCCACATGTCACCCTGTTTTGGCCCCTTATGACCCCTTTAAACAACAAATCTGCATGTTACGTGTCCTTTGTACCACCACGTCAATGTGTCTTTCTCGGGAACAACCTTGTGCTGCCACGTGGCCCTACTGGATGAGAGAGAGAAAGAGCTCACCTGCCTTTGGTTTTTCGCTGAATTTCTTTGTTAATCGCAATCGGCCCTTCCCCAGTGATTTACATTATCATATCACAACGTTTTAGTGTTGTCACCCTGTCGTCACACCGATTCACTAATATGCGATGCCCTGGACCCGCCGATGGCCGATAAGCCTGGACCTTGAAACCCCTGATCGCTGATTTTTTGATATCGGCAATCATTGATCGCAATTTGGTTAGGATTCACACTTTGACAACATCGGTCGCCGATATGCGATATCGGAGCTCTGCTTGTGAAACACCGATATACTATGCGCCATGGGCCTTTGACCACCGATTGCAATTTGTGATGCACTCCCAGACCTCCGATATGCTTTTCTCCTTCATTTCAAAGGCAACAAAACCCCTGAACTTCAACAAGCCATACCTTCTGATCCAAAAGCCCATTTTTGGACTTCCATATATTGTTGGAAAGCTTATTCCAAGCATTATCCAATGGAGAGGGACTGATTTAGCTTTGAGAGTTTATGAGGTTTGAAAGATGGCTTCGAACTTCACTACTATTTGGCACTTGGGAAAACTGAAAATTCATAATGTCGTGACAACAGAATCAATAAGAGAAAAAAGATCAAATATTTTAAGAGCGCCCTTTGTAGGCTTTGATAACAAGAAGTATGACGGAGAAGTATGTAAGGATCTGTCTCAGTCAAACAACAAAGCTTCAATGCTTTTTTATATTAAAAAGGCTTAGAACGACCCACAAGAAAGTCTGCTTCAAATAAAAATGTTTTTGTTGTAAAATAAAAAATACTGACCTCTTTAGCCTCCTTGTATTCATCACAACTTTGTGTGAAGAGTACTTAATTTTCTGTACCCTCCTGTTTGCATTTCTCCGCGACAATTCATAAAATTTTCAAAAGTTCTACCACAGAGTCCATTATTCACCATCGCGTGCGAAGTTCTCACTCCATTCTGAATTCTAAGTCTCGGGTTCAAATCTGGGGCACGATGTTTGCCATAGACATTTTAATTTACGGGAACACAATAAGCAAAAAGGACGAGAAATATGACATAGAAAAACGCAAGGACCAACGCATCTCCAGTAGCGATACCTTCTTTATTTTTCAGAAAGGTAATAATGCAACATGGGAGTGGAAGGACGGTGGTTGTGGATGCTAATGCCAAAATCCATTGGACCAAGGCCAAACTACCAGAGGAAATACGTAGATTGCAGAAATTGGCTCAGAAAAGGTGAAGATTTTACATCATGTGGACTATTAGGGCCACATTTTCAATTATAATAATTGAATTCAAAATTAAAAAACTATGAAGAATAATTGAATTCATAATTAAAGAACTATGAAAAATAGAGTTCTCGAGAGCTAGCTATAAACATAAGCCTAAGAGTAGGCACAAAGAATGGTCATGGAAGTTGGAACCATGGGTCAGAATCATTCACAGACCAGAAAGTTGGCCTAGCAAATAAGGCAGTGGAGTGAGCGGTGTGAGGAATAATGACTTCCCCTACATGGATAGGCAATGAAGGCGACACTTGGCCAATAGCGGCAACAACAATCGCTTATTCCATAGAATGCGAGTTGAACTTCCATACCTCAACGAACTGCTACTGCTTCTTTAAAAGCTTCCATACCTCAACGAACTGCTACTGCTTTTTTCTTTAAACGCATTTCCTCTGCCATCGGTCCTCTTCACCTCTGGAAGGTGGCTCTCGCTGCAAGTGCACATTCAAGAAGTGCTTCCCTAAAGCAGCAGTTCCTTGTTGACAGAAAGCACAAGATCATTTTTTCCAAATCTAGATACAAACCCCTCTTTAAAAATGTCCTGCGACAACGAAAAATGTCGGAATCCTGAACATTTCCAACCTAAATTACGAGAAAGCAGTGCTTCGGTTAAATTCTGGGGAAAATTATCTCCAAAAAGCTTCTTCAGGTGTTAAATGAAGGAAAGTCTGGCTTTTGTAAAGAGTTTCAGAAATGCCTTCACTACAGGACGTGTTAAATGTGGGACATTCGGGTGGAGTTCTTTGAACTCGGCTGGAGGAATTGCACGAGTGTTTCCGAAATGCTTTCAGTGCAGGACGTGTTTAATGTAGGATGTTCCGGTGGAGTTCTTTGAACTCGACTGGAGGAAATGCAAGAGTTTCAAGCTATTGACAAGGAGCACATTGTATTGTTGGCAAAATGTTCAAATCAGAATGGCCAAGGGTGGAGAAAGCTAATGTTCAAATCACAAAGGCCGAGGGTGGAGAAACCCAACGAGGAGGTTTATCAGGTTTATATAGTTTTCTTTCAGAAGTTCAAGCGGGGAAGATCCCAATAAAAAGAGAAGGGTTAGTATTCTTTCAGGAAGATCCCCAGAAAAGGAGAAGGGATTTTAAAATTTGCAGGTTACTCGAAGAACTAACATAGCTGGTCTGGCCGCAGCTAAGAGCGAAAGTCATAAGCATTTCACTTGGTCCGCCTTTGGGGTAAGGCTGCAAACTTAGTTACTATTTTTCAAAGCGAAAGGTAAGGAATGAAGTAGGTTGTTTGCATTGGGCAAGGTTATCGTTTCTGTAAATGTTTGGAGGTAGCCAGCTCACCAACAACAGTGGATTCAACAAAAATAGAAGGTAAAGCAAAGGTAGCAAAGGTCCAAAGCTGCACACGGTTTCCATGTTATGATCATACCCAGGGCTTCTACTGCAGTGCGACTCAGTGATGCCCATATCTGAAGACACGTGGAAACCTTAGTCACCCTTCTAAACATAAAACAAAGATATTTTGATAATTCGTAAACACAAATCTTCTTGATTTTTACGAGCTAGGTAATGTTAGTATTGTTTTCATGAAACTAACCTTTTTTTTATAACAATTGACATTTACCCTCTTTTAACGCATTTTACGTGGATATGAGGCCAAATCAGGCGTCTAAATTTCTTATTTCCTATCTATTTAGGGTTGGAAAAACCTTAAATAAAATGTCTATATTACTTATGGGCTGAAATACATAAGGCTGGAAGAACCTCATAGGTTGAGGAAAA
The DNA here is from genome assembly GCA_031772625.1 of Pinus tabuliformis. Classification (NCBI taxonomy): domain Eukaryota; kingdom Viridiplantae; phylum Streptophyta; class Pinopsida; order Pinales; family Pinaceae; genus Pinus; species Pinus tabuliformis. The sequence continues at coordinate 424,762,917 of CM062807.1, forward strand.
GGGGAGGAGGGAGGAAATAAAATATTGAATTAAACAGATAAAGACTAAATAAATAGTATTAAAACACCCTATAATATCATTATGTTGGAATAAGGAATGGCGGAGGGGTGAATCAGTGATTAAGAACTTTTTTCCTTTTTTTTTTAATTATTTTTTTAGTCCCTTCTTATATTCTTTAATCTGTGAGAGTATTCATTCACAAGTACATTGAGCAAACAATATTTCAAACACACATGTTTAAACAACAATCACATGAGCAACACACATTTGACATAGTGTTTTTCACGTGGAAACCCAGAGGGAAAAATCACCAATTTGTTGTTTGTTTATGATGTAAATTAAACATCTACTTAATTACATATGTTTGTTTGTGAGCACCTACTCAAAGGAAGAACCAACCCCCTTTGGTTAGCAAGCACCAACCTCTTTAGCATGCAGGCACCAACCTGTCATTGCCACTGTTCTACTATTTCATACAATTTTCAAACTGAAAACAGAGGCATACAATTATACAAGTAAAATACCAATAAATGGCTGTCTGCAGATTCAACTTCTGCACTATGCTTTATGTGCTCACTTGCAACATATCTCCTCTTGTTGTTCTCAGTAACACTTCCTCTGCCTTCACCGTCAAGGGATCTTCACTGACTGCTCTTCAGCACTACCCTCGCCATTCTCCACACAACACTCTCGCTGCTCTTGCTGCACTATTAGACAAAGTCCTCTCAGGTGCTTCAACCTCACTGTCACTATGCACTTCACTCACAGCTCAATACTCTCACACATCTACTCAACTCCCCACTCTTCTCCATTACAGGTGATGGTTTTGTTCTACTGAGGCACTTTGCGCAAGGTAGACTTTGCTACATGTCCTTTGGCCTCCCTTGCAACTGCTGCGTCTCCTGTCAGTTTCTAGTCATAGTACAGAATTAGAGACTGACCTTGTAGTGCTTATTGTCTAACTGCGTGGAGCTCCATGTTGAGAAATTAATTCTCAAGCGACCCGCACACTACTTCATGAGTCCCATACCTCCTTTTAAATCATTGAAGACATGTGCGTGAAGCAGTCGATCACTTCCTTCAAGTACTCAAATTCATTTCTACTACCCATGTTGTCCTCAATTTCTTGTTACAGAGTCTTCCACAGGATTAGCCCTTTTCAATTACCAACTCCTATGTGCCTTCATTCAATATCACAACTGCCAGTGCATACATTCTTTAAAGCTATGTATTTCCTTATCGGTGTGATTCCATATCGCAACATTCACAGTGGTGCAGTATTCTAATTTGCCGATTGCCGACCTATGATATGATGAGCCCCTTCTTCTTATCCCTTCCCGTATTTCTCACCATAGAACCGAGGGTCGTGATCTACCGCTTAGCCTTGAGGTGCTAGAGCATTTAGACTCCTTCCAGGGGCCATTCTCCCTTTGTTAATAGATCTTCACCCCTGGTTCTTTAAGTACTTCTAGACCATGTGCTAGCCAAATATTATAGCCCCCTTATCAAAACTTTTTCATGTATCAAGTGTTACAAAGTACCGACATCCTCAACCTCCGATATGCAATCTCTGATATGACGTCATCACTTCCACATGGCACCTCATGAGTGGTGACATGTGTCACCTAGATTTTACCCCTTAGGCCCCCTCAAAACACCAAAATTGCCTGCTACGTGTCCTTAGGTACTGCCATGTCATGATGACGTCAGATGCCACTGTAGTTTTATCAGAACCAATCATATGTCGCCACGTATCCTACTAGAGGAGAGATAAAATGGCCCGCACACCTTTGGTTTTGCGATGAAATCCTTTGTTAATCGTTTATTAGCGTTCCCAATGGTTTTTATCACTATCAACGCTTCACCCATTTCGCAACTTTTTAAAGGGTTCACATGAAGAAGTTTTGATTCTCCAATTGCCAACATGTTTAATGTGTCGATGCTCTGATATGTAGGACCTCCGATATGCGATGTGCCGATATGCTTGATGCTATGATGTTGCTATCGTCGATATCCCTAATGCTCCAATGTGCGATCATCGATATGCCTGATGCTCCGATGTGCGATCATCGATATGCCTCATGTCACTAGACCTCTGATGTTGTTGGACCTCTGAAATGCTGATATGCTAGACCACTAATATCCGATATGCCGATATGTTGGACCGTCGATCTCTGATATGCCAATATTCTTTCCTACCTAAGGCTTCAAACGCCTGAACTTCAGCAGGTCATAACTTTTGAACCAAGAATCCATTTTTGGACTTCCGCATATCATTGGAAAGCTTATTCAAATAACTTTCCAATGGAGAGGGTACGATGGAGGCTTTGATTCCTTTTGCTGCTTGGAAGATGACTGCAAACTTCTTTTCCCATTGACCCTTTGGCTAGTTGAACAACAACTACCATGATGATAATTTTATGGATTCTTTAGTAAGCCTACTAATATGATGATTCTCTATAAGATGCCTACAGCTACCATGGAATTCCATCTGGCTCATCACTGTAATCATCATTTTATGGCTTCTGCAGTGAGCCTGCTACTGTGATGATTTTCTACAAAGCACCTTAACAACCATGGGATTCCTTCCAAACGCCAAATCATCATGTTGACCCTTGTCTGACATCAATGCCGACACTTACACAACCACCTATACGCCATCAAATGTCTAACAATATCCCCCTTTTGCATTGATGGAAACACCATAAGCTCCCCCTCAAGCTAGGCACGATCTACTCTGATGCCAATCTTCTCCCCCTTTGACATCAGTGGCAAAGAATACTTCACAAGCACTCCCCCTGAACCATTGCAACCTACTCTCCCATGAGTTCCACATGTTGAGTAGCTACCACCACCTACCAAAATGAAGTCATTTGGAGGGAGGAGTCACAACTCCTATCTGCTGCCTGAGATACTCAAATGGTTCCCTTGTCAGTGGCTTGGTAAAGATATTTGTCAGTTGCTCTTTAATGGGTACATATTCAAGTTTGACAATGTTGGTTGCAACCTGTTCCCTCAAGAAATGATACTTGATAGGAATATGCTTAGTCTTTGAATGCATGACTGGATTTTTAGAGATGTTGATGGCACTTGTGTTGTCACACATTATTGGTATGGGATTAGACAACTCTACCTTTATATCTTTCAAGGTTTGCTTCATCCATAGAATCTATGTACAATAAGTAGCAACAACAATATACTTTGCTTCAATAGTCGACAGAGAGATAGAGCCTTGTTTCTTGCTGACCCATGACACCAAGCATTCACCCAGGAAGAAAGATGCACCAGAAGTACTCTTCCTGTCATCAAGACTTCCAGCCCAATCTGCATCTATGTAGGCCTTCAATTTGAAATCTTCACTCTTAGCATACCATAGTCCATACTCTGTTGTACCTTGAAGATATTTGAAGATCCTCTTGACAACAACAACATGAATTTCTCGTGGAAAATCCTGAAATTTGGCCTTGAAGTTGTCCGATATAGTAAGCTTTCAATCATTGACCTGTATTCAGTCTGATTTACTAGCGGTGTTCCATCTTCTTTGCACAATTTGCAGCCCATAGTCATGGGCGTTCTAACTGGTTTGCAATCTTCCAGTCCAAATTTCTTTAGAGTTTTCTTGAGATATTTGGATTGGGATATAAACACTCCTTGTGGAGACTGAGTAATTTGCAGACCCAAAAAGAAGGACAATTATCCAATCATGGACATTTCAAACTCTGTTTGCATACAATTTGCAAATTGATGTCCCAACTGTTCCACATCGTTGCCAAATATTATATCATCCACATACACAACCACTATCAGTAGATGGTCACCTTTAGATTTTACATAAATATTACTGTCAACTATGCCTTTCTTAAACCCTTGTTGTTGAAGATACCTATCCAACCTTTCATACCAAGCTTTGGGGGCCTGTTTTAAACCATACATGGCCTTCTTTAGTTTGCATACAAGCCCTTCATCAAAGGAGAGAAAAAAACCTTATGGATTCTTAATTTAAACCTCCTCTTCTAAATACCCATTGAGAAAGGCATATTTCACATCCATCTGATATACCTTGATTATCTTATGGATGGCAAGTGCAAGAAAGATTCTTATAGCTTCTAGTAGAGCTACTGGTGCAAAGGTTTCTTTGAAATCCGTCCCTTCTATTTGGGCATACCTTTTGCAGACCAAACAAGCTTTGTTCATGATTACTTGACCCTCTTCATTCAGTTTGTTATTGAAAACCCACTTGGTTCCAATGGCATTTTTCTCTCTCGGATCTTAGAAAAAGCTCGCATGTATCATTCTTTTCAATCTAGTCAAGTTCTTCATTCATGACTTTCACCCAAAACTTATCTTCACTTGCTTGACAGAGGTTCTTGGGTTCTATCTGTGATAGTAGAGCCAAATTTGCATAACTTGTACTGCCCACAAGTTTCCTTCTGGTCTGGACACCCTATCTTTGATCTCCAAGAATCTAACTCTCAGGATGTTCCTTCTATACATACTTGGAGGGTGTCTTTGGCCTTGAAGACGTGTCTGCTTCCTCACCTTCACTGTCTGAATCTGTTTCATTCAGATCGATGGACCTCAAATCTGAGCTTTCTTCATCATCTGAGTTCATATTACTTTTAGAGGATTCAGGTTGTGAACCTACTTCATCTACTATTACGTCGATGCAATCCTCAATATTCCTTGTTCTCTTGTTGTAACACTTATATCCTTTTCTTCAAATACAATATCCAAGCAATATTCCTTCATCAGCGCGTGAGTCAAACTTCCCAAGGTTCTTTTCATTCCTTTTAATGAAGCACTTGCTTCCAAACACCTTGAGGTGTTTAATTGATGCAAGTCTTCCCTTCCATAACTCATAGGGAGTTTTATCACTATTAGGCCTAAGTTGAGTTCTGTTTGACAGATATACTGTTGCCTGGGCTGCTTCTCCCTAGAAGTTGTGAGACACTCCTACTTCATCTAACATTGCTCTGGCCATTTCCTAGATTTTTCTGTTCTTCCTCTCTACTACTCCATTTTGCTAAGGAGTTCTAGCCACTGAGTACTACCTCCTAATGTCATGTTCTTCACAGAATTCCTCAAACTCTCTTGAGGTGTACTCTCCCCCTTTGTCTGATCTTAAGCATTTTATCTTTAAATATTTCTCATTTTATACTTGAGCTTTAAACTTCTTGAAATGCTTTAATGCTTCCGATTTTTATTTTAAGATAACAATCCAAGTAGCCCTGGTGAAATCATGAATGAGAAACATGAAATACTTCTCTCCTTTTGAGGTCTTTGCTCTAGTTAGGCCACAAATATATATGTGAATGAGCTCCAAATGTCTGGATGAGGAGAAATCTTTTGATTTGAAATGAGTTATAGTCTGCTTGCCAAACTGACACGACTTGTAGATTGTGTTATCGGGCTTTGACAGTCTTGGTAATCCTCTCACTACTCCCATCTTGCTTATTTTTATCAAACTATCAAAATTCACATGCCCAAGCCTCTTGTGCCACAACCATGCTTCACTCGTTTTGCTCAATAGCAGTTGACACTAGAATCGACAAACACATATACATTATTCTGGGTTCTAATTGCTTTTCCCACCAATTTCCCATTGCTTATGTTGCAGATCTCACAATCTTTAGATCAGAAGGTCACGTCATAGCCATTATCACACATATGGCTAACACTGAGAAGATTGTGCTTGAGACCTTCTACATACAACACATTATGTGCTTCTGTCTTTTGATCAAGATTGACTACTCCTTTTCCCTTGATTCTTATTGGAGCGTTGTTTCGAAAATTGACGTTGCTTCCTCTGTCCTTTTCCTTAAGCAACAAAAGTTTTCTTTGGTCCCAAGTCATATGTTTGGAACAACCATTGTCCACATACCATTAGTTTTCTTGATTATGAGCTGATAAGGCAAGTCCACATTGCATGTTCTTTTTAGTCTTTGGTTTCCAGCTCCCTTTACCCTTTTGGATAGCTTTCTATTTGACACTTTGATACTTAGATAAGTATTCAAACCTGCTTTTGCACTCACTGGATTTGTGCCCAAAATTATTACATTTGAAGCATTCTACTTCACTTAGTAAGGGAGAAAAGACATTCTGATTTTTGAGAGAAAGGTTTTGAGATTTATAAATCTGATGCTTATTATATATGGGATTCTCATCTCTTTCTACTTTGATCCTTCTACAATCAATGGCTTTATGTCCAAAGATATGACACTTATAACAGTGGCCATAAAACAAATAGGCATGCCTATTGTTAGAAGCATTATGAGATTGTGCAGGAAAATACCTTGGTCGTCTGAGTGATTGATTCATTCTCCATTGACGATTTCCTCTTTGCATAGCTGCTCTTTTGTCTTCATTAGTTCTTTCATGATGCTTCTTCTCATGGCTCTGTGATTCTACAAATCTTGTGGACCTGAAGTTTATTTTCCCAACTTAAGATTCTTGTCTCTTAGAGTATCCCATACCAGTTCTAATACCTTAGGGCCTTTGACTATTCAGGATCTGATCTAGTCACATTGTCCCTTCAACAAATTTTTCATTTAGACCCTTCTAGGTCTTTGTCTTCTCAAGATCGGTTCTCAGGGAGACAACCTATGCTTCAAGACTTTGGTAGTTCTCTTCCCATTCTTGAATTAGGTCTTGAAGAACTTCTTCTTTCTGTTTGGCCTCTTCCAACTCAACCCTTAAAGACAAAATATCATCTTTGCATATCTGTGAGATCGTTTCCCTTTTTAACTTGAGCAGCTCCTGTTTCAACTGCTTGTTCTCCTCTTCCAATCTCTCACAATTTTCTTGTTTCTCTTTCAGTAGAAGGGCTAGACTGTCCTTTCTCTTGATAGCTTCTTCAAGCTTTTCCTTTTGATAGGAAAACTCCTCATTATCAGAGTTATACATACCTTCCTCTGCATGTTGTAACTGTTCCTTCAACTACTTATTTTTCCTCCTTGATTTCTTCAACTCGTCAAGGGCACTGATGAGTTCCCCTTCAAGGTCTACTACTCCTTCTTCTTCTTCCTCTTCAAAGTCCATAATACCCTAATTTTTGGAGTCTGTCTCAAAGGCCATAAGAAGATACTTATCTGACTCATTTTCCAATGAGTCTTCACAGTCTGACTCTGGTGCTGAGCTATCCTCTTTGGAATAGAACCCCTTCTTCTTATAGGGCTTTTTCTTTTGATGTGTTTAAGACTTGTTTCCAAATTTCAGATCCTCTTCCCTTTCATCCTTTTCTTTATAAGGGAATTTGAAAGAGAAATGTCCAACTCTTCCATAGTCAAAACACTTAAAGGGAAACTTCCCTTTATATTTTCCTGAGCCACACTTTAGTTTTCTGGCTAGTTGTGTTGGCTCCTGATCATATTCACTGCTGGAGCAATATTGATGATCTTTGAGATCCTTGCCCTTTCTCGATACTTTGAACACCACTTCCTTCGGTTCAAATTTTTTTGTTCCTACTCTCATCTCATAGGCTGTGAGAGTACCATGCAGCTGATCCATCTTGAGATCCTTTAAGTTAGCCATTTCCTCAATAGCTGAGATTTTGGCATTAAATCTCATGGGTAGAGATCTTAATATTTTCTGAACAATCATCTCTTCCTTGACTTCTTCACCAAGTCCTCTAATCATATTAGTCACTTCATCAACTCTGAGGAAGTATTCTTCTATGCTTTCATTCTCATTCATTCTCAGGCTTTCAAACCTCATTCTGAAAGTCTAAAGTTTCGCTTGCTTGACTTTGTCATCTCCTTCATGACTCTGGTTAATATTTACCCATACTTCCTTAGCATACTTACAATACACAACTTTTACAATTTTTTATTTACTAAGACCAAAGAGAATGGATTTCTTGTCTTTAGCATTGTTCCCATAAAAAAATTTACTGTCTACATCAGTGGGAGGAATATCAGGGACATTATAGTCTACTAGTACTGAAGTCCAAACATCTACTCCCAAGGACATAATATATGCTTCCATTCTCACTTTCCAAAAAAATAGTTGGTCCCATCAAAGACTAATATTATACTCAAGTAAGCCTCTTGAATTTCTTGCCTAGACGTAATTCCTTATAAATCTACCTTCCAGTATTTAAACTGTTGTTGAAAGAACTTGGCTCCGATACCAATTGTTGGAATAAGGAATTGCTAAGAGGGGGGGGGAGGTGAATCAATAATTAAGAAACTCTTTTCCTTTTCTTATTATCCTTTTAGTCCCTTCTTATATTCTTTAACTTGTGAGAATTCATTCACAAATACAGTGAGCCAATTTATTTCAAACACACATGTTTAAACAAAAATCACATGAGAAACACACGTTTGACACAATGCTTTTCACGTGGAAACCCTGAGGGAAAAAACCACCAATTTGTTGTTTGTTTATGATGTAAATTAAGCACCCCCTTAATTACATCTGTTTGTTTGTGAGCACCCCCTAACAAGAGGCACCAACCCCCTTTGGTTAGCAAGCACCAACTTGCCAAGAGGCACCAAACTCTTTAGTATGCAGACACTGAACTAACCTTTCCACCGTGCTACTATTTCATACGATTTTCAAATTGAAAAGAGAGGCATACAATTATACAAGTAAAATGCCAATAAAGGGCTGTCAATAGATTCAACTTCTGAACTCTGCTTTCTATTCTCACTTGCAAAATATTTCCTCTTGTTGTTCTCAACAACACTTCCTTTTCACTTTGCCTTCACCGTCAAGGGCTCTTCACTGACTTCTCTTCAGTACTACCCTCGCCATTCTCCACACAACACTCTCGCTGCACTATTAGACAAAGTCCTCTCAGGTGCTTCAACCTCATTGTCACGATGTGCTTTACTCACAGCTCAATACTCTCACACATCTGCTCAACTTCCCACTCTTCTCCATTACAGGTGATGGTTTTGTTCTACTGAGGCACTCTGCGCAAGGTAGACTCTGCTACATGTCCTTTGGCTTCCCAGTTGTACTTAGGCATGGACTCCCTTATCGTTGTTGTGTCTCCTGTCAGTTTCTGGTCATAGTGCAGAAACAGAGATCGACCTTGCAGTCCTTATTGTTTGACTGCGTGGAGCTCCATGCTGAGAAATTAATTCTCAGGTGACCTGCACACTACTTCATGAGTCCCATACCTCCTTTTAAATCATTGAAGACATGCGCGCGAAGTAGTCGATTGCTTCCTTCAAGTACTCGATTTCATTTATGCTACCCATCTTGTCCTCGGTTTATTTTATATAGCCTTCCATAGGATTAGCTCTTTTCAATTACCAACTCCTTTGTGCCTTCATTCAATATCGCAACTGCCATCCCATACATTCTTTAAAGCTATGTACTTCCTTATCAGAGCGATTCCATATCACAATCTTCACAGTGGTGCAGTATTCTAATCTGCCGATTGCCGACCTTTGATATGATGAGCGCCTTCTGCTTAGCCCTTCCCATATTTCTCACTATAAGGCCGAGGGTCATGACTTGTCGCTTAGCCTTGAGGTGCTAGAGCATTTAGACTCCTGCCGGGGGCCATTCTCCCTTTGTTAATAACTCTCCGCCCCTGGTTCTTTAAGTTCTTCTAGACCATGTGCCAACCAAATATCAGAGCCCCCTTATCGAGAATTTTTTACGTTTCAAGTGTTACAAAGTACCGACATCCTCAACCTCAGATATGCAATCTATGATATGACATCATCACTTCCATGTGGCACCTCATGAGTGGTGACATGTGTCACCCATATTCTCCCCCTTAGGCCCCCTCAAAACACCAAAACTACTTGCCACATGTCCTTCCATACCACCACATCATGTTGACATTAGATTCCACTATAGCTTTATTGGAACCAATCATACGCCATGCTTTGCGATGAAATCTTTTGTTAACCCTTTATTGGTGTTCCCAACAGTTTTTAACACTATCGATGCTTCACCCATATCACAAATTTTTAAAGGGTTCACACGAAGAAGCTTTGATTCTTTGATTGCCAATATGCCTGATGCGCCGATGCTCTAATATGCAGGACCTCTGATATGCGATGCATTGATATGCCTGATGCTTTGATGTTGCGATCTCTGAAATGCCTGATGCTCCGATGTGCGATCACCGATATGCTTGATGCTTCGATGTGCGATCATCGATATGCTTGATGTCGCTGGACCTTTGATATGTTGATATGATGGACCGCTGATCTCCAATATGCCAATACGCTGGACCGCTGATCTTCGATATGCCGATATTCTTTCCTGCCCAAGGCTTCAAATCCCTGAACTTTAGCGGCCCATAACTTTTGAACCAAGAATCCATTTATGGACTTCCGCATATCGTTGGAAAACTTATTCAAAGCACCTTCCAATGGAGAGGGTCCGATTGAGGCTTTAAGTCCTTTTGCTGCTTGGAAGATGACTGCAAACTTCTCTGCCCATTGACCATTTGGCTAGTTGAACAATAACTACCATGATGATCATTTTATGGCTTCTTTAGTAAGCCTTTTACTATGATGATTCTCTACAAGATGCCTACAGCTACCATGGAGTTCCATCTTGCTCATAACTATAATCATCATTGTATGGCTTCTTTAGTAAGCCTACTACTGTGATGATTTTATACAAAGTACCTTAACAACCATGAGATTCCTTCCAAACACCCAATCATTATGTTGATCCTTGTCTGACATCAATGCCAACACTTACATAGCCACCTATACACCATCAAATGTCCAACACATATTAAAGTATTCTTTAAAAAATAATAAAATGAAAACTAAATGGAATAATATACTATATAGTATAAATATACTTAAAAAAGAGGTTTAAAGTTCAAGTTAGAAGGTACAAACCATTTTAAAATAAATTAAAAATTAACAACTTTATATCACCATTTTATACTATATAATTATATATATAAATTTAAATATATTAATTTATATCTAAAAACAAAAATATAACATTATCATTTATATATTTATATTTAAAACACAATTTTTTATTTTATTTTTTTATTTGATAACATTAAAATTTTTATTAGTTGTTTTTATCATTAGGGAATTCAAATAAAAAATGACATAATATCATAAGTATTGTCTAAAAATTGATTGTGAGTGTTTAAAATGCTGACGTAACAAAAGGGAAACCAACAACCACAACCATAAAGAAAAGGGAAACCAACATGTAAAACCATAAAGAAATTTCAACAATTTTAATACATTCAAAAGAAAAACTAGATAATTCATGGTAGAGAGTCACTATCCTCGAAATACTAAAATGTAAAGAGTATATAACATAGAGTATCTTCGAAAGATAACCTGTGCCTCGGGAGCATAGGGTGCCTCGGGAGCATAGGGAGGTATCCAAGTTGATGGGCTAGTTCTCTCCCTTGCTTGAGTTGTTGAAGATCTCAACAATCAACCCATCTCCAAGTGTGCTAAATGACCCTCCACTTCCATTAGAAGCAACTTTAGTTCCTCCAATTTGTTCAAGAGATTATCTTGAGCCTCTCTTGCATTGACAAGCACTTCTTCAATAGAATTTTAATATGCCAATAAATATTGATAATGTGGAGAGGAGCAGTAGACTATTTACCTTTTGATTTTTACACCCTCCTCTAGTCGGCAACCATCCTCTCGCAACCTCAAATTTCTCTATGACATTGGTTGTCTATTCTGTTACAACCTCTACTTCCCAGCTCTATTGTCATCTCCCACCATTTTCCAAGGTCATTTTCCTGACACTTATCTATGTCCACATCCATGTATCTACCATGCTATGGATCCATCGTATACGGTTTGAATTTGAAATTTGAAATACTGGTGGGCTTGAAAGTTGAAATATGTAGATTTGAAATCTGAATCTTGTCATTGTTGACCCAATGTTTCATTCACTGGAAGTTGTAGGCGATAATTATGCAAAGAATCAAGGAAGAAAATGAGGGGAGTATCGCTACTTGTTCAGGGGTGTGAAGGAGGCATGCAGGGGTGGAAGGGAGTTGAGTTGTTACTGCCCTGTTTTGGCCACCTGGTTGTATGTTGCATATGCCCGAACTGCTCTCCAAACGACGCCCTGCTCATCCCCTTCGCCGAATTGCAGCCTCTCCTTCAAGAATATTCACATATGTGGACAGTGTGCAGAGCTCTATGAAAACCCTAGGCATCAACATCCCTATCCCTAATGCTTCTAGTGATCCAATTCTCTACTTCTGCAACATAAGGCTATGATTGCTAGCTTTTAGTAGTTGTAGTTGTTGGTTGTCCAATGTTGTTCATTGTTGAATTTATGTTGCGACAACTCCTGGTTGGAAATGACATTGATCTAAACCATTTGTTAGGCCAAATATGATACTGCCACATCACTCATGGAGTCTTACCATCTAGTGCTTTTCAAATCATCTCATTTCAAATATACACAAACAGTAGAATAGGCTTCTACCAATAATACTCATTCAACATTGACTTAGCATTATCTAATAATGTGTCATTCATTCTCTAAGCTGGGGTGTAAGTTTTACTTAAGGAAATTTGTCATTACTTTCACTAAAGTGAATTCGCTAACAAAATCTAGTGCTCAAAGAGTGTTGTTCACACTGTTTTGGAAAAAAATCCTTACACATTTTCCCAAGAGTTCATGATTCACATTGGTTTCATAATACATCCACTTTAAATCTAATCCCTGTAGCTATTTCACATCTTACTCATTTGTTTCATACTTCAAAATTTCAAGTGTCCCAATGCTTGTTTCATGTCCGTTGTCCTCATCTTTGAAAAATGTCAAGCATGTCAACTATCCTCATATTTGAAGCTTTCCAATCACACTAGTAGTTGCCACTAGTATATGTTCATCATCTACTACATTACAAATTACCAACCCCGATGCCTTAAACAACCCACCATTTCTCATCAGACATAAAGAACATAAAGAATACTTTAGCATTAAAAAGAACCTACATAACAACATAGCTTTTATAATTTCCAATGTATCTAGCAAAAAGGTTGTCTCCATGAGTTGAGTAAAATTTGCATTTTAATTTGATTCGCTTTGCATTAATTCTTCTATACTTTTTTCCTACAATCCTTGTCTAGGTGCCTACTTATTATATGACAATATGATTGCATTTCATCTTTCCGTGAGATTAAATGGAATAACTGTCACTATTTACAAAATTTTCAACTCATTGTATGTGTTGCATTTGATATTCATTCTTTTTCTTTGTATGTGTTGGACTATCTAGGAGGATTATAATTTTATATTCCCCCTCATATTTGGACTCGACATCTACTAGTTTAATGACATCTTTTATCCCGTCGACATCTGCAAACACTAGAATTTTTACTTAATAAGTTAAAGGGCCAACTTTGTTCTTTCAATTTGTCATATACATTCATATACTTCACATACATATACATTCATGGATTTCACTTCAAAATTATTGGTAGATAAATGGATATTTAAAAAAATAAAATAAAAAAATAAATCCTTGTAAGAGGAGTCAAATCATCATCTTGATCGACGCAACTGGAACTTGGAGACTTTTCCCATTTTCATTTAGGCCTTCGTGAGTAATTCTCGTCTTTCTTATTGATTTGTCTTGGTTCACTCTATTCCACACATTAAGTCCAATACATATAACATTGAACACAACATAATTGCAAAGATGCTTCTTGGATCTGGGATTGATGTTGTTATTTTGGCACATAACACTCGTTGAAGTGAAATGACAATTTTTTTCAAACTGAAATTTTTTCAAGTAGAGGCAAGGGAAAGCATATAGTTGGAATGATGCACAAAGAGTTTTTATACATCTATTATAAAGAGTTTTTATAAATATTAATTTTCATATACAATACTTTGTTTTAACAACAATACTAAAACAAACTACAGAGGAGTTGTCACAAAGTACGAGAGAGTTGCCACCACTAAGTAGTCGCAATGTAGTTTCAACAATAAACAATGGAGTTGCGGAAGTACAAGAGCGTTTCTGCCACTATAATAGGGAGTACCCACAACATAGTTTCAACAACGAACAAATACAGTTGCATTGCAACAACTCTCTAAACAACAACCGCGTTGCGACAACTCTATGTTGTTGTTCAGAGAGTTGTCACAACGTAGTTGTAGCTGTTCATTGCTGAAACTACATTGCAGATACTCCTTGTTATAGTGGTGGAAACTCTCTTGTACTTCTGCAACAATCCCAAAAGAACCCCAAAAAGATCCAAAAGTCATAAAATAAAGCAAAACGTGACTTCCAAGGGTCCCAAAAATATACTTTGTTTGTCATTGTGTGATCTTGACTTTATCTACACAGTAACATCTTCAATTTGATAGAATGATACATTTCTAGTATAGGATTTCTCAATCATAAATGAAAGAAACAATATCCTAACAAAAAAGAAATGAAAAATTAAGCTTATGCTCTGGTCATTTATTGCAAGCAAAAGAAAAAGCACCAAAAGTGATTTGAGGTGGGCATCCAATACCATGAAAACCAAGAGCATGTATCTTTTCATTGACCAGAGAGGTAGGTAATTTTAGGTTGAGTTGGTTTAGAACCTTAATAAAAAATCAGACTAGAGCTACATCTTTGTCAAATTCCTATTTTAGTTAGGTAGTATGTTTAACCAACTTGTCAACTGGAGTTATTTTGGGTAGTTGGGCAAAGCAATTATTATCTTTCCACCAAATTACTAGCTAGAGACATGTTGAACATTGATGCCTTGATAAATATTGTTGCAATGGCTTAGACTCTCAAAAAAGTATTTTTAAATGAGTATAATTGTAGGCTGAACTCGTATCAACAACCTCAATTTTACCTTCTAGCCTTCTAGCTAAGAGAAGTAGATTCCTTTCATTTTAAAAAAGGAGGGTTTGTTTAACTCACTTGCTTAATTGAGTGTAAAATGGCTTGGCTTAATTTCCTTTGAATTGCTCTCAAAATTATTTTCCCATGATTGAGTGAAGATAAGGTATCCACATGTTATACTTGACATGTCGACAGAGGAACACCAAGAGGCTGAATTCAACTATCACAAACCTATTAATCATAATGGATCTATCAGTATTGCATACAGTAGAATAACATGCCTTAAATTATTCATGCACCAGATTTACACTTGCATGGAGTTTGTAACCTTTTTTTTTCTCATAAAGTAGACCTCGTTATTTGTGATGTTAAAAACTGAAGACGTGGGGAATAGAAGAAGATCTAATCCAAAATGTACACTAACCAACGCCAATTCTGTAGTGTATAAGAATTGGGCATCTATACCTCCATGGTGGGCATCCATATTAGTTATGCAGTGATGGGTGTTGTTATGGGAAATGAGTTATCAAAGGGGATGAATCCTTTGGCTTTCATAGTTTATTCTGACATGGTTGGAGCACTGGTGATTACCCCATTTTCCTTCTTCCTTGAGAAGTATGTATGGGTCCCTCGCTTCATTTCAATTGAAGTTCCTAACCACTTTGAAGTGTTGAGCATTGTTTTAATTCCAAACAATTTATAGTCATGGTTTTTTGTTTGAAATGCAGGAAGAATCGACCAAAAACAATTATTGTAACTTTGTTCGAACAGTTCTTTTTGTTGTATTTTGGAGGGTGAATTGAGTATTTGAAGTCCACATCTTGCATCCTCATGATTGGCATTAATTCATATCAGATTCTTAATCATTTCAATGTTTGTTACAACGTTTGTTCATTTCAAGTGTTCTTACTAATGGGATTGGCAGATACATCTCTTGCCTTCGCTTTGACAATTCCCAACTTGGTTCCTGCCATAATATTTGTCATGGCATGGACATCAGGGTGACTATTCAAAGTCGCATTAGTCAAAATTAATGGTTGATTCTTTCAGTTTGATTATCTTGCAGTCTTCAAAGCTTAATGTGAGTTTAAAATGTGCAACATAGAGAAAGTAAACATAATGTGCACTCGCAACAAAGCCAAAATTGCGGGAAATTTGATATGTGTATGTGGAGCAATGGCTATGAGTTTCCTGCAAGGTCCTGCTCTAAGTTAGCTCTGGTCTCTAGTGACACATTCAAATTCCAGCTATGACCCTAATCGACTACACTCAGTGGAATATATTCTTGTTAGCTTTTACCAGGAGGGAAAGGGAAATTCAAGCAAATAGGTTAGAGGGTGTATTTACCTAATCTCAACAATTGTGATCTTATATTCTACAATGTTATTACAGGTTTCCTCACTACCTTACAAATTAAATTGAACACAACCAATAATACTTTCCCCTTACCTTCATTCAATTAAGTTTTGGAGCTAAAATCATTTTCTGGTTAAGGTTAAAAATACCAAAGCTAATGCATCCCTGTTATGATATGCACCAATAACAATAGCCAACATGGCTCTCAAAACTAAATTAAAACATAACACATAGATAACCTTGTTTTAAAGTCACCAGTAGAATACAATTCTTAGCGTAACCTTGTTACATTACAAGATCGAACCAAATCAACCCCATAACAAACCCCCTCAGCGTTAATATGGTAACTTATCTTTGCATCGACTACCATTGAAATTTCATGGAAGTTGGTCTTCTCGTAACAAGAACTCCCACCATGAAATTGGTTTTTGTTAAGAGAATTTAAAGAAATAAACCCATGACAAATGATGATACCTCGCCACTATTTCGAATTTCAAATTGAATTTGATGGATCCATGGCATGGTAGATGGATGGGTGTCAGATGTTGGAAAATGGTGGGAGACAACAACAAAGTCAGGGAGTGGATACCTCAATGAAACAACCAACATGATGGTAGAAAGATGTCCTATCGTGCCAACAATGAGATAGAGACAGAGAGGGATGGTCCAAGGGGAGTCGACATGGATTACACAGAGTAGCCTCACCGACAACGGGACAATGCAAAACCAAAGGGGTGTTCCGTCGACTGGTTAGAATACTCTATGTGGAGATAGTGATTATGTTTTCCCCTTGTATTAACAATGATGGTAATCCATGCAACTACTGCCCCCATGTCCTCTGAATCCATAATATGTTAATGTTTCTCGCAAATTTCTTCCTCCATGTCATGAATTTCCTCCACAATTACAACTAGAGTGTGCTCATGGTAGTGGTGTGCCAAAGACTATACCCAAAAATGGGCACGAGAGCCACCTACTAAGCCATGGTTTCCTCCTTTTTTCCTACAATGTACTCACTGCTTGCAATGTACTTGTTTTCGCTCGGATTGTGCAGGCACCGCGACGACAGCTCAAAGCGAGGGTTGTCACTTTGATCCCTATCCACTCCATTCTAGTTGTCTCCCAACAACAGGTTATGGGGGTTAGTCCCTATGGAAATGAGGTGAAGGAAAACAAGTTGGGAACCAACTTATTTGGGAGACACATATGAGTGGCCTAACTACTTGGTTAAATTTAGCAAGATTAATGATTAGATTAGATTTTAAGTATGAGACCAGTGCCTTATGGAGTCACAATTATTGCTTTATGTAAATTAATGCTAAGTAACCTGATGGACGCCCGCTGCTTGATATGATAGACTAACCTATATGGGATGCAAGTCACAAGAGCTAGGTGTGATGAAAGAATGTTGGTAAATTTTAGGTTAAATGCCTATTCTAAGTTGAACCTCTCCCTTAACTATTTTGAGAAACAATCTTCAGAGTAGGTTGTGGGATGGAAACCAATGGGAAGTAGGCAAAGGCCTGATTAATGATATCTCCCCCTATGTTCCAACCACCAAGGGCGTCCGACGTTGTAGAGACTATGGCTCTTACGACTGTAAGGCCATTGTGTTAACCACTAAGAATGGATGAATCCCTCAAGCTAATCAGAAAAGGGTTTCCCTAAGAGTTATCAACCTAGCTTATGCTAGGAGGTAAGTTTTTGGTGCAAGCTAGATCCTAGAATGATCGTGCAAAGATGATAAGTGAAATTACTTAATATTGTTTAAGTGTTTAAGTACTCAAATTATGATTAGTCCTTATGACAACAATACTTAACAACAATTAGGGGACAATCTTAATACAAGGCAAGTGCTTAAGAATACAAGTGCCAATGAATCAATCCACAAGATACTTAGAATAAATTACCCAATTTGTTAATTAGCCAATGATTACACGATGTCAATAAAATTTACCTCAGATGCTCTTATCATAATGCCAATTAGATTCCAAGTGTCAAAGAAACTTAACCAACCACAAGATCATAAATTTAGAGCTTAAATGTATGGGTGTTTTAAGTGTATGTCAAAAATCCTTGTAACTTGTAGCAAAACAAGCAAGCGTTAGATCTCAAATATCCAAATTAGTAGTAATATTTCGGAAAATTCCAACACTTATTAGACTTATGACAACAATAAGAAAATCACTTTAGATCATGGAATTTACCAAATATATGAAACAATTTTTTTTCCAAATGATTAGCAAACGTATATTTATGATTTTAGACTACATTAAAATGGAGTATTCAGTGATATGTCAGATTTGAAGGAACTTATTACAGTAGTAAACAAATCATCAAATCAACAAGTTAATAATGCTACAACAAATGCCCAATATGCCCAAAACTAGGAAAATTTTATCAACATTGAAAAAATCAAGTTTTTAGGGTTTTTAAAGTGTGATATTCAGAAAATATAAGATCTGAAAAACTTGTTACAATAGTGAGGAAATTAGAAAACCAATGAGATATTAGTGCTTGAACAAATGCCAAAAAATGCCCAGAACTTGGAAAAAATGCCAAAACTAAAAATTTGAAATTTTGAGCCTTAATAGGTGAATTATTAAGAAACATCAAATATGATATATTCAGTTAAGCAATAAAATTCCAACAATCAAAAAATCAGATCTAGGCTACATAACCATTGCCCAAATGACCAAAATTTAGGAAAATTCAAATTTTGCAATTTTGAGTTATTTTGACCAAATTAAATGTGATTTTAGGACTTATATATCACTGTTAAAAATAAAAATTATAGCAGTGGTAGAATAGTGAGAAGTTGGGGTTCAAATAGCAAACCAAGAGGCGTTGGGGCCTTGTAGATGGCTAACAAGACTTCCAATGAAGATGACCACCTGAAAACATAATGTTAACCCCAAAATTGTTGCAAAACAAATCGTTAGAGATGAAATGGCCAATCCCTTGAAGAAACCCTTGTTTGCAATGAGATTTTGCCATTGTAGGGCTTATGTCCTTCTTAATGCTTACAAAATAGGTCTCAAACACTAACCATTTAGGTTGGGTAAGGGTTAGGGCCTTCATAAAATAGGTTTCTTCCCCGATTTGAAAATAAGAAACCTGCAAAAATAGCCTGAAAACTCTAGACGTCTAGGTTTATGAGGTCTCCAGTGCCAATTTCGTCCTCAATTCTGAAACAAATTTAGAATAAATATCCAAATACCCAATATAAAAAATAAATAAATTTGAATTTCAAAACCCTAAAACCCCAAATATATCCAAAATATCAAAAAACCCAAAACCTCGGTTAACAAAAATAATTTACAAATCTATTCACAAAATTTACAAATGTACAAGGGTTTTGAAATTTTGAGAAATAATGTTTTTTTATGGAGTTTTTTCTTTGATGAATGGCTAAAAATACTATAGAAACCTAATGCACACTATAGCCTTAGCGAAGATTAAATCCACCATACAAATATTTGGGATCCAATCAAAATAATTTACGCCCAAGTTTGTGAACTTAGATACCAATGACTGTAGTACCTACAAACACTATGTATTTATCTCAAGATTATCTATTAATCATATGAGGAATCAAACCACCTAAGATTAGCCCAAAACTATCAATAACATTATTTTATCTCCATCTAATGAAAACAGATCTTACTAATATTTATCACAACATAGGAAAGCCCGTAGTTAGTACATGCCACAAGTCACGAACATGGAACACCATGAAATTGCACCCCAAAGTCCTTATTATGATAGAAAAAATAGTTTCCAACGGGACAATAGTTTACATCAAATTCAACAACAATTTTCTAGCTAGAGATCATCATGCTAGAGACTCAAATGACTCTCTAATTTATAGATTAATCCTCCAAGTGGAAAAATAACAACTAGTTCCTTTGATCCCTGTCAAAATAATCTTGGTTGTTGAAAAATATTTGATTATCTTTTAATCTTGACCCTTGATTTTTTTTTTTTTTTTGAAGAATTTTCAAATTTATCATTTAATTCCATTTTTATTAGCTTAAAATTAATTGTTTTGAGCTAATTTCCTCAAAATTTTGACTTTGACTTAACCACCAAGGTCCAAGGGTCCAAATTTTCTTGAAATATACAATATTCTCTTGGTGGAGGACATTCAAAAACTAATTCCTTTGAGACCGAGGACTTTTTCCACTTGGAAAATTTAATTTCTCCAGAAATTTAATTTCGACTCCAATTGATTAATTTTTTAGCTTAGGATTAATTTAAGTTTTTGCCAGAAACAATAATTAATTGACACTTGAGGGGATTAAATATTTTTTCCACCCTCTAATATTTTAGCCATGGCATCTAAGTATGAGAGACCATGCACTAAAATGTTTTTTACATCATATAATTACATTTCAACCTTCAAAGGGGGAAAACCCATTCAGTGTAGACCCTCAAATTACACACCCAATTCTGTAACACAATATGATATAGTATACCAAATGATTTTTAATAAAATAATTTAGCCAGTTAGCTCAAATGATTCCTAAATTTCTTTTACATAAGACTCCACTAGAACGTTAGGATTCACCTAAGACTTTGACAAAGAATTTCACCCTAGCTTTGGGGTGAGGTTGGAGGGAAAAACTTTGTCAACCATATTTGTTTAGAAACACACATGAGTTAGTGAGATGAAAAACCTCCTAGGATGAAACTTTTCACCAAAATACTAGGCTTAACTAGGTTGTTACATATACTCAAGGTCTTACTAGCATCATTTACATTACATAACTTGTAGAATGAGTTTACAATGACATGTAGACTACTGATAGATGACCTGATCTTGTTGAAAAAATTTGGCACTTCCGGTTCCTTAGAACTTTGACAGATTGAGTGCAACAATATGCGTTGCCTTGTCATGGTGGTTAGGGAAATAAGAGCATGAAGGGAGTAGAAAAGATACAAAGAAGAGGAATTGAGAAGACAACAACTCTAAAAGAGTAAAGAGTTCACTCATGAGAGTTTCATTCTGTGTCTAACAATGCCAAGGCAAAAAAGAGAAAAACTAGAGATGGATAAATATGAAGTGAGATACTAGATTGCTACATGTGATAGAGATCCATTACATGGTGAGGGAGGTTCTAGAGGAGGAAGGAACCAGTGGGGAGGAAGCTTAGCTCCTTGAGAAGGGATATACCCAATTCACAAAGATCCTCCAAGTAGAAACCCAAGTGAATGTAATTGCATTGCATGTAATGGCCTCAGACCCCCAAGGAAGTCCATTAATTGTGAAAGGAAAAGGCTCAGGCTTATGTTGCTTGCTTGCTTTAATGATTACCCGCTTACATGCCATCTTGCCTACCAGAGCTCGTTTCAACGAGGGCCTTTAATGCAATGGAAAAGGTTGACAAGTCGAGGGAATGACAAGTTATATTTCCTGTCTAGACCTCTCGTCTGCATTAATTACTGAATAAATGAGGTGGCAGGCCAATCGGGGAATTATAAATACAATTCTATATTGTAGACAAAACTTGAAATAATTCAAAATTAAAATAAAAAGTTTAAAATTAATACATATAAAATAAGAAAAAAAAATTTAATAATTTAATTAATTATAACTTAATTAAATTAATCATAATATAGATTTATAAATTATAGCAATTTAATCTAATTGTAATTAAATGAATTATAAAAAGATGAAAGTGGATATTAAAGTAAATTTCAAATTTACTATATTAAATTATATATATATATATATATATATATATATATATATTTATTTATTTATTTATTTATTATTTATTATTATTATTATTATTATTATTTTGCGCATTGGTTTTGATAATGAATCACATTGAGGTTTAGTTTAAAATGCCAATTTAAAAATGGATATGATGATCACATATATATAGAAATTGACAATTAGGTGTTGATTTTTTGTAGCATCGGATGTGCTCTAGACATGAAAATTGGTGGAGAGACTAAAACACACAAGATCTCCAAGACCCAGAAATGGTTTGGAGAAATTCCATCCGGTTGGAAAGATATTAAAATAATTAATATTTTAATAGAGTTCCTAAGTCTAAACTTAGGAAAATTAAAATATTAATAGGTATTAATATAAAAGTGGGTGAGAATGTTCTAAATGACATGGATCAAGCCAAATCTAATCTTAGTCGTTGATTAGAGACTTAATCTTGGTCGTTGAAGGCTCAACAGGAAAAGTATAAAAAGAGGCTTGAGGGTCAATTGGAGACACACCAGGTTGATTAGTCAGTTTGATTTTATGGAGCGGGGCTTGCTGAGAAAATTTGAGCTAGTGGTCTATTGCATAAAGGGGTAGTGAGTACATAACAGAGAGGTAGGGATAGTGCTAGAGGGTCAGCGTGGAGACCAACGAGGCTGATGCAAAGGCAGCTAGAGCTACGTAGAGGTAGCTAAGGACTGTGCAAAGGTAGAGAGGTCTGCGTGGGTGACATAGAGGGGCCAAGAGCTGACGTAGAGAGCCAGGAGGCTGACATAGAGGCTTCAAGAGCTACACTGAAGCTAGCAAGGCTGACGCAGGGCCAAGAGGAAGCGCCAGAAGGATTTTTGTGGGGAAGACTAGAGATGAGAGACTGAATACCTGTCTCTGAGAAGAGGTATTACTGCCACGTAACAATCTCTATTCGGTGAGCCATTTCAGCACCCTAGTTATACTCAAGAATCTGCATAATAATAAAACCCTTAGAACTATTGCACTGGTTTTCTTGCATTGGGTTTTTCCGGGGACGATTGTCCAAAAATAACGGTTTCCCATGTGTGTTTCTCTCAATATTTCAATTGCTTATATGTATATGAGTTAAGATTGCATTTGTGTTTATTTCAATATTTATATTTATAAATAGCTTGTTAATGGAATGAACAAGTAGGAGAAATTAAACCAGATAATGCAATAGGGGTTTCTAATGTGTCAAACTTCGAAATTTCAACACTAGGTTGAGATGCCCTCTCACATGGTATGGAGTTGATTTTGATGGCTACCATGATACTTTTAGGACCTATGATAGTCTTCCTCTCCATAGACAAAGTTACTTCAGAGGATTTTGAACCTTGGATCTCTTAGTTTACACAATACTTCATAAACTATCACCAGCTAAACTACCCTTGGAAAGATACTTAAAATATATCAAATTACTCTTAGTATGATAATATTAATTCTAATTAATATAGTTATATGATAGTATTATTAATCAACATGTGTGACCTCCCTTTAATTTATTATTCACTAGCTACCAAAATTTGAATTATGCCATATTAAAGCACTAGCTACTAAAATTTGGTTTAAATCACTTGGAAAAATATATTAACAAATGCAGTGATGGTAGCAATTCAATATATTGTTAAGCCATATATTTATAATGTGTTTTTTTTTCCATGGAAAATCAGGGTAAGTTCACTCGAAGGGACCACACCCCCTGGCCAAACTAATTCGAGCCTAACCCCAAGGGCGTTGAGGATAATTGAACTCGTGACCTCCCAATGGCAAGGTGCTTCAACAACGAGACCTCAACCCATTGAGCTAACCCGTAAGGCTATATATTTATAATGTGTTATTTGTGTATGTTTTTTTTTTAAACCATGAAAACAAAATAAATGAATTTGTCATCACTTAGTTATAGGTTATATGTCTTGATCACCTCACCTATATTTTGAAGGTGATATAGTTACACATCCTAATTAAAGGTTATGTATATGAAAATTAATAACTTGTAAAAATATATAGTTTGAGTGTAATCATTCTAACATTCATATTAGTCTTTATGATGTAAATTAACACTAATGTATTGGGTACTAAATTTAAAAAAGATTATTGATGTACCATTACCATTTGTTAGTTGAAAGTAGTCATGAGAATAGCCTACCCAGGTAGAGAGCAATTGCATAACAATCCCATAAATTGGATGTGTTGTTCTAAATATTATTTAGAGTTTTAAATGAAGATGTTCCATTTTCATATACATCAAGAAGTTCAGACACATTGTTGAAAGAAAATGACATCTTTATTGAATGAGATGCATTACAAAATAGTTAACCAGATTGAGTGCTTCTAACAACAAGTTGAGAATGATCGAATAAAAACTATGATGGGTTGGGAATCTCATAATGAGAAAAAGATAAATTATAGTGATTTTAATAATGGAGTTAAAATAATTTCACAACAAATACAAGTAAACATTAATTTTAGGAAAGCCATATTGTTACGGAATAAAATTTTAGGGATCCATACTTAACTTAAAATTAAAAAATCACAGTGAATCGTATTAATTCTTAAAAAGTCAATAATAAAATGTTTAAAGATATTTTTGCAAAAATAATCAAATTTTTAAGGATTTTAAATAGTTTTTGGAAAAAAATAACAATTTTTAGATTAAAATATTTTTATTTTATAGAATTTGAGTGAATCATTAAAAAAGATAACTAATATATTATTTTCTGCAAGAAAAAAACCATAGAAAATTAGCTCATGAGTCAAATTTAGCCCCTAAATTGTTTCAATTTGTCATATAGATGTTTAGAGAAAAGAGATTGCATAACCATCAAATTTTGTTAAATGTGGAAGAATGCAATGCTATCAAATGGAATATTTTGGAATCTCTTTCATTTGATGTGTTGGTGAATGAATTATTATTTCCTTGTGAAATTTTCTAATTCAAGTTAGAGCTTGACAGTGTAATACCTTAGCCAATAAACAAAATGGTGGATTTAAAAATGGTTCCTATTCTAAGGGTTGAAGATATTAACCAATTTGAAGATGCACAAACATAGATAGACTAAAAAAATAACATTAGGTTCTTGGGAGTAAAAGTGAATATAGCCCATCAATGTTCTTCAAAGTCAAATTATACCATGGGATCAATTTCAAATGTTTTGGAAGCAGAGGTATTGCACTTTGCACCAATAGATGATAATCATATCATAGTTTTAATTCATAAAATCTTCATACGATGGGAGAAATGTTGCATACCAAAAGGTTCTCTCTAGAGATGTCTTGTGAATCACTTGCTTAGTTACCTTATTAGTATATCCTTATATGTGATATTAAGGGAAAGTGCAAAGGAATTTGAGGTCAATGTATGGAATGCAATAGAAGCAAGTACTATGTAGTTGGAGTATCCACCTATGTGTGTTAAATGTGTTTTGATGTAAAAGCTATAATAATTAGGCCATACAATCAATTGAAACCCCAAAGGATGAGGGAATTGTTTAAGAGTAGATTAAGTACAAACTATGTTGAAACACTTAATAAAATTTCTTTCATTACAAGCATACACAATACACATTGTTGTAAAAATGATGGTCACATAAAACACCAATAGAGTCAACTATTGAAGGTATTAAGAAGGTGTGTCTCATGAATTAAAATTCAAGAAAAGAATTTGTTCTGACTTATCTAACATCAAATGTTGCTATACCATATAAGGAGATAAAAAAAAACTCTACATGTTATACAATTTGACACATTAGATGTATTTCAACAAGCATGATATTGGAGTTAAGGAAATGAAAAGAATCACTTTCTATCCTTATAAGGTTATCTTTAAAAATAGTAACTTGAAGGTAGTGAACAGTAATAGTGGATTACCAAAAATCTAGATCTAACACTATTGAAATGGTGGCTAATGTTGGTGAAATTGTGGATCAAAATTCAAATAAGACCCCACATTTTATATGCGCAATATGTTAAGATGGAATAAGGGCACCTCTTAGATTATTTCCTTCAAATATGACCTAGACTTTGCTTCTCAACAAACATAATGATGACATGGTTATGTTGAGTCTTCCTTCATTGTCACAATCTGATTTCAACATCATAATAAGAAATATTTTTTTAGATATTGCAATAGTCAAGAACAAGTTTTATGCTAGGTATAATTACTATGTCTTAAATACTAAGAAATTTAGAATCACCATTGATCCAATGGAAGTAAAACAATGGTGAGTAGTTCAAATGTCCCATAATAACTATATTATAAGTCGATTAAATGTGTACCACTCTCATAAATTGAATTTAGAGAGACATCACGGAAATTACTTGAATATTGTGCATGAAAAGCTAGACAAGGAAAAGACTATTTAACCAAGGTTGAGTAAGAAATAAAATGTTATTACTAGTGTTTTCAATCTCTCAATATTTTTGACTAGCATGTTTACACATGGACATAAGTCTAGGGCCTTTGGCCACTTTAGTATTTCCTATCCAAAGATAGGTTCAAACTTTGCCATGACTTGAATAACTAAATTTCTCAAAGAGCTCAAAGAACCAATGGTTGATTGTTAGGATATTTGTTGTATAAGAGGGAAACATCAAACCGCCTGTTGCATGTTGCTATATTACAAAATGAATCTTATGTAGAATGTCTGCCCTACATGAAAGATAGTATGCATGCTTCTAAGGTAGGCGTTGATAATACAAGTTGGTCAAATAAAGAATTTTCAATAGCAATATTATTGGAAATAGATAGTTATGTGGGTGATAACAAAAGATGTTGTGTGTTGGAATTTGGACATAAGACTAGGGCCTTTGGCCACTTTAGTCTTTCCTATCCAAAGATAGGTTCAAAATTTTCCATGACTTTCTAATAGAAAGGAGGGTGTTTGGCATTGTTGAGGTTGGTTTCCTCCCATTGCGACAAACATATGAATATATAGATGAAACTTATGGGGAGTTATTAGCTCAAATAAAGTCACAATACATGTTTTCACCACTAAAGATGATGGACACCTATAGGAGATGTGAAGACTACAATTTGTTTATATCATATATCATTGGTATATTCTTTGAATTCAAGAACTTGTTGGATCCACGTGTTGGGAAATCAATACAAGATAATAGGTATCAAAGGATGTCAATACTTCAAATTCCATATTGTTAATGATGCACCAATTATGTAATTTAAATCCTTGGCCTGGGATGAAAAGTTCTCACCTCCTTTTAATGTGAGGATTTCATTGCCGAATGGTTGTTTTAGGCTTACATTGAGTGCAACCTTATGTTATGGAAGAAACAAAAAATGGTTAGAAACATATATTTCATTATATAGGAAAGGGAGTGATAAGGGAGGGGAACAATATTGAAATCTCAAGATAAATTATTGGGAGAATATCTTAAAAGATTTGGACATGACCTTTTTGAACAATGAACACTCAAAAACTATTTCTTGGCTATCCACGGTGCAAGAAATAAGCAATGACATTGATAAACAACCCACACTTCAAGTCATGGGAGTCAAATTGATCAATGATGTCCACACTATTGAGAATCTCTATGTTGGACCTCTATGTAACAAGCCCTAATATGACTTATCTCCAAGAAAAGATGTAGTTGAGGGATAAGTGCTCATGGTATCATCATATTTTCATTGTGTAATATAAATTGGTAGTTTATAGGGCAATGTTTATTGAGATTTAAATGCTGCAATTGAGACATACAAAGTAGTGGTTCGTTTGTGGCTACCCACACAAACATGAAAATAAAACAAAGTTTAGTAGAAAATTTGCTTAAAAGGAAATCAATAATGGGTTGTTGAAATAGAGGGAACACTACACATCAATGTGAATAGCATCATATGGGGATGGTCACGAAAGATGACAGGGAGACTAGAGACAATAAATATGGATGTGAATGGATTTGAAACAATTGAAGCACAATGAGAATAGGTCGAGTGAAATATAGAGAGTGAGAGTGATGTTGATGAATGAGACTTTATTTGAATAAATAACTTCTATACTTGTCATTTTTTAATGACTTGTATCCTGTAAGAACTCATGAACAAGTTGTTGATTTTAATTAATAACCATTGCTTCAAGTAAACTGTTGAAGGCCAATTATATGGTTTACCATGTATTCTTTGTATCACTAACTATATTGATAATAAGACACACACACACACACACAACCTCTCAACTAAACTATGGTTGTTACCTTTTAAGCTTCAAAAGTGAGCTTTTAAGGAAGTTTGGTTAATTTTAATGTAATGCTTATTTTTTACAATTTTGTTAAAATGATATCATGTAGCCTCACCTCTTAAGACTTCTTGAGCTTTTGATAGTACCTAAAGTTGTTAAATAATTACAAAGGAAATTATATGGTCGATATTATGTATATATAGACATTTTGATCATCAATTTTATTGATCATATTGTTAATTACATGGTAGAAGGTATTAAAAATAAAATTCTTGATATAGTATAGACGATTTCCATATAAGCCATAAATTTTAGCATGCCATTTTTTAATTAAATTGAACAACTTTAGTCAACTCTCTCTATATAAATAAATTGTATATGTTGGAATATTCACCAATACTAAGAGGGGGGTGAATTAGTATTGGGCACATTTTAACAATTTTAATTATTTAATATAAACATTAAACAATTAACAACACCATTCAACAATGCATAACATCAAAGACAGTACACACAATATTTTTTTAGGTGGAAATCCTTATGGGAGAAAAACCACATAATGATTTTAATATAAATCTTAAGGATTATATCAACGTGAAGCTTCAACTTCCAAGATTCTCCAAAACAACTAGAAGGAGGCTCCAACCCCTTGATTTATCAACTCCAACTGAAAAGGATGTGTCAACACCCTAGTTTACCAACTCAAATTGGAAGGAGGTTATGAACCCTTGGTTTTATTAGCTCCAACTGAAAGGATGCTCCAACACCTTGGTTTATCACCTCTAACTGAAAGGATGCTCCAACACCCTAGTTTTATCTACTCCGGCTGAAAGGATGCCCCAACACCCTCCAAGCTCCAAATTTCCCTAACACCACCCTGCCACCCTAAGGTGTTCTCATACTCCAACCCGAAGGAGAATATGATCTCCTCCTTGCACCACCCTGCCACCCTACTCAACAAGCCACCACTTTCCATGAAGGCTTCGACGTTCAATTTACCACAATGGACCATGTTTCATATATTTTCATACTAGCTTCACTTGTGCTCAATATTCACATAAACGATATCAAAATAACTTGTTGACTCTGTCAATATTTAATACTAACACAAGGTCATTAGCACCAATACCATCTCTCTCTGCCCACAAATTATTGCTCAACATGTATATCCAATGGAAAACCCTAGCAGCATAGAGATAGATCCACAACAGGTCTCTGAGATGAAATTACTATGCTAATAACATCCAAACTCAGTCAACCATTGTAAACTCTTGCTTATTAATAACATCAAGCCATTATCATAAACCTGTAGAAAAAGCTTTGTCCAAACATTATCGCAACAATAACACAAGCATTGTTATCTTAGTTCAGGAAATCCTTTACTCAACATACTCTCAACATCTACTACACATATTCTTGCATTGTCAAATAAGACTACAACTCAAAGCAATATATGACAATAATAGGCTCAACAAAGCATGCACATACACATCAATCGTTTGACATCAGTGTGACCTTACTCAAAACCCAACAATATCAATCTTGCATACAACATTGTTACCAACTCATAACCTCTAGCCTTAACTATGCACCAACTCAATCATTTATAGGTCTTCTAAAGACAATCAACACTTTTCCCTATCATCGCTTGACAATCACAACTAGAGAAACTTTGGCTCATGCATGTTGTATATTAACTATATAAGGGCCACAACAATAATATAGGGCGCATACTCAGCCTCATTGACAGTTGTGGATATAAAAAATAGAACTCCTAAAGTGTATTATTCAACTCAAATGTATACACCATGTCAATATGGCTTTCAACAATGATGTAAAAGTCTAACAATCTATTCACTGCAAAAGATCATACTTTAAAACTACCTCTTAACAAACTGCAATATGTTATACCACAAGGTATGATTAACTTTAGGATATGTCAAGTGATCTGTCCTTGAAGATGCTCTTCAAAAGCTGATCAACAAGCCTCATTACAAGTCTGGTTTTTGGCCCCACTTCAGTCACTTCATGATCGGAATTTGGATTAGGGGCAAAAATTTGCTCAAAAATCAAAGTGCTCAGAATTGCTCAAAAATTGAACGATGGCGTCCGTCTTGGTGATACGATCCTAAAAAAACTTATTTCACTCAAAACAGAGTTCATATGAGAAAGTTAGAGACCGTTGTCCGTTTTGTCAAACAGACAAATTTTGGGTACAGCACTGACTGGGATGCTGACAAGTGGCTCAGTTAGATTGTGACAAGTGTCAGCATGTAATTTTTCATGGCAGTTTTGGTGGACCAATGAGAGGCTGACATGTGGCAAGCCCGGAGGCTGCCACGTGCCCTCTCAAAGGTCATTTAAAAGTTTATTGGCAAGCTAGGGAATCGAACCCATGACCTCATCCACACAAGCGTCGAGCCTTACCACTATACCACCACCATTTCACTTAACCAATATGGGAGCACCTTCCATTTGAAGTTTAATACGTACCAGTTTGAGAGGTGGGTGCTAATGGTAACTGCTAGCATGTGACCAATAACCCCTTAATCGCTAACATTTAGTGTTAACCGCGCCATTAACGTGCTAAGTGGAGGATTAGTGCTAATTAAATAGTGTTTATCCCCTAATTAATTGCAGTTTAACTTGATGATATTTTTGGTGGGTCCCTCAAATTCGGCAATTGCTCCATTTTTTGCGGAGTTAACTGGAGTTTTCTTAGGGAAAACTGGAGAGGCCATAACTTTGGCATATTTTGACCAATTTTGGCTTAGAAAGAGTCATTAATAGATGATTTGGATGCTCTGAACACAATGGAATAGGTTGTAGAGGCAGAAAGACACTTTTGTATGTGATTTTGCTACGTTGAAGTTTAAGGAAGCCTAGGGCCACCGGGAGAGGAGGCCCAACCTAGATCAACTGAAGTCCAATTGCAGAGCTTGGAGAGTCTTTTTTGGGGTTTTTGGGTCTTCTGAATCAAATGGAGTAGGTTGCAAAGCCTTTGGAGCACTGCAGGTGCATGTAATAAGAGAATTTATCATTAATCCAAAGAGGGCCTAGCCATTGAAGCAGGTCCAAGGAGATGTAGCCCAGGAGGGGTGAAATTCTTTATCAACTTTGTGTTATGAGTTATTGTGTTTTAATTCTCTGCAATTTACTTGTTGTAGATTTGTTTTAAACAACTAATTAATCTCATAAAATTATCATAAAAGACACTCAATACTTGACACGTAATCCTTCACATTTTGGTTAATTTGAGATGATCCTAAACACATTTTTAATACTGACGAGGGAGCTTGCATAGCATTAACAAGTTTTCCCAACATTTCAGATCACTTCAATTTGCTTTGACGACAACCTTGGATTGGTGTTATAATCTATCGTCTACAACTTGATATCCTTCTCCCGCTTGGCTTCCATAGGTCTACATAGTTGTTGAAATTCCCTTGAACTGAGATCTGATTCAACCTCCAAATGACAATCAGAGTGCCCTAACTATGGCCTCAGGAAACCTTCAATGATCTACCTTAGGAACTGGCCAAGAATATGCTTGGAATCAGCTTCAATGAATAGCCTTAAGATATCCAAAATGGCCCCTCTTGAATTCAACCTATAACCTTACTTCAAAATAGATAAATAAATGCCTCAAGAAGGCCAAGAAGATCACCTATGGTTAAGCCTTAGAGGGCTCATGACTGTTAATTAATGGAGCACCCCCAATATTCTTGAACTTGTTATGTGGACATGGCATTTTTTTACTATTGAGACATGATTTCTTTAGCTATTGGATGTATCAAAACTTAAACAATATCCCAGCCTTATCCTCTACCAATCCTTCTTCCTTTAAAAATATAATATTTTCCCTCATTTAAGCATATAGATTTTTATGGTTATGCTGATATTTTCTTTATGTTATAACTATGTTTTTATTATATTATCCTTATGCCAAAATTATATCCATATTCATTATGAAGAAGTTTCATGCTCCTTGAATACCACAAAGCATTAAGATACCATAAACTAACCTATATGCTAACTATGTCAAGATATGGGGAGGGCCAACTTATTGTTTTAGTCAATGATGTGCATTGTTTGTTAGAACTTTTAGGACTATACCACTATTGGTGTGACTTCTCAATCTTAAATATTATTATGAATTCACAAACAATGGATGTCAACTCTTAAGCTTTAGTTCATTTTAATGTAATAGTTAATTTTTGTAATGCATTCTCTAAGTATTACTCGTCTTTTTTTGAGGTCATTAGCTCTACTCTACTATCTCAATTTTTATATGCAACTTCTAAAATTCATGTAGGTTTTCTAAGCTTTTACCAACATTTAAAATTGAGGTTGAAACATGGAGAATCTAATTATATGGTTTACCATGTATTCTTTGTATCACTAACTATATTGAAAATAACACACACACACACACATGATACTAACCTCTCAAGCTCCACTATGGTTGTCACCTTTTATGCTTCAAAATTGAGCTCTTAAGGAAGTTTGGTTAATTTTAATGTAATGCTTAATTTTTACAATTTTTGTAAAAATTATCTCATGCAACCTCACCTCTTAGGACTTCTTGAGATTTTGATAATACATAAAGTTGATGTTGAATAATTACCAAGGCAATTTTTTTTCCGGGGAAAATAGAGTTCATAATTTCTATTAAGAGGTATAATAGAGATTACATGCTGTAGATGCCGAAGGCATATGCTAATAAAGTGGTATTACCACCATTCAGTAGTTCCATAAGATCTGTCCCATATGTGTCACTGTGGATACGATGGGGCTGTATCCATTTACAAAAAGTTTTCAGATATACATGTTGTTCTGAAATATGCAAAAAGTAAAAGAGGTATGTCCTCTGTTCGAAAAAATACATAATATGTCTGTAAAGAGTCAGTCCAATATATACAGAGCATGGGCTAGAAAAATCAAAATTTCAAAATTTCAGTTGGGGAGGATTCCCCCTTGTAACAGTCCATCTATGTACGGTCGATGGTAGAAGACGTGCATCCCTTCTGGACTGTGTTCCTCGATCATCCAATCGCCTAGAGGCCGAGCCGCCGCTTCTTTCGAGAGCCGGTCAGCAGTTGTATTTCTTTCCCTGTAGATATGTGAAACAGTGATCTGGTCAAAAAATGTTTTGAAAAAAACAATTTCTTCCAAGATATGTCTCAAAGAGTATGTGTGACAATAGGAAATATTGTTTGCCCAATCAATTACAATCTTAGAATCACCAAATATTTGTATTTGTCTGCAATTTTTAGAAAGAGCGAAATAGAGAAGATGTCTCAATGTGATGAGTTCGGCATGATTGTTGGTCCCCAGACCAAGACCCAGTTTCAGATGAAAATAATGAGATTCTGTAATGTGGAAAAGGATACCCCCACCGCACCCTTGTGCAGATGCGGCACCATCAAAGTATGCCCACGGCATGTTTCTGTTGATAATTTCGGAGGTGATCTGCCTGGGGGTATTAGCTTTGATGTCAAAAGGGATTTCAGTGAAGGCCGAACAAATGGATGGCGGAAGGTGCTGCCAGTTCTCCCTGCCTGCCGCAAAGATTATATCATTACGCTTATACCAGATATACATGGCCACAACCAAAGGCAGATTCCTTGCTTTCTCCGAGGACACAGCTGACCACCAGAGATCCCAGGCCGAAGAGATGTCATCTGCGTGCCAGTCGGTTGTGATGTTAAGAATAAGTTTGACCTGCTGCCAGATTTCCCTGGTGATTTCGCAAGAGAGAAATAAATGGTAAGTA
This sequence comes from Pinus tabuliformis, assembly GCA_031772625.1. NCBI lineage: Eukaryota > Viridiplantae > Streptophyta > Pinopsida > Pinales > Pinaceae > Pinus > Pinus tabuliformis. The sequence continues at coordinate 424,796,753 of CM062807.1, forward strand.
GATTCCTCCGCCTTGTTGCAGAGGACACACCAGGTAGGGCCAGCGAATGAACGCCTTTTTAGATTTTCCCCCGTTGGTAATTTATTCGCCAGTATGTTCCACATTAAGAGCCTGGCTCTGGGCTGAGCTTGAAGCTGCCAAATATTCGACCACCAACTTTTTATCAAGTCAGGCTTCTTGTCCTCGATGAGTTTTAAGTATCCCGACTTAGGAGAATATAAACCTGATTTTGCAGGTGCCCATATAAGTTCATCATCATGCTCATGTAACTTAATATGAGATTCAGAGAGAGCCTGTAAGTATCGCTGCCATAATTCCGCCCATTCATCTGTTAATTGCCACTGATGGTCCGATCTCCAAGCTTGAGAGAAGATAGTTGATCGGATGGGGTCTCCGACCTGATCTAAGTATTTGATACCCATATAATTAAGATGTTGGATCATGTCTGCCGGAAGGAGGTGAGCGTTTCCAGACCCAGGCCATGGGTCCAGCCCAATTCGAACCTGGGTACCATTTCCAATCTTCCAGAGCAGGTTTTCCTTGATGAGGGGCAGAGCTTTTAGGGTGGCTTTCCAGATGGCCGACACACCTTGAAGTTGCCAAGAAGGTCTACGAATCCAGTCAAGGATGTTTGTGGGCCAAATGTATTTTTTGTGTATGACTTCTGCCCATAAGCTATCCATCTTGAGAAGAGACCATCCCTGCTTTGCTGTTAGGGCGAGTGCAAAATCGGGAAGGGATTTAAGTCCCCATCCTCCCCAGTGCTTGGGCATGGATACCAGGGACCATTTAGTCCAAGCAAAGATCTTACCCTTTTTATTCCCATTCCACAGGAACCTGCTACAAATCTGTTGAATTTTCTGTAAAATGCCTTTCGGAACCCAGGTAAGGGACATCCAATATACCGGTGTGGCCTCGAGAACAGATTTGATCAGCTGTAATCTGCCCGCTTTTGAAAGTAGGCGGTGGTGCCAACAAGTTATCCTCTTTTCTATTTTGTTGATGAGCCACCCCCAGTGTCCAGAATTGTATCCATCCGGCCTTAATCTGAATCCCAAGTATTTGATACCATCCAGAAGATTGTTTTCCTGGAAGGGAAAGAACTGAACAGCCAATAGAGATTCTTGTTGAGTGCATCTCGTCACTGATCTGGTAGATTTGTCCCTGTTTATTTCCATACCCGTGGCTTTGCAGAAGAGTTGAAGGATCCGGTTAAGGGCCGTGCTATCTCTAACGCTGCCATTAAGGAATATGAGAATATCATCCACGAACAATAGGTGTGTGATGGAGAGCTGTTCGGTAATTTTGAGGCCGCTTATCTCCCCATTCCTTTTGGCATCCGCAATAAGCCTGCTCAACCCTTCCATTACAATGAGAAAGAGTAGTGGAGAGAGAGGGCATCCTTGCCTGATGCCCCTGTTAATGTAAAATCGATCTGATGCTGCTCCATTGATGAGAATGGCAAACGAGACAGATGTAACACATCCCATGATCCAGTTAATGAAAGGCAGGGGGAAGCCCAGGTGTATAAGTGTCATCTTAAGATAAAGCCAATTCACCTTGTCGAAAGCCTTAGTAAGATCAATTTTTAAAGATACACTTTTCAGATTCTTCAGCTTGATGGAATGTAGGGTTTCCTGGGCAGTACCAATAGCCTCATAAATATGGCGATTTCGAAGGAAAGCAAATTGTTCAGCAGATATGTGGGAGGAAAGAATCGGCTTAATACGATTGGCAATTATCTTGGCTATGATTTTGTATAGGCAATTGCAGAGGGAGATGGGCCGGAAGTCATTGAAAGAAGAGGGTTCATCAGCTTTGGGGATCAAGGCAATATAGGTCTGATTCATAGGTGGGTGGATGTGCCCCGAGAGCCGGCTTTCCTCAACAACAGCTAAAATATCCTCACCCATCTGTTCATAAAACGCCAGATAGAATTCCACCGGCCATCCATCTGGTCCCGGACTCTTCTCTTTCTTGAACCATTTTAGAGTATTCTCAAGCTCCAGAGATGTGACAGGAGCTGTAAGGTCTTCCAGATCCTCCTGGCCAACAAACCGAGGGAGTTTTTCAGCAGTTCTAATAATATCTGGAAGATTGATTTCTGGTGGAGCTGTAAAGAGACCCTTGAAATGGGACACCCCAAGACTAGCCAATTGCTGGTGAGTGGTAGCCCAACCATCTGGCTCTCTAGGAAGTCTCCAAATGGTGTTCGAAGCCTTCCTGCCGTTGGCTAAGTTGTGAAAGTATTTTGTGTTGCAGTCCCCCGCTTTGAGCCAAATGGCTCTACTTTTAAGCCTCCATTGCTCCTCCTTTTCAAGTAGGATTTTTGCTTTTTGTCCATACAGACGGTTGAGCAAGGCTTTGGATTCATCAGTGAGGTAACCAGATCCTTTATCATCAGTTAATGAGGCTATCTGAGTTTCAGTATCCGTCAAAATCTGTTCATCTCTTTTCCTCTTGGCTGTCGCCCAGTCTTCAGTAAGAACTTTGAGTTTATTAAGCCTAACACAGAAATCATAGGCCTTGCGATGAGTCCGCAGAGGGGGCTGAGCAACCCAGAAGTTCGTGACCATATTATTATAATCCGGATCCTTGAGAAAGCCAGCGAAGAATTTGAAAGGGGATCTCGGCTTGGGTTTATTATCACTAATCTGTAAAAAAATTGGAAGATGGTCAGATAGACCCCCTATGCCAACCCATTGTCTGTATAGTGGACAAATCTGAATTAGATCCTGGTGCATCATGAATCTATCTAATCGCCTCCCCAGTGCAGCCTCCCCTGTGCGTTGATTGTGCCAAGTAGGAAGTTTCTTATTCATGGGGATGTCCACCAGGTGATGAGAGTCCAGCAGTAAATTCATTTGATCCGCAATGGAATCCCACTGGGCATTATGACCCCAAGATTCGCCAACTCCCAGAGAGAAGTTGAAATCCCCTCCAATCACTGTATGCTGAGTTATATGGTTACCAGATAGAAAGTCTTGCCAGAAGGGGAGACGATGCTGGTTGGGACCATATATGTTAATAAATCTTATCGGGAAGCCCAGATCCCCAGCCATGATATCCATTCCCAGGAACCCTCTGCCCCCCCAGGTGGAGATTGACTTACACTTCCTTGGGTTGATACCGATGAGTAAGCCACCGGATCGCCCACATGCGTCCAGTCCATGCAGAGTCCACCCCGGAAGAAAACCTTGCAGGCAGTTCACCGCCATCTCAGCTGTGCATAGAGTTTCTTGCAGAAAGATAATATCACATCTTGATACATGAAGAAGTCTTTTCAGAGCCAGTCGTTTTTTGGGGTTGGCAAGTCCCCTGCAATTGAAGGAGAGCCAGATCATGATTCACCACAGTGCATGGGCTCGATAGCTCTAAGCGCCCTTTCAATAGTAGATTGTCTCCCCAAAGCAACGTCCGCCACAGCGTTTAACTTAGCCGATGAGATATGAGAAGGTCTGCCCCGTTTCTGTTTTTGGAGTCGACCCGGGGAAGAGCCCAGACCTAGTATTCGAGGCCGAGCCCTAGATCGCAGGTGATAGTGGTGTGATCCGGATAGCTCCGGTGAAGAAGAGTGGTCCACGACCCCCAGGATCTGGTTGGACATGGGAGGGGTAGTAGAAATGGATGGCGGAGGAGGGGCAATAGTGCAAATAATGGAGGGAATGGGAGCAGATTCAGAGCGAGATGTTTGTATAAAAGAGTGAATATTAGATATCATATCATTAGAGCAAGATTGTGAGAGAGAGGGGACGGAATCATTACCCGGACGAGTAGGTACAGTCGCAGCCGGTTTTGTATTCTTCCCGGCAGTCCGTGAACGGGTCCGCGGCGGTCCAGGTGCAACCAGGTCCTTGCTGCGAGCAGTTTTTGTTGTGCTATCCCCCTTCTTCGTGGAGGGGATCTCCTGCTGAGGCTGCACATCTTCCGATGGCTGGTGCTCTCCTTCATTTTGATTCACCGTGTTCTGTTGGCGAGGTCCCTTGGAGTCCTCCGAAATCCCCTTCGCAAGCAATGGGCAGTCCTTGAAGAGGTGCCCTACTTTGTGGCATCTCCTGCACCGATAAGGCACTCCTTCATAATCAAGGGGTTGTTTGCGCGAGACATGATTGTGGTGCAGGGTGATCTTTTCCACCAGCCCAGGTCTGATATCCATATTAACCAGAATTCTTGCCATAGTCCTGATGCCCGTCTTTTCAAATGATCTATCATGCTCCAGATAGGTACCTAGAGTGTCCCCAATCTTTTTGAAGGTGAATTGATTCCAGTATTGCCAAGGTAATCCTGGAAGCCGAACCCATATGGGGCCTTCGCCAAGATGTTCGCGCTCTGGATCAAACAGGGGATCCCACCTTTTAAGTAGCACCGGCGCGAGCTCAATATGCCAATATTGGGTAAGTACCCACTGAGTGTATTCGGGTCTCTGAAAGTGTAGGGCAAACCAGCCCCTTGTAAGCACCATAACCTCCGGGAGTTCTTTGAAAAGCGATCCCCAAATCTCGTTTACCCAAAGTTTGAGCCTCTCCGCAGAATAAGTTCGTCCTCTGACTCTGCCCACTAACACTTTTCGAGCCGCATCCATCACGTCCGGAATAGGATCTTCAGGTCCCAAGTTGATATTGTAGTCAGGATCAATGGAGCGGAGGCAGCGTCCCTTGGTCACCTTCTCGGAGCGCCTCCCAAAAGGAATTCCCTTCAGCAGGTTTCGGCACGGATCAGATGTGCTGTGCTGTGCTGATGCAGCTGAACGAACCGGGAGTGGAGTGGTGAAACAACCTGAGGGAATTGGAGATCGAGGGGAGGGAAAACCAGAACCCGGGAAGCCGGATACAGGGGGGATGAAGGGTTGCTGGAGGGATTGAGGCATAAATGATACGGAGGGGGAGTGGGAGCTTGAAGGGGGGGGAGGCGGAGGGGGAGGATGGAGCGCAGGCCGATTGAGTTCCTGTAAGGAGACGTCGAGCAAAGGGGATCCCAGGAAACAAGAGCCTAGTAACTGAGCAGTGGCCGGGGAGAGAGGAGGGCATGCAATGGGCGGGGATTCCGCTGTTGAGATAGCCGGTCCTTTGTTTTTATCAGCAGAAGACAAGTGTGGATGCAGATTCGGGGCACCTGTCGTAAAACCCAAAGCAACGCTACGCGGAATCATATGAGGCCTGCTGGTGTGTGCCCATATTTCTTGATGCGGCCTAGGGTCCGCCTCGTAATCTACCAATTCCTCGTCACCCATGTTAAACTGTCGGATATGCGTCGCGAGCGGGGTTCGAGCTGAGGTCCGGTAGCACCGAGATCAGGGAAGTCAGAGCGGCAGTGGGCTCAGAGGTGGGTGCCCAGGGGGGACCGCGGAATAAAATAATCCACGCAATAAAACAAAAACAACAGTGCCGCAGTCAGCCCGGCATTACAAGAGACCCGGGGGCTGTCTGTAAACCGCCATGGGGTTTGGTTCAGCAGCGCAGAAACTTGCTAGGGTTCCGCCATCGCCCCGTAGTGTTACCATAAAAATCCCCAAGGCAATTATATGGTCAATTGTATGTATATATAGACATTTTCATCATTGATTTTATTGATCATATTGTTAATTATATGGTAGAAGGTATTAAAAATATGATTCATGACATAGTATATATGATTTCCATATAAGCCATAAAGTTTAGCATGTCATTTTTTTAATTAAATTGACCAACTTAGTTAACTCCTCTATATAAATAAATTGTATATGTTGGAATATTCACCAATATTGAGAGTGGGGGTGAATCAATATTGGGAACATTTTAAATTATTTAATTATAACATGTAAACATCAAACAATTAACAACACCATTCAACAATGAATAACATCGATCTTTTAGGTGGAAATCCTTTTGGGAGAAAAACCATAGAACAATTTTAATATAACTCTTGAGGATTAAATCAAAATGAAGCTCCAACTTCCAATATTCTCCATCAACAACTTGAAGGAGGCTCCAACCCCTTGATTTATCAACTCCAACTAAAAGGATCCGCTAACACCCTAGTTTACCAACACAAATTGGAAGGAGACTCCAAACCTATGATTTTATCAGCTCTAATTGAAAGGATGCTCCAACACCCCGGTTTATCAGATCTAAACGAAAGTATGCTCCAACACCCTAGTTTTATCTACTCCAACTGAAAGGATGCCCCAACACCCTACAAGATCCGAATTTCCCTAGCACCACCTTGCCACCCTAAAGTGTTCTTAGAATCCAACCTGAAGGAGAATCTGATCTCCCCCTTGCAACACCCCACAACCCTACTTACGAAGCCACTACTTGCCCTGAAGGCTTCGATCTTCAATTTACCACAATGGACCATGTTTTATATATTTTCAGACCGGATCCACCGGTGTTCAATATTAACAGAAACAATATCAAAATAACTTGTTGAATCTATTGATCTGTAATACTACCACAAGGTCATAAACAACAATACCAACTCTCTTTGCTCACAAACTACTACTCAACATGTATATCCAAGGAAAAACCCTAGTAGCATAGAGATATGTCCACAATAGGTCTCTAAGATGAAATTATTGTATTAATAGTATTCAAACTCAATCAACCATAGTAAACTCTTGCTTATCAATAGCATAAATACTTGATCTTAAACCTGCAGAACAACCTCTTTCCAAACCTTATGGAAAAAATAGTGCAATCATTATCCTCTCAGTTTAGGAAACCTTTTACTCAACACATTTTCAAAACATGCTACATATATTCTTTCATTGTCAAATAAGGCAATAGTTGAAGGAAATATATGCCAATACTAGGCTCAACAAATCTTGCACATATACATGAATTATATGACATCAATGTGAACTGACTCAACACTTAACAATGTTAGTCTTGCATACAACACCATTACCAACTCATAACCTCTAGCCTTAACTCTGCACCAACTAATTCATTTATACATCTTCCAATGGCAATCAACACTCTTCCTTTTCATCACTTGACAATCACAACTAGTAAAACTTTGGCTTACACATGCTCTATCTATTAACTATAAATATCTAGCAACATGTTATGCTATAACAGGATAGTATAGGGCACATACTCAACCTCACTGACAACTGTGCATATAAACAATAAAACTACTGAAGTGTGCCGCTCAAATAAAAGATCTACACCATTTAAATCTAGCTTTCAACAATGATGTAAAAATATAATAGTCTTACTACAAAAGATCATACTTTAAAATTAGATCTCATCAAATTGCAATAGGTCATACCATAGGGGATGATTAGCTTTTGGATATTTCAAGTGATTTTTCCTTGAATATGCTCTTCAATAGCTCTTCAATATGGTTTTGAGACAAGCTTGGATCAGTTTGATAATTAGGCTTGTGTCTACAACTTGATATTATTCTCTTGCTCAGCTTCCATAGGCCTACACGACTCCTAAAATTCTCTTGAACTAAGATTTGATTCAACCTCCAAATAATAATAAGAGTTCCCTAACTCTGGCCTCAGGAAACCTTCAAATAACTACCTTAGGAGTTTCCCATGAATATACTTGGAATCAACTTCAGTGAATAACCTTAATATAGCCAAAAAGGCCCGTCTTGAATTCAACCTGTAACCTTACTTCAAATCAGACAAATAATTGCTTCAAGAAGACCAAGAATATCCCTTATGATGAAGCCTTAGAGGGCTATGACAATAGGCTTTCGTCAACCCTCATGAAGGCCGAAAACAATGCAACAAAAATCTGAGAGGATCTGCCACAAATGGGTCTCAAAAAAAGCTTAGAGAGGACCTTTAAGATGCCTTATACTTGTATAGGAAATATTCTTTAAAGTTCCAAATTGTGCCTTAGAAAACATAGTTAGGCAATGCCTCAAAGATAACCCTTCATTAATCTAAAAGAATCCTGAAATAAGAGAAAAGTTCTGCCACAAAAGAGGAGTCCTAAAATGCCTTACAGCATTGTCATAGAGGGTCAAAGAACTTCCATAGAGAGGCCTCATGGATAGGACGAAATCAAATTTAGAAGTAACCCTTGACCAATGAGCTCTCCATAGAAAGCTAAACTCAAAAACCCTTCAAAACTCGACCCTTCTTCCAAATGAGCATGACTACCCTAGCCACAAATATAATAGAGCTAATTTTTTTGCTTTTGATAACAATGATAATGGTTATCTTAGGAGGGAAACTGAACTCTTTTTTTATGGTGAAGAAGGGGTCAATAAGAGGGGTTGACATGCCCAACAAGCCATGGATCCGACCTTAAAAATTTCAAAATTTAAGAAGATAATTTCAATAGTTTAATGCATCGGCTCGATCCCTAATTTGGGATTATTTCCACAAATAAGATTTCTCTTAAGGGGTTGACTTGACCCTCCTTTGGTAGCCTATTTGGACTATAAAATTCCTCATTTGGAGGGTTCATTGGTCAACCCAAGATCCATACAAACCAATCAAATTTTTCCTTAAACATTAATGCCAGATTTGATCAATCATAAAATTGTCTTTAACACATTAGATGGGGCACCTTAACCACACCATGGGGGCTCCAATTTTGACAAGACATATCTCCTCACTCGTGAGGGGTTATGTGGTATGCCAACTTCCATTGGAATCAATATGACAAGTACTATCATCCTATGATGAAATTGTGAGAAAAACATTGATCTTCTCATTAAATTTTCTCATCAAATATGGGGTATCATGACCACACTACAAGGGCTTACTTCCTTGTCTTCCTTCCAGGTCTTCTTATCTATTAGAGCTTCCAACTAATGCAATCCATCAACGAATATTAAGAGCATTCAAAGATAGACATTGGGATCAATACCAACACCATTCAACAATCTCCCCCTTTGTCATTTATGGAAACACACATACTCCCCTTGTGATTATTGCTCCCCTTATCTCCATGCTTATCATCTTTATTTTTTTATTTCTCTCCCCCTTTGACATCAATAACAAAGGGTAACTCCCCCTGGTGAAGTATATTTCTCTGTCTTCCTGTAATATGTATTTCTCCCTTTGACTTATTCCTCTCCCCTGACATGTTATGCCTCTGACGACTTTCCACAACTGATTCCACCTATAAATATGCATAAATGAAAATATTTACCTTTATGAAAAAGACAACAATTCCTTCTCCAAATCTTCAATCTTGAAAACTATCCTTTGATTTATGAATTAGCTACTCCACTGAACACAAAAATGACTAATATGCCCATAATGTTGACTATTGTTCTGACAACTTCTTCACATATTCCATTTGCCATTCAAATTCCTGAAGGATAGATCTTCAAATTTGCAACCACTGCTACTTAGAATCCCCCTCTTCAACATTCATAGGAAAAGGAGTATTTAAGCCAGATTATTCAGAATAATATATGAACCTTCTCTATTGCAATATCATCTTCCTTTGTACCTATAGATTCATCATGGTCTTGCGACTTTACAAATCCTAAGAGCATGACTTCTAATATTTCTTCATTCGCCCGTTCTTCTTGATTTTCTTTTCCTCTCCAAATATTCTTTTATCTGATGTCATAATTTTCCTTCATAGAGGATTTCTTCATGTATTTACTTTAATATCCCTAATTTTGTGAGCCCAAGAATCACTAAGGAATTTCTCCCAATTTTGATAATGTTAATTAAAAGGGGAAAATATTATTTTATTAAAATGGGGGCAAAAAGTCTCCTAGTGGAAAATGCCCCCCATCAATAAAATAATAGGAAAAAGGTGAATCTAGAAGCTAGAGGGCGGCTCAACGAAGAACTATAAAAGGAGTGTGGACTCATTTTCAAATCATTTTATTCCTATCATATCATATTGTTATTGAAGGGAAACTCAAGCGAGCATCATATTTAAGGGTTTCAAGCGAAATTCTAAGCTAATTTCGGTGCACTTCGAGTTCCACCCTAGTGAGATCTCTTCCTTCTTTGGTGGACACTATTTTCCACCCCAGTTGGAATTGATTTACTTGTTCCTTTATGAAGTTCTAATGAAATTTGTTTGTAGGAATATCCAACATGTTGATTTAATCTAGTTGCAAATCTACAAAGTCTCCCAGGGGCTGAGTGCATCTCCTTTCTAGGGAGGCTGAGTACCAAGATCTAGAGAGTCAAATTCAGAAGGAATTGTGTCAAGGATGAATGCAACAAATTAAAGGACGAATCCTCTGCTAATTCAAATTGATTACTTAGAGGGTCGAGTTAATTCCTTAAGGTCAGAATACCTTGTCTAGAAAATAGAGTTCGAACTTCTAAGGAGATCATCTCTGATCCATTTATAATTAGAATTCCCAAGACTTATTATCAACAGAAGTCAAACAATTTGTGTCCACGATTGAAGGAAGTCATTTAGTGAAATCAAGTCAAATTTATAACACATATGGAGGGCTAAATTGTTTAAACTTGGTACATAGTTTGTAATTCATCCAAAAGGCCGAGAAAGCCATCTTCAAGCACTTCTAGAAAGGGAATCGATCTCCATTGTTGGTGGTGTTGTCACTGCGATAATGACCCTCCAAATTTTTTGCCCAACTAAATTTTGGAGCCTACATGAATTGTCGTTACAATCCCTCTTGTGTTGCTCTGTTACTTGTTCATGTTCTTCTAAGCATCAACTATCCTTGCAATCTTGAGTGTTGTTTTTCCTCCTAAGTCAAAGTTTCTTAGGTATCATCATTCTATATGTGGAAACACTTATGATATATTTCTAAGATAGAAAAAACACTAACTTTCTTTGACTTAGTGACTATATTTATTCACTTGACATGCATGACAAACAAAAGTAAGTAAAGCACAACTTTCTCCCAGAGGAAAGTGCACTTTCTATACTTAGGGTTCACGAAAAGAAACTGCTTATGGAAACTGCGCCCTCCCATGCAAAAGTGCACCTTTAACTCTCAGTTGGGTTCACTTCTTCCACTCAGTTGAGTGCACTCTCATTCAACAAGGAGAAGCACACTCCTTGACACTTGTTCTAAGTGATTGCACCCTCTTCACTCTTAGTTAGAGCACATTCATTGTCATTAGTAATTGTGCCCTCTTGTGCTTCATGCATCTACCCTTCCTTTGGTTTGTTAGGCGCACTCCTAGAAAATAGGAGTCCACTTCACTTCATGCAACTACCTCACTCATTAGTTGACAAGTGGCGAGCATGCATGAACTTGCATTGTATGTAAAATCCCTTTATAACCATCCCAACCATCACTCATTTGCATGATCTTTATTAACTCTAGGTTGAGCGCACTTCTTCACATCAAGGAGCTTTCTCTTCAATCCTGATCACAAGTAAGTTTTCCATGTTATCTTTCTTGATTTCTTTTGTTATTTTTGTTATCGCTTTTGTTTTCCTTGCTAGTGTTTTAGTCCGTTTCAGTTTCTTTAGTGGCATTTCCATAAATTCTTCTTGTTACAAGTGTCATTTTGTTGTCACAAGTTGTGTTTCTTGTGACTCTTCACATTCCATGACCTTTCGTATTTCATTCATGATTGCGACAAAGCCTATAAATGTGAAAATTATTGAATCTAACACATCAGAAACCCCTACTGCAATCACTAGTTTACAATCTCCTGCTTTTTCTTTACATTAACAAGTTATTTAATTGCAAAAACATCAAAGTAAACACTATTGCAGCCTTCATAGAGATACAAATCATGCACTGAAATAAACAAAAACAATAGCACAAGGGACACTGTTATTTTTGGACAATTGTCCCCAGAAAAACTCAATTCAGGAAAACTGGTGCAACATACAAAGGGTTTGTATTATTAAGCAGATTTTGTGAATACAACTAGGGTGCCAGAAATGGCTCACCCAATAGAGAATATCCTTGGCAGCAATACCTCTATCCGGAGACAGATATTTCGGCAAATCAGCAACCGGATGATCAAACCCCATAGCGACTCCGGTTGTTCCCTATGCTGGACAACGAAAGATGCTCCAAGCACTGCTCAGGAATTGTGTCACTCCCTCAGGAGCTGGGACACCCTATCCCAGCTCAGAATCTGCTGGTATGCTCCTAGTTTTCCCCACATAATCTCCCCAGTGTTGCCTTTGAAGCCCTCTACGACTTCTATGTCGGCCTCTATGGTTTCTGCGTCAACCTCTATGACCCTCTACATCCTCTGCGTTAGCTCCTACGGCCTCTGCGTCAGCCCTTCTAGGTCCTACGTTGTCTCTCCCAACACTTCGCTACCTCTCTGCTATGTATTCTTCAACCTTGGATGAAAATCCTTGCTGAACTGCCTCTCACTGCAACTCTGACCACTAACTTGATTTCCTCAGCAAACCTCTCCCCAGAAAATCAAATTCTTTGATCACTTGATATATCTCCAACTGACCCTCAAGCCTCCTCTTATACTTTTCCTGTTGATGAATCAATGGCTGAGATTAAGTCCCTAATCAACGACTAAGATTAGAATTGGCTTGATCCTCGTTACTTAGAACCTTCTCACACATATTTTATTAATACACATTAATATTTGTATTTTCCTAAGCTTAGACTTAGGAACCCATTAAAAATATTAATTATTTTAATAACTCCTCATCTTGGTGGAATTTCTCCAAAGTATTTATGGGTCTGGAGATCTCATGTGCCTTAGCCTCTCCACCAATTTTCAAGGCTAGAGCACATCCGATGCTACCCAAAATCAACAATCCCTCTTAGCGAAGAATGTGCTCTAGCAATGCTTCACCATAAAAGCATCACATTGATCCTCCACATCGGTCCTCTATGCTGATGCTTGGCCTGTTTCCCCACATCCATTGCACTGCTGCTTCCTGTACTGTTGCCCGTGACACTGCCATTGTCACCACTACATCTGTACTGCAGCTCCCTCTCAACATGCTACCCATAACACTGCCACTGCTAACTGTTGCACTGCAACTCAGTTACCGAGAAGTAAGTAACTGACTTCACCCAAAAACTGACATCCTGGTCAGTCTGGAAGCCTCATGATGCTAAAGCTACCTCTGATGCTATCATGTGCTCCCTCTGTTGCCACTGCGTTGTTGCAACCTCTTCTGTAACTCTCGCACTTTTGCAACCTCCACTATGCTGCTATAGACTTTTGCAGTCTAGCACTGCCTTGCTACTCCATCACACCTTGCTCCACCCGACACCTATCATCATGATAATGTCTTTACTGGCTCCCATAGCCAGATGTGATCCAATAGTTTGCGCACCTCAAGGATCCTGGCCCTATTCTATAGTCCTCTCGACTATAGCTCCAAGTTTCCCCACCTCTTCTCTAGAGGCACATGAGCACTCATGGCACAATCATCATCAGTCTTGACTTCCTTCTCCAACTTTGTTGTAGCAACCTTTGAGTCAGAAGCTTTTCCCTTGCCTTTCTTCCTGGGGCACTGAGAGGCATAATGTCCCATTTCCCCACAGTTGGAGCACTTGACCTTGGAGATGTCTTTCTTCTTCCTCTTCTATACCCCCTGTTGTCCCGCTGATGCGAGAGTTTCATCCTTGTCCTCCTCCTTCTTGATTCGAACTCCCTTACCGCAACTCCCCGCCTTGGTCAAACTCTTGAGCTCTTCCTGTCGAAGATTTGCCCACATCTCCTCCCAATTGGGGAGAGTCGCTCTGGAAAAAATTCCTTGGACAAATGTCTCCCACTCCTTGGAGACTGCATTTAGGGCAGTCTTGACCATGAACTCTGGATCTGGTGTAGACCCCACGAAAGTAAGATGATCGCGAATCCCTTGCAACCTGAGAAGGAAGGGATCTATATCCTCCCCTTTTCGCATCTGGTATGACCTCATTTGATTCTCCAATAACATCTCCCATTGTTCATGATTACTTGACCCTCTTCATTCAGTTTGTTATTGAAAACCCACTTGGTTCCAATGGAATTTTTCTCTCTTGGTCTTAGAAAAAGCTCCCATGTATCATTATTTTCAATCTAGTCAAGTTCTTAATTCATGAATTTCACCCAAAACTTATCTTCACTTGATTAACAGAGGTTCTTGGGTTCTATCTGTGATAGTAGAGCCAAATTTGCATAACTTGTACTGCCCACAAGTTTCCTTCTGGTCTGGACACCCTGTCTTTGATCTCCAAGAATCTGACTCTCAGGATGTTCCTTCTATACATACCTGGAGGGTGTCTTTGGCCTTGAAGATGTGTCTTCTTCCTCACCTTCACTGTCTGAATCTATTTCATTCAGATCGATGGACCTCAAATCTGAGCTTTCTTCATCATCTGAGTTCATATTACTTTTAGAGGATTCAGGTTGTGAACCTACTTCATCTACTATTACGTCGATGCAATCCTCAATCTTCCTTGTTCTCTTATTGTAACACTTATATCCCTTGCTTCAAATGCAATATCTCAGCAATATTCCTTCCTCAGCGCGTGAGTCAAACTTCCCAAGGTTCTTTTCATTCCTTTTAATGAAGCAATTACTTCCAAACACCTTGATGTGTTTAACTAATGCAATTCTTCCCTTCCATAACTCATAGGGAGTTTTATCACTATTAGGCCTAAGTTGAGTTCTGTTTGATGGATATACTGTTGCCTGGGCTGCTTCTCCCTAGAAGTTGTGAAACACTCCTACTTCATCTAGCATTGCTCTAGCCATTTCCTATATTTTTCTGTTCTTCCTCTGTACTACTCCATTTTGAAAAGGAGTTCTAGTCACTGACTACTGCCTCCTAATGTCGTGTGCTTCAAAGAATTCCTCAAACTCTATTGAGGTGTACTCTCCCCCTTTGTCTGATCTTAAGCATTTTATCTTTAAATATTTCTCATTTTATACTTGATCTTTAAACTTCTTGAAATGCTTTAATGCTTCTGATTTTTATTTTAAGAGAACAATCCAAGTAACCCTGGTGAAATCATCAATGAGAAACATGAAATACCTCTCTCCTTTTGAGGTCTTTGCTATAGTTAGGCCACAAATATCTATGTGAATGAGCTCCAAAGGTCTAGATGAGGAGAACTCTTTCGATTTGAAATGAGTTATAGTTTGCTCGCTAAACTGACACGACTTGCTGATTGTGTTATCGTGCTTTGACAGTCTTGGTAATGCTCTCACTGCTCCCATCTTGCTTAATTTTATCAAACTGTCAAAATTCACATGCCTAAGCCTCTTGTGCCACAACCATGCTTCACTCATTTTGCTCAATAGTAGTTGACACTGGGATCGTCAAACACATATACATTATTGTGGGTTCTAATTGTTTTTCCCACCAGTTTTCCATTGTTTATGTTGCAGATCTCACAATTTTTAGATAAAAAGGTCACATCATGGCCATTATCACACATATGGCTAACACTGAGAAGATTGTTCTTGAGACCTTCTACATACAACACATTATGTGCTTCTGTCTTTTGATCAAGATTGACTACTCCTTTTCCCTTGATTCTTGTTGGAGTGTTGTTTCCAAAATTGACGTTGCTTCCTCCGTCCTTTTCCTTAAGCAACAAAATTTTTCTTTTGTCCCAAGTCGTATGTTTGGAACAACCATTGTCCACATACCATTAGTTTTCTTAATTATGAGCTGATAAGGCAAGTCCACATTGCAAGTTTTTTTTCGTCTTTGGTTTCTAGCTCCCTTTACCCTTTTGGTTAGTTGTCTATTTGACACTTTGAGACTTAGATAAGTATTCAAACCTGCTTTTGCACTCACTGGATTTGTGCCTAAAATTATTACATTTGAAGCATTCCACTTCACTTAGTAAGGGAGAGAAGACATTCCGATTTCTGAGAGAAAGGTTTTGAGATTTAGAAATCTAATGCTTATTATATCTGGGATTCTCATCTCTTTCTACTTTGATCCTTTTACAATCAATGGCTTTATGTCCAAATATATGACACTTATAATAGTGGCCATAAAACAAATAGGCATGCCTATTGTTAGAAGCATTATGAGATTGTGCAAGAAAATACCTTGGTCATCTGAGTGATTGATTCATTCTCCATTGGCGATTTCCTCTTTGCATAACTGCTCTTTTGTCTTCATTAGTTCTTTCATGATGCTTCTTCTCATGGCTCTGTGATTCTACGAATCCTGCGGACCTGAAGTTTATCTTCCCAACATAAGATTCTTGTGTCTTAGAGTATCCCATACTGGTTCTGATTCCTGAGGGCCTTTGACTATTCAGGATCTGATCTAGTCTCCTTGTCCCTTCAACAAATTTTTCATTTAGACCCTTCTCGGTCTTTGTCTTCTCAAGATCGATTCTCAGAGAGACAACCTCTGCTTCAAGACTTTGATAGTTCTCTTCCCATTCTTGAATTAGGTCTTGAAGAACTTCTTCTTTCCGTTTGGCCTCCTCCAACTCAACCTTCAAAGACAAAATATCATCTTTGCATATCTGTGAGATCATTTCCCTTTTTAACTTGAGCAGCTCCTGTTTCAACTATTTGTTCTCCTCTTCCAATCTCTCACAGTTTTCTTGTTTCTCTTTCAGTAGAAGGGCTAGACTGTCCTTTCTCTTGATAGCTTCTTCAAGCTTTTCCTTTTGATAGGAAAACTCCTCATTATCAGAGTTATACATACCTTCCTCTGCACGTTGTAATTGTTCCTTCAACTACTTATTTTTCCTCCTTGATTTCTTCAACTCGTCGAGGGCACTGATGAGTTCCCCTTCAAGGTATACTACTCCTTATTCTTCTTCCTCTTCAGAGTCCATAATACCCTAATTTTTGGAGTCTGTTTCAAAGGCCATAAGAAGATACTTATCTGACTCATTTTCCAATGAGTCTTCACAGTTTGACTCTGGTGCTGAGCTATCCTCTTTGGAGTAGAACCCTTTCTTCTTATAGGGCTTTTTCTTTTGATGTGTTTGAGACTTGTTTCCAAATTTCAGATCCTCTTCCCTTTCAGCCTTTTCTTTATAAGGGAATTTGGAAGAGAAATGTCCAACTCTTCCATAGTCAAAACACTTAAAGGGAAACTTCCCTTTATATTTTCCTGAGCCACACTTCAGTTTTCTGGCTAGTTGAGCTAGCTCCTGATCAGATTCACTGTTGGAGCAATCTTGATGATCTTTGTGATCCTTGCCCTTTCTTGATACTTTGAACACCACTTGCTTCGATTTAGATTTTCTTGTTCCTACTCTCATCTCATAGGCTGCGACAGTACCATGCAGTTGACTGTCTTGAGATCCTTTAAGTTAGCCATTTCCTCAATAGCTAAGATTTTGGCATTAAATCTCATGGGTAGACATCTTAATATTTTTTGAACAATCGTCTCTTCCTTGACTTCTTCACCAAGTCCTCTAATCATATTAGTCACTTCATCAATTCTAAGGAAGTATTCTTCTATGCTTTCATTCTCATTCGTTCTCAATCTTTCAAACCTCATTATGAAATTCTAAAGTTTCGCTTGCTTGACTTTGTCATATCCTTCATGACTCTGGTTAATATTTACCTATACTTCCTTAATAGACTTACAATACATAACTTTTACAAGTTCTGATTGACTAAGACCAAAGAGAATGGAATTCTTGTCTTTAGCATTGTTCCCATAAAAAAATTTACCGTCTGCATCAGTGGGAGGAATATCAGGGACATTGTAGTCTACTAGTACTGAAGTCCAAACATCTACTCCCAAGGACATAAGATATGCTTCCATTCTCACTTTCCAAAAAATAGTTGGTCCCATCAAAGACTAATATTATACTCGAGTAAGCCTCTTGAATCTCTTGCCTAGACATAATTCCTTATAGATCTACCTTCCAATATTTAAACTGTTGCTAAAATAACTTGGCTCCGATACCAATTGTTGGAATAATGAATTGCTAAGAGGGGGGGAGGTGAATCAGTAATTAAGAAACTCTTTTCCTTTCTTATTATCCTTTTAGTACCTTCTTATATTCTTTAACTTGTGAGAGCATTCATTCACAAATACAGTGAGCCAAATTTATTTCAAACACACATGTTTAAACAACAATGACATGAGCAACACACATTTGACACAATGTTTTTCACGTGGAAACCCAGAGGGAAAAAACCACCAATTTGTTGTTTGTTTATAATGTAAATTAAGCACCCACTTAATTACATCTGTTTGTTTGTGAGCACCCACTAACAAGAGGCACCAACCCCTTTGGTTAGCAAGCACCAACTTACCAAGGGGCACCAACCTCTTTAGTATGCAGACACCGAACTACCCTTACCACCGTTCTACTATTTCATACAATTTTCAAATTGAAAAGAGAGGCATACAATTATACAAGTAAAATGCCAATAAATGGTTGTCAATAGATTCAACTTCTGAACTCTACTTTCTATTCTTACTTGCAAAATATTTCCTCTTGTTGTTCTCAACAACAGTTCCTCTGTGCTCTGCCTTCACCATCAAGGGCTCTTCACTGACTGCTCTTCAGCACTACCCTCGCCATTCTCCACACAACACTCTCACTACACTATTAGACAAAGTCCTCTCAGGTGCTTCAACCTCACTGTCACTATGCGCTTCACTCACAGCTCAATACTCTCACACATCTGCTCAACTCCCCACTCTTCTCCATTACAGGTGATGGTTTTGTTCTACTGAGGCACTATGCGCAAGGTAGACTTTGCTACATGTCCTTTGGCTTCCCAACTGTACGTAGGCATGGACTCCCTTGCAGCTGTTGCGTCTCTTGTCAGTTTCTGGTCATAGTGCAGAAACAGAGATCGACCTTGCAGTCCTTATTGTCTAATTGCGTGGAGCTCTATGCTGAGAAATTAATTCTCAGGTGACCTGCACACTACTTCATGAGTCCCATACCTCCTTTTAAATCGTTGAAGACATGTGTGCGAAGTAGTCGATTGCTTCCTTCAAGTACTTGATTTCATTTATCGGTTTATTTTATATAGTCTTCCATAGGATTAGCCCTTTTCAATTACCAACTCCTCTGTGCCTTCATTCAATATCACAACTACCATCCCATACATTATTTAAAGCTCTGTACTTCCTTATCGGAGCAATTCCATATCACAATCTTCACAGTGGTGCAATATTCTATTCTGCTTATTGCCGACCTCTGATATGACGAGCCCCTTCTGCTTAGCCCTTCCCACATTTCTCACCATAGGGCCGAGGGTCATGACCTGCCGCTTAGCCTTGAGGTGCTAGAGCGTTTAGACTCCTGTTGGGGGCCATTCTCCCTTTGTTAACAACTCTCCGCCCCTAGTTCTTTAAATTCTTCTAGACCATGTGCCAACCAAATATCAGAGCCCGCTTATCATAAATTTTTTACGTATCAAGTGTTACAAAGTACCGACATCCTCAACCTCAGATATGTGATCTATGATATGACATCATCACTTCCACGTGGCACCTCATGAGTGGTGACATGTGTCACCCATATTTCCCCCCTTAGGACCCTCAAAACACCAAAACTACTTGCCACATGTCCTTCCGTACCACCACATCATGCTGACGTCAGATTCCATTGTAGCTTTATTGGAACCAACCATACGTCATGTTTTGCAATGAAATCTTTTGTTAATCCTTTATTGGTGTTCCCAATTGTTTTTAACACTATCGTCGCTTCACCCATATCACAAATTTTTAAAGGGCTCAAATGAAGAAGCTTTGATTCTTTGATTGTCGATATGCTTGAT
This sequence comes from Pinus tabuliformis, assembly GCA_031772625.1. Taxonomy (NCBI): domain Eukaryota; kingdom Viridiplantae; phylum Streptophyta; class Pinopsida; order Pinales; family Pinaceae; genus Pinus; species Pinus tabuliformis. The sequence continues at coordinate 424,816,314 of CM062807.1, forward strand.
GTGTCGATGCTCTGATATGAAGGATCTTTGATATGCGATGCACTGATATACTTGATGCTCTGATGTTGCGATCACTGAAATGCCTGATGCTCCGATGTGCGATCACCGATATGCTTGATGTCGCTGGACCTCTGATATGTCGATATGATGGACCGTCGATCTCTGATATAGCAATACGCTGGACCACCGATCTTCGATATGCCGATATTCTTTCCTGCCCAAGGCTTCAAATACCTGAAATTTAGCGGCCCATAACTTTTGGACCAAGAATCCATTTATGGACTTCCACATATCGTTGGAAAACTTATTCAAAGCACTTTCCAATGGAGAGGGTCCGATTGAGGCTTTGAGTCCTTTCGCTACTTGGAAGATGACTGCAAACTTCTCTGCCCATTGACCATTTGGCTAGTTGAACAATAACTACCATGATGATCATTTCATGGATTCTTTAGTAAGCTTGCTACTATGATGATTCTCTACAAGATGCCTATAGCTACCATGAAGTTCCATCTTGCTCATAACTGTAATCATCATTGTATGGCTTCTTTAGCAAGCCTGCTACTGTGATGATTTTATACAAAGCACCTTAACAACCATGAGATTCCTTCCAAACACCCAATCATTATGTTGACCCTTGTCTGACATCAATGCCAACACTTAAATAGCCACCTATACACCATCAAATGTCCAACACATATTACCATATTCTTAAAAAAATAATAAAATGAAAAACTAAATGGAATAATATACTATATAGTATAAATATACTTAAAAAAAAGGTTTAAAGTTCAAGTTAGAAGGTACAAACCATTTTAAAATAAATTAAAAATTAAAAACTTTATACCACTATTTTATGCTATATAATTAGATATATAAATTTTAATATATTAATTTATAACTAAAAACAAAAATATAACATTATCATTTATATATTTATAATTAAAACACAATTTTTTATTTTATTTTTTTATTTGATAACATTAAAATTTTTATTAGTTGTTTTTATCATAAGGGAATTCAAATAAAAAATGACATAATATCATAAGTATTGTCTAAAAATTGATTGTGAGTGTTTAAAATGCTGACGTAACAAAAGGGAAACCAACAACCAAAACCATAAAGAAAAGGGAAACCAACAACTAAAACCATAAAGAAATTTCAACAATTTTAAGACATTCAAAAGAAAAACTAGATAATTCATGGTAGAGAGTCACTATCCTCGAAATACTAAAATGTAAAGAGTATATAACATAGAGTATCTTTGAAAGGTAACCCGTGCCTCAGGAGCATAGGGAGGTATCCAGGTTAATGGGCTAGTTCTCTCCCTTGCTTGAGTTGTTGAAGATCTCAACAATCAACCCATCTCCAAGTGTGCTAAATGACCCTCCACTTCCATTAGAAGCAACTTTAGTTCCTCCAATTTGTTCAAGAGATTATCTTGAGCCTCTCTTGCATTGACAAGCACTTCTTCAATAGAATTTTAATATGCTAATAGATATTGATAATGTGGAGAGGAGTAGTAGACTATTTACCTTTTGGTTTTTGCACTCTCCTCTAGTCAACAACCATCCTCCCGCAACCTCGAATTTCTCTGTGACACTGGCTGTCTATTCTGTTACAGCCTTTTCTCCCCAGCTCTATTGTCATCTCCCACCATTTTCCAAGGTAATTTTCCTGACACTCATCTATGTCCACATCCATGTATCTACCATGCCATGGATCCATCGTATACGGTTTGAATTTGAAATTTGAAATACTGGTGGGCTTGAAAGTTGAAATATGTAGATTTGAAATCTGAACCTCGTCATTGTTGACCCAATGTTTCGTTCACTGGAAGTTGCAGGCAAGAATTATGAAAAGAGCCAAGGAAGAAAATGAGGGGAGTATCGCTGCTTGTTCAGGGGTGTGAAGGAGGCATGCAGGGGTGGAAGGGAGTTGAGCCGTTACTGCCCTGTTTTGGCCACTTGGTTGTATGCTGCATATGCCTAAACTGCTCTCTAAACGACACCCCGCTCATCTCCTTTGCCAAATTGCAACCTATCCTTCAAGAAGATTCAAAGACATGGACAATGTGCAGAGCTCTATGAAAACCCTTGGCATCAACATCCTTATCCCTAATGCTTCTAGTGATCCAATTCTCTGCTTCTGCAACATAAGGCTATGATTGTCAGCTTTTGTTAGTTGTAGTTGTTGGTTGTCGCAATGTTGTTCATTGTTGAATTTATGTTGCGACAACTCCTGGTTGGAAGTGACATTGATCTAAACCATTTGTTAGGCCAAATATGATATTGCCACATCACTTATGGAGTCTTACCATCTAGTGCTTTTCAAATCATCTCATTTCAAATATACACCAACAATAGAATAGGCTTCTATCGATAATACTCATTCAACATTGGCTTAGAATTATCTAATAATGTTTCATTCATTCTCTAAACTGGGGTGTAAGTTTTACTTAAAGAAATTTGTCGTTACTTTCACTAAAGTGAATTCACTAACAAAGTCTAGTGCTCCAAGAGTGTTGTTCAGAATGTTTTAGAAAAAAATCCTTACACTTTTTCCCAAGAGTTCATGATTCACATTGGTTTCATAATACATTCACTTTAAATCTAATCCCTGCAACTATTTCACATCTTACTCATTTGTTGCATACTTCAGAAGTTCAAGTGTCTCGATGCTTGTTTCATGTCCATTGTCCTCATCTTTGAAAATTGTCAAGCATGTCAACTGTCCTCATATTTGAAGCTTTCCAATCACACTAGTAGCTGCCACTAGTATACATTCATCATCTGCTACATTTTCAAGTTTATACAAATTACTAACCCTGATGCCTTAAACAACCCACCATTGCTAATTAGTAATCAGACATAAAGAATACTTTAGCATTAAAAAGAACCTACAGAACAGTATAGCTTTTATAGGTTCCAATGCATCCAGCAAAAGGGAAAGTTGTTTCCATGAGTTGAGTAAAATTTGCATTTTAATTTGATTCGCTTTGGCATTACTTCTCCTGTACACTTTTTCCTACAATCCTTGTCTAGGTGTCGACTTAATATGACAATATGATTGCATTTCATCTTCCCGTGAGATTAAATGGAATAACTATCACTATTTAAAAAGATTTCAACTCATTGTATGTGTTGCATTTGATATTCATTCTTTCTCTTTGTATGTGTTGGACCATCTAGGAGGATTATAATTTTATATACCCCTCATATTTGGACTCAACATCTACTAGTTTAATGACATCTTTTATCCCATCGACATCTGCAAACACTAGCATTTTTACTTAATAAGTTAAAGGGCCAACTTTGTTCTTTCAATTTGTCATATACATTCATATACTTCACATACATATACATTCATGGATTTCACTTCAAAATTATTGGTAGATAAATGGAAATTTTAAAAAAAATAAAATAAAAAATAAATCCTTGTAAGAGGAGTCAAATCATCATCTTGATCAGCTCAACTGGAACGTGGAGACTTTTCCCATTTTCATTTAGGCCTTCGTGAGTAATTCTCGTCTTTCTTATTGATTTGTCTTGGTTCACTCTAGTCCACACATTAAGTCCAACACATATAACAATGAACACAACATAATTGCATAGATGCTTCTTGGATCTGGCATTGATGTTGTTATTTTGGCACATAACACTTGCTGAAGTAAAATGACAATTTTTTTCAAACTGAAATTTTTTCAAGCAGAGGCAAAGGAAAGCAGGTAGTTGGAATGATGCACAAAGAGTTTTTATACATCTATTATAAAGAGTTTTTATAAACATTAATTTTCATTTACAATACTTTGTTTTAACAACAATACTAAAACAAACTACAGAGGAGTTGTCACAAAGTACGAGAGAGTTGCCACCACTAAGTAGTCACAATGTAGTTTCAATAATAAACAATGGAGTTGCGGAAGTACAAGAAAGTTTTCACCACTATAATAGGGAGTACCCGTAAAGTAGTTTCAACAACGAACAAATACAGTTGCATTGCGACAACTCTATGATGTTGTTCAGAGAGTTGTCGCAACGTAGTTGTAGCTGTTCATTGTTGAAACTACATTACAGATACTCCTTGTTATAGTGGTGGAAACTCTCATGTACTTCTGTAACAATCCCAAAAGAACCCCAAAAAGATCCAAAAGTCATAAAATAAAGCAAAACATTACTTCGAAGGGTCCCAAAAATATACTTTGCTTGTCATTGTGTGATCTTGACTTTATCAACACAGTAGCATCTTCAGTTTGATAGAATGGGAGACTTCTGGTATAAGATTTCTCAATCATAAATGAAAGCAACAATATCCTAACAAAAAATAAATGAAAAATTAAGGTCATGCTCTGGTCATTTACTACAAGCAAAAGAAAAAGCACAGAAAGTGATTTGAGGTGGGCATCCAAGACCATGAAAAGCAAGAGCATTTATCTTTTCATTAACCAGAGAGGTGGGTGATTTTAGATTGAGTTGGTTTAGAACCTTAATAAAAAACCAGACTAGAGCTGTCAAATTCCTATTTTACTTAGGTAGTCTATTTAACCAACTTGTCAATTGGAGTTATTTTGGGTAGTTGGGCAGAACAATTATTATCCTTCCACCCAATTACTAGCTAGTGACATGTTGAACATTGATGCCTTGATAAATATTGTTGAAATGGCTTAGACTCTCAAAAAAGTATTCTTAAATGAGTATAATTGTAGGCTGAACTCGTAACAACAACCTCAATTTTACCTTCTAGCCTTCTAGTTGAGAGAAGCAGATTCCTTTCATTTAAAAAAAAGAGGGTTTGTTTAACAGACTTGCTTAATTGAGTGTAAAATGGTCTGGCTTAATTTCTTTTGAATTGTTCTCAAAATTATTTTCCCATGATTGAGTGAAGATAAGGTATCCACATGCTATACTTTGACATGTTGACAGAGTTTTTAGGTAGACATAGAGTTGAAATGTGGCCTTGTATTGCCTTTAATTTATGCTGCAAGAGAACTCCAAGTGGCTGAATTCAACTATCACAAACCTAATAATCATAATGGATCTATCAGTATTGAATACAGTAGAATAGTAGGCCTTAAATTCTTCATGCACCAGATTTACACTTGCATGGAGTTTGTAACCTTTTTTTTTCTCATAAACTAGACCTAGTTATTTGTGATGTGAAAAACTGAAGACGAGGGGAATAGAAGAAGATCTAATCCAAAATGTACACTAACCAACACCAATTCTGTAGTGTATAAGAATTGGGCATCTATGCCTCCAAGCTGGGCATCCATATTAGTTATGTGGTGATGGGTGTTGTTATGGGAAATGAGTTATCAAAGGGGATGAATCATTTGGCTTTCATAGTTTATTCTGACGTGGTTGGAGCACTAGTGATTACCCAATTTTCCTTCATCCTTGAGAAGTATGTATGGATCCCTCGCTTCATTTCAATTGAAGTTCCTGACCACTTTGAAGTGTTAAGCATTGTTTTAATTCCAAACAATTCATAGTCATTGTTTTTTGTTTGAAATGCAGGAAGAATCGACCAAAAACAATGATTGTAACTTTGTTCGAATAGTTCTTTTTGTTGTATTTTGGCGGGTGAGTTAAGTATTTGAAGTCCACATCTTGCATCCTCATGATTGGCATTAATTCATATCAGATTCTTAATCATTTCAATGTTTGTTACAACGTTTGTTCATTTCAAGCGTTCTTACTAATGGGTTTGACAGATACATCTCTTGCCTTTGCTTCGACAATTCCCAACTTGGCTCTTGCCATAATATTTGTCATGGCATGGGCATCAGGGTGACTATTCAAAGTTGCATTAGTCGAAATTAATGGTTGATTCTTTCAGTCGGATTATCTTGTAGTCTTCAAAGCTTAATGTGAGTTTAAAATGTGCAACATAGAGAACGTAAACATAATGTGCACTCGCAACAAAGCCAAAATTGCGGGAATTTGATATGTGTATGTGGAGCAATGGCTATGAGTTTCCTGCAAGGTCCTACTCTAAGTTAGCTCTGGTCTCTAGTGACACATTCAAATTCCAGCTATGACCCTAATCCACTACACTCAGTGGAAAACATTCTTGTTAGCTTTTACCAAGAGGGAAAGGGAAATTCAAGCAAATAGATTAGAGGGTGGATTTACCTAATCTCAACAATTGTGATCTTATATGCTACAATGTTATTACAGGTTTCCTCACTACCTTACAAATTAAATTGAACACAACCAATAATACTTTCCCCTTACCTTCATTCAATTAAGTTTTGGAGCTAAAATCATTTTCTGATTAAGGTTAAAAATACCAAAGCTAATGCATCCCTGTTATGATATGCACCAATAACAATAGCCAACAGGGCTCTCAAAACTGAATTAAAACATAACACACAGATAACCTTGTTTTACAGTCACCGGTAGAATAAAATTCTTAGCGCAACCTTGTTACATTACAAGATCGAATCAAATCAATCCCATAACCATTGACAAACCCCCCTCAGCGTTAATATGGTAACTTATCTTTGCATTGACTACCATTGAAATTTAATGGAAGTTGGTCTTCTTGTAACAATAACTCTCACCATGAAATTGGTTTTTGTTAAGAGAATTTAAAGAAATAAACCCATGACACATGACGATACCTCGCCACTATTTCAAATTTCAAATTTTAAATTTCAAATTGAATTTTATGGATCCATGGCATGGTAGATGGATGGGTGTCAGATGTTGGAAAATGGTGGGAGACAACAACAGAGTCGGGGAGTGGATACCTCAACGAAACAACCAACATGACGGTAGAAAGACGTCCTATCGTGCCTACAGTGAGACAGAGATAGAGAGGGATGGCCCAAGGGGAATCGACATGGATTAGATAGAGTAGTCTCACTGACAACGAGACAATGCAAAACCAAAGGGGTGTTCTGTCGATTGGTTAGAATACTCCGTGTGGAGATAGTGATTATGTTTCCCCCTTGTATTAACAATGATGGTAATCCATGCAGCTACTACCCCAATGTCCTCTGAATCCACAATATGTTGATGTTTATGGAAAATTTCTTCCTCCATGTCATGAATTTCCTCCAAAATTACAACTACAGTGTGCTCATGGTAGTGGTGTGCCAAAGACTATACCCAAAAATGGGCATGAGAGCCACCTACTGAGCCACGATTTCCTCCTTTTTTCCTACAATGTACTCACTGCTTGCATGTACTTGTTTTCTCTTGGATTGTGCAGGCACCGCGACAACAGATCAAGGCGAGGGTTGTCACTCTGATCCCTGTCCACTCCATTCTAGTTGTCTCCCAACAATAGGTTATGGGGGTTAGTCCCTATGGAAATGAGGTGAAGGAAAACAAGTTGGGAACCAACTTGTTTGGGAGACACAGATGAGTGGCCTAACTACTTGGTTAAATTTAGCAAGATTAATGATTAGATTAGATTTTAAGTATGAGACCAGTGTCTTATGGAGTCACAATTATTGATTTATGTAAATTAATGCTAAGTAACCTGATGGACACCCACTACTTGATATGATAGACTAACCTATATGGGATGCATGTCCCAAGAGCTAGGTGTGATGCCAAGAATGTTGGTAATTTTAGGTTAAATGCCTATTCTAAGTTGAACCTCTCCCTTAACTATTTTGAGAAACAATCTTCAAAGTAGGTTGTGGGATGGAAACCAACGGGAAGTAGGCAAAGCCCTGATTAACGATACCTCCCCCTGTGTTCCAACCACCAAGTGCATCCAATGTTGTAGAAACTATGGCTCTTACGACTACAAGGCAATTTCGTTAACCACTAAGAATGGATGAATCCCTCAAGCTAATCAAAAAAGGGTTTCCCTAAGAGTCTATCAACCTAGCTTATGCTAGGAGTAAGTTTTTAGTGCAAGCTAGATCCTAGAATGCTCGTGCAAAGATGATAAGTGAAATTACTTAAGATTGTTTAAGTGTTTAAGTACTCAAATTATGGTTACTCCTTATGACAACAATACTTAACAACAATTAAAGGACAATCTTAATACAAGGCAAGTGCTTAAGAATACAAGTGCCAATGAATCAATCCACAAGATACTTAGAATAAATTATCCGATTTGTCAATTAGCCAATGATTACACGATGTCAATAAAAATTACCTAAGATGTTCTTATCACAATGCCAATTAGATTCCAAGTGTCAAAGAAACTTAACCAACCACAAGATCATAAATTTAGAGCTTAAATGTATGGGTGTTTTAAGTGTATGTAAAAAATCCTTGTAACTTGGAGCAAAACAAGCAAGCATTAGATCTCAAATATCCAAATCAGTAGTAATATTTCGGAAAATTCCAACACTTATTAGACTTATGACAACAATAAGAAAATCACTTTAGATCATGGAACTTACCAAATAGATGAAACAATTTTTTTTTCCAAATGATTAGCAAATGTATATTTATGATTTTAACCCACATTAAAATGGAGTATTCAGTGATATGTCAGATCTGAAGTAACTTATTACAGTAGTAAACAAATCATCAGATCAACAAGTTAATAATGCTACAACAAATGCCCAATATTGCCAAAACAAGGAAAATTTTATCAAAATCGAAAAAATCAAGTTTTTAGGGCTTTTAAAGTGTGATATTCAGAAAATATAAGAACTAAAAAACTTGTTACAATAGTGAGGAAATTAGAAAACCAATGAGATATTAGTGCTTGAACAAATGCCAAAAAATGCCTAGAACTTGGAAAAAATTGCCAAAACTAAAAATTTGAAATTTTGAGACTTTTTAGGTGAATTATTCAGAAAAATTTCAGATATGATATATTCAGTTATGCAATAAAATTCCAACAATCAAAAAATCAGATCTAGGCTACATAACCATTGCCCAAATGACCAAAATTTAGGAAAATTCAAATTTTGCAGTTTTGAGTTATTTTGACCAAATTAAATGTGATTTTAGGACTTATATATCATTGTTAAAAATAAAAATTATAGCAGTGGTAGAATAGTGAGAAGTTGGGGTCCAAATAGCAAACCAAGAGGCGTTGGGGCCTTGTAGATGACTAACAAGACTTCGAATGAAGATGGCCACCTAGAAACATAATGTTAACCCCAAAATCGTTGCAAAACAAATCGTTAGAGATAAAATGCCAATCCCTTGAAGAAACCCTTGTTTGCAATGAGATTTGGCCGTTGTAGGGCTTATGTCCTTCTTAATGCTTACAAAATAGGTCTCAAACATTAGCCTTTTAGGTTGGGTAAGGGTTAGGGCCTTCATAAAATAGGTTTCTTCCCCGATTTGAAAATAAGTAACCTCCAAAAAAAACCTGAAAACCCTAGACGTCTAGGGTTTCTGAGGTCTCCAATGCCAATTTCGTCCTCAATTCTGAAACAAATTTAGAATAAAAACCCAAATACCCAATATAAAAAATAAATAAATTTAAATTTCAAAACCCTAAAACGCCAAATATATCCAAAATCTCAAAAACCCCAAAACCCCAGTTAGCAAAAATAATTTACAAATTAAATTTACAAATCTATTCACAAAATTTACAAATGTACAAGGGTTTTGAAATTTTGAGAAATAATGTTTTTTTATGGAGTTTTTTCTTTGATGAATGGCTAAAAATACTTTAGAAACCCAATGCACACTATAGCCTTAGCGAATATTAAATCCACCATACAAATATTTGGGATCCAATCAAAATAATTTACGCCCAAGTTTGTGAACTTAGAGACCAAGGACTGAAGTACCTACAAACACTATGTATTTATCTCAAGACAATCTATTAATCATATGGGGAATCAAACCACCTAAGATTAGCCCAAAACTATCAATAACATGATTTTATCTCCATCTAATGAAAACAGATCTTACTAATATTTAACACAACATAGGAAAGCCCGTAGTCAATACATACCACAAATCACGAACATGGAACACCATGAAATTGCACCCCAAAGTCATTATTATGATAGAAAAAATAGTTTCCAGCGGGACAATAATTTACATGAAATTCAACAACAATTTTCTAGCTAGAGATCATCGTGTTAGAGAATCAAATGACTCTCTAATTTATAGATTAATTCTCCAAGTGGAAAACTAATGGATAGTTCCTTTGATCCCTGTCAAAATAATCTTGGCCGTTGAAAAATATTTGATCATCTTTTAATCTTGACCATTGATTTTTTATTTTATTTTATTTTATTTATTTATTTATTTATTTTTGTGAATTTTCAAATTTATCATTTAATTCCATTTTTATTAGCTTAAAATTAATTGTTTTGAGCTAATTTCCTCAAAATTTTGACTTTGACTTAACCACCAAGGTCCAAGGGTCCAAATTTTCTTAAAATATACAATATTCTCTTGGTGGAGGACATTCAAAAATTAATTCCTTTGAGACCCACGACTTTTTCCACTTGGAAAATTTAATTTCTCTAGAAATTTAATTTTGACTCTAGTTAATTAATTTTCTAGCTTAGGATTAATTTAATTTTTTGCCAGAAAAAAATAATTAATTAACACTTGAGGGGATTAAATATTTTTTCCACCCTCTAATATTTTAGCCATGGTGTCTAAGTATGAGAGACCATGCACTAAAATATTTTTTACATCATATAATTACATTTCAACCCTCAAAGGGGGAAAACCCATTCGGTGTAGACCCTCAAATTACACACCCAATTCTGTAACACAATATGATCTAGTATACCAAATGATTTTTAATAAAATAATTTAGCCAATTAGCTCAAATTATTCATAAATTTATTTTACATAATACTCCACTAGAACATTAAGATTGACCTAAGACTTTGACAAATAATTTCACCCTAGCTTTAGGGTGAGGTTGGAGGGAAAAACTTTGCCAACCATATGTGTTTAGAAACACACATGAGTTAGTGAGATAAAAAACCTCCTAGGATGAAACTTTTCACCAAAATAATAGGCTTAACTAGGTTGTTACATATACTCAAGGTCTTACTAGCATCATTTAAATTACATAACTTGCAGAATGAGTTTACAATGACATGTAGATTGCTGATAGATGACTTGATCTTGTTGAAAAAATTTGGCACTTCCACTTCCTTAGAACTTTGACAGATTGAGTGCAACAATACGTGTTGCCTTGTCATGGTGTTTAGGGAAAGAAGAGCATGAAGGGAGTAGAAAAGATACAAAGAAGAGGAATTGAGAAGACAACAACTCTAAAAGAGTAAAGAGTTCACTCGTGAGAGCCTAGCTATAGTAATCAAACCTAGAGAGTTTCATTCTGTGTCTAATAATGCCAAGGCAGAAAAGAGAAAAACTAGAGATGGATAAATATGAAGTGAGATACTAGATTGCTACATGTGAGAAAGATCCATTACATGGTGAGGGAGGTTTGTGAGGAGGAAGGAACTAGTGGGGAGGAAGCTTAGCTCCTTGAGAAGGGATATACCCAATTCAAAAAGATCCTCCAAGTCGAAACCCAAGTGAATGTAATTGCATTGCATGTAATGGCCCCAGATCCCCAAGGAAGGCCATTAATTATGAAAGGACAAGGCTCAGGCTTATGTTGCTTGCTTGCTTTAATGCTTACCTGCTTACATGCCATCCTACCTACCAGAACTCGTTTCAACGAGGGCCTTTAATGCAATGGTAGAGGTTGACAAGTCGAGGGAGTGACATGTTATGTTTCCTGTCTAGACCTCTTATCTGCATTAATTACTGAATAAATGAGGTGGCACGCCAATCGGGGAATTATAAATACAACTCTATATTGTAGACAAAACTTGAAATAATTCAAAATTAAAATAAAAAGTTTAAAATTAATACATATAAAATAAGAAAAAATATTAAAAATTTAATTAATTATAACTTAATTAAATTAATCATAATATAGATTTATAAATTATAGAAATTTAATCTAATTGTAATTAAATGAATTATAATAAGATGAAAGCGGATATTAAAGTAAATTTCAAATTTATGATTTTTAATTTATATTAAATTTTATATATATATATTTTTTTCGCATTGGTTTTGATAATGAATCACATTGAGGTTTAGTTTAAAATGGCAATTTAAAAATGGATATGATGATCACATATATATATGATGATCACATATATATAGGAATTGACAATTAGGTGTTGATTTGTTATAGCATTGGATGTGCTCTAGACATGAAAATTGGTGGAGAGGCTAAGGCACATAAGATTTCCAAGACCCAGAAATGGTTTGGGGAAATTCCACCCAGTTGGAAAGATATTAAAATAATTAATATTTTAATAGAGTTCCTAAGTCTAAACTTAGGAAAATTAAAATATTAATGGGTATTAATATACAACTGGGTGAAAATGTTCTAAATGACATGGATCAAGCCAAATCTAATCTTATCCGTTGATTAGAGACTTAATCTTGGTTGTTGAAGACTCAACAAGAAAAGTATAAGTGGAGGCTTGAGGGTCATTTGGAGACACACCAAGTTGATCAGTCAGTTCGATTTTATGGAGCGGGACTTGCTGAGAAAATTTGAGCTAGTGGTTTGTTGCAGCAAGGGTTAGTGAGTACATAGCAGAGAGGCATGGATAGTGCTAGAGGGTCAGCGCGGAGATCAAAGAGATTGATGCAAAGGCAACTAGAGCTATGTAGAGGTATCTGAGGATTACGCAAAGGCAGAGAGGTCCGCGTGGGTGACGCAGAGGGGCCAAGAGCTGACGCAGAGAGCCAAGAGGCTGACATAGAGGCTTCAGGAGCTACATTGAAGCTAGCAAGGCTGATACTGGGCCAAGAGGATGCGCCAGAAGGATTTTCATGGGGAAGACTAGAGATGAGAGGCTGAATATCTGTCTCTGAGAAGAGGTATTACTACCATGTAACAATCTCTGTTGGGTGAGCCATTTCAACACCCTAGTTATACTCAAGAATTTGCATAATAATAAAACCCATAGAACTGTTGCACCGATTTTCCCGCATTGGGTTTTTCTGGGGACGATTGTCCAAAAATAACGGTTTCTGTTGTGTGTTTGTCTCAATATTTCAGTTGCTGATATGTATATGAGTTAATACTGCATTTGTGTTTATTTCAGTATTTATATTTATAAATAACTTGTTAATGGAATGAACAAGTAGGAGAAATTAATCTAGATAATGCAGTAGGGGTTTCTAATGTGTCAAACTTAGAAATTTCAACACTAGGTTGAGATGCCCTCTCACATGGTATGGAGTTGATTTTGATGGCTACCATGATACTTTTAGGACCTATGATAGTCTTCCTCTCCATAGACAAAGTTACTTCGGAGGATTTTGAACCTTGGATCTCTTAGTTTACACAATACTTCATAAACTATCACCAGCTAAACCCTTGGAAAGATACTTAAAATATATCGAATTACTATTAGTATAATAATATTAATTCTAATTAATATAGTTATATGATAGTATTATTAATCAACATGTGTGACCTCCCTCTAATTTATTATTCACTAACTACCAAAATTTGAATTATGCCATATTAAAGCACTAGCTACTAAAATTTGGTTTAAATCACTTGGAAAAATATATTAACAAATGTAGTGTTGGTTGCAATTCAATATCTTGTTAAGCCATATATTTATAATGTGTGTGTGTGTTTTTTTTTTCCATGGAAAATCAAGGTAGGTTCACTCGAAGGGACCACACCCCATGGCCAAACTAATTCAAGCCTAACCCCAAGGGTGTTGAGGAGAATTGAACTCGTGACCTCCCAATGGCAAGGTGCTTCAACAACGAGACCTCAACCAATTGAGCTAACCTTTGAGGCTATATATTTATAATGTGTTATTTGTGTATGTTTTTTTTTAAACCATGAAAACAAAATAAATGAATTTGTCATCACTTAGTTATAGGTTATATGTGTTGATCACCTCACCTGAAGGTGATATAATTACACATCCTAATTAAAGGTTATGTATATGAAAATTAATAACCTGTAAAAAGATATAGTTTGAGTGTAATCATTCTAACATTCATATTAGTCTTTATGATGTAAATTAACACTAATGTATTGGATACTAAATTTAAAAAAGATTATTGATGTACCATTACCATTTGTTAGTTGAAAGTAGTCATGAGAATAGCCTACCCAGGTAGAGAGCAATTGCATAACAATGCCATAAATTGGATGTGTTGTTCTAAATATTATTTAGAGTTTTAAATGAAGATGTTCCATTTTCATATACATCAAGAAGTTCAGACACATTGTTGAAAGAAAATGACATCTTTATTGAATGAGATGCATTACAAAATAGTTAACCACATTGAGTGCTTCTAACAACAAGTTGAGAATGATCGAATAAAAACTATGATGGGTTGGGAATCTCATAATGAGAAAAAGATAAATTATAGTGATTTTAATAATGGAGTTAAAATAATTTCACAACAAATACAAGTAAACATTAATTTTAGGAAAGTCATATTGTTACGAAATAAAATTTTAGGGATCCATACTTAGCTTAAAATTAAAAAATCACAATGAATTGTATTAATTCTTAAAAAGTCAATAATAAAATGCTTAAAGATATTTTTGCAAAAATAGTCAATTTTTTAAGGATTTTAAATAGTTTTTGGAAAAAATTAACAATTTTTGGAGTAAAATATTTTTATTTTATAGAATTTGAGCGAATCATTAAAAAAAGATAATTAATATATTATTTTTTGGAAGAAAAAAACCATAGAAAATTAGCTCATGAGTCAATTTAGCCTCTAAATTGTTTCAATTTGTCATATAGATGTTTAGAGAAAAGAGATTGCATAACCATCAAATTTTGTTAAATGTAGAAGAATGCAATGCTATCAAATGGAATTTTTTGGAACCTCTTTCATTTGATGTGTTGGTGAATGAATTATTATTACCTTGAGAAATTTTCTAATTCAAGTTAGAGCTTGACAATTTAATACCTTAGCTAATAAACAAAATGGTGGATTTAAAAATGGTTTCTATTCTAAGGGTTGAAGATATTAACCAATTTGAAGATGCACAAACATAGATAGACTAAAACAATAACATTATGTTCTTGGGAGTAAAAGTGAATATAGCCCATCAATGTTCTTCAAAGTCAAATTATACCATGGTATCAATTTCAAATGTTTTGGAAGGAGAGGTATTGCACTTTGCACCACTAGATGATAATCATATCATAGTTTTAATTCATAAAATCTTCATACAATGGGATAAATGTTGCATATCAAAAGGTTCTCTCTAGAGATGTCTTGTGAATCACTTGCTTAACCTTATTAGTATCTCCTTATATGTGATATTAAGGAAAAGTGCAAAGGAATTTGAGGTCAATGTATGGAATGCAATAGAAGCAAATACTATGTAGTTGGAGTATCCACCTATGTGTATTAAATGTGTTTTGATGTAAAAGCTATGATAACTAGGCCATACAATCCATTGAAACCCCAAAGGATGAGGGAATTGTTTAAGAGTAGATCAAGTACAAACTATGTTGAAACACTTAATAAAATTTCTTTCAGTACAAGCATACACAATACACATTGTTGTAAAAATGATTGTCACATAAAACACCAATAGAGTCAACTATTGAACATATTAAGAAGGTGTGTCTCATGAATGAAAATTCATGAAAAGAATTTGTTCTAGATTATCTAACATCAAATGTTGCTATACCATATAAGGAGATAAAAAAAATAACTCTACATATTATACAATTTAACACATTAGATGTATTTCAACAAGCATGATATTGGAGTTAAGGAAATGAAAAGAATCACTTTCTATCCTTATAAGGTTATCTTTAAAAACAATAACTTGAAGGTAGTGAATGGTAATAGTGGATTACAAAAAATCTAGATCTCACACTATTGAAATGGTGGCTAATGTTGGTGAAATTGTGGGTCAAAATTCAAATAAGACCCCACATTTAATATGCTCAATATGTTAAGATGGAATAAGAGCACCTCTTAGATTATTTCCTTCAAATATGACCTAGACTTTGCTTCTCAACAAACATAATGATGACATGGTTATGTTGAGTCTTCCTTCATTGTCACAATCCGATTTCAACGTCAAAATAAGAAATATTTTTTTAGATATTGCAATAGTTGAGAACAAGTTTTATGCTAGGTATAATTACTATGTCTCAAATACTAAGAAATTTAGGATCGCCATTGATCCAATGGAAGTAAAACAATGGTGAGTAGTTCAAATGTCCCATAATAACTATATTATAAGTCGATTAAATGTGTACCACTCTCATAAATTGAATTTAGAGAGACATCATGGAAATTACTTGAATATTGTGCATGAAAAGCTAGACAAGGAAAAGACTATTTAACCAAGGTTGAGTAAGAAATAAAATGTTATTACTAGTGTTTTCTATCTCTCAATATTTTTGACTAGCATGCTTACACATGGACATAAGTCTAGGGCCTTTGGCCACTTTATTATTTCCTATCCAAAGATAGGTTCAAACTTTGCCATGACTTGAATAACTAAATTTCTCAAAGAGCTCAAAGAACCAATGGTGGATTGTTAGGATATTTGTTGTATAAGAGGGAAACATCAAACCTCTTGTTGCATGTTGCTATATTACAAAGTGAATGTTATGTAAAATGTCTGCCCTACATGTAAGATGGTATGCATGCTTCTAAGGTAGGCGTTGATAATACAAGTTGGTCAAATAAAGAATTTTCAATAGCAATATTATTGGAAATAGATAATTATGTGGGTGATAGCAAAAGATGTTGTGTGTTTGAATTTGGACATAAGACTAGGGCCTTTGACCACTTTAGTCTTTCCTATCCAAAGATAGGTTCAAAATTTTCCATGACTTTCTAATAGAAAGGAGGGTGTTTAGCATTGTTGAGGTTGGTTTCCTCCCATTGCAACAACCATATGAATATATAGATGAAACTTATGGGATGTTATTAGCTCAAATAAAGTCACAATACATGTTTTCACCGCTAAAGATGATGGACACCTATAGGAGATGTGAAGACTACAATTTGTTTATATCATATATCATTGGTATATTCTTTGAATTCAAGAACTTTCTGGATCCACATGTGTTGGGAAATCAATACAAGATAATAGGTATCAAAGGATGTCAATACTTCAAATTCCATCTTGTTAATGACGCACCAATTATGTAATTTAAATCCTTGGTCTGGGATGAAAAGTTCTTACCTCCTTTTAATGTGTGGATTTCATTGTCGAATGGTTGTTTTAGGCTTACATTGAGTGCAACCTTGACTATTAAATCTATAAGTAAAGAGACCTTATGTTATGGAAGAAACAAAAAATGGTTAGAAACATATATTTCATTATATAGGAAAGGGAGTGATAAGGGAGGGGAACAACATTGAAATCTCAAGATAAATTATTGGGAGAATATCTTAAAAGATTTGGACATGACCTTTTTGAACAATGAACACTCAAAAATTATTTCTTGGCTATCGACAGTGCAAGAAATAAGCAATGGCATTGATAAACAACCCACACTTCAAGTCATGGGAGTCAGCTTGATCAATGATGTCCACACTATTGAGAATCACTATGTTGGACCTCTATGTAGCAAGCTCTAATATGAATTCTCTCCAAGAAAAGATGTAGTTGAGGGATAAGTACTCATGGTATCACCATATTTGCATTGTGTAATATAAATTGGTAGTTTAAAGGGCAATGTTTACTGAGATTTAGATGTTGCAATTGAGACATACAAAGTAGTGGTTCGTTTGTGGCTACCCATACAAACAAAAAAATAAAACAAAGTTTAGTAGAAAATTTGCTTTAAAGGAAATCAATAATGGGTTGTTGAAATAGAGGGAACACTGCACATCAATGTGAATAGCATCATATGGGCATGGTCACGAAAGATGACATGGAGACTAGAGACAATAAATATAGATGGGAATGGATTTGAAACAATTGAAGCACAATGAGAATAGGTCAAATGAAATATAGAGAGTGAGAATGATGTTGATGAATGAGACTTTATTTGAATAAATAGCTTCTATACTTGTCATTTTTTAATGACTTGTATCCTGTAAGAACTCATAAACTAGTTGTTGATTTTAATTAATAACCATTGCTTCAAGTAAACTGTTGAAGGCCAATTATATGGTTTACCATGTATTCTTTGTATCACTAACTATATTGATAACAACACACACACACACACACATAACCTCTCAACTACACTATGGTTGTTACCTTTTGTTAAAATTGGCAACCAAGGCAAAACTTCATGTGGGTCATCTTATTCATGGCTGATAATATTTTTATTAGATTCCTCTCGTCGAGAGGTGTAGGATTGATATAAATATCATTCGATTCCGATAAGTATTCATGGAGATATGAATTTATTTTGATTATGGAATTATTATCAAGCTGACCTACAACTCATGTAGGCTCAGAAGCCCAACAGTCGCATCTATTCACCCACCAACGTTGTGTATAAATATAAGAGGACTTTTCCTCATTTGGACTTACTCATCTCATCACATCTCTCTCTCTCTACTGCGCAAATATGAGTCTCTTCTCTACTGCGCTGAAATGGGTCTCTCTCTCTCACACATGTGAAGCCGGAAGCTGTTGAATTTGAAGCTGCAACTGCAGAAGTAAAGATTGAATTGCGTGGACTAGAAGATCTCCTCTTTGGAACTACGCTGTAGGTTCATCTAAACCTCCTTTGAAAGCCACAACTTTTGGTGGTGGAATGAAGTCAATCCGACGAACGGTTTGCAAGATATCGACTGCCCTAGTTTGAAGTCGGAAACTGCTGAAACTGAAGCTGCAACTGCAGAAGTAAAGATTGACTTGCGTGGCCTAGAAGATCTCCTCTTTGGAACTGCGCTGTAGGTTCATCTGAACCTCCTTTCAAAGCCGAAACTTTTGGTGGTGGAATGAAGTCAATTCGACTGTCGGTTTGTGAGATATGGTCTGCCCTAGTTTGATAATGAAGCCGCTAATGCTGATGCTACTGATCTAGGGTTTGCTACTGCTGATATGAATCAGATTTATTGTACTATTTCTCTCTGCTGAATTATTGAAGATAAAAGAAGATTTGATCAAAGGGTTTCCCCACACATTGTGGGGTTTGTCCCTGGCTAGCCGCCACATCTTGTGTCTCTTGTCTTGGCTTGTTTTCTGTCGATCGTTTAATGTTCTATCTGCACTTTACTTTATGTACATGTGATTGCTAATCGGTGGAATATAATAAGAAAAAGAAGTAAACTGTTATAAGCATAGAACATACCATAACTTAACACCTTTTAAGCTTTAGAAGTGAGCTCTTAAGGAATTTTGGTTAATTTTAATGTAAAGCTCATTTTTTACAATTTTGTTAAATTGATATCACGTAGCCTCACCTCTTAAGACTTCTTGAGCTTTTGATAGTACCTAAAGTTGTTGTTGAATAATTACAAAGGAAATTATATGGTCGATATTATGTATATATAGACATTTTCATCATCGATTTTATTGATCATATTGTTAATTACATGGTAGAAGGTATTAAAATTACAATTCATGATATAGTATAGATGATTTCCATATAAGCCATAAATTTTAGCATGCCATTTTTTAATTAAATTGACCAACTTTAGTCAACTCTCTCTATATAAATAAATTGTATATGTTGGAATTTTCACCAATACTAAGAGGGGGGTGAATTAGTATTGGGCACATTTTAACAATTTTAATTATTTAATATAAACATTAAAGAATGAACAACACCATTCAACAATGCATAACATCAAAGACAATGCACACAATATTTTTTAGGTGGAAATCCTTTTGGGAGAAAAACCACATAATGATTTTAATATAAATCTTAAGGATTACATCAACATGAAGCTTCAACTTCTAAGATTCTCCAACGACAACTGGAAGGAGGCTCCACCCCCTTGATTTATCAACTCCAACTGAAAGGATGTGCCAACACCCTAGTTTACCAACTCAAATTGGAAGGAGGTTATGAACCCTTGGTTTTATTAGCTCCAACACCTTGGTTTATCACCTCTAACTGAAAGGATGCTCCAATACCCTAGTTTTATCTACTCCAGCTGAAAGTATGCCCCAACACCCTCCAAACTCCAAATTTCCCTAACACCACCCTGCCACCCTAAGATGTTCTCATACTCCAACTTGAAGGAGAATATGATCTTCTCCTTGCACCCCCCTGCCGCCCTACTTAACAAGACACCACTTTCCATGAAGGCTTCGACCTTCAATTTACCACAATGGACCATGTTTCATATATTTTCATACTAGATTCACTTGTGCTCAATATTCACATAAATGATATCAAAATAACTTGTTGACTCTGTCAATATTTAATACTAACACAAGGTCATTAGCACCAATACCATCTCTCTCTGCTCACAAATTATTGCTCAACATGTATATCCAATGGAAAACCCTAGCAGCATAGAGATAGATCCACAACAAGTCTTTGAGATGAAATTACTATACTAATAACATCCAAACTCAGTGAACCATTGTAAACTCTTGCTTATTAATAACATCAAGCCATTATCATAAACCTGTAGAAAAAGATTTGTCCAAACCTTATCGCAACAATAATGCAAGCATTGTTCTCTTAGTTCAGGAAATCCTTTACTCAACACACTCTCAACATCTGCTACATATATTCTTGCATTGTCAAATAAGACTAAAACTCAAAGCAATATATGACAATAATAGGCTCAACAAAGCATGCACACACACATCAATAGTTTGACATCAATGTGACTTACTCAAAACCCAACAATATCAATCTTGCATACAACATTGTTACCAACTCATAACCTCTAGCCTTAACTCTGCACCAACTCAATCATTTATAGGTCTTCCAATGACAATCAACACTTTTCCCTATCATCGCTTGACAATCACAACTATAGAAACTTTGGCTCATGCATGTTGTATATTAACTATATAAGGGCCACAACAACAATATAGGGCACATACTCAGCCTCATTGACAGTTGTGGATATAAAAAATAGAACTCCTAAAGTGTATTATTCAACTCAAATGTATACACCATGTCAATATGGCTTTCAACAATGATGTAAAATTCTAACAATCTATTCACTGCAAAAGATCATACTTTAAAACTACCTCTTAACAAACTGCAATAGGTCATACCACAAAGTATGATTAGCTTTAGGATATGTCAAGTGATCTGTCCTTGAAGATTCTCTTCAAAAGTTGCTCAGCAAGCCTCATTACAAGTTTGGTTTTTGGCCCCACTTTAGTCACTTCATGACCAGAATCTGGATTAGGGGCAAAAATTTGCTCAAAAATCAAAGTGCTCAGAATTGCTCAAAACCTGAACGACAGTGTCCATCTTGGTGATACAATCCCAACGAAACTCGTTTCACTCAAAATAGAGTTTGTATGAGAAAGTTAGAGACTACTGTCGGTTTTGTCAAACAGACAAATTTTGGGTACAGGGCTGACTGGGATGCTGACTAGCCATCTGTACAATCCAATAAGCAAAAATAATATTTCAAGGAATATTCCCCGAAATATTCTTGGAATATTCCCACAAGTGGCTCAATCAGATTGCGACAAGTGTCGGCATGTAATTAGTCATGGCAATTTTGGTGGACCAATGAGAGACTAACATGTGGCAAGCCCAGAGGCCGCCACGTGCCCTCTCAAAGGTCATTTAAAAGTTTATTTGTAGCCTGGGCAATCGAACCCATGACCTCACCCACACAAGCGCCAAGCCTTACTATACCACCACCATGTCACTTAACCAATATGGGTGCGCCTTCCATTTGAAGTTTAATATGCAACGGTTTGATAGGTGGGCGCTAATGGTAATCGCTAGCATGTGACAAACAACCCCTTAACCACTAACATTTAGTGTTAACCGCGCCATTAACGCACTAAGTGGAGGATTAGTGCTAATTAAACAGTGTTTATACCCTAATTAATTGCAGTTTAACTTGGCGGTAGTTTTGGCGGGTCTGTCAAATTCAACAATTGTTCCATTTTTTATGGAGTTAACTGGAGTTTCTCTAGATTTGGTGGAGTTTTCCTAGGGAAAACTGGAGAGGCCATAACTTTGGCATATTTCGGCCAATTTTGGCTCAGAAAGAGTCATTCATAAATTATTTGGATGCTCTGAACACAATGGAATAGGTTGTAGAGGCAGAAAGACACTTTTGTATGTGATTTTGTTACGTTGAAGTTTAAGGAAGCCTAGGGCCACCAGGAGAGGAGGCCCAACCTAGATCAGGTGAAGTCCAATTGCAGAACTTGGAGAGTCATTTTTGGGGTTTTTGGGTCTTCTGAATCATATGGAGCGGGTTGCAAAGCCATTGGAGCACTGCAGGTGCACGTAATCAAAGAGTTTACCATTGATCCAAAGAGGGCCTAGTCATTGAAGTAGGTCCAAGGGGATGTAGCCCAGGAGGGGTGAACTCCTTTATCAGCTTTGTGTTATGAGTTACTGTGTTTTAATTCTCTACAATTTACTTGCTGTAGAATTTTTTTAAACAACTAATTAATCTCATAAAATTCTCATAAAAGACACTCAATACTTAGCACATAATCCTTCACATTTTGGTTAATTTGAGACGATCCTAAACACATTTTTAATACTGATGAGGGAGCTTGCATAGCATTAACAAGTTTTCCCAATATTTCAAATCACTTCAATTTGCTTTTAATACAACCTTGGATTAGTGGCATAATCTAACTAGTGTCTACAACTTGATATCCTTCTCCCGCTCAACTTCCATAGGTCTACATGGTTGCTAAAATTCCCTTGAACTAAGATCTGATTCAACCTCCAAACGACAATTAGATTTCCCTAACTATGGCCTCACAAAACCTTCAACTATCTACCTCAAGAACTGGCCATGAATATGCTTGGAATCGGCTTCAATGAATAGCCTTAAGATATCCAAAATGGCCCCTCCTGAATTCAACCTATAACCTTACTTCAAATTAGACAAATAAATGCCTCAAGAAGGCCAAGAAGATCACCTATGGTTAAGCCTTAGAGGGCTCATGACTGTTAATTAATGGAGCACCCCCAATATTCTTGAACTTGTTATGTGGACATGGCATTTTTTTTACTATTGAGACATGATTCCTTTAGCTATTGGATGTATCAAAACTTAAACAGTATCCCATCCTTATCCTCTACCAATCCTTCTTCCTTTAAAAAGATAATATTTTTCCTCATTTAAGCATATAGATTTTTATGGCTATGTTGATCTTTTCTTTATGTTATAACTATGTTTTTATTATATTATCCTTATGCCAAAATTATATCCATATTCCTTATGAAGAAGTTCCACGCTCCTTGAATACCACAAAGTATTAAGATACCATAAACTAACCTATATGCTAACTATGTCAAGATGTGGGGAGGGCCAGCTTATTGTATCAGTCAATGATGTGCATTGTTTGTGTCAGGCCAGGAGGTAACTTCTCAAAACAATTCATGATATTCATTCAGGTTGGTCTTTATTATATACATGAGGGAGAGACTGTTCACTTCATCTCCCGTTGACTCTTCATATTTTCTATTATTTATTTACATCAATTACAGTTATTCACCCAATCTTGATGATTAGGTGTCAACGTTCCCCCCCTTTAATCTGAAGGGATGTTGGTGAGTCCAAGCATTGTTCTGAATCTTTCAAGCTTTTCTCTTCCAAGCGCTTTGGTGAAGATGTCTGCAATTTTCTCATTAGTGGAACAATGGTGGAGATGGATTGTTTTTGCCTCAACATGATGTCGAATCAGATGATATTTAGTATTGATGTGCTTCATTCGATCATGGAACTTTGGGTTCTTGGCCAACTTTATTGCCAAGGTATTGTCAAACATGAGTGGAGTCGATTGTACATGTTTAACTTGTAAATCTTCAAGAATTTTCCTGAGCCACACAATTTCTTTTGTTGCCTCAGCTACTGCCACATATTCTGCCTCTGTTGTGGAATCTGCTGGAACTGATTGTTTGCGTGATCTCCAGGAGACAGCTCCTAATCCAAGACTCATAGCATAACCTAAAGTAGATACCCCAGTTTCTTTGTCTCCATCGAAGTCTGAATCAGAGTATCCAATCAAGCTGAAGTCGCCCACCTGTGTATACTTGATTCCAAAGTCTTGAGTTCCCTTCAAGTACCTTAGAACTCTTTTTGCAGCAGACTAATGTCCCTCACAAGGCTTTTGCATAAACCTGGAGAGGATTCCAACAGCAAACGAAATACCCGGTCTGGTAGTAGTTAGGTAGTTGAGACTTCCTACAAGTTGTCTATACTTTGTTGCATCCTCAAATTCTTTTCCTTCAATGGATGTGAGCTTTAAGTTTTGTTCCATTGGAGTAGTAAGAGGATTGCATTCTGTCATGCCAAACCTATTCAACAGATCTCCAATGTACTTCTTTTGAGAAAGGAATATGGACTTCGGATGCTGAGTTACTTCAATACCAAGGTAGTAATGAACATAGCCCAAATCAGTCATTTCAAAACCTTTCCTCAATTCCTTCTTTATGGATGCAATGTAGCTTTCATTGTTCCTTGTCATCAAAATATCATCTACATATACCACAAGATATACAACTGTTTTTCCAACCTTCTTGACAAACAAAGTTGCATCATCAAGATCATAATGTTTGAAATTGAGTTTCAGAAGATGCTCAGTTAGTTTTTCATACCAGGCTTGCGGTGCTTGTTTGAGGCCATACAAGGATTTCACAAGTTTTCATACTTTATGTTCATGTCCTTTCACAACAAATCCTTCAGGCTGGGACATAAAAACATTCTCTTTTAGATCTCCATTCAAGAAAGCAGTTTTTACATCCATTTGATGGACTTTCCAACTATTCTGAGTTGCTAGGGCAAAGAGTGTCTGGATGGTAGCCCATTTTTCTATGGGGGAAAAAGTCTCCTCATAATCGACCCCTTCCTTCTGTGCAAAACCTTTTTCCACAAGCCTGGATTTGTGCTTGTCAAGTGAGCCATCAACTTTATACTTGTTCTTGTAGACCCACTTGCAGCCAATTGGTTTGATTCCTAATGGAGGATCAACCAGCTTCCAAGTGCCATTCTTTATCAGGGCATCATACTCCTTTTGCATCGCTTCTTTCGATTCATCATGAGAAGTAGCTTCTTTGAAGGAAGTTGGTTCAAAATTTGTAGACAAATTCAATTCACAATCATAAGAAACATCCATATTAACAGGTGAATCAGAGTCATCTACATCACCTCCATTTTGCCGATTTGAATTTCTAGTTCCTGTCTTTCCAACCTCATTAGGATGAACACTTTCAAGTGTCTTTGTCAGCCACTTTGGGGGACCTTTCTCAGATGGTCCAGGCTGCTTTGTTGATTGAGTTGGGACTGAATCAAGATTGAGTCTCCTAATTCTATCAATCACATCACTTAAAGTATCATCCGTTGTTGGAGTTTCATGCGGGGAGAGAGTGCTTTAGAAGAAGATTCCACAGGTTGATCTAGTATAGGAATCCCCCCTTCAAGATGTGAAATTTGATTATCAAATTCTTGAAATGATTTTGCATTTGAGAATCTATCCAAGCGATCAAGTTGCCGCTTAACAACATTGTCAGTTTTGGATGATTTAAGAAAGATTACATCTCTAGATACAACAAACTTTTTATTGACTTCATCATAGAGACAGTATGCTTTGGAGGTGTTTGAATACCCCAGGAAGATACACTTATGACTTCTTGCACCAAGTTTGTTTCTATGTACCTTTGGTATCAAGGCATAACATGTGGAACCAAAGACCTTGAGATGCTTTACCGAAGGAATGTGCCCATACCACATTTCATAGGGAGTCTTGTTTCTGATAGCATTAGATGTACATCTATTCTTTATATATATAGCACATAGAACTGCATCAGCCCAAAACATCAATTTTACATTTTTGAAAAACATCATAGAGCGCACCATATTTAAGATTGTCCTATCCATTCTTTCAGCGACACCATTCTGTTGGGGATTATAAGGCACAGTTGTTTGATGTTTGATCCCATGTTGGCGAAGATAGTTTTCAAATTCATTTGAAGTATATTCTTTTCCATTATCAGTGAAAATAGAGCCAATATGAGATTGTGCATCATTTTCAATCCATGTATGAAAGTTCTTGAATGTTTGAAAAGCATCAGTTTTGTTCTTCAATAAATAAACCCAACACATTCTGGTGTAGTCATCAATAAATGTCATCATATATTTATTTCCATTTGCAGAAGGAATAGGCATTGGACCACATAAATCTGAATGACTGAGTTCAAGTTTTCTATGTGCTCTTGAATGTGAATCATGAAAAAACTGTTTGCTATGCTTTCCTAGAATGCAAGCATCACATTGCTTAAGTTTCCTAGGAATTGTAGGCAAACTAGTAACACCATTTTTCTTCAACAAGTAGAGGCTGTCATAGTTCAAATGTCCAAATCTAGCATGTCATAATAAACTTGATGGAAGTGTACCTTCTTCATAATGAGA
Source organism: Pinus tabuliformis (assembly GCA_031772625.1). Lineage (NCBI taxonomy): Eukaryota > Viridiplantae > Streptophyta > Pinopsida > Pinales > Pinaceae > Pinus > Pinus tabuliformis. The sequence goes on from CM062807.1 coordinate 424,842,764, forward strand.
ATTGTATGAGAAATGTTGTGCATGAGCAGAGGTACCCTGCAACTTGAGAAGCCTTTCTTCTTCTATCCCCCTCATGACAAGTGAGTGGTCAGATGCTTTTCTCACCTCAAGCTTGCCATCAAACATATGAATGGAGTGACCTTGCTGGCAGATGTGGACCAAGGACAACAAGTTTCTCTTTAGCTGTGGGAGATATAGAACATGATGTAGAAAGAAGTCTAGAAGACCAGGCAATTTAAACCTGATTGTGCCTAGCCCTGATGGCTTGAGTTTTGATTGGTCTACAAAGTATACTACTCCATCAACATTGTCACTAAATTCTTCAAAAAAATCTTTTCTATGAGTCATGTGGCAAGTTGCTCTTGAATCAAGCAACCAATCATTTTTCCAAGAAGAAAGTGAAGCATTAAATAAGTCTTCATTTACTCCAATATTACATTGTGCCACAACATAATGAGCGGATTCAAGTGCTTTACCTTTGTCTGTGTCATTATTTTTACCTTTGGGTTGGTTTCTTTGTTGCTTAATTTTGTCCCAAGGTAACTTGCATGTGGAGGCATCATGTGATCCATTTCTTTTGCAACGTATGCAGTGAAAATCTAACTTTTCACCTTGAGAGTGTCTGCCCCCCTGCCTCTGAAATATCTTCCTCTTCCTCTTTGACCACCTCTTCCTCTGGAAGAATCTTGGGCAAGATTCTTTTCTTTATGAGCAAGGCACACAACCTCTTCAGAAGATTCAGGGGCTGTCTTCTTTCCAAAAGCTTTTTCTCTTTCAGCAAATTTTTTCACAAGAAAGTCAAAGGTAATATCTTTGATATTTCCATTTGCTTGCAATAACTCAAGATAATTGGAGTAAGTAGGATAAAGTGCCTTGATAAAAGCGATAAGAGGAATATCCAATTCAACCTTAGTGGCTTTGATATCATGCATTATAGATTTTACTTCAGATGCAAGAGCAAGAGGATCATTATTTTGTAATTCAAGAGTGAAGAGTTTAATCATGAGTTGAACAACTTCAAGTGCAGAGTGTGAGTCATAAAGTTCCTTCAGTTTTTGTAAGGCTTGGAAAGAATTTGAAAATGGTGAAATATGGTGACTCGCCTCTTCACTTACAGATGTTGCAATTAATGCATAGGCTTTGCTGTTCTTATTTTCCCAAATGGCGAACTCCTTGTCTGAGGTAGGCTGTTCTGGCTCTTTGTCTCCGTCTCCAACACACACTCCTTTCCACAACTCATTGAAAATGAGGGTGTGTTTTATCTTCTAGGACCACTCAGGATAGTTCTCCTTGCCAGTGAGAACTACTCCCACAATAGATATGATTGAATGCATTGTAAAATCTGAGTGCTGTTGAGATTGCAACAAGATGATGGAGCTTAGTGAAAAGAGTCGCCTTCACTAAGTGGGCCCGCAGGCAAATTATGGCGCAAGTTCTATTTTTTATCACAGTGTGGATGATCACAGTGTGGGTGACCACAGTGTGAGTGATCACAATGTGGGTGACCAAAGTGTGGGTGACCACAGTGTGGGTGATCAAAGTCTATTTTTAGATTGGCTGTCAAAAATAGAAAAGTCAAATATTATTGTCTCATAATAATATTTGGACTATAAACTTGATCTTATTCTCTTGGAGCACTTCAGTTTGAGCTACAGATGTGGCCCATGCAGCTGTCAGAAGGAAGTACTCTTTTCTTATGAGTCAGTTGAGTTGTTGCATGCATGACTTCAGTTAGAACTCAATCAGTTGACTTTGGTGGAGTTGATTGTGGAGTTGATGGAGTTGTGTTCAGTTTGACTTGGTTAAACTAGTTGTAGTTAGTCTAACTGCAGATAGACTAATGATGAGTTGTTAAACTAATTATTAACTCATAATACAACTATAGAATACATCAGTTAACTCAGTTGCATGTCAGTGCATGTTCAGTTTAGCAGGGATAGGTGTTAGAGAATCAGATTGCTATCAGTTGTGACTATAGTTGTGCATAAGATCTTGCACAATCAAGGGATTGAGTATGCCAATGAGTTTGCTCATGTATTTGCCCAGTTTGTAGCTTCTGCTCACGTCTTACACATTGTGAGTGATTCTTTGGAGGTGAAATACGAGTTTGGTAGACCATTCTCATTCATTCTTGAGTAGGTATTGAGTAGTGGAGGCAGGCAAGTAGTGGAATAGATTTGGAGATCAGATCTTAGCTGTATTGTGTGTAACAGGTGGAGCTGGTACTGGATTGCTTGTGATAAGCATTGTACTTTGTAATGTTACATGGTCTCAATCATTAATATACAGATAGTGTGGGGTTTTTAGCGAGATGCTTTCCCCAGGTTACATACTGTGTTAATGTGTGAATGCTCTTGATGTTTTATTGTTATTGATGCTGCTATATTGATGATCAACGTAGAGGAGCTTATGTATTGTGTATGTATTCCGCAATAGTACATGATCAGGATAATCTCCATTGAATATGTGTTAAATTATTGAAAATTTCTACATGGTATCGGAGCTGCTTGATTTGTAGAAGAGATTTTTACAGGATATCAAGCGAGGATTGATCATCAGATCTACTATTCAGGAAGTGTTTACATTCTATTTCTTCAGGCAGAGTCTGTAATCGGGCCTGGTAGCCTCTGGATTCATCCTTCCTTTGGAAGGTGAAATATCTGGTGAATGCCCATACAGTCAATCTCTGTACGAGAAATATTGTGTTCTCACGAATTTTAGATCGGAGGCGGTTGAGTTGGTTGCTGGTGGAATTCGAATTTGCAACAGTGTTGTTGAAATGTCTTTCAACAGATTGCAAATGTTATTCCAAAGTAAGAGCGACCTGGCGCTTAAGGATAAACTCAGAAACAATAAAGGTGAGAATGGATCTTCATCAAAGGTATCTGATGAAGAGAATTGCGCTTTGGCTGCCAAAGCAAAGAAGGGGAAGAACAAGAAAGCTTCTCAGTCTGGTGCGAAAGGCAAGAAGCAGGATATGTCCAAGGTGAAGTGTTTTCACTGTCACCAGCATGGACACTATGCCACTAATTGTCCGCAGAAGAAGAAGAACAAGCAGGCTGCTGGATCTTCAGCAGGAGAGGCTCTAGCCTCACAGTTTGAGCTTGATTTTTCATTGATCGCATGCTTGGTTTCAAGTGTGATGGGATCAGTGTGGTTCTTGGACAGTGGTGTGTCTTTTCACATGACGGGAGATAGAGATTTGTTCTCTGATCTGGAGGACAAAGATCTTGGAGTGCACATCGAGATGGGCGATGATGGTAGATACAGTGCGACCGGTATCGGTACCATTTCCTTTGAGAGGGAGTCTGGTAAACCCTTCGTATTGAAGGAAGTCATGCATGTTCCAGGATTGACGAAGAATCTCATCTCAGTGGCGATGTTAGAAGACAAGGGGTATGATGTTGTTTTCAGCGAGGGAAAGGCTTTCCTGCGTAGCAAGACAACTGGTGAGACCCGGAAGATAGGGGTTCGAGTGAGGAACCTTTATTAGTTGCATGTAGATGGATACGGAACAATGGCGGGCAAGGTAGAAGGATTGGTGAGCCGGGATGATGGCGAGTTGTGGCACAGGAGATTGGGTCACCTTCACCATGGAGCCTTGAAGATACTGCAGCAGATCACTACAGGGCTTCCTAAAGGCACACTTGCGCAGTCAGATCAGTGCAAGGGGTGTACTTTGGGAAGTTTGTGAAAGCCACCTTTCACGAGAAGGATAGTCACGCCACGACGATCCTTGAGAGAATTCACACAGACGTGTGTGGACCTTTCTCAGTTGCTTCGACAGCAAAACACAGGTATTATGTGATTTTTGTTGATGATTTCTCTCGTAAGTGCTGGATCTTCTTCATGCAAAAGAAGAGCGAGACATATTCAAAGTTCTGTGAATTCAAAGCACTGGTCGAGAAGGAGTCGGGGAAGAAGGTGAAGGCTCTTAGGAGCGATAATGGTGGTGAATACATCTCGGACGAGTTCAAGGATTTCTGCAAGGCAGAAGGGATTCGTAGAGAACTCATAGCTCCCCATAACCCACAGCAGAACGGGGTAGCTGAGCGGAAGAACAAAACGATTGTGGGTGCTACACGGGCAATGTTGCATGATCAAGGCCTACCCCTTCACTTGTGGGCGGAAGCATGCAATATAGCAGTTTATGTGCAGAACCGTTGTCCTCATAGGATACTTGGCATGAGTACACCTGAGGAGACTTATTCTGGTAAGAAGCCTGATCTTTCTCATTTGAGGATTTTTGGTGCTGACGTTTACATGCATGTGATGAAGGATGCCAGGAAGAAGTTGGAGCCGACTGCAGAGGTTGGGATATTTGTGGGGTACACTGATACGCCCCACAAATATCGTGTGTATTTGCCAAACATTGGTAAAACTGTTGTGCAACGGGATATAAAATTTCAGGAGGAGAAAGCCATGAAGTGTTCGCTTGAGAGGGAGCTACACTTGCATGCAGATGAGGAGCTATTAGTTCCTAAGGATGAGCTTCAGGACGTGGATCAGCCACAGGACGAGGTTCATGGAGTGGAAGAGACCACTCATGCAGCGCCAACCATCAGAGGGCGAAAGCGCTTGACAGAAGCTGAGCGACTGGCTCAAGATGCAGAGAAAGTTGTAGGACCACCTATAGCCCAACGCAGGTAGAGACAGTCACCTGATCGGTACACTGGATACATGGCTCTGATGAGCAAGTGTGTTGTGACTGAGCCATCCTCTTTCGAGGAAGCTGTGGAGGATCCCGCATGGGTAGACGCCATGGTGGAAGAGTATGATTCTATTGTCAGAAACAGTGCATGGGAGATTGTTCCTAGACCGGAAGGGAAATCAATGGTGGGTTCGAGATGGATCTACAAGGTCAAGCAGGTAGCTGACGGGAGTGTGGAGAAGTACAAGGCAAAATTTGTTGCCCGAGGCTTTTCACAGATAGAGGGGATCGATTATGAGGAGACCTTTGCACCTGTCGCAAGGTATTCTTCCATACGGACGATTCTTGCTCTCTCAGCGCAGATGGGATGGCACATTCATCAGATGGATGTGAAGACTGCATTCCTCAATGGAGTCACTGAGGAGGAGGTGTACATTGAGCAGCCCGAAGGCTTTGAGGTCTTCAGCAGCGATTCGCATGTGTGCAGGCTCAAGAGAGCGCTGTATGGGTTGAAGCAAGCACCACGTGCTTGGTACACACGGATAGACAGCTATTTCACAGGACTTGGATTCTCCAAGAGCGAGGCGGATCCTAACCTATACCAGATTGTGGTGGAGGGTAAGTTGCTTATCATTGTACTGTATGTTGATGATTTGATTCTAACGGGTGATGAGTTGTTGATACTTTCATGCAAGAAGGATCTTGCTACAGAGTTTGAGATGAAGGACTTGGGCCTCCTTCACTATTTCCTAGGATTGGAAATATGGCAGCGCAGTGGTGGACTGTTTGTTTCTCAGGGCAAGTATGCTCGGGAGATACTGGAGAAGTTCAACATGCATGGCTGCAAGCCTGTTGATACTCCTGTTCCTGGAGGTTGGAGGAAGGAGGATGCCACTTCGGGAGAAGAAGTGGATGCCACTGTTTATCGACAGTTGGTGGGGTCGCTGATGTATTTGGTCAATACACGACCTGATATATGCTATGCAGTTAACCAGCTTTCACAAGCTATGGTTAAGCCTACCAATCTCTTCTGGAAGGCGAGAAAGCATGTATTGCGCTACTTGAGAGGCACATCGGGATATGGTTTGTGGTACAGATAGGAGGATGAGGTGAAGCTATGTGGCTTCACGGATGCAGATTGGGCAGGGAGTCCAACGAACAGAAAGGGCACATCAGGAGGGGTCTTCAGTATTGGATCGACAGCAGTTTCTTGGTACAGCAGGAAGCAGAGATTCGTGGCACTCAGTTCAGCGGAGGCCGAGTATATGGCAGCAAGTTTGGCTGCATGCGAGGCTATATGGATGAGGAAGATCCTGGTTGGTTTGTTCGGTTCTCATTTGGATCCTACTGTGATTTACTGTGATAACCAGAGTTGCATTAAACTCTCGGCTAATCCTGTATTTCATGATAGATCTAAGCATATTGACATCAGGTACCATCATATCAGAGATTGTGTGCAGCGGAGGATCATGTTGCTTTCATACATTCCAACGGAGGATCAGGATGCTGATATTCTGACGAAGGCTCTCACCAGGAGAAAATTCGAGTACCACCGAGGCAGGATAGGGGTTGCTGATAATCCATATCTTGTCGAGAGGGAGTGTTGAGATTGCAACAAGATGATGGAGCTTAGTGAAAAGAGTCGCCTTCACTAAGTGGGCCCGCAGGCAAATTATGGCGCAAGTTCTATTTTTGATCACAGTGTGGATGATCACAATGTGGGTGACCACAGTGTGAGTGATCACAGTGTGAGTGATCACAATGTGGGTGACCAAAGTGTGGGTGACCACAGTGTGGGTGATCAAAGTCTATTTTTAGACTGGCTGTCAAAAATAGAAAAGTCAAATATTATTGTCTCATAATAATATTTGGACTATAAACTTGATCTTATTCTCTTGGAGCACTTCAGTTTGAGCTACAGATGTGGCCCATGCAGCTGTCAGAAGGAAGTACACTTTTCTTATGAGTCAGTTGAGTTGTTGCATGCATGACTTCAGTTAGAACTCAATCAGTTGAGTTTGGTGGAGTTGATTGTGGAGTTGATGGAGTTGTGTTTAGTTTGACTTGGTTAAACTAGTTGTAGTTAGTCGAACTGCAGATAGACTAATGATGAGTTGTTAAACTAATCATTAACTCATAATACAACTATAGAATACATCAGTTAACTCAGTTGCATGTCAGTGCATGTTCAGTTCAGCAGGGACAGGTGTTAGAGAATCAGATTGCTATCAGTTGTGACTATAGTTGTGCATCAGATCTTGCACAATCAAGGGATTGAGTATGCCAATGAGTTTTCTCATGTATTTGCCCAGTTTGTAGCTTCTGCTCACGTCTTACACATTGTGAGTGATTCTTTGGAGGTGAAATACGAGTTTGGTAGACCATTCTCATTCATTCTTGAGTAGGTATTGAGCAGTGGAGGCAGGCAAGCAGTGGAATAGATTTGGAGATCAGATCTTAGCTGTATTGTGTGTAACAGGTGGAGCTAGTACTGGATTGCTTGTGATAAGCATTGTACTTTGTAATGTTACATGGTCTCAATCATTAATATACAGATAGTGTGGGGTTTTTAGCGAGATGATTTCCCCGGGTTACATATTGTGTTAATGTGTGAATGCTCTTGATGTTTTATTGTTATTGATGCTGCTATATTGATGATCAACGTAGAGGAGCTTATGTATTGTGTATGTATTCTGCAATAGTACATGATCAGGATAATCTCCATTGAATATGTGTTAAATTATTCAAAATTTCTACAAGTGCTGTAAAAATACTTCTGCTAGCAAGAAATGCACTTCTGGTGGTAATTTTGTAAAAAATTACAATTATGATATATATAGAGCAGAGTTATTATATGAGGGAGGGAGTATATGACAAAGGTTTATATGGGGGAGGGCTTATATGAGGGAGGTGGGTTCATGCCCCATGGTTATGACTGACGAGACACGTTATATATTAAAAACAATAATATATGGTATGCAGAGGGTGGAATATTGAAATAACATGGTATTAAAACGCATATGACAGTGTAATACCAATGTAATACATTCAAGGAGCTTGTAAAGGGTGGTTTCAAAGGGGCATTGGTATGACAATACTATATTGAAACATAGTATTATAATGAAACACAGTGGGTATTCAAATGCATGGCAAAGGACTGGTGGTATGTGTAATATTACACCACAGTTATATTAAAAAAACACCCGTAGCATGGTAATATTCTGGACCAGCGTTCAATGTATGAAACTGATATGGAGTTCATTCAATGCAAACAACGGATTGGGAGAGCATTAACTATAGCATTAAGGAATTAACCAAGAGAAACATTCATATGGAATTAACCACAATGTTCATATGATTGTCGAGCGGTATTACACGTGAGGGTGTAATGACCAATAGAGGCAGCGTGGTATTAACCTGGAATATGGTGAGGAGGCTAGGGTTGTATGCATGGAAAATTTGAAAAGACAACCACTTCCCGCGCCTTCAAGCACACAACTTCCCTCATACATAGCGACTACAATTGCTTCCTCCGACGCAGGCTGCAAACCATCGGAGCAACTTATGAAAAAGACAATTCAAAATGCTTCATAAGTTATTAGTCTGATATGGGAGCGCCAGAGAGCAGCGTCAGACCACACCAATGCAATATTCTGGGAAAAGAACGCGACAGAGCATGAAAGTGGAGGAGCGTGGGAGGCTATACCAGGACAATTGGCAGGAAAATGCAGGACAAACTTCTGAAGAAATGGCAGAAGGGAGTTACAAAATGGAGCTGGAAGCCAAAAATGGCACTGGCTCTGATACCATGTCAGGCCAGGAGGTAACTCCTCAAAACAATTCATGATATCCATTCAGGTTGGTCTTTATTATATACATGAGGGAGAGATTGTTCGTTTCATCCCCCGATGACTCTTCATATTTCCTATTATTTATTTACATCAATTACAGTTATTCACCCAATCCTGATGATTAGGTGTCAACAGTTTGTTAGAACTCTTAGGACTATACCACTATTGGTGTGACTTCTCAATCTTAAATATTATTATGACTTCGCAAACAATGGATGTCAACTCTTAAGCTTTAGTTCATTTTAATGTAATAGTTAATTTTTGTAATGCATTCTCTAAGTATTACTTGTGTTTCTTTGAGGTCATTAGCTCTACTCTACTATCTCAATTTTTATATGCAATTTCTAAAATTCATGTAGGTTTTCTAAGCTTTTACCAACATTTAAAATTGAGGTTGAAACATGGAGAATCCAATTATATGGTTTACCATGTATTCTTTGTATCACTAACTATATTGAAAATAATCCACACACACACACACACACATGATAATAACCTCTCAAGCTACACTATGGTTGTCACCTTTTATGCTTCAAAAGTGAGCTCTTAAGGAAGTTTGGTTAATTTTAACGTAATGCTTAATTTTTACAATTTTTGTAAAAATGATCTCATGTAGCCTCACCTCTTAGGACTTCTTGAGATTTTGATAATACATAAAGTTGATGTTGAATAATTACTAAGGCAATTATATGGTCAATAGTATGTATATATAGGCATTTTCATCATTGATTTTATTGATCATATTGTTAATTATATGGTAGAAGGTATTAAAAATACGATTCATGACATAGTATATATGATTTCCATATAAGCCATAAAGTTTAGCATGTCATTTTTTAATTAAATTGACCAACTTGGTTAACTCTTTCTATATAAATAAATTGTATATATTGGAATATTCACCAATATTGAGAGTTGGGGTGAATCAATATTGGGAACATTTTAAATTATTTAATTATAACATGTAAGCATTAAACAATTAACAACACCATTCAACAATGAATAACATCAAAAATAGTGCACACAAGATTTTTTAGGTGGAAATCCTTTTGGGAGAAAAATCATAGAACAATTTTAATATAACTCTTGAGGATTACATCAAAATGAAGCTCCAACTTCCAATATTCTCCATCAACAACTGGAAGGAGGCTCCAACCCCTTGATTTATCAACTCCAACTGAAAGGATCCGCTAACACCCTAGTTTACCAACACAAATTGGAAGGAGGCTCCAAAGCCATGATTTTATTAGCTCCAATTGAAAGGATGCTCCAACACCCTAGTTTATCAAATCTAAATGAATGTATGCTCCAACACCCTAGTTTAATCTACTCCAACTGAAAGGATGCCCCAACACCCTACAAGCTCCAAATTTCCCTAGCACCACCTTGCCACCCTAAAGTGTTCTTAGAATCCAACCTGAAGGAGAATCTGATCTCCCCCTTGCAACACCCCGCCACCCTACTCAGCAATCCACTACTTTCCCTGAAGGCTTTGATCTTCAATTTACCACAGTGGACCATGTTTTATATATTTTCACCGGATCCACTGGTGCTCAATATTAACATAAACAATATCAAAATAACCTGTTGAATCTATCGATCTGTAATACTAACATAAGGTCATCAACAACAATACCAACTCTCTTTGCTCACAAACTACTACTCAACATGTATATCCAAGGACAAACCCTAGTAGCATAGAGATAGGTCCACAACATGTCTCTAAGATGAAATTATTGTATTAATAGTATTCAAACTCAATCAACCATAGTAAACTCTTGCTTATCAATAGCATAAATACTTGATCTTAAACCTGCAGAACAACCTCTTTCCAAACCTTATGGAAAAAATAGCGCAATCATTGTCCTCTCAGTTTAGGAAACCGTTTAGTCAACACATTCTCAAAATATGCTACACATATTCTTTCATTGTCCAATAAGGCAATAGCTGAAGGAAATATATGACAATACTAGGCTCAACAAATCTTGCACATATACATGAATTATATGACATCAATGTGAATTGACTCAACACTCAACAATATTAGTCTTGCATACAACACCATTACCAACTCATAACCTCTAGCCTTAACTCTGCACCAACTGATTCATTTATACATCTTCCAGTGGCAATCAACATTCTTCCTTTTCATCACTTGACAATCACAACTAGTAAAACTTTGGCTTACACATGCTCTATCTATTAACTATAATATATCTAGCAACATATTATGCCATAATAGGATCAACAAAAACCTCAACCTTGCCATAACAATAGTATAGGGCACATACTCAACCTCACTGACAACTGTGCATATAAATAATAAAAATACTAAATTGTGTCACTCAAATCAAAGATATACACCATTTAAATCTAGCTTTCAACAATGACATAAAAGTATAATAGTCTAATCACTACAAAATATCATACTTTAAAACTAGATCTCATCAAATTGCAATAGGTCATACCATAAAGGATGATTAGCTTTTGGATATTTCAAGTGTTTTTTCCTTGAATATTCTCTTCAATAGCTCTTCAATATGGTTTTGAGACAAGCTTGGATCAGTGCCATAATTAGGCTTGTGTCTACAACTTGATATTATTCTCTTGCTTAGCTTCCATAGGCCTACACGACTCCTAAAATTCCCTTGAACTAAGATTTAATTCAACCTCCAAATAATAATAAGAGTTCCCTGACTCTGGCCTCAAGAAACCTTCAAATAACTACCTTAGGAGTTTCCCATGAATATACTTGGAATCAACTTCAGTGAATAACCTTAATATAGCCAAAAAGGCTCGTCTTGAAATCAACCTGTAACCTTACTTCAAATCAGACAAATAATTGCTTCAAGAAGACCGAGAATATCCCTTATGATGAAGCCTTAGAGGGATATGATAATAGGCTTTCGTCAACCCTCATGAAGGCCAAAAAAAATTCAACAACAACCTTAAAATATCTGCCACAAATGGGTCTCAAAGAAAGCTTAGAGAGGACCTTTAAGATGCCTTATACTTGTATAAGAAATATTCTTTAAAATTCCAAATTGTGGCTTAGAAAACATAGTTAGGAAATGCCTCAAAGATAACCCTTCATTAATCTGAAAGAATCCTGAAATAAGAGCGAAGTTTTGCCACAAAAGAGGAGGCTTGAAATGCCTTAGAACATTGTCATAGAGGGTCAAAGAACTTCCATAGGGAGGCCTCATGGATAGGACGAAATCAAGTTTAGAAGTAACCCTTGACCAATGAGCTCTCCATAGAAAGCTAAACTCAAAAACCCTTCAAAACTCAACCCTTCTTCCAAGTGAGCATGACTACCCTAGCCACAAATATAATAGAGCTAATTTTTTGCTTTTGATAACAATGATAATGGTTATCTTAGGAGGGAAACTGAGCTCTTTTTTTATAGTGAAGAAGGGGTCAATAAGAGGGGTTGACATGCCCAACAAGCCATGGATCCGACCTTAAAAATTTCAAAATTTAAGAAGATAATTTCAATATTTTAATGCACCGGATCGATCCCTAGTTTGGGATTATTTCCATAAATAAGATTTCTCTTAAGGGGTTGAATTGACCCTTCTTTGGTAGCCTATTTGGACTATAAAATTCCTCATTTGGAGGGTTCATTGGTCAACCCAAGATCCATACAAATCAATCAATTTTTTCCTTAAACATTAATGCTAGATTTGATCAATCATAAAATTGTCTTTAACACATTAGATGGGGCACCTTAACCACACCATGGGGGCTCCAATTTTGACAAGACATATCTCCTCAATCATGAGGGGTTATGTGATGTGCCACCTTCCATTGGAATCAATATGACAAGTACTATCATCCTATGATGAAATTGTGGGAAAAACACTGATCTTCTCATTAAAAATTTTCTCATCAAATGTGGGGTATCATGACCACACTACAAGGGCTTCCTTCCTTCTCTTCCTTCCAGGTCTTCTTTTCTATTGGAGCTTCCAACTAATGTAATCCATTGACGAATCTTAAGAGCATTCAAAGATAGACATTGGGATCAATGCCAACACCGTTTAACAATCTCCCCCTTTGTCATTGATGGAAACACACATACTCCCCCTGTGATTATTGCTCCCCTTATCTCCATGCTTATTATCTTTCTTTTTTGATTTCTCTCCCCCTTTGTCATCAATATCAAAGGGTAACTCCCCCTGATGAAGTATATTTCTCTGTCTTCCTGTAATATGCATTTCTCCCTTTGACTGATTCCTCTCCCCCTGACATGTTATGCGTCTAATGACTTTCCACAACCGATTCCACCTGTAAATATACATAAATGAAAATATTTACCTTTATGAAAAAGACAACAATTCCTTCTACAGTTCTTCAATCTTGAAAACTATCCTTTGATTTATGAATCAGCTACTCCACTGAACACAAAACTGACTAATATGCCCACAATGTTGACTATTGTTCTGACAACTTCTTCACATCTTCCATTTTCCATTCAAATTCCTGAAGGATAGATCTTCAAATTTGCAACCACTGCTACTTAGAGTCCCCCTCTTCAACATTCATAGGAAAAGTAGTCTTCAAGCCAGATTATTCAGAATAATATATGAACCTTCTCTATTGTAATATCATCTTCCTTTGTACCTATAGATTCGTCATGGTCTTGCGACTTTACAAATCCTAAGAGCATGAATTCTAATATTTCTTCATTCGCCCGTTCTTCTTGATTTTATTTTCCTCTCCAAATATTCTTTTCTCTGATATCATAATTTTCCTTCATAGAAGATTTCTTCATGTATTTGCTTTAATATCCCTAATTTTGTGAGCCTGAGAATCAATAAGGAATTTTGCCCAATTTTTATAATGTTAATTAAAAGGGGAAAATATTATTTTATTAAAATGGGGGAAAAATGTCTCCTAGTGGAAAATGCCCCCCATCAATAAAATAATAGGAAAAAGGTGAATCTAGAAGCTAGCAGGAGGCTCAATGAAGAATTATAAAAGGAGTGTGGAATCATTTGAAAATCATTTTATTCCTATCATATCATATTGTTATTGAAGAGAAACTCAATTGAGCTTCATATTTAAGGGTTTCAACCGAAATTCTAAGCTGATTTCAGTGCGCTTCGAGTGCCACCCTAGTCAAATATCTTCCTTCTTTGGTGGACACTATTTTCCACCCTAGTTGGAATTGATTTACTTGTTCCTTTATGAATTTCTAATGAAATTTGTTTGTAGGAAGATCCAACATGTTGATTTAATATGGTTGCAGATCTACAAAGTCTCCCAGGGGCTGAGTGCATCTCCTTTCTAGGGAGGCTGAGTACCAAGATCTAGCGAGTCAAATTCAGAAGGAATTGTGTCAGGGACGAATGCACCGAATGAAAGGATGAATCCTCTGCTAATTTAGATTGAATACTTAGAGGGTCGAGTTAATTCCTTAAGTTCAGATTACCTTGTTTAGAAAATAGAGTTCGAACTTCCAAGGAGATCATCTCTGATCCATTTATAATTAGAGTTCCCAAGACTTATTATCAACATAAGTAAAAAAATTTGTGTCCATGATTGAAGGAAGCCATTCAATGAAACAAGGTCAAATTTATGATGCATATGGAGGGATAAATTGTTTAAACTTGGTACATAGTTTGTAATTCATCCCAAAGGCCAACAATTCCATCTTCAAGCATTCTTCTAGAAAGGGAATCGATCTCCATTGTTGGTGGTGTTGTCATTGAGACAACGACCCTCCAAATTTTTGCCTAATTCAATTTTGGAGCCTACATGAACTGTCGTTACAATCCCTCTTGCATTGCACTATTATTTGTTCATGTTCTTCTAAGCGTCAACTATCCTTGCAATGATCTTGAGTGTCATTTTTCCTCCTAAGTCAAAGTTTCCTAGGTATAATTGTTCTATATGTGGAAACACTTATGATATATTTCTAAGATAGAAAAAACAATAACTTTCTTTGACTTAGTGACTAGCTTTATTCACTTGACATACATGACAAACAAAAGTAAGTAAAGCACAACTTTCTCCTAGATGAAAGTGCACATTCTATACTTAGGGTTCATGAAAAGAAATTGCTTATGGAAACTGCGCCCTCCCATGCAAAAGTGCACCTTTAACTCTCAATTGGGTGCACTTCTTCCACTCAGTTGAGTGCACTCTCATTCAACAAGGAGAAGCACACTCCTTGTTCTAAGTGATTGCGCCCTCTTCATTCTTAGTTAGAGAAAATTCATTGTCATTAGTAATTGTGCCCTCTTGTGCTTCATGCATCTACCCTTCCTTTGCTTTGTTAGGCGCACTCCTAGAAAATAGGAACCCACTTCACTTCATGCAACTACCTCACTCATTAGTTGACAAGTGGCGAGCATGCGTGAACTTGCATTGTATGTAAAATCCCTTTATAACCATCCCAACCATCATTCATTTGCATGATCTTTCTTAACTCTGGGTTGAGCGCACTTCTTCACATCAAGAAGCTTTCTCTTCAATCTTGATCACATGTAAGTTTTCCATGTTATCTTTCTTGATTTCCTTTGTTATTTTTGTTATCGCTTTTGTTTTCCATGTTGGTGTTTTAGTCCGTTTCAGTTACTTTAGTGGCATTTCCATCAATTATTCTAGTTACAAGTGTCATTTTATTGCCGCAAGTGGTGTTTCTTGTGACTCTTCACATTCCATGACCTTTCATCTTTCATTCATGATTGCGACAAAGCCTATAAATGTGAAAATTCTTGAATCTAACACATCAGAAACCCCTACTGCAATTACTGGTTTACAATATCCTACTTATTATTTACATTAACAAGTTATTTAATTGCAAAAACATCAAAGTAAACACTATTGCAGCCTTCACAGAGATACATATCATGCACTAAAATAATCTGAAACAATAACACAAGGGACACTGTTATTTTTGGACAATCGTCCCTAGGAAAACCCAATTCGGAAAAATTGGTGCAACATATAGAGGTTTGTATTATTAGGCAGATTTTGTGAATACAACTAGGGTGCTAGAAATGTCTCACCCAATAGAGAATATCCTTGGGAGTAGTACCTCTATCTGGAGACAGATATTCGTTAAAATCCACAAGTGGATGATCAAACCCCACAACGACTCTAGTTGTTCCCTATGTTGGACAGTGAAAGATGCTCCAAGCACTTCTCAAGAACTGTGTCACTCCTCCAGGAGCTACGACACCCTATCCTGGCTCAAAATTTGCTGATCTGCTCCTAGTCTACCCCACATAATCTCCCCAGTGCTGCCTCTGAATCCCTCTACGACTTTTGCATCAGCCTCTAAGACTTCTGTATCAGCCTCTACAGCTTCTGCATCAGCCTCTACGACCCTCTGCATCCTCTGCATCAGCTGCTACGGCCTCTGCGTCAGCCCTTCTATGGCCTGCGTTGTCTTTCTCGACACTTCACTTCCTCTCTGCTATGTATTCTTCAACCTCGGATGAAAATCCCTTGCTGAATTGCCTCTCACTGGAACTCTGAGCACTAACTTGATTTCCTCAGCAAACCTCTCCCCAAAAAATCGAATTCTTTGATCACTTGGTATATCTCCCATTGAACCTCAAGCCTCCTCTTATACTTTTCCTGTTGATGAATCAATGGCCGAGATTAAGTCCCTAATAAACGGCTAAGATTAGAATTGGTTTGATCCTCGTCACTTAGAACCTTCTCACCCATATTTTATTAATACACATTAATATTTGTATTTTCCTAAGTTTAGACTTAGGAACCCATTAAAAATATTAATTATTTTAATAACTCCTCATCCTGGTGGAATTTCTCCAAAGGATTTCTAGGTCTTAGAGATCTCATGTGCCTTAGCCTCTCCACCAATTTTCAAGGCTAGAGCACATACGATGCCACCCAAAATCAACACTCCCTCTTAGCGAGGAATGTGCTCTAGCAATGCTTCACCATAGAAACATCACATTGATCCTCCACATCGGTCCTCTATGCTGATGCTTGGCCTGCTTCCCCACATCCATTGCACTACTGCCCATGACACTATCATTGCCAATGCTACATCTGTACTGTAGCTCCCTCTCAACACGCCGCATCATGCTACCCATAACACTGCCATTGTTAACTGTTGCACTGCAACTCAGTTACCGAGAAGTAAGTAACTGACTTCACCCAAACACTAACATCCTGGTCAGTCTGGAAGCCTCACGATGCTAAAGCTACCTACGCAGCTATCATGTGCTCCCTCTGCTGCCACTGCGCTGCTGCAACCTCTTCTGTGCCTCTCGCACTGCTGTAACCTCCACTGCGTTGCTATAGACTTCTGCACTCTAGCACTGCCTTGCCGCTCTATCACACCTTGCTCCACCCGACGCCTGTCATCATGCTAATGTCTTTAAGGGCTCCCATAGCTGGATGTGATCCAATAATTTGGGCACCTCAAGGATCTTGGCCCTATTTTATAGTCCTCTCGACTATAGCTCCAAGTCTCCCCACCTCTTCTCTAGAGGCACATGAGCACTCATGGCACAATCATCATCAGTCTTGACATCCTTCTCTACCTTTGTTGTAGCAACCTTTGAGTCAGAAGCTTTTCCCTTTCCTTTCTTCTTGGGGCACTGAGAGGCATAATGTCCCATCTCCCCACAGTTGAAGCACTTGGCCTTGGAGATGTCTTTCTTCTTCCTCTTCTGTACCCCCTATTGTTCTGCTGATGCGAGAGCTGCATCCTCCTCCTCCTCCTTCTTTATCAAACTCCCTTACCACTACTATCTGCCTTGGTCAATCTCTTGAGCTCTTCCTGTCGAAGAGCTGCCCACATCTCCTCCCAACTAGGGAGAGTCGCTCTGGCAAAAATGCTTTGGAAAAATGTCTCCCACTCCTTGGAGACTACATTTAGGGCAGTCCTGACCATGAACTCTGGATCCGGTGTAGACCCCATGAAAGTAAGATGGTTGCGAATCCCTTGCAACCTCAAAAGGAAGGGATCTATCTCCTCCCCTTTCCGCATCTAGTATGACCTCAATTGATTCTCCAATAACATCTTCCATTGCACGGAAGAGCCCTGGTATAAGGTGGTCAGGGTCTCCCATATCTCCCTTGTTGTTGAAATCTCATCAATATGTGGTATTACATGATCCTTGACCCCGTCTAGGATCATGCATTTCACCTTCGACTGGGCCTCCTCATACTTCTCATTTGCATTAGGGTCAACTGGGACAACTACAGTTTTCAAGGCATAGTCCTTTATGTGATGTTTATCTAGGATTGCTAGGATCATGGCCTTCCAGATGAGAAAATTGGAAGCCCCATCCAATCTATCCCAATCCCTCAATCCATTCACTGCCATCTCTGCTTCTCTTCTCTAGACTCCCTTTGTGTCATGATTTCCCTCTCGAAAATCTTCCGACCAACTGTCGAATCACTCCTCTCCAATCCTCCTTTGCCGCTACAACCAGGATCTAGATTTCTTGGCAAGAAACCTGTCAATGTAGTGCTTCCCTCTACCTTGGTTCAGTCTCCTTAGACACTGTTCTGCACCGATAGAAACAATGTCCCACCAGCTCCACAAATCAAAATCTCTACAACTCCCTTAGCCCCAGAAACTCGAAGAATATGAGCCCTTCAGGCTCTATGCAATCTCTACGTGGGCTAAATCTTCTCCTCCAAGCCAACTGCATCAATCCTTCCTGGCTTAGAAAGATGACGTGGCTCTATGTGAGCCTGATCTGCCCTCCTCTACCTCTGTGCTGGCTTCGATGGTTGACGCAGCTATTGCATCTTCCTCTCCTGACTAAGAATGCTGACGCAGGCGCTGTGTGAGCCTCTACGTCACACTCTCTACACTGTGTTACTCCTCCTCTTTCCTCTTCAGCTCTGGAACAATGCTGTCTCTTGGGACAACTGCTTGTCTGCTGCAAATTCTTAGATTTCTCGGCTGGTGTCTTCAGTCGCCTATGATCTGCAATTGCTTCGATACCCTATGAAAATTCCTAAATCTAACACATCAAAAACTCCTACTACAGTTATTGGTTTACAATCTCCTACTTGTTCTTTACATTAACAAGTTATTTAATTGCATAAACAACAAAGTAAACACTATTGCAGCCTTCACAGATATACAGATCATGCACTAAAATAAACAAAAACAATAACATAAGGGACACTGTTATTTTTGGATGTAAGAATTTACAAGGTAAGTTCCTCAGACAGAACACAAAAGGACACCGCTCACAAACAGATCATAGATCAATACACCAATATTGTTGACGTGGTTAAAACCCTCAAAGAGGGAAACAATCCACGGCCTGAGCCAACGCAGCCACTTTAGGCAATTTATTAATAAAAGAATGAAAATTTACATAAGCTTCTCTCATGAACGGTTACCCTACAAATGACCCTCCATGCTCTTTAAATAGAGATCATGGACCAATCAGGTGTTAAGCCATGGATCAAGTGTCGGTAATACTGAGGAGAGAATGAACCGTTGGATCACTTCATGTCTAGAACATATCATGACCGTCGGATTGTAAGTTACAAGAGTACATAGTAAAGAAACACACTTTACCTAACTCTACACTAGATCGAATTATACTTAACTATTTCCTATGTGTCAGAATATCCTAACATCCCCCCTTAAGAACAACTTGGGATAGGATTGAAGGATGTATAAATATGACACAATAGGAGAAGGAAGGAGGCACTAGAGCCTATCCCCCCTTAGTGACAACTTATTGAACTCCAACCATAAATCGAAGTTTAGTAAACTTCGCCTCTGTGAGAGCCTTTGTAAAGATATCTGCAACTTGATCATCTGTTGAACAATATTGCACTTCAAGAACATGGTCATGAATGAGCTTTCTGATGAAGTGCATGTGCAGTTCAATGTGTTTGTTGCGCTGATGTTGGACTGGATCTTTGCATAGTTGAATGCCACTTTGATTATCACACCGAAGTGTAGTCGGATGCTATTGCTGAAAGCCAAACTCTGGCAGGATCTGATGAAGCCACAGGGCCTCCTTACTAGCTTCTACGGCACCACAATATTCTACTTCTGCTGAAGAAAGAGAAATGGCACTTTGTTTCTTGCAAGCCCATGTAATAGGTCCTAAACCAAGAGTGAACACATAACCTGCAGTAGACTTCTGATCATCAAAGTCACCAGCCCAATCGGAATCAGTGAAACCAACCAATAGAGGAGATGCTTCTGCACTGTAATGAATCCCAAACTAAACTGTACCTCGAACATGATGAAGTATTCTTTTAGCTGCTTTCCAATGACTTTCATGTGGTTTTTGCATAAACCGAGAAATAAGGCCAACAACAAAAGAAAGGTCAGGACGAGTATGGGTCATATACAAAAGTTTTCCTAAAAGTTGACGGTATAAGGTAGCATCAACTTCAGGGGAAGTACAAGTGACTGAAAGTTTGGCTCTAGACTAAAAGGGAGAAGGGATGGCTTACAATCTTCCATGTGAAAATGGCATAGAAGATCACAGGCATACTTGGACTGGGAAAGGGAAATACCTTCCTTGGATTGCAAGACTTGAAGACCAAGAAAATAATGCAAGTGTCCTAAGTCTATCATTTCAAACTTCTTTTTAAGGCTGGACTTCACATGGTTTATAAGGCTAGGATCGCTACCAGTAAGGATAAGATCATCAACATAAATAACAAGAATGATAAGGGACTTGCCCACTTTCTTGGTGTAGATAGTATTGTCAGAATAACACCTAGAAAATCCAGTTTCTAAAAGAAAGCTATCCATTTTGGCATACCAAGCTTGAGGGGCTTGCTTGAGACCATAAAGGGATTTCTTAAGCCGACATACAAGGCTGGAGTCTGTTTGTATAAAGCCAGTAGGTTGTTCCATATAGATTTTTTCATGCAAGTCTCCATGCAAGAAGGCAGATTTAACATCCATCTGATGGAATTCCCATTTGAAAGAGGCAGCAAGGGAAAGAACAAGGTGGATAGAGTTCATTTTGGCAATAGGGGAGAAGGTTTCAGTATAGTCAATGCCTTCAACTTGTGAAAAACCCTTAGCAACAAGACGAACTTTATGTTTATCAACTTTTCCATTTGGGCCATACTTGGTTCTGTAAACCCATTTGCATCTAACAAGTTTTCATCCCTTTGGAAGAGGAACAAGATCCCATGTATCATTTGCCAATAATGAACGATATTCTTCATTCATAGATGCGTCCCAATCTGGATGGTCTGAAGCTTCTGCAAAGGTGTCAGGATCATAATTCGCTGAAGCTTGAGCGAGTAAAGAAGAGGCTCTATCGAACGTGTACGTCGCTGATCTGTAGGATCACCGGCAAGAGCACCTGCTACATCTCGAGTAGCACGGACCCATTTTGGAAGCTGAGGAGCTAAAGGAGGATCCTAAGAAGGTGGGGGAGCATTGTCATCCTTGCTGTCATCATCTGAAGAAGAAATATTTTCAGAAGTAGAAGGGATAGAGAGAGGTGGCACATCCGCCAAACTAGGCTCGCAAGCCGATATATTTTTAGCAAACTTTACATCTCTTCTAATGATAACATTTTTGGACTTAAGTGGAATAAGTTTGTATCCTTTGATATCTTCAGAATGTCCAACAAAAATACATTTTTCACTCTTAGGTTCTAAAGTTTTATGTTTCTCATCTGGAATATGGGCCCATGCTTCACTTCCAAAAACACGAAAGTGACTTACATCTGGTTTAATTGAGCTCCATGCTTCTTCTGGAGTGATATTCTTTAAAACCTTAGTAGGAGTGTGATTCATTATGTAATTTACACAGTTAATTGCTTCTGCCCAAAAATTAAGACTAAGTCCTTTAGATTGAAGCATACAATTAGTCATTTCCTTTAAGGTGCAATTCTTCCTTTCAGCTACACCATTCCGTTATGGAGTATATGGAACAATATGTTGCATTTGAATTCCATTCTCAGTGCAAAAGTTGATGAATTTGTTGTTAACATATTCTCCGCCATTATTAGATCTTAGCTTAAGAATTTGATGTCTAGATTGTTTTTCAACAAAGGCCTTAAAGGCCAAGAACATGTTAAATACTTCACTCTTGAGTTTTAAGAAGTATACCCAAGTGTGTCTGGAGAAATCATCAATGAAATTTAAGAAATACTTGTAGCTAGAGAATGAAACAACTGGAAGTGGACCACATAAATCACTATGCACAAGTTGTAAAGGGGTTGAGGCATGCCAAGAGGCACGTTTTTCAAAACTATCCAAATGATGTTTTCCGAGGACACATCTGAAACAAACACCATCTCTGCAGGATACCATTGGTAGAGTTGTCACCATATTTTCTTTACATAGATTCTGAAGGGAGCGATAGTTTAAGTGACCAAATCGCTCATGCCAAAGTTTGCTCACTTCATCATTATGAGCAACAAATACTGAGGGAAGATTTGATGACCAAAATTTGTTAAACTTATACAACCTTGTAGAATCATCAGTAATGCCAGTAGCTAAAATCTGTCTAGGATCTCTTAGGTCCTTAATTACAACATCGTGAGGTGAAAATTCAACGATTTTACCTTCACCTGAATGAGTTATCTGATATACAGATAGAAGGTTACAGGATAAGGTTGGAACACATAATACATCATTAAATTGACCATTGTCTATATGAACAGTTCTAGTCCCTACAACACTAAGAGATCTATCATGACCAACATATATATTTTTGGTGTTACAATCATTTAAAGAAGAAAACATGGCTTTGTTTTTGGCCATGTGATAAGAAGCTCCAGAATCAATGAGCCACTCATGAGAATTAGAAGAAGAAGATACATTTAGTGCATATCCAGACCGAGATGTTTGACAACCACATGCAGAAAGTGATATTCCTGAAGATGAAGTTGAAGTTGAAGAGTGCTCCAAATGGATGTTATGCTTCTTCATTTTTGCTTCCAAGGCTTCCATCTTCTTAAAGCATTTGGATACTAAGTGGCCATCTCGATTACAAAAGTGGCAATGTCTATCAGTCTTCTTCCCTTTGTTTTTATTTGCCTTATCATTTTCTTGAAATGATTTTTCATTTTGAGATTGAAATTGCTTAGGACCCTTGTTTGGTTTAGGACCATTCTTTTTAGGATACAACTTCTTAGGATTCTTTTAATTTGGTTGCTGATGAGCGGCTAAGGCTTTCTTAGAAGAGCTTCCAAGATTAAGAAGACCAAGATGTAAGAGTTTTTCTTGTTCTCTTATTAAAGAATCACGAAAGGCATCAAAGGAAGGGGACTTGTAGTCTTGTCCTTGAGAAATGAAGGCTTCTCTTGTAGAATGGAAGGTGGAAACAAACATAGAGTAGGTTGGTCCCAACTTAGAAGAATGGAATAGATAAGGTTACCATCTTCTTTCTTAACCTTAACACCTTCCAAGAGAAGTCTAAGGGTCTTGAACTTGGACAAAAAATCTTCAATGGAAGAAAAATGATTGGGGTCCAATGTAAGCAACTCATTTTCAAGTTGATGGGCTCTAAGTTCATTTTTAATTCCAAAAACTTTAGTGATCTGTTTCATTGCTTCATTAGGAGTATCAAGTTCTAATATGGAATCTAAGTTCTGGAGAAATAGACATCCCTATCAACCCACATGCTTGATCTTGCCTATTTTCCCATTTGGTTGCCTTATCTTCATCTTTCGGTTTGGTTTCTTGGCCTGAGGCTATTCTGTAAAGACCTTTACTTCTAAGTAAATCCACAATGTAGGACCACCATTGGAAGTAGTTGGTGCTGTCAAGAATAAATTGGCATGGACTTTCCATTTTAACAAAAACTAAAGCTATAGATGCTGAAACTAAGTGTTCCAATGGAAAGATCTCGAAAAATTAGGCTGATTAAAAAAATACGGCTCTGAAAACAACTTCCGGATGAAGAAGTTATGGCTTTTTGAAGAAAAGTTGTTGAAGATGTCGACGAAGTGCGGGAATGTGCGGAAATGAATGATAATGTTATATTTAAAAAAAATCCGCCCCCTTTCCAAACTTAATCTAATTAGCTCAACAAAAAGAAAGACTTGAAATCAAGACCTATACTCTCATAAAGTAGCTTTGGACCAAGTGAGCTAGATTAAAAGGTTAGTAATTTTTGGAAAATAGGAAGGGGGGTTTTCACGGACATACAAAAAAAACAAAACTTTCAGCTTGAAGTTAGCTTTAGCCGGAAACTAAATATTTTCCTCAATGTTTTTGATTTTCCGAGATCACAATAAGCCGCGGCGGAAAAGGGCATACACATGAGAAAAATCCTTCCTTTCTGTTTTTGATTTGCTCAAGAGTCATAGGGAAAAGAGCATACGCAGAAATGAGAGGTATAGATCCAGTAATAAAAAAAACAAAGAGCTAAATAAACCAAAATAAAAATGATGTAGCTAGGGCTATCAGAAACCTTTTCGTGTCAAACGAAAGGGGTTCCTCACTGGAATAGATGCTCCTAACACAATAGAGCAGTCCTCTCGGCCTGAAAGTAGTCAGTAACAGTAGATCTAGGAAACGACAATCGGATGTAGTTCTACCAGCTTCAGATTTGGATCACCAATGGATGCAACCCTCAAATAGCTCTGATACCATGTAGGAATTTATAGGGTAAGTTCCTCAGATAGAACACCAAAGGACACCACTTACAAACAGATCATAGATCAATATACCAGTATTGTTGACGTGGTTAAAACCCTCAAAGAGGGAAACCGTCCATGGCCTGAGCCAACGCGGCCACTTCAGGCAATTTATTAATAAAAGAATGAAAATTTACATAAGCTTCTCTCATGAACGGTTACCCTACAAATGACCCTCCATGCTCTTTAAATAGAGATCATGGACCAATCGGGTGTTAAGCCACGGATCAAGTGTCGGTAATACCGAGGAGAGAATGAACCATCGGATCACTTCATGTCTAGAGCATATCATGACCGTCGGATTGTAAGTTACAAAAGTACATAGTAAAGAAACACACTTTACCTAACTCTACACTAGACCAAGTTATACTTAACTATTTCCTATGTGTCGGAATATCCTAACATTGGAAAATCATCCCCGGAAAAACCCAATTTTGGAAAACCGGTGCAACATATAGAGGGTTTGTATTATTAAGTAGATTTTGTGAATACAACTAGGGTGCAAGAAATGGCTCACCCAATAGAGAATTTCCTCGATAATAGTACCTCTATCTAGAGACAGATATTCTAGAAAATCAGCAACCAGATGATCAAACCCCACAACGACTCCAGCTGTTCCCTATGTTGGATAGCGAAATCTACTCCAAGAATTGCATCACTCCTCTAGGAGCTGCATCACCCTATTCCGGCTCAAAATATACTGATCTGCTCCCAGTCTGCCCCACATAATCTCCACAGCGTTGCCTCTGAAGCCGTCTACGAATTCTGCGTTAGCCTCTATGACTTCTACGTCAGCCTCTACGACCCTCTGCGTCCTCTGTGTCAGCTCCTATGGCCTTTGTGTCAGCTCTTCTAGGGCTTGCGTTGTATCTCCCAGCACTTCACTGCATCTCTGCTATGTATTCTTTAGCCTCAGATGAAAATACCTTACTGAACTGCCCCTCACTGCAACTCTGATCACTAACTCGACTTCCTCAGCAAACCTCGCCCTAGAAAATCGAATTATTTGATCACGTGGTGTATCTCTAACTAACCCTCAAGTCTCCTCTTATACTTTTCCTGTTGATGAATCAACAACTGAGATTAAGTCCCTAATCAAAGGCTAAGATTAGAACAGACTTGATCCTTGTCACTTAGAACTTTCTCACCCATATTTTATTAGTACACATTAATATTTTTATTTTCCTAAGTTTAGACTTAGGAACCCATTAAAAATATTAATTATTTTAATAACTCCTCATCCGGGTGGAATTTCTCGAAACAATTTCTGGGTCTTGGAGATCCCATGTGCCTTAGCCCCTCCACCAATTTTCAAGGTTGGAGCACATTTGATGCTACCCAAAATCAACAATAAACACTTGTAGACCCTTCCTCTCATTGTTATTATGATCCACACTTGCTGCTGATCTTTACTTAGTAGATTTGAGCCCATCTTTGAGTGAGAACGCACTTCTGGAAGTCAAGGTCCCATTTTCCATCAAGATTGCGCATAACAAAACAAGTTCCTTTAGAGTGCACTTCAGAGTAACAAGGGTCCCGTCCACTTGAAAGTTGCACCTAGTAAGGAGCACTCTCTCTCTTGAGCGCACAATGCACCAAGAAGTATCAATCCCAACCATCTTGTCCATTTTTTGTGTGCCCTGTGCCCTCACTATCTCCTCTTGAGTGCACAATGCACTGTCAAGTCTCAATGTGCCTGTCTTGTTCCTTGTGGCTGCGCCTTGTGCCCTTCCAAGTCTTTATCTCTTTCTTGTTGAGCATATGGCACACCCTTAAGACTAAACCAGACCTTCTCTGCCCACTATTGTTGTGACCTGCACCCTATCCTTTGTCCTAGCACAGTGCTCACCTTCAGTCACTGATCAAGTCACCTTGTCTAACTTGTGATAGGTTTGTGCTCTCATCTAGACCGGATCTTCCCTTGCCACTGTATTTTGAATAGTTTGCTCGTGTTAGATATGGAATTTCTTGAAACTAATTCATGTTTTTCATGTGTGCATTTCCACTTGCAGGTATTCCAAATACAAGTTAAATTTCTCTGTTATCATTTGGTAAAATAATGCCTCCTACTACCCATTGAGTTGTCTCAAAAGAAACCTCAAAAGCAAGTATTAAGGAGGCAATGTAGATTGTTAAGCCAAAAGTTCCTATTCTTTCATATACAAAATGATTTATAAACAAATCCATCAAAGTCTCATGGAAGAAAATTAAGGATACTTTCATGCAAAAGCAATTTCATGAAGATTTGGAGGATAGGGAAGTTTACATTAACATCAAAAGGTCCAGAATTAAACTAGTTTTTTGACTCTATATATGGATTCAGCACCCTGAAAAACCTTTGGGGCACTTCGATTGTGATTTCAATAAATTCCTGCAGGATTTTACAGAAATTTGACCGGAAAAACTCACCGGAAAAGCTTTCAAAATATCGCACTAAAGACAACTCAAGGATTAAATATCAACTCAGGTGAAGAGACATGTTTAATAAGGATTCTAACTCTACTTATTTATCTTTCAATTTCCAAGGCCTCCCTGAAATTATGGTGATGAAAATGTTTTGATTTTAAAATGAGGATTAAATATCAATTGAGGTGAAGAGACATGTTTAATTAGGATTCTAACTCTACGCACTTTTTAACCTTTCAATTAGGCCTCCCTAAACTTATGGTGATGAAAATGTTTTAATATTAAAATGAGGGTTAAATATCAATTGAGGTGAAGAGACATCTTTGATAAGGATTCTAACTCTACTTATTCACCTTTCGATTTCCAAGTCTTCTCTAAACTTATGGTGATGAAAATGTCTTGATATTAAAATGAAGATCAAATATCAATTAAGGTGAAGAGACATGTTTAATAAGGATTCTAAGTCTATGCACTTATTTATCTTTCAATTTCCAAATCCTCTATAAACTTATGGTGACGAAAATGTTTTGATATTAAATATCAATTGAGGTGAAGAGACATGTTTGATAAAGATTCTAACTCTACGCACTTATTTACCTTTCAATTTTTAAGGCTTCCCTAAATTTATGATAATAAAAAATTTTGATATTAAAATGAAAATTAAATATCAATTGAGGTGAAGAAATATGTTTAATAAAAATTCTAACCCTACTCACTTATTTACTTTTCAATTTCCAAAACTTCCCTAAATTTATGATAATGAAAATAGTTTGATATTAAAACTAGGATTAAATATCAATAAGGATTCTAACTCTACGCACTTATTTAAGTAAAACCGCGTGGAAACACACGGGATTCTAACTCCACGCACTTATTTAAGTAAAAACGCGTGGAAACACACGGATTGGTAACGGTAGCATTTTTTTTTTAATCACCCGGGTATAGTTCTAGAGAGAGGCTCTACATTGCAATCCTCCCTCGAATCTATACCCTATTTTGAAACACTCTTAACTAAGGTCTTACTTAGCGCTTTGTATCGATCTCATCCGCCCTCTGGTGGAAACTCTTGAACTCAGGCCCTCCTTGGCAATTTGTATCGATATCATCCGAGGGCTTCCCATCTCTGTTTCTATTTTTCATATGACAATCGCTGCTGATTCCAACAACAATACCTGCTACGACGTCTTCATCAGCCATAGAGGGCCAGACGTGAAGAAGACATTCGCCACTCATCTGTATCGCCGCCTCATTTCCTATGGACTGCGAGTTTTTCTGGACTACAAGGACCTGCAAGAGGGAGAAGACTTTCCTTCTCAAATTAAAAGTGCTATTAGCACCGCCTCCCTCCACATTGCAATTTTTTCTCCCACATATGCCGATTCACAATGGTGTCTGGACGAGCTGGTGCTCATGTTGGAGTCGAGGGCTCCTATTATTCCAGTGTTTCACCATGTAAAGCCCACTGAACTTCGGAGGACACACGGCGAAGGAGTCTATGCTACATCTCTACGGAACCTCGAAAAGAAGACAAAGTCCAATTCTCAACCCCATTACGACTCTGAAACTATTGAGAACTGGAGAAATGCTCTTTCACGGGTTGCAGACATAAGTGGGTTGGATCTCGAGGCATTTAACGGGTGAGGAATTTGACTCTTCTCCCCCTTCCCATTTTATTTTGCATACAAAATGCACTATGCAAAAATGATACTTAAGGTTGTTGGAAATTTCTGCTGATTTCAAACAAAATACTGAACAGAGCAGAACAATGCTCTGATACCACTGTTGGGGATTTTTCTGTTAAAATCCCAAAAACAAATAAACTGAACACACACAGAGGCAATGCTCTGTTTTTCTCTCCATGGGATCTTTTGCACAGGGAAGCTTAAAAAATAAAATTCGGAGAATAGAGTATTACACACCCAGAAAAAGATTTGTATTCATTAAAATATAATGCCTTATACATATTCATCCTCTTTCACTCAGAGGGATTCACCAAAAAAAATACATTTCAACCACCAAAAGAAACTCTGTCTCCTCCTGAGATTTTACACTGCTGGTGTGTAAAAATCCTTTTTCATTTACTGCTATAAAACCCTTTTACATTTACTGGTGTAAAAATAAATTTTTACATGTGCAGTAAATTTTACATTACATTCACAAAAAAAAATCTTTACTCACACTATACGAATCTTCATTCTTCCCTTCGTTTGGGCAATCAACAAGAATTACATTTCAACCTGGGTTTTTGTTTCGCACTGCTGTGCGGTATCTCACCTTTGTTCACACGCTCCTCAACTCAAACAACAATTAACAAAAAACATATTGCATCCCCCTGTTCTCTATTCGCACTGCTGTGCATTCATTCTTTTTATTCACAGGCGCGTGAGTTCAGCAGCTTCGTTTTACAAAATGGTCAACCATTCAACCAAAAGCATAACATGTATAATGTATGTGCAATACAAAAATAATAACACGTTTGATCTATGTTAAAAAATATATGCCGTATAAGAAAACTTAAATGCTTTACCAACTTTCTACGACCATGTTTAAATTCGATTTAATTCTTTTGCAGACGGAACCGGCGGTCAAACGTTTGAGTTTACTCCACGCAAGGTAATTAATGTTGGCTCGAATGCATGTTGAAACGATGGACGACGGAGATCTTTGAACCCCTTCGGACAGCTGACAAAGATTTCGGGAGCCCACTTCATGCCGAACGTTAGGCTCCGATAAACCTGTACGGAAGGAAAAATGCTGAGGACGCGTGGCTGAAAACAATTGCATCGGAGTCGATTGTCTGGAAACCACTTCACACCAAAAGGCGGTCCGAAATCTGTCAGGTGGTTTGTTAAAGCGGTTTTGTTGCTGCGTGCTGGCTGAGTCGTCGCTGTCCACGTCCGCGTCCATGCTGATTTCTGCTGCAGTTGGAATTAATATTCCAACACTCCCCCTTAATTTCAACTGCTGTAAAATAACATCTTCCTCACATAGAGGGATTCACCAACTGCTTCAGATGCAGTTCCACAACCAATCAAAAGAGTCTTCCTCTTAACAGAGGGATTCACCTGAGACTGTGCTGAAGAGCACCTTCCTCTTGACAGAGGGATTCACCAGTTTATGCTAACAAGCATCTTCCTCTTGACAGAGGGATTCACCATGACACTGTGCTGAAAAGCACCTTCCTCTTGATAGAGGGATTCTCCAACATGCCTTCTTCAGAGGCACTTCAATCTGTCTCTTACATTCATTTAGCACATACGCGCTGCAGCGTATTGCCTTTTGTTTTCTCAACAGAACAACTGCAAAGATTTCACGCTGTTGTGTTTTCTTTGCATTACATTTCACTTGCGCTACTGCGCATTCCCTTCCTGTTGTTTTCACAATGAACAACAACCAAAACTTCACGCTGCTGCCTGCTCCCCTTCATTGATTACAATCGCACTGCTGCTGTGTCTCACTTGCATTTCAGATGCAAAAAACAAAAAAATTTCATGCTGCTGCATTTTTCATATTCACATTGTTGTGTGTTTTTACTACATATTCTCCAACAACAAAAACAAGACTTACATTACCCTTTTCACTTCTGCACACTGCTGCATGTTTTTCTTCCTTTTGTTTTCAAAATGGACAATAACCAAAAAAACTTCACTGCACTTACATTCGCACTGCTGTGCGTAAAAACATTTTCTTTTCACCGCGCTGTTGCACTTCACATTTCAACGCTGCCCCTTTTTCTTCTCCGCACTTCTGTGCATATTGCATTGCATATGTGATAAAAAACAAAGCAAAAACATTACATTTTTCAACACCGCTGCGTATTACATTTCAGAGGGATTAACAAAAAGATTTCATTTGCGCTCTGCTGCGCTGCAATAAATCCTCCACGCAATCTCCATGCCCTGCAGACTTTTTTTTTTTTTTTTTTTGCTTTTATGGCAGATTTAATTCCATATCTCTCCCCTATAAGAAGATAACTTCGCAAAGTTACAAAAATTACAGGCTCCCCTTAACTGTATGCATCATCTTCTTTCAGCAAAGTTTTCTCAAAAGAAACTTAGATCAGCTGGAGAGCTCAAGGGACTTTCGCACTGTATTTCCTTCCTTCTCCATACTTGTGTAACTTTCTTCTTTTGCATGGGTCTAGCTTGCGTAGGAGCCCATGTTAAGTTACAATCACGTGCCATATGCCCAATGTTATGACACTTGAAACATTCTACATTGTTCATGAATAAGATTTCATGATTTCTTCCTATAAAATTGTTTCTTGGAGGTTGTTGGAGACTATAACATCTATCTCTATGAAATGCTCTACAGTCTTTTGCCATATGACCAAAGTTTGAACAAGAATAACAATAACTAAAAAATGAACTTTGGTACCTGGGAGATGGAGGTTTCCTTGATGTACTTCTGAAGCCTTGTTGCCTTGAGATCTTTTGATGATAACCATTGCCTCTTACCTCTTTGACATCAGCTACATTTCTTCTTGGAGCTGGTTTTCTGCTTGGAGTAGGATTTCTTCTATTGTAGCCTTGATCTTTCTCCTTGTCTTTGCTGGAACTAGGAGCATCACAATTTCTTTCTGGCTTCTTCACATTTCCTTTGCTTAAAGCATTTTCATTCTTGTTTGAAGGTTCACCTACATACCCGAGTCCTGATTTATCAGATGGAGATCTGTGGTAGCTGAGCATGTCATCCAAGGCTTGAGAGCTCTTCATGATTTTGTTCATCCCTTCAACCTTTTTCCTGAGGAGAACAATCTCTTCTTCCAATCTTTCACATTCATTATTTCTCTTTGTAAGTTGTTCCTCAGTTTCTTCCTTGCTACGAGTAGCTTCAGCTGCTACTATTTTAAGGGAGATAATATCTGACTTCATTTTGGAGATTTCTGCTTGACTGCTCTCCATTCTCTTTTCAACTTCTTGTGCCTGCTTCCTGGCTTCTTGTAGTTCAGACTTAAGGGAGGAGACCTCTACCTTGTACTGTCCAATCTCTTCTACAAGTTTGTTCACTCTCTTGTGCCTTTGTTCAAGTTGACTTGACAAGGCGTCTTCCTGCTTCTTTGCTCTATTCAACTGATTTGTCATGGATATGACTTCTTCATGATGCTTCCTTTTGCTTTGATCAAGTTCCTTCTTAAGCTTGGCGAGCTCTTCATCATTTTCTTTTACTTGAAGCTTGATGAGGTCAACCTTCTCATTTTCAGCTTCTATAATGGGTTCATAATTTCCTTCTTGACTGATGGTCATGGTCAGTGCTCCCTTTGCATGAAGGTCATGAAGTCTGTCCCATATATCCTTTGCTGATGTATATTTTCCTAGATTCTTCTTTATAGAATCAGGCAGTCCATCCAAGATTATCTTTGCTGCTTTTGCATTGTACTCCTTGGATTCTCTATCCATCTTGCTATCATCCATCACTGATTCCCAAATTTCAATCCCTTCAGACTTTAAGAAAGTCCTCATTTTTATTTCCCATATATCAAAGTTCCCATTGAACCTTGGAGCCTCAAATAGAATGCTTTCAAATAGATTGTTTTCTATTTTAGTAGAAGAGGGAGACACAACCTTAGAAGGTTTGGAGACTTTTTTCTTTGACCTTGCCATTCTTAACTATGTTTAAAATACCTGACTGTGTTTTTAAAACAACTGACTGTTTCTTCAGCAATAACACAAAAACTGATCTGAGAAATACCTGGGATTCTTTTGCCTAAGACTTCACTCTGCTGGAGAAGTTGCTGCAGCAAAAGGAACCTTCCTTCAGCTTCTTTGACGTCTTCAAAGAGCCTGGACTAGCTCTGATACCATGTTGGAAATTTTTGCTGATTTCAAACAAAATACTGAACAGAGCAGAACAATGCTCTGATACCACTGTTGGGCATTTTTCTATTAAAATCCCAAAAACAAATAAACTGAACACACACAGAGGCAATGCTCTGTTTTTCTCTCCACGGGATCTTTTGCACAGGGAAGCTTAAAAAATAAAATTCTGAGAACAGAGTATTACACACCCAGAAAAAGATTTGTATTCATTAAAATATAATGCCTTATACATATTCATCCTCTTTCACTCAGAGGGATTCACCAAAAAAAATACATTTCAACCAACAAAAGAAACTCTGTCTCCTCCTGAGATTTTACACTGCTGGTGTGTAAAAATCCTTTTTCATTTACTGCTATAAAACCCTTTTACATTTACTGGTGTAAAAATAAATTTTTACATGTGCAGTAAATTTTACATTACATTCACAAAAAAAATCTTTACTCACACTATACGAATCTTCATTCTTCCCTTCGTTTGGGCAATCAACAAGAATTACATTTCAACCTGGGTTTTTGTTTCGCACTGCGGTATCTCACCTTTGTTCACATGCTCCTCAACTCAAACAACAATTAACAAAAAACATATTGCATCCCCCTGTTCTCTATTCGCACTGCTGTGCATTCATTCTTTTTATTCACAGGCGCGTGAGTTCAGCAGCTTCGTTTTACAAAATGGTCAACCATTCAACCAAAAGCATAACATGTATAATGTATGTGCAATACAAAAATAATAACACGTTTGATCTATGTTAAAAAATATATGCCGTATAAGAAAACTTAAATGCTTTACCAACTTTCTACGACCATGTTTAAATTCGATTTAATTCTTTTGCAGACGGAACCGGCGGTCAAACGTTTGAGTTTACTCCACGCAAGGTAATTAATGTTGGCTCGAATGCATGTTGAAACGATGGACGGCGGAGATCTTTGAACCCCTTCGGACGGCTGACAAAGATTTCGAGAGCCCACTTCATGTCGAACGTTAGGCTCCGATAAACCTGTACGGAAGGAAAAATGCTGAGGACGCGTGGCTGAAAACAATTGCATCGGAGTCGATTGTCCGGAAACCACTTCACACCAAAAGGCGGTCCGAAATCTGTCAGGTGGTTTATTGAAGCGGTTTTGTTGCTGCGTGCTGGCTGAGTCGTCGCTGTCCACGTCTGCGTCCACACTGATTTCTGCTGGAGTTGGAATTAATATTCCAACAAAGGTTTTATTAATTTTATAATTTAACTAATATGTATGTGTGGGTGGGTGAATAACTAGCGATGAGGGTGAGCTCGTGGATAAGATCGTTGAAGTTGTCTTCAGAAAAGGTGTTAGAACACCGTTGAATGTGGCTAGATATCCCACTGGTTTGGAGGAGAAAGTACAAGATTTTGAAACGGAAGTATTGTTTCAGCAGTGGAGCGGAATAGTTTAGGCCGTCGGCATCACCGGCTTAGGTGGAGTGGGGAAGACAACCCTAGCTATTGAACTGTTCAACAGGAAGAGCTCAGAGTACAGTAAATCTTACTTTTTATTTGATGTAAGAGAAAATGCTAAAAAATCATTGCATTCCTTGCAGAGCCAACTTCTCAAGGGCTTGCTTCAATTGGAATTGCATATAGACAACTGGAAGGACGGTATTGAAAAACTCAAGAAGCATCTATCGTCTTGTACAGTTTTACTAGTGTTAGATGATGTAGATCACCAGGATCAAGTATTTGCACTTTTGGCCCATCTGGATGTCCTACACCACGATAGCTTAATTTTGATCACATCCTGTGACAAGGATGTCCTTGCAAGGTCAGGAGTACAAGAGTCATCAATTTATCAGTTGAGTGGCCTTAACACAGAACGCTCCAGAGAGCTCTTCTGCTCTCATGCTTTCTGCAATCCCCATCCATTACCGGGATTTGAATATCTGGTTGATAAGTTTTTGAAGGCTTGCAATGGATTGCCTTTATCCTTAAAAGTCTTTGGCGGGCTTCTTTATGGAAACACCGATAAATCTTACTGGGAAATTGAATTGGAGGAATACTTAGAAAAACAATGCCGGATGAGATACAAAACATCCTCCAGATTAGTTACGATGAACTTAAAAGAGAAGAACAACAAATTTTCCTGGACATTGCCTACTTTTTCATAGGTATAGACAGGGATACTGCCATAAGTGTATGGGACACCTCAGGTTGGAATGGCAAGCGCGGGTTTCAAAGTTTACTGAATAATCGAAGTCGAAGTGTACATGGAGTACAATTATGAACTAGTGGAAGAATGCAACATGGTATAAGAATGCATGATCACCTCATAGATATGGGGAGAGATCTTGCTAATAGTTCAGGATTCCCGTGTCGTCTTTGGTGTGGCACAAAGCACATGGAGGATTTGTTGCAACAATCTTCTGCATGTAGTCAATCTTTCAATCTTCTATATACCATTCAATAAAAATTTAGTCAAATCTTTCAATCTTCTATATGTTGGAAGATATTAATTCCAACTACCACTGTTAATGCAGTAGCTAGATTAATCTAGAATACAGCAGATAGTCAAAGTGCAGGTTCTGGAGAAGTCGGCAGCAAGCGGCGGTAGTCGGCAAATCACTGTAGAATTTACGGCTATCCGTGTGTATAAATTTGTGTGTTTGTTAATACAATGATCAAGCTCATTTTCATGAGTCTTCAGTGTGTTCTGTGTTTAACTGTGTGCTGTAGTGTTTCTAAGTTGGTATAGGAGCTCAGGTGAACTGCGAACTCAGAGCAAGTGGGCTCGGTGGTGAAGAAGGAAGTGAGTTTGAAGGCACGGTTGTGCGCAAAGATAGTAGTGGAGTTAATATTACAGAAGCGTTGTGAAGCATGTGCGTTGAAGTTGAGTGCTGTCGTGAGACTGTTGAGTCTAGCCGTCTAGCCTAGTATTTGTATGGGCCATTGGAGAAGGCCGAATCTTTTCTCGTGGAAGAGAGCATTCGCTGTTGAGTGAACTTGTAGCGCTGTGATATTGTATGTATGAGCTCCCTGGAAGCGTGGGAGACGTGTTGAGCTAAAGATTGTAAAGAATTTCCAGTCGAAAGTGAAGCTGCTGAAGACTGTTGCCATTTGGAGGAGACAGTGTGTTAAGTGTTGGTGAGCCGTGAGCGTGGGCGACAGAGTTCTGTTTTCTGGTGTTGGTGAGGCTGCTTTGTGCTCTTAATACTATAGACCATTCAATAAAAATCTGGGTACAGTTTCTTACTTCGTCTTTGATGTTAAAAAGTGCTAGACCTGTCTGGCTGTCGCTTTAAGAGGCTTCCCGACTCATTTGGGAATTTATCGAGGTTAGAAGGCATCAAAATGTCTGTTTGCACTGGCTTGGAGAGGCTTCCAGACTCCTTCGGGAATTTATCCAGGCTGGAACACATCGACCTGTCTTGTTGCCGTAGGTTGAAGAGCCTTCCCGACTCCTTCGGGAATTTATCCAGGCTAGAAGACATCAATCTGTCTCGCTGCACTGACTTGGAGAGGCTTCCGGACTCCTTCGTGAATTTATCCAGGCTAAAACACATCAACTTGTCTTACTGCTATAAGTCTTATAGGTCTTTCTCGAGACGCTTCGCGACTCCTTTGGTAATTTATCGAGGCTTAGAGAGGCTTCCCGACTCCTTTGGAAATTTATCGACGCTAGAATATATCAACCTGTCTGGCTGCCGTCGCTTGAAGAGCCTTCCCGACTTCTTAGGGAATTTATCGAGTCTACAAAACATCGACCTGTCTGAATGCCATACCTTCGGGAGGCTACCCGACTCATTCGGGAATTTATCGACGCTAGAATATATCGACCTGTCTGGCTGCCGTCGCTTGAAGAGGCTTCCCGACTCGTTCGGGAATTTATCGACGCTAGAATATATCAACCTGTCTGACTGCCGTCGCTTGAAGAGGCTTCCCGACTCCTCCGGGAATTTATC
Source organism: Pinus tabuliformis (assembly GCA_031772625.1). Classification (NCBI taxonomy): domain Eukaryota; kingdom Viridiplantae; phylum Streptophyta; class Pinopsida; order Pinales; family Pinaceae; genus Pinus; species Pinus tabuliformis. Next base: position 424,879,006 of record CM062807.1, read on the forward strand.
GAGGCTGGAACTCATATACCTCATTGAATGCCGGGAAATGGGGAGACTTCCCCACTCCTTTCGGAATTTAATCAAGCTTGAATATCTTGACTTAAGGGGTAGCGATAAGTTAACCATCCCTGGTGGAACTTTTCGAAAGATTACCCTTGAACGCATGTGTCTCCCTGAATGGGGTATCGAAGTTTTTCCCCCGCAAGTTGCTCATCAGTGGTCGCCGGGAAAATTACTGTTGTGGCTTATAAACTTAACAGAATGGCCAAGCGCCATTGGAGAGGCAGGCCATTTGGAAAAATTGGTATTAAAAGCGCCTTTCTTAGAAGCGTTGCCGCCTTCTTTCTATTTTCCAAGGTTATATGAATATTTATAAATATATGCTCATTTAGTACGTTTCTTTTTTTATTATTCAACATTTTATTTCACTTATAAGTTAGTTAATTATGTCTATTTTCTAAGGTTTTATGAATATTTATAAATCTCTGCTCGGTAGGGTGCATGTGCATCAATCACTGAAATGAAATGAAATGATATTTTAAAGTCCACAAGACTAAAAATAGTCTATGAGACCATTAGTTCCCTATTTTTTGCTCTTTGCAATTCAGTCTTTTTCCGATTCAAATTGATGATGAGCTGACCCAATTGAATTGATGGATGCCACTACTTAATTCAGTGCCTTTTTTTTATTCGATATTTTTTTTTTTTATACATTAATTTCACTCATAAGTTTGTTAATTATGTTTATAAGCATGTTTATTTTAAGATTGAATTTTTAATAATTATTATGTTATTTTAATCAATTTATCTTAAATATATTAATTAAAAAATGTCATATTGATAAATTTGGTATGCACCATGGTATATTATTTTAAGATTGATTTTTCAAAATTTTAATTTAATAATTATTATTAAGTTGATGGTATAAATTTAGTCTTTAAAAATTATGATAGAATATTGAAATATGTTAGAATATTTTTAGTAATCACATTAATCAATAGTTAAAATTTATTTGTCATTTAAATTAATTTATCTCAAATTAATTAATTAAAGAAAATGTCCATCTTCCAAAATATTGAAATATGACATAATATTTTTAGTAATCGCATTGACCAATAGTTAAAATTTATTTATCATTTAGATCAATTTATCGCAAATTAATTAATTAAAGATCGTAGTAATCACATTGACCAATAGTTAAAATTTATTTGTTATTTAAATCAATTTATCTCAAATCAATTAATTCAAGAAAATGTCCATATTAGATATATGATATTAATAATATTACACATATGATATTGATAAACTTGATATGGACCATGGTATTGATAAGCTTGATATGTAAAATGGTATTATAGCAAACACTATTTATAAGTTAAAAAAATAAATGTATACATTTGGTTAAGTCATATATTAATTGTTCATACATATTACACATATGATATTGATAAGCATGGTATAGACTATGGTATTGATAAGCTTGATATGTAGCATGGTATTATAGCAAACACTATTTACAAGTTAAAAATATTTAAAAATAAAATGTATACATTTGATTAACTAATATATTAATTATATATAATTAATAATAATGATAATTTAAAATAAAATTATAATTTAGTTAGTTTTTATGAATTTTTTAATTTTGATAATAAGAAATGTATTATGGTTAAGTGTTTTTTATATTTATCAACATTTACCAACGATTTAATTTGTATAATATTTTATTTATTTATTTGATAAATTATTATATATTCTTTAATACACATAAAACTATATATTTTATATATTGTTACATATATTTTAGTGCATATAAAACACATAAAATTGGTAAAAAAAAATGATACACTTTAATAGTGTTTTTTCATTAAAATTGAACAACTTATTTTCAATTAAATTTATTAATGTAATTGGAAGAGAGAAATGTAATTGGTTTATTTTCATTAAAATCTGACAATTTACTTTCCATTAAACTTATTAATGTAATTGGAAGGGTGAAATGTAATTTGTTTCCATATAAGCTTATTAATGTAATGAGAAGAGTGAAATGTAATTTGTTTCTTATTTCTCTATCTTACACATTTTTCGACCTACAAATATTTTAGTTTGCTCATCTCTCTATCTTAAACATGTTGCCAACTGCAATGTTAGTTTAATAAGTTTGTATTTAAAGTGGTTAAAAGTTTGCATTTCAATTTTCAAGATGGTAATAATCAGAAGTTTCAGTAAATATTGAATTTGAATTTCGGAGTTCGGAGTTCGATTTTTAATACGAAGTTGTCACATAACCAAGTCAATTATTTTTGTCACCATGCTCGTTCGATCAAGCCATTAAACAGAATTATAATAAGTGTGTAGGATTTTGTTGCTCTTTCATCTTCCACGTGAGGAGTACTTTGTCTATCTTATGTGAGTATTTATAAATTATTATTTTAGGGATTGACAAGTTATTTACTATAAATTATTATTTTAGGGATGGACAAGTTATTTACATCATAAGGTTCACTTAAAGCCCTTGGTCATGTGATCCAATTGTTTAAGGTCAAGTGAAATTGGTTGGAATTTGATAATTAATTGTAAATATGTGTAAAGTTATATTTACCGCTAAGTTAGTTTTATAACGAAACAATTGCTATGTAACGGAGGAGCTTCCAATAAAATGATGAATGCTCAAACTGTTGTAATAAGGAGAATCATTATTGGTTTAATAGAAAATCCAATCCCTTGCCTCATGGATGTTGACACCCTGTCAAGATTTTACCACGTAAAAATCTTGTGTTTTTTACCTGTGTCTTACATTCAGTTTCATTTATATAATTCTTGGTTCTTGGTTAATTAACTGATTGGGCCAACAATGGGTAAAGTGCATAAGAAAAGGTGAAATGAACCCTCGAAAAGGTGAAATCAACCCTCGAATACAGGTGAAATGAACCCTCGAAAAGGTGAAAGCAACCCTCGAATACGCTACGGCTCGGTTATCTCTGCGTGAAGAAGGGGAGACACTTCTGCGTGAAGGGGAGATGCTGCCATTTCACCATGCATGAAGAAGGGGAGATGTGGTCATTTCACTGTGCGGGAAGAAGGGGAGATGTTGCCATTTGATAGAGCAGTGCCATTTCACCGTGCGTGAAGAAGGGGAGACATTGCCGTTTGACAGAGCAGCGCCATTTCACTGTGAGTGAAGAATGGGAGACGCTGCCGTTTCATTACACTAGAGCCTGTGTATGTGCTGCCATTTTACCGCCTGACAGAGCAGCTCGTTTTCGGCCATTTTTTTTTAGAGGCTGCCGCCGATTAAAAAAAATAAAAATAAAATAAAATCAATCAGAGGTCCGGTGTAGAGGAGAAAGAAAAATCAGAGGTATTTTTTTATTAAAAAAAATTGAATTCTAGTTTTTTTTGGAGCGGACAGATTGGAAAACTGTAAGTTGAAGAAAACAAATCAGTTTTTTTTTTAATTCTGTTGAGCATACGGTCTCAAGTTTAAAAAAAATACATAAATTTCTATGTATTTGAGGCAGTCTCAGGATTTTTTTTTTGAAATATTTTAAGAAAGGGGTTCATTGAAGAACGAGGGTTTTTTTTTGTCAAGGAAACATAAATTAAAGGGAATTGTTCCATAAAACTGTTGTTTTTTTCAGTCAATTTGAAGAATTTTTTAAGGAACAGAATTCTGAAATTGATTTTGTGGATAGAAAAATTTGAAAACCCTTGTTGGAAGAAGACAAATCAATTTTCTTGTTTAGAAACCCTAGTTGACAGACTGAAACCCTAGGAGGAAAGAAATGGCCAAGATGACGAATGCAAAGTTCGAGGTGGAGAAATTCACCGGCAAGAACAACTTTGCTTTATGCAAACTAAAAGTTAGGGATTTGCTGGTGCAACAAGGGTTGCACAAAGCTCTAGAGGGAGCAAATAAGAAACGTGCTAGCATGACAGATTCGGACTGGGAGGACTTGGATGCCCGAGCTCTCAGTACCATTAGGTTATGCCTGGCGGATGAAGTTCTCTTCAACATTGTTGAAGAGAGTACAGCTGTAGGTTTATGGGAAAAACTGGAAAAACTATATATGACAAAGTCGTTAACTAATAAAATTTATTTGAAAAGACAATTTTACAGTTTTCGGATGAAAGAGGGTACAAAAGTTGCAGAACATTTAATTTTTTTTAATACACTTATATGCCAATTATCAGATATGGAAGTTAAAATTCAGGAAGAAGACAAAGCTATAACCTTGTTGTGTTCTTTGCCTGAGTCATGGGACCACTTCATAACTTCAATCTATTTGAGCACTGCTGATTCTTTGAAATTTGAATCAGTTGTGGGAGCTCTCTTATCTGAAGAAGTACGAAGGAAATCCAATATTGAGACAATTGCACCAGAAGCCATGATAGCCAGAGGATGGTCAAAGGAAAGAGGAGAAAAAACAAGGGGGTCTTGCAAATCAAAATCAAAGGGAAAAAAGTGTAAGGAAAAGTGTTGGCACTGCAATAAAATTGGACACCTTAAGAAAGACTGTTGGAAACGAAAAGAGTCTGATAACCCGAAGAAAGAAGCAAATCAGGGTGATTAAGGTATGATAAACAAAGTTTTATCTGCTGAAGAATTATGTATGATAGATAAAACTTTACCTGTATGTAATGTCTCTCAGGATTTTGAAAGTTGGCTATTAGACTCTGGTGCTTCTCATCACATGTGTCCACACAGAAATTGGTTTACTTCATATGAAGATGTAAATGGTAGTTCTGTGTTTATGAGTAATAATGTATTATGTCAGACTGTTGGGATGGGAAATATCAGGATTAAAATGTATGATAACATAGTTAGAACATGAACTAGTGCTAGACATGTACCTGAATTGAAGAAAAAATTGATTTCTTTGGGAGTGTTGGATTCGGATGGTTATAAGTTTACAGGTCAGAATGGAGTGCTAAAAGTCTCTAAAGGTGCCCTAGTTGTTATGAAAGAAGAAAAGGTCGGAAATCTTTACAGACTCAAAGGAAGTACTCAGATCAGTGAAGCAGCGATTGTGTCAGAGAAAGAAGAAGAAGGTACTCGCCTATGGCATCAATGATTGGGTCACATGAGCGAGAAAGGTCTTCAAGTATTGATGAAACGTAAATCACTTCCTGTTTTGAAATCCTTGAAGTTGGATTTCTGTAAACATTGTGTGTATGGAAAACAGTGTAAACAGAGATTTAAAACTGGAAGTCATAATAGTAAAGAAATTTTAGACTATATTCATTCTGATCTGTGGGGACCATCTCCTGTTGTATCATATGGAGGTGCTCTATATTTTTTAATGTTTATTGATGATTTCTCCCGTAAAGTTTGGGTCTTTATGTTGAAAAATAAAGTTGATGTATTCAATGTCTTTAAACAATTTAAAGCAATGGTAGAAAAAAGAACAGGAAAATCAATTAAATGTTTAAGAACTGACAATGGTGGTGAATTTACTTCTCTAGAATTTGAACAATACTGTAAGGATGAAGGAATTGTTAGACACAAAACTGTTGTTTATACTCCTCAGCAAAATGGTGTTGCTGAACGTATGAATCAGACTCTTATGGAAAGAGCCAGAAGCATGATCAGCAATGCTAACCTACAAAAGGAGTTGTGGGCAGAAGCAATATCCACTTCTTGTTATTTAGTTAACAGATCACCTTCAGTAGCAATTAATTGTAAAATTCCTGAAGAAGTTTGGTTAGGTCAGTCTTGTGATTATTCACATTTAAGGATATTTGGTTGTGATGCTTATGCTCTTATTCCTAAAAATCAACGTTCAAAATTAGATCCAAAATTGAAATGTTATGTCTTTGTTGGGTATGACTATGCGGTGAAAGGGTACAGGTTGTGGGATCCTACGTCACGGAAGATAGTCATTAGCAGAGATGTAACATTTGATGAATCTTCTCTTTTAAAATCAAATGTTGAAAGAATTGAACAGGAACAGGTATCGCCAAATCAACAAATTCAGTTGGAGGCTAGACCTTTCTTTGAAAGTCGAAAGGAAGAAGAGACTTCTAGAGGAAAAGGTGTTGAAGATACAAAGGAAGTTGTTGAAGTTTCTGAACCAGTTCAACAACTAGTCACTCTAAGAAGGTCTACAAGGGAAAGAAAAACTCCCAAAAGGTATGAAGATTCTGCTTCATCTTTTGCTTTGATTACTAAAGATGGGGAACCTTCTTGTTATCAGGAAGCAATAGATGATACGGATAGCGAAAAATGGAAAACGACTATGGAAGAAGAAATGGATTCCTTAGCCAAGAACAATACCTGGGATCTTGTAGAACTTCCTGAAGGGAGAAGTGTTGTTGGATGCAAATGGGTCTTCAAACTGAAACGGAAAGTTGATGGAAGTATCAAAAGGTATACGACGAGACTGGTAGCAAAAGGGTACTCTCAGGTTGAAGGTATCGACTTTCATGAGATTTTTTCACTAGTTGTAAAACTTGTTTCTATTCGTACTGTGTTGGCACTAACTGCATTACTTAACCTTGAGTTAGAACAGTTAGATGTTAAAACAACTTTTCTACATGGTGATTTGGATGAAGAGTTATATATGGAGCAGCGAGAAGGTTTTGTATAAGGTCACAACAGAAGATTAGTTTGCAAGCTCAGGAAATCATTGTATGGCATGAGGCAGTCTCCCAGGCAATGGTACAAGAAGTTTGACTCCTTCATGGTGAGCTATAACTTTATTAGAAGTGAGTATGATCATTGTGTATACTTCAAGAGTTTTAGTGGCATATTCATTATCTTAGTTTTGTATGTTGGCGATATGTTTACTGCAAGCAAAAGCATGGATGAGATCAACAGGTTAAAGGCTCAGCTCTCTAGGACGTTTGATATGAAGGATCTTGGAGCAGCAAAACATATCTTTGGCATGGAGATACACAGAGACAGAAAAAATAGTAAGCTTTGGTTATCCCAACAGAAGTATGTGGAAAGAGTACTTGAAAAGTTTCATATGAACAATGTGAAACCTGTTAATGTTCCATTAGCTTCCCATTTTAAGCTTTCTTCGGTTTTGAGTCTTAGAGCTGATGAAGAAAAGCAGTATATGTCTCATGTACTATATGCAAATGATGTAGGCAACTTAGTGTATGCGATGGTACCTACAAGACCTGAAATTTCACATGCAGTTGGAGTTGTCAACAGGTTCATGGCAAATCCAGGTGAAGAACATTGGCGAGCAGTGAAATGGGTACTTCGATATCTAAGAGGCACAAGTGACAATTGCATCATCTTTAATGGTAGTGAAGGATCAATCTGCGGATATGTGGATGCTGATTATGTAGATGATTTGGACAAAAGGAGATCTACTATAGGTTATGTCTTTACTCTTGCAGGTGGAGCAATTAGTTGGATGTCAAAGCTTCAAGAAACAGTTGCGTTGTCCACTACCGAAGCAGAATATATAGCTGCTTCAGATGCCAGTAAAGAAGCAATCTGGTTAAAGGGTCTACTTGATGAGATTGGAAGGACGCAGGAGAAAGTGAATGTACTATGTGACAGTCAGAGTGCTATTCACTTGGCTACAAATCCAACTTATCACAGCAAGACCAAGCACATTGATGTAAGGTATCATTTTCTGAGACATGTGATCGATGGCGGAAAAGTAGCTCTCAAGAAGGTCCATACACGGGAGAATTGTGCACACATATTCACGAAGCCAGTTACAGTAGAGAAGCTGCAATGGTGTTTAGCTTCTCTTGGCTTGCAGAAGAGATGATGAATGGGCATGGGAAAGGGATTAGGAAAATTGTTGTCAAGGTGGAGTTTGTTGGAATTTGACAACTAATTGTAAATATGTGTAAAATTGTATTTACTGCCAAGTTGGTTTTATAACGAAACAACTGTTATGTAACGGAGGAGCCTCCTATAAAATGATGAATGCCCGAACTATTGTAATAAGGAGAATCATTATTGGTTTAATAGAAAATCCAATCCCTTGCCCCGTGGATGTTTCCTTGACACCCTGTCAAGGTTTTACCACGTAAAAATCTTGTGTTTTTTTACCTGTGTCTTACATTCAGTTTCATTTATATAATTCTTGGTTCTTGGTTAATTAACTAATTGGGCCAACAAAGTCAACTGCCACAGCTCCTTGCCACCTAACATGGTTTGGTTTTCAAGATGCGTAGACAATCGAGGGTCTGAAACATTTGACTCTCCATCAACGGCTCAGATTGACTAAGGAAGTTAGATGGTAATCACCCTCTCGTCTCTGGCGCTATGCGAGGCTCATTCTCCTCGGACCTACTCCCTCGACCCAGCTTTGTAATTTAACCAAGGTTTGGGGTTTGCGAGCAACTCCTCTCCTAAATTGACGACACTCTTCGTCTTCTAACCAGATCTCTCTCTTCTACAATCGATGGTGCTTAGGTTCTCCAGTGATTGCTTGGTCTGTGGAGTTCCCGGGGCAAGCTGCCAGGGTTCCCACCCTGTCTTACAAGGTAAACCCAGGTTTCATGATTCTCCAATGAATACCAACCCTTTACCTTTAAACAATTTGTAAATTTAATTTACAATCTAAGATTCTCTACACAGGACCGATGGGGTTGATTCACTACCACTGGCCGGGTATAATGGAAAGACTTATCTAGGTAAGTCTTACTTCTGCGAGTACTTTCATTTGTTGGGTTTTGCTCATGACTAGGCTTCTAGCACTTGAACCTTCAACACCTCAAATTTTTATTCCTTTACTTTCACGTCAATTGTAAGTATGCATTATCCCACCAATATTAATATCTTTGATTTTTAATATTTCCCCTGTGTTTTTATTTCTCTTGTTACAACTCTTCACCAGATGTTTCACCATATGCATACACAGTTATGAGGCAAAAGCCTTCTTGCTATCAGTTTCTGTATCATTATATTTATTACAAAATAAACTTTTTTCTCGGATTGATGCTTTTGACCCACCATGACTCATAGTTGCATTAGTTTAGGCCACAATTTATTTAACTTGGTTTATTTTTCTTTTCTAATCACTTGCATGCACCTACCTCATATAATGATGATTACGTTTTCAGGGTTTCCTCATTGGAGCTCTCCAGTCCAGGTAAGTTTTCTTTCAATGATTCTGGAAGAAAATCCTTTTATTTTCTTCTCTTAAAGTGGCCAGCTATACTCCAACCCTAACACGTTCGGTATTTCCTGTAGGAAAAGTACTCTGGATTAGGATTTTCCTTTTGACAACTTGCTTCTGCTAGTGGCCTTGGCGTTTTTTTTGGCTTGGACATCCACTTGCAGTGTTACGTTTCTGTTCCATTTTTTTTTCTCTCTGTCCGATGTATACTTGAAAGAATGCGAACATGTATCTTGAATAGTTACTAAAATTTCCCATAATTGTATTTATAAATTTCTGAATCTGGAATGTTTCTCTAACAGATAAATTCTTATGAATTTGTATGGCTACAGAAATGTGTAATTACTGCATTTTATTTCATTGCAATGTTGGCCATTCTATATATCAGATTCCTAATTAGCATTTAAGGTTTGGTACACATTGCCCAATTTTAATAAGTTACATATCGGAAATTCGGAATAATCATTATATTTTGAAAAGCAGTGTGTAAGTGGAATACTAACACAGAAATTTTTGCATCTTGTTATAATCACAACTTTCTTTCTCTCGTTAAGAAAGATAATGGTTTTCCTTAACGATTATTTCCAATCTTTATAATTTTATTGTATAAGACTGGGGTAGTCTCTATTCCATAGGTACTAAGGATTGGTCCCAGGCTGTTGTTAACTCAGCAAGGCCTAGGAACTAACCCGACCTGCTTCTAAGGAGGTTGTGCCTAATTCATTTACTAAGAGCATCTATATTTCACTATTATTAATATTTTCCTGGGTCTCTTGCATTACATACTTCACTCCAATCCCTGAACCCACACTCTTGATTTAAATACAATAACTTCAATTTTCTTCTCAGTATAAAGCGGATTCAGTTCTGAGTTTTTCGATTGTGGACACACAGTTATTAGTCATCTATTCATATAATAGCTGCTCTTGTGAAAACTCCTGAAGTCAACATTACTTGATTGTTCTTATTACGGTCAAAGATTATTTATAATTTTCAAAAAAACATTTATATCGAGTAACAGATTACGGTCAAAGATTATATATAATTTCATACTCCATAATAACAGTTCTCTTTTGAAAAGAAAATAAAACAAACATTACAAAATACTTATATGTTAGAGTTATACTCTCAGGGAATCCAACCCGGAGAAAGACCACTCGTCCTCACCAAAGAGATTGGTTCTCTCAATCAAATCTCCCCACGAGCTTTTTCATTTCCAGAATAGCTGGAGGACCACTCAGTCTAGCCAAGACTTTATGGACTTTCAAGTCTGTTTTACACCCTAAATGGCAGCGCATGAGCTTTTTCATTTCCAGAATAGCAGGAAGACCACTTAGTCCAGCCAAGAATTTATGGACTTTCAAGTCTGTTTTACACCCTAAATGGCAGTGTCTTGCCTTTCTTCAACAACGTTTTGTTGTAGGTTTATAATATTTCAATTTCATTCTCTCCACTTGGACCTCTTTCAACTAGGAACTAAGTATCCAAAGTTGCCTCCTCAGGGGTTCTCTCCTTTTCCTCCTTTTCCTCCTGGGTGTTCTCTCCTTTTCCTCCTGGTTCCCTTGTCTCATCTGAGATTATTGATCTCTAAAGAGAGGAATAATTATCTTCCCTATGATAAATGAAAATTTTAATCTATGGTCTTTCTAGTTAATTCCAAGACTTATAAATTTTCTTTTATACTACATTGAAATAAATCTTAAATATTAAAGTTTTCTCACTTGCCCTTGAAATAAACCTTAAATATTAAAGTTTTATCACTTACCCTTTCCACATAGCCCATGATTTACCAAATCTTTGCAATAAAAGTAAGTGAAATATTTACTTTTCACTTACATAAATTTTCATACTATATTTTTCAACAAATTTAGTTAATATTAATTTAAATTTTGTTAGTATTAATGAGTATATATTAATAATATTATTGTTTAATATAATAAATTTGATATTATAAAATGTTTAGTTTTAAAGTTTGCATTTCAAATTCCAATATTGTGGTTGTTTTTTTTCCAAAGTAAGTAAATTAAGTTGGTGTAAATAGGTTTAATGTTAATAAGTTTTAATTAATAATAAATTTTATAAATTTGTGTTAATATTAATAAGTTTTATGTTAATAAATTTCTATTTAAATATTAAAATATTTAGTGTTAATAGTTTAATAAATTTATTGTTAAATGTGCTAATAAGTTTGTGTTGATATTGAAAAAAATGATGTTAAGTTTTTGTTAATAAGTTTGAGGTTAAGTTTTCAAGTTAATATTAAGTTTATGTTGTTTGTGTTGATATTGAAAAATTGATGTTAAGCTTTTGTTAATAAGTTTGAGGTTAAGTTTTCAAGTTAATATTAAGTTTATGTTAATTGTTGAAGGTTTTTTATTTTAACTTAAGATGGATGAGGATTTTTTGACTTTTTTGTTTATTGAATTGAGGACTTAGATTGATTTGCAAGGTAATATGCTCAGTATATGTTAGAGGATATGCTTAGGATATGCTTAGTCTTAATGCTTATCAACTGTTGTAGTGTTACATAATTTGTTAGGTTGCACTCACTTTTAATAAATTTAAAAAATTAGATTTGTGCCCTGTGGCTCCCTCCCACAAATTTCTTAGGGATTTGAGATTATTCCAATTTTAATAAGTTCCTCCATTATAAGTTCCGCATCATTATTATAACATTCATTTATATATAAGCAAAATTTATTTAGCAAAATGGTCCATTACTTTTAATAAATTTAAAAAATTAGATTCGGTGGCTTAGCTCACCAATTTCCCAGATCCACCAATTTCCTAACCAATTTCCTAGAGATTTGAGATTACTCCAATTCTAATAAGTTCCTCCATGATAACTTCTTCATTATTACTTATAACAATCATTTATATATAAGAAAAAATTATTTAGCAAAATAGTCCATTTTAAAATAAGATGTTTAATTCTTTTTTTTTTCCAATTTAAAATTGACCCATAACATTTGTACACATGATTAATCAGGTAAATGTGTGCATTGGTTAGACATTCTTAGTGTTGCAATATTGTTTTTGGTTATATTTATAAAGACTTAACTATGTCAACCATATTAATATTTTTAATATGGTTGTACTTATAAATTATATGCTAAAAATATTAATAAGTTTAAAGTTGAGTTTGCAAATTTAATAATGGTCATATTTATAAAGTCTTAACTATGTCAACCACATTAATATTTTTAATATAGTTGTACTTGTAAATTATATGTTAAAAATATTAATAAGTTTGAAGTTAAGTTTGCAAATTTAATATTAAATTTGTCAATATTAATTTCATAAATTTGACGTGAAAACTAATAAATTAGACTTCATTATGTGATTTAAGTGTACTTTATTATAATTATGATCTCTTTTTAATCTGTATTCATATAAAATCTATTCACCTTTTAAATGTGATTTAAGACGGTATACTTTATTATAATTTAGATTTTTCGTATGGTAAGTAGTTTGAATTTATATGAATAAAATCTGCATGTGGGAAAAGATCAAAATAGTAGGCTATTATAGTGATTGTTATCTTATAATATCTGGAATTAAAAAGTTAGAAAATATCCAAAATTTTGTAATATTATATCGGTTGAGATGTGAAGCAATATTATATGGATGAAGATATGAATATGGTTTACACTTATGGACCAAATGTGGCCATAAAATTTTAAAATTGTATTTTTTTATAGAATTAAAGCTCTTAAATTCATATAATTTTTGTGAAATTTGATTTGGAGTAAAAAGACAATTTGTGGAGACTCATGTTGTAATAATAATGATTTTTTTGCAAAAAAATCAGTGTCATTTATCAATTTTCCATTAAGTTAAATGTCGTCCTTGCAAATTTTCACACATCTTCACTGATATGTGTGTTCGTGAACTTATATATATATATATACATAAAGAGCACTAAATTATGCATATTGAAACTTTATTTTTTAAGTAAAATTATATTTTTTTATTATTTTTCGAAGTTGGTCAATTAATATTTCAATTGTATTTTTCAAACACATGTATTCATGCATGATTTTTTGCTACTTTTTAAATAAATTCAGAAACCAAGAGTAATGAAGATGATGCAATTTTTTGAAATTTTTCTTATTGTATATTTTATGTTATTGATTTTTCATTCAACCATTTCAACACTGTCTAAAAAAAATTCAAGCATAAGGTCTAAAAGAAATTAGGTGAAAAATATCATATGAATTCGAAAATTTCAAAATCATATGCCATTGGATAGAGGATTCCTTCACAAATCTAACGTGATCAACTCTGCCACTTAGGACAAATATTGCCTTAAGTTCACTATGCTACAAGATGGTGTTGCAAAGAAATTTGTAGAAGGGGAGATAAAATTATGTTTTTCATGTCCTCAACAACTTGATCAAACACTTAAAAATATCGATCAAGCACTTTAGAAAAAAATTGAAAAAACTTGATCAAAGGTTTAACAAACCCTTGATAAAGCCCTTCTAGTAATAAACCTCCCCACCAACACGAACAAACAAATATTAATGATATTAATTTCCATTGTTACGGAGCTAGGAGTGTTATAGACATATTTGGGCACTGTAACCCCAATCACATATGTCCATAAACCAAGGGCTTCTAAACCCCTAAAAGTGTTGTTTCATACCCTAAAGGAACAAGGTTAGCTGATTACATCATTTCCTAGAAGTTCTCCCTGAAAAACTGCTCAGAACTGGTCAAAACTGGACCATACAGACTGCTCCATGCTGAGGGTGCGATGCATCTCACCTGTTACACACAGAGGGTGCGATGCATACTGAAAAGCCCTTCTGTAGGGTGTGATGAGCGAGAGCAGACAAATGGCAGAGGCAGTTTTCTAGGTGGAAACCCAGAGAATCTTCTAGAAACTGCTCATTTGACACTTGCCTCTCTGAATTCGCCTAGGGATGAGTAAGAGATCATGAAATATCCAAGTGGAACCAAGAACTATCAGTGAAATGAAACTAATCAAAATCCCAGAAGCTGACTCACCCACCTGCAAATATTTATATATGGATCCCTCATTCTAGAGATCCAGAGGCTGAAATTTTGTATTTTGTAAGGAAAAGCTGTTGGTTTCTCTGTGCAACATTGTATTATTGGGTGATCTAGCTTTTCATGAGGTGAAGAGGGCTTTCATGCTGGGAGGATGGCGCTGGATCAGACAACTTGGTTGTAATCCTTTCTTCTACTACTTCTATCAATAAATCTATTTGAGTTTTCCTCCGTATACTTGTATATTTCTGAATCTTGTACTGGTGTATGCATTTGTATGGTCAATATACATCTGATCCTATATTGTTTATGGTTATAGATCTCTATGCTTTGATGCTATTATGCTGCTTTGACTCTATAGGTGTTCTTTGAAGCAGGACAAGTGAGAAAAGAGTGGCGCAAGTTCTGTCAAAGGAGGGAGGAAACAAGCAAGGAGACTAGAGAAAGACTGAGGTTGGTACTCTCTGCTTCTCTCTCATCTATCTCTCATAAAGGAAAACACAAGTAACTTTGGTCTGTTTGTTTCTAAGATAGCTACCCATCTTAGTGGGACTAGCAGCTCTGAATGGACACAAGTTTTCCCGATAACAAAATGGCGACTCTGCTGGGGATTTAATAGTTTGTTTGTTTGTTTCTATTTGTTTGCTTTATAAACTACAAACAAAGCGTGAAGTTAAGCCAGCTAGCCTTCGAACTGCATTTGCTATGCAAGTGCAAAGTAGATCAACGCTGCTTCAGTCAATCTCCGGGTTTGTTTATGAACTGAACAAATGACTTGCAAACATCCTAAGAGCCCTGGTGGTAGCTCAAGTAACCTCATTAGATCAGCCCCTATACTTTGTGTTTATTGTCTATCATTAGCTCAGCCTAAATCCCTGAACTTAGCTGCAAACTGTGAGTGAAAACCAAGCTCAGTCTCATCCCTGGACCATCGCACTGTCTCTCATTGGCAACCTAGATGCATCGCACCTCCCATGTGTTGTAGGTGAGATGCATCCTTGTTTCCCTGTGTTACAGGTGCAATGATTGAGTGAGACTGTTTTTGCCTCCAGATTTTGGTTTTTTCTTCATTGTCTTCAGCTTTATTCAGTAGTTTTGCTGTTTATGATCAGTATATCACTGTTGAAACCTTCTTCCTTTGCATTATTCAGCCTCCATTGATAAGGAATTGTGAATTTTTTTAATGTATTTTTCATCATTTACAGTCTTCCTCTGCAAAAAAGTAGCTTAATCGAACTATCGTCTTTTGATTTGAAAGTGTCACAAATGTCATTTTCAGTCAAGAAAAAGAGTGTCATAAAGTCTTCCTCTTTTAGATAGTCAATTACACTTTTGCCATTGTATTTGATTAGAATCATCGATTCTTTGAAGTGTCGAAAGCAATTTTCAAGTCGAAATTGAAAGTGTCGTCCAAATCTTCCTTTCGTTTTAGAATAGAAAATGCTAAAGTGTTACTTT
Source organism: Pinus tabuliformis (assembly GCA_031772625.1). Taxonomy (NCBI): domain Eukaryota; kingdom Viridiplantae; phylum Streptophyta; class Pinopsida; order Pinales; family Pinaceae; genus Pinus; species Pinus tabuliformis. Next base: position 424,894,566 of record CM062807.1, read on the forward strand.
GAGGAAAGATAGTTCAGATCTGTACTTAGTTTTCTTTTTGTCATTCTCACATTAAGGAAACTGAAAAAACAAATACATGCATGTGCATTTGCATTTAGACTGTATGCGGAATTTGATTTAGGAAAAGTGCACTTTAGTCTGTGCTCTCTGCTCTATGTTGAAAGAATTTTACTTCTCTTTCCTTAGTAGCTAGGATTTTCATCACTGAAAGAAAGTAAACGACTGTTTATCATCTTAGATTACATATTTAGGAATTGTATATCTACATCACGCGGTGAACCTTAAAGGAAAAATTCTTAAGAAAGATCAACTGTAAAATAAACCTCAATGAACATAAAAACGCTTTGGAACCTAACGTACAACATCTAGAAGTCTAGGCTAGAGACGTATTCCGGCGTCGTAAAGCTTGGTAACTATCATTTTCATCGTAGGTTGGGTCATTCCTCCTCTTTGATACGACAAGTGCCAGTACGGACTTGTGCTCCCACGTACCGTCGAGTATATATTGGGAGACCACAATAGGTTATATCCTTTATCCTTAGGAAGCCATGTCTGCCGCCCTATCGATTGCAATGCACTGAACACGGCATTCGGGAAGATTGACTGTCGTACGTAAAAAGTATTCTGTAGTTTTGTGATTGGTTTGGTAATACCTCTGTCTAGATTTCCAGAGTAGTCACTTTCGTTCCTTTTTAGACTCCTTAAAAGAAAAGGTCCACATGAGCACTTGTCACTTCAGGCTCATTAAAAATCGAAGGCAACTAGAGTCATCTTTAGCTTTTTCTTGACTCTTAAAAATTGAAAAAGCAATTTGTGTCAAAGCTTCATAAAATTCATTTAATTCAGAATAACATCACTGTTCCCTCGTTGATCTTAGGTTGAGAAAATGGAGTCCACCAATCAAGGATTTCCCCTTGGGGAGAATCCTAGTCCCTTCTCTTCTTGGGGAGATGTTGGTGCACCTCATATGGCTACATTGTCCCTCCCAAGACTTACAATTTGCCTGCCAGTATGGCTTTTCTCGACCTCTGTAGTTCAAAACACCGTGATTCCTGAGCAATCAAATCAGCAACCAGATGATACTAGAGTTACCCCCCAACCTTCTAGTTCATTTGATTCTCCCTCTCCTTCTTCCTCTTCGCTTGGTGAAGCTAGTAAAACTAAAAACCAAGTAACTAAGAAGAAGAAGAAAGGGAAAGAGAAGAAGAAGAAGAAGCCAATGGCGAAAGGGAGCAATCATGCATCATCTGGCGAAAATCCACACACTACACCATCCAAACCTAAATCTCCATGTGTCATTTGCAAAGGGGACCACTATCATTGAGATTGTCCTTGCATCCCACAGATCTTAAGGGACTGGTCTCCCCACTTGCACAATCTGGTGTCCTCAACCTCTGACAATCATGTTGAGAGTACACCATCAACTAGTGAAAACGAAGTCAATGGACAAAAAGGAAGATCTAAATTTCCTTGTAGACTGTGTGAAGGCGATCATGCCCTCCACCGTTGTCCTTTCCTAGATGAAGCTAAAAGAGTCTTGGATAACCGTCCTGCTTCACTACAGCAACTTCCTCTTGGATACAAGAAACTCTTGCCAAGTCCATCGCTAGTTGAAAATCCGACTGACACACCTTTGTTGTCGATCGAAGCACCTATCATTAAAGATAAACCCTCTGAGTCCACACCAGACCAAATTCAACAGGTCGAGATGGTAGTCGACCTAGTCTTGTCTTCAGAAGGTCCATCTTCAGATGATATAGTCTCCAAAGAGAATGAGAATGACACCGTTCAAATTCTTTTTTTTAACACAGAGTCAGATGAACATGGGGGCAATCTACCCGTTCCTTTACCGCAGGAAGGAAGTTCATTAGAGATTCATCCGGCCGTTTATTCGGTCCCTCCTCCAAGCAATCTAGTCGTTTCCTTTGATTGGAATCTACTAGGGAGACCCCGCCTACCATCTAATGTACCATTCCGAATCATAGTGCAAGCTTACAGAATGATCATGGCTGGTACTATCATAGATGAAGGGGATTCCGTGAGTATCCTTTCCTCAACTGCTTGGAAAGCGCTTGGTTCGCCATCGCTTCTGCCTGAGATTTGAAATTTATCAGGCTTCAATAAAGGAACCAGTCAACCGTTAGGGATCCTTCCAAATTTTCCTATAACTTTGAGAAGGAAAACCATTTATCTGAACGTGATGGTAGTCCAAGGACCATTAGATTACAATCTACTCCTTCGGCGTGACTATATTTATAGCATGGGAGCTATTGTTTCCTCACTCTTTCAAGTGATGTGTTTCCCGCATGAAGGCAGAATGGTCAAGCTCATAGACCAGCTTTCATTCCCCGGTTCAAACACGGCTACTAGTCAAGTGCCATCCCTAACTGGTCTTTTTGCACAAGGAATGTCTCATCAACCTCCAATCAATCCACCTGATGAGCATGAGTGATTCGGTGAATGTGACTAAACCCAGGGGGCATGCGCCCTGGTCTGCTTCGGCAGGAAAACCCCAGATATAAGGTAGGTTTCCACGTAGGATATATGACTAGTCTGACACACCCGTCCATTTAGGAAAATGGGATTAGACTGGAATAGGATTCCCTCGTCAAAGGTTATGTGATTGGAAGTGGATTCAGCCCTTTCACCTTTGTCTATTTCGATGGACAGAGCCAAGGAAGTGTTTTGTCTGCAAATGCGGACAAAACAATCTTGCAAATGCAAGAACTTCCATATGGTAACCTGGAAACTCTACTTTATACCTGGGGGCATGCAAACCTTTTGCTTGCAAGTGAAAATCGACCTTTTATTTTCTTAGTTTGTAGGCTTATTTTCTTAGTTTGTAGGCTCTCAACCCTTTAAACTCATAGGTTGGTCGTTCCTAGCTTGCATACAAAAGGCTCCAGAGAAAAGTTGCGCATGGGGCAAGCTCCCTAAAAAATGAACCTACTGATGAGAAACATCCTTATTATACGACTGGCACGAGTAGGTTTATGCGAAGTTCAAGCTCGTTAAAAAATAAACCTAGCAATGAGCATATGTTCCCCCAGAGTTTAAGCTCATTAAAAAATGAACCCACCTTTCGGTAAATAACCTTTGTGATCGCATTGCTATCAGCTTTTGAGCCTTGGTCGTGTTCTTACCATCACCTCCACTTTTTAGCCGATCATCCGCCTCCACTTGATTGTTTACCCTTTTGAGGAACAACTGCGACGAGTGATTCTGTTAGCCATCTTCTTTACACTGCCATGATTGAAAAGTTCCAAACCTTACCTGGAACCAGCTGCTACCCGAAAATATCACTCGTTCCTCAAAAACGAGTCTCTTTTAAGCTCTTTTTAGACTCATAAAATATAAAAAGATTGTCGAGCAATTGGCCTCTCCAGCTCGTTAAAGTGATTGGAAGTGCCATCCCTCCTCTAGATTTTAATATTTTTTGGACCTGAGGGATCATTACACAAAAAGATCGAGCACTTGTCTTTTTTGGCTCGTTAAAGTGATTGGAAAAGTCATCCCTTTCGTATTATTTTATACTTTTTCGGACTTAAGGGATTATACTACGAAAAAGGACTACTGGAGTTTCCTTTCCACCTCTTTTCAGACTCTCTAAAATTGAAAGGGACCGAGTTATCTTTGTTGTTAAACTCGTTAAAACAATAGTGACAAACTTGTCCATGCAGACAAGAGCGAGTTTCATTGTCGCTAGGCTTGCTAAAACATAGCGACAGGTTTGCCCGAAGGGAAAATTATAGAACAAGCATATGTTATCCTCCTCAAGCTTGACAAAAATAAAGAGGTACTGGTCAGCAATGACTGGGGAAAAATTGGGAAGAAAACTTGAAGAACTTCATTGGTAGCAGGTCGCTCTTGAACATGACACTTTCACTTCGTCACCATGATTGAGTCGGGTTGGGTTATTCTGTTCACTGGTCATATCACCATTGGTCCTCCGTACCATCCATTTTTGGGGTTAACGCTACCAATCCATTTCAGTGTCGCCGATATGTTCAAGAGAAGTCGCTCAGAGAATTCACCAACCCAGCTAACATCTCATCCGTTGCAATACCTTCACGCTTCATTCTTTCATGACCACCACCCTGAACCTTGTATCATTAGATCGTTTTCACCTCCACAAAATCATTTGCTCCGTTTTGTGTCGTAGATGTGGGATTCATTAAGGCCCTCCTACGACAGGTCACTTCTTGTCGACATCAGCTCATTATCCAAGAAGTTGACCTAGGAACAACCCTTTCAGTACTTTGAAGCTTGCATGCCTCAATGGCAAGTTTCTCACTTCCGGCGACAGGTTTACATCAATGGCCTTCGACCGAAATATTTTGCGTGGTGTTCGACATTGACTCATGTATTCACACCACGTGAATTGTACTACAGTACCTTGAGGGTCATTATCATTATCAGTGATTCCTCTCGCGCCTGTTAACAGCTTACATCATTGGCTGGTAATCAGGCGATGTCTTTCCATGTTCGACACCAGAACATCTTTTCACATGGATCGACTTGTACTTCGGGCAAAGATTGAACGAGTTTGAAGACCCCGGATCTAGTTTCATCCATCCGGGCTGCGATATATTCAGGAAAAATAAAGACATCAAATGTACATCATAGCTGCACAGATAATCATCCAAGCTAAGGGATGATGGCTCTACCAGAATCATCAGTCTGCCACACAGACAGTTGTCTGTCCTATGTACATGAAAATTAATTTATAAAGCTGAGCATGGGAATGCCCGCCTCAGCTAGATCATGAAAATATTATGAAGATAATGTATTGTATTGTATCTTATTATAGGTCACCTTCCAGTTCGAAAAACCTCAGATCCTCATGATAAAGCATTTCACCCGACATCAGAAGATTTACGACCTCATGCTTTAGGGGGCAACTGTTATAGACATATTTGGGCACTACAACCCCAATCACATATGTCCATAAACCAAGGGCTTCTAAACCCCTAAAAGTGTTGTTTCATACCATAAAGGAACAAGGTCAGCTGATTACATCATTTCCCAGAAGTTCTCCCTGAAAAACTGCTCAGAACTGGTCAAAACTGGACCATACAGACTGCTCCATGCTGAGGGTGCGATGCATCTCACCTGTTACACATAGAGGGTGCGATGCATACTGAAAAGCCCTTCTGTAGGGTGCGATGAGCGAGAGCAGACAAATGGCAGAGGCAATTTGCTAGGTGGAAACCCAGAGAATCTTCTAGAAACTGCTCATTTGACACTTGCCTCTCTGAATTTGCCCAGGGATGAGTAAGAGATCATGAAATCTCCAAGTGGAACCAAGAACTATCAGTGAAATGACACTAATAAAAATCCCAGAAGATGACTCACCCACCTACAAATATCTATATATGGATCCCTCATCCTAGAGATCGAGAGGCTGGAATTTTGTATTTTGTAAGGAAGTGTTGTTGGTTTCTCTGTGCAACATTGTATTGTTGGGTGATCTAGCTTTTCATGAGGTGAAGAGGCCTTTCATGATGGGAGGATGGCGCTGGATCAGACAGCTTGGTTGTAATCCTCTCATCTACTACTTCTATCAATAAAGCTATTTGAGTTTTCCTCCACATACTTGTATATTTTTGAATCTTGTATTGGTGTATGCATTTGTATGGTCAATATACATCTGATCCTATATTGTTTATGGTTATAGATCTCTATGCTTTGATGGTATTATGCTGCTTTGACTCTACAGGTGTTCTTTGAAGCGGGACAAGTGAGAAAAGAGTGGTGCAACTTCTGTCAAAGGAGGGAGGAAACAAGCAAGGAGACTAGCGAAAGACTGAGGTTGGTACTCTCTGCTTCTCTCTCATCTATCTCTCATAAAGGAAAACACAAGTAACTTTGATTTTTTTTTTTCTAATATAGCTACCCGTCTTTGTGGGACTAGTAGCTCTGAATGGACACTAGTTTTCCCGATAACAAGGAGCTTGATTGAGCTCCTTCTGCCACAAAAAAAAAAAAAAAAAAAAAAAGATGAGGAAATGACGACAGAGATTAAAAGAATAACAAGAATAAGAAATTATCCAATTCAACAAATTCATGCAAGTATAGGTAATCTTTGTCTCACTTTTCATATTACCTACTCCATGTTGTATGCATTAGGAAATATGATTCAAGAAAAGGAAACAATGGAGAATGGAACAATAGAACCAAGATAAAATTAGTAGTGATTTAGCAATACCACAACCATTTTAGTACAATGAACCACAACCAACTCTATTTTAGTGGTGGGAATTTGTGCAACACGAAGCATTCAAATGGATTGTGCATTGAGTCATGCCTTTACAACACCACACCTTAAACTAGTTCATTAAAAAAGCCTTTAAGATTAAAGTTCCTTAACATTGTGTAGATTTATGTAATCTTGTATTCCAATACTACTTGTGGAAGAACACATTTTGATTAAGCATTTTTTGTGTTCCTTAGAGAGATCAAAAACTTCAATAACAACACAAGGAACACCATTCCAAATTATCAAGACACTTGAGAGTGGAGAAGACAATCACAAATTTTCTTAACTATTTTCTATTAGTTTAAAAGATGTGTAAATTATGGAAAAGTTCATGACAAGTTGTCCACTATATAACATATGAAGGATAACAATTTGGAAGATAGAAAAATATACTCCACTTCCAATATCAAGAAGGTCACAAGAGTTGAAATCAATAGATTTCCTCATAAGTTTAGGGACTTCAAGTGGGGCAATGATTATGAAATGGTAGTTGTGGATCACTTCAATGTAATTCTCATGATGGTACCTTTAAGGATAGTATTAGGATAAGAAGTTGCACAATTATTCTTTGATCCATAATTATAGGTGCCCTTTTGCCTCCCATTATTGATCATCCCTAAATAGATCAACCATTTTTAGTTACTTTTGGAAAATTGTATGGGGATTGAAGTAGGATACTAAGCTAAAGAAGAGCATCGAATCCATCTATGAAGAGGTGGAAAAATATAGGTAGTATGTCACACCATAGTTTAGTTCCATATATCTAATCATAAATATTTGAATACATGAGATTCCATCTCATACATGCAACACTATGAGAATCAAGCAATGTATAACATAATGTAAGCACTTCACCTTTAAAAACATGCCTTGAATTCACATTGAAGGTCATTCTTGGACACATTCTTGAGGTAGCGATGGTGAAGAAAATAACTACACATGTTAAAGTTATGATTTTCATTGACTATGTCCAAATGATTCATGATCAAGTTCATGAAGCTTTGCAAATAGTCAACAAAACACAAGGCCAAGCATCAATTTCGTATAGGAGATATAGTTTGATTTCTTTTTGGAAAAGGTGTTTTAAGGAGAAGAACATCTAACTTAAAAGTGTCACACTATGGTATTTATACCATCATTGCAAGGATTGAAGAAAACATGTTTGAATTAGATATATTAGTGCACATGGGAATTCATTTAGAGTTCAACATAAATTACATGTATATCTACAAGCTATCAATGTTGGAAGTTTATCATGATAAATGAAGGTTTGTGGTCAATGAAAAATAACTTTGTGTGATTAATGGTTCATTGCAAATTGGAAACCACTTGAGAAGTGAGATTAATAATCCATTGCAAAATATGAACCACCTAAGAATTGTAATGGTTGATGGTGTTGAGATTGCAACAAGATGATGGAGCTTAGTGAAAAGAGTCGCCTTCACTAAGTGGGCCCGCAGGCTATTTTTGGCGCAAGTCTATTTTTAGACTATGTCTATTTTTAGACATATGGATCATGTCTATGGATTGCAGGTTGCTGTTTATGGATGATTGATCAAGTTGGGAAAAAATAGATGGACTTCTATTTTTGATGAAAGTGTGAGTGATCACAGTGTGAGTGATCAAAGTCAAAAATAGAAAAGTCAAATATTATTATCTCACAATAATATTTGGACTATAAACTTAATCTTATTCTCTTGGAGCACTTCAGTTTGAGCTACAGAGGTGGCACATGCAGCTGTCAGAAGGAAATACGCTTTTCTTATGAGTCAGTTGAGTTGTTGCATGCATGACTTCAGTTAGAACTCAATCAGTTGAGTTTGGTGGAGTTGATTGTGGAGTTGATGGAGTTGTGTTCAGTTTAGCTTTGTTAAACTAGTTGTATTTAGTCTAACTGGCAAATAGACTAGAGATGAGTTGGGTGAATTAGTTATTAATTAATTCACAAGTTATTAACTCATAATACAACTAATGAATACATCAGTTAACTCAGTTGCATGTCAGTGCATGTTCAGTTCAACAGGGACAGGTGGTAGAGAATCAGATTGCTATTAGTTGTGACTATAGTTGTGCACCAGATCTTGCACAATCAAGGGATTGAGTATGCCAATGAGTTTGCCCACGTATTTGCCCACATTATAGCTTGTGCTCACGTCCAACAAAGCGTGAGTGACTATTTTGCAGGTGAAAAACGAGTTTGGTAAGCCATTCTCATCAGTTCTTGATCAGGTATTGAGCAGTGGAGGCAGGCAAGCAGTGGAAGAGATTTGGAGATCAAATCTGAGCTGTATTGTGTGTAACAGAGGTGGAGATACTTGTGAGAAGTATTATGCTGTGTAATGTTACATGACTCAATCATTAATATACAGATAGTTGGGGTTTTTAGCGAGATGCTTTCCCCGGGATACATATTGTGTTAATGTGTGAATGCTCTTGATGTTTTATTGTTATTGATGCTGCTATATTGATGATCAATGTAGAGGAGCTTATGTATTGTGTATGTATTCCGCAATAGTACATGATCAGGATAATCTCTGTTGAATATGTGTTAAATTATTCAAAATTTCTACATGGTATCAGAGCAGCTTGATTTGTAGAAGAGATTTTTACAGGATATCAAGCGAGGATTGATCATCAGATCTACTATTCAGGAAGTGTTTACATTCTATTTCTTCAGGCAGAGTCTGTAATCGGGCCAGGTAGCCTCTGGATTCATCCTTCCTTTGGAAGGTGAGATATCCGGTGAATGCCCATACAGTCAATCTCTGTACGAGAAATATTGTGTTCTCACGAATTCTAGATCGGAAGCAGTTGAGTTGGTTGCTGGTGGAAATCGAATTTGCAGCAATGTTGTTGAAATGTCTTTCAACGGATTGCAAATGTTATTCCAAAGCAAGAGCAACCTGGCGCTCAAGGATAAACTCAGAAACAATAAAGGTGAGAATGGATCTTCATCAAAGGTATCTGATGAAGAGAATTGCGCTTTGGCTGCCAAAGCAAAGAAGGGGAAGAACAAGAAAGCTTCTCATTCCGGTGCGAAAGGCAAGAAGCAGGACATGTCCAAGGTGAAGTGTTTTCACTGTCACCAGCACGAACACTATGCCACTAATTGTCCGCTGAAGAAGAAGAACAAGCAAGCTGCTGGATCTGCAGGGGGAGAGGCCTTAGCTTCTCAGTTTGAGCTTGATTTTTCATTGATCGCATGCTTGGTTTCAAGTGTGATGGGATCAGTGTGGTTCTTGGACAGTGGTGCGTCTTTTCACATGACGAGAGATAGAGATTTGTTCTCTGATCTGGAGGACAAGGATCTTGGAGTGCACATCGAGATGGGCGATGATGGTAGATACAGTGCGACCGTTATCGGTACCATTTCCTTTGAGAGGGAGTCTAGTAAACCCTTTGTATTGAAGGAAGTCATGCATGTTCCAGGATTGAAGAAGAATCTCATCTCAGTGGCGATGTTAGAAGACAAGGGGTATGATGTTGTTTTCAACGAGGGAAAGGCCTTCCTGCGCAGCAAGACAACTGGTGAGACCCGGAAGATAGGGGTTCGAGTGAGGAACCTTTATTAGTTGCATGTAGATGGATGCGCAGCAATGGCAGGCAAGGCAGAAGGATTGGTGAGCCGGGATGATGGCGAGTTGTGGCACTGGAGATTGGGTCACCTTCACCATGGAGCCTTGAAGATACTGCAGCAGATCACTACAGGGCTTCCTAAAGGCACACTTGCGCAGTCAGATCAGTGCAAGGGGTGTACTTTGGGGAAGTTTGTGAAAGCCACCTTTCACGAGAAGGATAGTCGCGCCACGACGATCCTTGAGAGAATTCACACAGACATGTGTGGACCTTTCTCAGTTGCTTCGACAGCAAAACACAGGTATTATGTGATTTTTGTTGATGATTTCTCTCGTAAGTGCTGGATCTTCTTCATGCAGAAGAAGAGCGAGACATATTCAAAGTTCTGTGAATTCAAAGCACTGGTCGAGAAGGAGTCGGGGAAGAAGGTGAAGGCTCTTAGGAGCGATAATGGTGGTGAATACATCTCGGACAAGTTCAAGGATTTCTGCAAGGCAGAAGGGATTCGTAGAGAGCTCATAGCTCCCCATAACCCACAGCAGAACGGGGTAGCTGAGCGGAAGAACAGAACGATTGTGGGTGCTGCACGGGCAATGTTGCATGATCAGGGCCTACCCCTTCACTTGTGGGCGGAAGCATGCAATACAGCAGTTTATGTGCAGAACCGTTGTCCTCATAGGATACTTGGCATGAGTACACCTGAGGAGGCTTATTCTGGTAAGAAGCTTGATCTTTCTCATTTGAGGATTTTTGGTGCTAACGTTTACATGCATGTGACGAAGGATGCCAGGAAGAAGTTGGAGCCGACTGCAGAGGTTGGGATATTTGTGGGGTACACTGATACACCCCACAACTATCGTGTGTATTTGCCAGACAGTGGTAAAACTGTTGTGCGACGGGATATAAAATTTCAGGAGGAGAAAGCCATGAAGTGTTCGCTTGAGAGGGAGCTACACTTGCATGCAGATGAGGAGCTATTAGTTCCTAAGGATGAGCTTCAGGACGTGGATCAGCCACAGGACGAGGTTCATGGAGTGGAAGAGACCACTCATGCAGCGCCAACCATCAGAGGGCGAAAGCGCTTGACAGAAGCTGAGCGACTGGCTCAAGATGCAGAGAAAGTTGTAGGACCACCTACAGCCCAACGCAGGAAGAGACAGTCACCTGATCGGTACATTGGATACATGGCTCTTATGAGCAAGTGTGTTGTGACTGAGCCATCCTCTTTCGAGGAAGCTGTGGAGGATCCCGCATGGGTAGACGCTATGGTGGAAGAGTATGATTCTATTGTCAGAAACAGTGCATGGGAGATTGTTCCTAGACCGGAAGGGAAATCAGTGGTGGGTTCGAGATGGATCTACAAAGTTAAGCAGGCAGCTGACGGGAGTGTGGAGAAGTATAAGGCAAGATTTGTTGCCCGAGGCTTTTCACAGATTGAGGGGATCGATTATGAGGAGACCTTTGCACCTGTCGCAAGGTATTCTTCCATACGGACGATTCTTGCTCTCTCAGCGCAGATGGGATGGCACATTCATCAGATGGATGTGAAGATTGCGTTCCTTAATGGAGTCATTGAGGAGGAGGTGTACATTGAGCAACCCGAAGGCTTTGAAGTCTTCAGCAGCGAGTCGCATGTGTGCAGGCTCAAGAGAGCGCTGTATGGGTTGAAGCAAGCACCACGTGCTTGGTACACACGGATAGACAGCTATTTCACAGGACTTGGATTCTCCAAGAGCGAGGTGGATCCGAACCTATACCAGATTGTGGTGGAGGGTAAGTTGCTTATCATTGTACTGTATGTTGATGATTTGATTCTAACGGGTGATGAGCTGTTGATACTGTCATGCAAGAAGGATCTTGCTACAGAGTTTGAGATGAAGGATTTGGGCCTCCTTCACTATTTCCTGGGATTGGAAATATGGCAGCGCAGTGGTGCACTGTTTGTTTCTTAGGGCAAGTATGCTCGGGAGATACTGGAGAAGTTCAACATGCATGGCTGCAAGCCTGTTGATACTCCTCTTCCTGGAGGTTGGAGGAAGGAGGATGCCACTTCGGGAGAAGAAGTGGATGCCACTGTTTATCGACAGTTGGTGGGGTCGCTGATGTATTTGGTCAATACACGACCTGATATATGCTATGCAGTTAACCAGATTTCACAAGCTATGGTTAAGCCTACCAAGCTCTTCTGGAAGGCGGGCAAGCATGTATTGCGCTACTTGAGAGGCACATCGGGATATGGTTTGTGGTACAGACAGGAGGATGAGGTGAAGCTATGTGGCTTCACGGATGCAGATTGGGCAGGGAGCCCAACAGACAGAAAGAGCACATCAGGAGGGGTCTTTAGTATTGGATCGACTACAGTTTCTTGGTACAACAGGAAACAGAGATCCGTGGCACTCAGTTCAGCGGAGGCCGAGTATATGGCAGCAAGTTTGGCTGCATGCGAGGCTATATGGATGAGGAAGATCCTAGTTGGTTTGTTCGGTTCTCATTTGGATCCTACTGTGATTTACTGTGATAACTAGAGTTGCATTAAACTCTCGGCTAATCTTGTATTTCATGATAGATCTAAACATATTGACATCAGGTACCATCATATCAGAGATTGTGTGCAGCGGAGGATCATGTTACTTTCGTACATTCCAATGGAGGATCAGGATGCTGATATTCTGACGAAGGCTCTCACCAGGAGCAAATTCGAGTACCACCGAGGCAGGATAGGGGTTGTTGATAATCCATATCATGTCGAGAGGGAGCGTTGAGATTGCAACAAGATGATGGAGCTTAGTGAAAAGAGTCGCCTTCACTAAGTGGGCCCGCAGGCTATTTTTGGCGCAAGTCTATTTTTAGACTATGTCTATTTTTAGACATATGGATCATGTCTATGGATTGCGGGTTGCTGTTTATGGATGATTGATCAAGTTGGGAAAAAATAGATGGACTTCTATTTTTGATGAAAGTGTGAGTGATCACAGTGTGAGTGATCAAAGTCAAAAATAGAAAAGTCAAATATTATTATCTCACAATAATATTTGGACTATAAACTTAATCTTATTCTCTTGGAGCACTTCAGTTTGAGCTACAGAGGTGGCACATGCAGCTGTCAGAAGGAAATACGCTTTTCTTATGAGTCAGTTGAATTGTTGCATGCATGACTTCAGTTAGAACTCAATCAGTTGAGTTTGGTGGAGTTGATTGTGGAGTTGATGGAGTTGTGTTCAGTTTAGCTTTGTTAAACTAGTTGTATTTAGTCTAACTGGAAAATAGACTAGAGATGAGTTGGGTGAATTAGTTATTAATTAATTCACAAGTTATTAACTCATAATACAACTAATGAATACATCAGTTAACTCAGTTGCATGTCAGTGCATGTTCAGTTCAACAGGGACAGGTGGTAGAGAATCAGATTTCTATCAGTTGTGACTATAGTTGTGCACCAGATCTTGCACAATCAAGGGATTGAGTATGCCAATGAGTTTGCCCACGTATTTTCCCACATTATAGCTTGTGCTCATGTCCAACAAAGCGTGAGTGACTATTTGGCAGGTGAAAAACGAGTTTGGTAAGCCATTCTCATCAGTTCTTGATCAGGTATTGAGCAGTGGAGGCAGGCAAGCAGTGGAAGAGATTTGGAGATCAGATCTGAGCTGTATTGTGTGTAACAGAGGTGGAGATACTTGTGAGAAGTATTATGCTGTGTAATGTTACATGACTCAATCATTAATATACAGATAGTTGGGGTTTTTAGCGAGATGCTTTCCCCGGGATACATACTGTGTTAATGTGTGAATGCTCTTGATGTTTTATTGTTATTGATGCTGCTATATTGATGATCAACGTAGAGGAGCTTATGTATTGTGTATGTATTCCGCAATAGTACATGATCAGGATAATCTCTGTTGAATATGTGTTAAATTATTCAAAATTTCTACAGATGGCAACTCAAAAACTAAGGATGTGATTTAACCAAAGAAAATTATTACATTTCATATTATTTACATGAATTACAATATAACATATAACATGAATTTCTTTGTTAAACATCTAACAACATGAAATATTTGTGACATCCATCATCATAACATAATGGTTGGACCTTGAATCCTATATAATGATCCCTACCTTTTGAACATCTCACAAGTTTCTTCTTGCAGTGCTCGTGAAGGTTATGATAATTTGTTCAATTATGTTCAAAGACATACAAAGTGTAGTGTAGATTCTTGCTTGCACAAAAATGAGTCTATTAGAAATAGGTGTGTCTAAAAATGGGTCTATGAGTCTGAGTCAATAGGTGTGTATAAAATATTTTAAAATGCCATTGCGCTACACTATGTTGCCTTCTTATTTATCAACAACCTCGTCATTGTTGGAAAAGAAAATTGTGAAAGGGATCTAGGTTCTTATCTCTAGTGAGATTAACACTTGGTGCATAATTTGTTTGGGAGTTTCTAAGATGAAAATACATGGCACCATAAAAGTGTTCACACATTCCACACCATGGCACCAAAGTAGTTGCGAGCTTATAACAATTTTAGGAACTATGGTTGATGATTTTTTTCAAATCATGCCACTAGGGGAAGGATTGTCTAAGTGAAAGAAGGATTTCTCATAAGGGACACCATCAACATCCATGTCTTTCCCGCGTCTCTAAAGATGATAAAGGGAAAATTTGGAATATAGTATGTAAATGGAAATTCTAATTTTGGTTTAAATATAGTGCATATGTGTATCAATTGAGTTTTTGGATAAACAATCAATGCAAATAAATAACTAAATTTGGGCATAATTTAGACAACACTAACATTGCATGCAAAAATAAAGCAATGGATCTCAAACAATGATAAAAATCCATGAAACTAGTTTGTTGTTGCCAAGTTTGGTTCATTGAACATGATGTTTCTTGTTGTTTGAACATGATGAAATCATTGTAGCAAAAATTTGACATGTTTCTTTCACATTTTCAAAGATATTGTGAATGCTCCATTGAAATTATTATCAGTCAAAATGAGAAATTGTTTTTATATAAGAATAACAAATATTTATATATGAAATTTTTAATTTTTAATAAAAATGTGTGATTATGAAATTTCAAATAATGTTAAAACTTTTATTATGAATTCCATATTAATGTGATGCAACATATATCAACACCACTACATCTATCTCACATTATTACAGTTTTTTTAAACAATCCTTAACTACATAAAGTAGGCTTATCAACTTTATCCATATTTTCTTAGAGATGTTGCAAAGAAATAGCACTCTAGGCTTATAGCTTAAATAATAAACATATAAAACATATTTTAAAGATATTTTGGAATTGTTTATAATTTACTTTTTGACATTGTAGATAATCCATGTAAAAGCAAAAATTTCAAAGCTTACTCAATTTGAAACTTTTTTTTTCCATATGTTTACCAAAGATTTTAGGGGAGTTGATTTTAAAAATGTGGCTAATGTAAATTCTTCATGGTATGTTAGCTTGTTTCTAAACCTCTTGTTTTTAAAATTGGTCAATTGTGTGTGTGTGTGTGTGTGTATATAGATATAGATAGTTAAGTTTTCTTTATATTGTGTTTTAATTTTCTTTTTATGTTCTTTTAAAAGGTAAAATTAAGAATATTTTTTGTTATGCACACACGTCATACATGTAAGTAGGATTCTCAAAGCAATATAAAGTAGGAATCCTATAACTATGTTTATAATAATACCTATGAAAGAAATGCATTCATTTTAATTTTTGAATGGACTCGTGGCTTCTTGAATTGCATCACTCGCATATGTATAATATTGTTATATTGAAGATAAATATTATTTCACTAAATTTTTATAACATATTTTTTATTATTACTACTTTGCAAAATTGATTTTATTTTTAATAACACCAATTTTTTTATTAGAATGATTATTATTATTATTATTATTGTTAAGCTTGGTAGATTCTTCTCTTTCATTATAGAATAGGCAAGTTACAGTGACCACATAGAGCTAGGTTAGGTGGTCTCAACTTCCCCGTTAGGAAACCAAGCATGTTGACCACCTAATCGCATGATAAGTCATCCAATAACAAAAAAAACTGAGTCTATCTATCCAAGCTAGATAAGTTTGATTGTCATGTCCACATCCATATTCTATTTGACTATGTGTGTGTGTGTGTGTGTGTGTGTGATTGTAAATTGGAAATTAAAAGCTATCCGCATGAAAACTAATCAAAACTAATTGAAAGCCAACATTCTATCCATCTTTCTCGGCAGAGGCCGAAGTAACTAGGGCCAGATCTTTAGCACTAGAGCCTAGTAGCTTTGTCTACGAGAATAGGAAGGGGAAATGTCTCTCCATGCGGCTAAGGTGACTGTCATGTTTCTGCAATTGAAATTGCAGCTTCTGAAACTCTTGTTTGTAATTTGGGAAATCCTAGATGTCAAACATCCAGATTTTCTCCATGGCCTTGCCAAGGAGACATTTCATTAGCCAATGAAGATGCATGATCTGTTTAAATTGAGTCGCTCTTCCTAAATGTTGCCTAAATCCGGAATCAAGAGCTTCCAGTCCTACATATCAGCTTCATCCACACTCACTTGTCGGTTTATGTCTTCCTCCCATTCTGCTATCAACCGCCTGATCTCCTCCTTGGTGCCTTCCTTGTATGCAGTAGCCACTTCATTTATCAGGTTGGCCACTGGTTTTCTACCTTGGTGTTTACCCGAGGTGCTTGGTTCAGCCTTGGCCTCGATCTCCCGTGGAATCTTTCTTCGACCCTTACCTTTCATCGTTCTGCTCATTGTCACCCTATCATGGTACCTGCTGGCCAAATCCTGAGGATGGCTAGAAACTAGCCTCTGTGCTCTTCGCGTTCGAGAATGATTACCATTCAGTGGACCTGATATGGGAAAAAGAAACCAGGATTGCCATAACATTATGTTTTGTATTTCCAACACCCGAAGGCTCTGCCTTTTCACAAAATCCACCACCCTTGGTTCATTTGTATAACCCTCAAAATGCAAGATCCCCCACCCAGCATGACCATGACTCGCACCCTGGTAACTTTTCCCTAGCAGATGCCCTGACATGCCCATTTCTTTTCAACCACTTCGGCCTCGGCCTTGGGAGCGAGGTGCCAACAACTAGCCAACTACATATCCTATAGCATGGTAGCCAAGTCTATGAGTTCCAAGTCCCGTACCTCCCTTACCCACCTCTGTATGACCAAAATGAATATTATTTTATTAAATAGTTCTCTTTTCATATTAAAAAAATAAAATTGAAAGGCATCTGTAGGATTTTTATGTATGTTTCCATCTTTTCCGATAGAAAAAAATTCTTAACTTTTATTAATAAAATAAAATTTACACTTTGTAAACAAAAAAGCCACGAATGAGCATCCTTTAATGATACAAATCATTTGTAACTAGAGGAGCAAAGAATGAATCCCTAAAAAACAAGAACCCTAGCCCTATGCAATAATAAACCAAGGCACATAGACAATAAGCTACCAAAAACAAAGACAAAAAAGGTGTGTAGGCCCCCCAAGCCCTAGAAGGGTTCAAACAAGAAAAGACAAATACATTCATCCAATAAGCAACATGACCACAAAAAATAAATATAGGGACAAAAATCCACACCAAAAAGGTTGCGATAACGTCAAGGAGCAAGCCACGAACCTAGTTGAAGTCGGTGGAAAGGCTATGCAGGAAGAGGCAAGATAAGGCACCAAAAGGGGCTAAAAAAACCCCATCCACTCAATTTATTATAGGAGGATGATGAAACAAACTATGGCAAAGACCCTGATCCTAATGGAAATTGGCGAGCTCCACAAACCAGAAATCCCTACATTGAAAACCCCTGTGGCGACAATAGAAGAAGAAAGTTCCATGAAGCCTAGCAAAAAAACCCGAGAATCCTTGCATATGCAACAAAGATGCCCAAAACAGATAAAATGGAAATGGGAAAATCTAAGATATAGACAAAACCACTAAAATTACTATTCCATGTGTATGCGACCAAGCAAGGAGGAAGAGGAACGAAATAGAGCCCTTGAAGCTCCATCACCTCATAAACTCCACCAAACCGAGTTTGGAGACACTGCAACAACAATATATCTAGCACATGCATATGCAAAGGAGGGAAAAACAATGGGGGAGGAGAAGAATAATAATATAGGGACAATGTATCTAGGGTTAGGCACGTGCCCCTAATCGCCTCCCTATTTATGTATGTTTCCATCTATTTAAATGTTTTTCAAATTCAAAATCCAATTGTAGAGTGTAGATATAATTTGAATAGTAAAATATTAATATTTACTTTATCATCAATGTTAGGATCTTATTTGTTATCTAGGATGGTTTGTTGATTTTCCTTTTTTCTTTTCTAATTAAGTTTCACATTCTTAGGTAACATTGTTTTAGGTTATTTGGCCTAATTGTTGTTAAAGTTGGTCGTATATATTTTTGTAAAAGTTTCTCTTTCATAGACTAATTTTTTAACAACTTTGGTTTAATGTCATTGGTCATAATTTGTAAGGATATAAGTTGTAAGAAGTTACATTGTTACAAAAAGTGATAATTTCAGTCTAGCATATAATTGAAAAATGTTACATATTGATATTCATTCTTAATTCAATAGAGTGGAACAAATACCAATTTGGAAATGGTAAACTATGAGTATTTGATTAGGGTAGTCACAAATCATGCCTAGAGGAAGAAGCATGCCATCTTTGATAGAGATGAAAGCTAAGGGTTGGAACTTCTGGATGAAAATTTGTACACAGACATTTCACATGAGAACAATAAGTCAAAACTAATATGAGAGTAATTTAGTACAATCATTGATTTTCCATTTAATAAGGATATCCATCATTTCTATACCAATAGATTCAGTTGATATTACTGTAGGAATTCCATATCATTTTAGGTATGCACCAAAGGGTTGAAAGGGCTAGGCACATAGGAGCCATCGACATTGTTGGTAGTTATTGGTGGAATTGGTAAATTGTTGAAGGCCCCTGTGCAGAGTGGATTGTTTTTTTTAGCTGGTGGGTGGAGGTGAGTGAACCTCTGGAGTCCCTATTTCATCTAAGTAACATTGGTTTAATCCTTTGAGAATTTTCCCTCCACGCTCTGGAATCTTGCTCAGGGGTGATTGGGCTGTAAGAAAAACCATAATGTTTCCTAATCTAAGGTTCGGTGGAAAATCAAAGTCTCAGACTAAGTTTCTAGTTCATACTTCTAGATACGTATCTAGTCCATTTAGTATATGCCATGAAAATTCATGTTATAAAATCTATTTTTGATTACTGGGTGCTTGAGTGTAGTTTCCTCATGTTCATGTTAATTAACTTGATGTTTTATTAATGATATGTTTAGAACATGGTTTATTTTATGTAGTTGACTTGATGGTAAGCTGACCAATCTCAGGTTATTGATGAGGTTATATTGGTTTCATCTGTCATGCTAAATTATTGGCCCACCTTGAAGGCCATAATATGCAACCTTATCTAAAGCATGCACTTGGTAGTGTAGAAATATAATATCTTTGTGGATATAATGCTATGGAATGTAAGAAATATGAATGTTTATATGGTCACTTTAATAATGCAATGTTGTATATTGTGTGTGTAGTGAGGTTCATGTCGCATAATCGGTCTTAAAACTTATACTCAACCTATAAGTGTATCATTACCATAATTTTCAGGACCCTAACCTGAAATGATGGGATGGAAATTTTCGATGATACATTGTATGCTTGGTAATCAATATGACCCTCCTCCATTAGAAACACACAACATAAACATGAGAGAAGAGACCATGAACCTTGTGTGGGCTATTGAGTATGGAGTAATTCCAAGAAAAGAAACAAAAGTATAGTCTTGGCACTTAAGATAATTTCTTGGGCCTACATTACATATATATGCATTATGTAAGTTATACATACCATGTTTACCCTACCAAAGGTATGGTGTTCACAATCACATATTAGTTGTAGATATGTGGGAGCCTCAGGGATGTAGTATAATCCTTGAGTGGTTGGTGGCTTTATGACTTGTTCTTGAATGTATGTGTGAAATCTAAACAAGACAAGTGAATACTATACGAAGGACAATAATCCATCATGTATGTAGACATGGAAGTTAATATTTACTATGCAGAATGCCAGGTATTAAAACAATCTCTAAAGCCCCTACTGATTTACACATTCAAATCTCTGAAGCCCCTACTTACACAATCTTTGCAGCCCCTGGAAATGAAAACGTACTCTAAGTCTCTTGCACAAGTATTATGGGTCTAGTAATCCAACTATTTAATAATTAATATTAATGGAAGCATTTAACCACTGCAAGAAGCAAGGTTGGGCAAATTCATCTTAAATTACCAAGTAGGAAATCATGCAGACACATAGACAGTTTATAGGCTTAAATGAGAAGTTGAAAATAATTTCCTCTGCGTCACCAAGTTTCCCAACATGACCAAGAAGGTCAATCATGCAAACATAGTGCTCTAATTTTCGTTGGATACAATGATCATGAATCATGGACCCAAAATATTGGTGGCTTGCATCAATGAGGCCAACATGGTTGCATGTAGAGAGAACACTAATAAATGTAATATAGTTCAACTTCATGGAAGCCTACAACATTTGTTCAAAGAGTTGAAGGGCATTCCAATTTTGACTATCTGGCCATGGACCTTCTTACCATGTTCAAGAGCTAGTAAGTTACTACAAGCAATTAAAACATTTGAAAAGGTGAATTGAATCACTTTGGTGCTTAACTGTTGCATTTGGAAAAATATATTCATAACTTTCTCACAATTATATTATCCTCTTGTACTAAAGATGCATTAGGCACCCCCTCATCTTAATTTTCACTTGTACCTTGTCTACATTTCTATTTCTTATTTCTTGTTGCTCAGGTATATTAGTAATTATTTCATTTCATTCAACCTGCTTGTGCAGTTATGGACAAGCTCACAATGCCTATGTTTTGAAGTGGAAAGATGTAAAAGGGTCTAATGAGGATTTTGAAATATGCAGCTCAAATGAGGTAGGGATAGTATTTTATAATTTAGATGTGTTTCTTGTGGCCATCTAAGAGGGTATAATTTCTTAATGGGGGATGCTCATTGCAATTGGACAACTTCTTGAAGAAAAAAGCAGTCCTATGATAAGAAGTTTTTGGTGCAGGAAAATCCCTAAGGAGAAAAAGGGGATAGGACTTTTCAAGCTTGGAAATGTGTGCATAGGAGTTGTGGTTTTTCCACTTCCATGTTAATTTCTAATTACTATTGACATTTGTTAGACAATGTTTGACTTATTGTCAAGTTTAAACTTTTTTCATTCTACCCTTAGGACCATTTGGCCTTGTACATGTTAATGAAAAATATTATTTAAAAATTTGGTCTTGTGATTGCTAATGAAATTTAGTCTTAGGTCATTTGGCTTTGTGCATGTTAATGAAAATTCTACGTTCAATTTCTAGTTAAATCACAAATAATAAAAGATAGCTATGTCCTTTCACAAGAGATAGCAGATCCAATGTTGATCTATAGGATCTATGAACTTTAGTGATACTACTTGTAATACATGGTTTCAAGAGTCAAACTTTTGTTTTGACTGGCAAAATTTGATATACAAGTTTGGGGGCTGATATTAATTCCAATATCTAGAGATCCCCTTAGTAAATACCTTTACCTTATGGTTCATGGTTAATGAATCAAACTGGGAATGTATTAGAACGCCATAATACACAATTAAACCATAATCCTTCTAAAATTAGAAAGCATCTTCCACAAAATAGAATATGTAATAGCTAGATTCTGTTATTGAATTAACAAATGAGTATAGAGATGAATACAATAGTATATTTACTTAGCCCCAGGGGTTAGCTCAACTGGTCAAATAAGTGCCATGCCGTTCGGGAGGTCATAGGGTCAATTCTCCTCAAAGCCCTTGAGGTTAGGCCTAGCTATTGGTCGCGGGGTTTGATACCCTTGATCAAGCTCAGATATTTCCATGGATGCAGTGGCCACCCAGTGACCGCGGGTGTCTATGAACCACACTTGAAAAAAAAATAGTATACTTACTTATAGATGAGATGTCATAAGATTTGGGGTGTAAGTTTAAAAAATAAAATCGCAAGAACGCTACCTTATGTTGGACTCTATTAAAAGAATACTAAGAAAAGTTTGTTTTTCAACATGGCTTAAGGAAATAATACTAACGAAACCTTTAGATCCCTTTCCCAAGGTGATACATTGGGAATCGATTATTCATAATAAACACCTCTCCTTATTAGGGTGATAAAGCGGGGGGGGGGTTACAAAATGGTATCCGAGCTCTTAGGTTCAACACTTGGACCTAATGCAGTCTATCATGAAATGAATGAAGACTAAAGGTTTAACCCTAGAACCTTGAGAATCAAGATAATGCTCTATCACATAATTAATTGAGGAGGAGGTTAACGTATGAACCATTAGAAAGGATTGGAATTCTAGTTCCCAAGTATTATAGCTGATTATGAATATGAGTAACTATAATCTTGATTACGGAATTAAATATGGACCACAAGAATTCTTTCGGCATGATGTAAATTTACTTTATATACCATTGCATGTATTAAATTTAGTCATTGGAAGAATTGTCTGCGTGATTTTGTGCATAACTTTCAAGTGTATTAGCATTATTGAACAAGTAGTGTACTCTTACACACTTGGAATAGGTATGCATATGAATATCTACATAGTATGAGGGATTGTGGAAATGCCTATGTCTCTTATGTTGCATATTGTTATGTTGATTGTATAGAGATATTTATGTATATGTGGGTGTATGCATTGGATGGATCCCATGATTTGTATGACTACAAGTACAAATTTGTTGGGAATTTAGTAGATAACAAATAAATATTGGTAGGTATTGGTTATAGCACTATGATCATGGATTGTATGCAGATTATTTGCAGGTGAAATTGAATGCCAATGGAAGTAGACATGAAAGGATCATGTTTTAACCGAATATTGCCTGCAGGTCTTATGATGCATTCTCTATATGAATGTGAAAATTTAAGATTGATGCATGTTGACTCTATGGGGTTGTAGGTGCCATGACTGTTGGCCTTAATAATAAGGTTGAATCCTTCTAAAGTGAGTAAAAAGTTTATCTAAATGGTTGATAACTATGACTATTATGCAATGTGTATGTTTGTGTGTGTGTGTTCCTGAAATTGAAAGCAAACTTATGCAAATGCTATTTTGGTTGCACTATATACCTGATGACAATCCTATGATATGTGAATAGCTACACGGAAGCATGTTTGAGTTCACTTGGTAAGATGACCTCTGGTATATGTATTTTTTTTCATTATGAACTAATAGTTGAGTGTGTGTGGCAACAAATGGGAAGAATCATTGGCAAAGACAGGAAAAACATGACCAATGGTACACAACATGAATTAAAGAGGGGAAGCTCCTCTAGAAGAGTAGAAGATTTGAAAGATCATCTCAAATATTTGGAAGCTAAGCTTAGGATCTACAAGGTGCAGATAAATAAAATTGTTAGCCAACAATAAGAACTAAACGAATGTAACTATGAATTGCAACAACACATGCAGGAATTGACATATCAGATTCAACCCTTAGAAATGGGAAGTGATGATGGTAGGAAAAAGACCCCGTGAAATTGAGATGGGAAGAAAACCCATCTTGTGTTGGTCTTGTTGGGAAGAGCACTTAAAACGAGACTGCCCCCACAAGCTGAAGAAGAAAGGAAATTGATTTTGTTACATATGTATTTGCATGGTATGATGGCTAAGAGATCCATGGGTATTGGACTCGGGTTTTTGGGACTACTTCACTTGATGTTGACATGTTATGCCTTTAAACTTTAAGTTTGTGATTTGTTGTTAATTGATTGTTAAATATGCATGGCTGTGATATTTTGCATGTGGTTTTCCTTGATGATTGTGATTATGGATTTTATTTCCTTTATGATGTTTCCTTTTATTTTGCCTCTTGCATTTCCTATTTATGTTATAATTTCCCTTTGATTTACATGCTTGGGGGCCTTGGAGTAAAGTGGGAGTAAATTGGTTGGGTGGCAGGGACATGGTAACAGGCATATGGAAAAGAAAAAGGTAAAGAGGAATTCTGGAAAAAAGAATTTCATTATCTACTACATAATTACGGGGTTATCTAGACCCTAGATTTATTTGATATAAGTCAATATCTATTATGACGATGATTAAATAGAATGTGATATCATAACCAAGTAGGTTGGTTGAGTCCATGGAAATGATGGATAGTAAAATGGTAAAAGGTATTTATCTTAACCCTGACTATATTTGTACACGTACTTATGTATTTTATACATAATTATGCCAAATATATCTATATATGTGTAGGAAAAATGTCATTATGTACAACAAGGTTATCATGGGTCATTTGAATAGAAATATGATTGCTTATGGATGGGATGAAAAGAGGAATATATTGACAAAAAGGAATTCCTACTAAACATGGTCTTTACATTATGAACATAGGAAAACAAAAGAGGTAGTATGGCCTTGGTCACATGAATAGAGACAATGTGGTCTTTGTACTCTATGTGATAATGTATAATTTGTTGAGTCATGTGTAAATGTGTACACGTTGTGTTGTGTCATATATACATGGTATTGTGCTATGTGTATGTGGCATTGTGCTATGTGTACGTTGTATGGTGCCATGCGTTTATGTGTAAGTGTTGTGTAATGTGTTAGGATGGGCAAGTATGGGATTGTTCGATCATGTGTAAATGTTTAGGATGGAAAAGTATGGGACTGTCTGTTAGCCTCCTATTGCAATAGGTTTTCACATTTTGTGATTGACAGTGGAAGTGCCAAAAATCTTCATCTTTTCCATGCTGCAAAAGTTCCATTTTTGAAGGATTTCACAGTTAAGGGAAGGCCAAACAGCTTAATCTTGGTTTCCCTGGGTTTCAATTTCTTGTTTTAGAATATAGAGAATAAACATCTGTCCAAACTATTTAATCTTGGCAGATTTGTAGATAGGTAGAGAAGCAAGGGTGCTCAACAGCTTAATCTGAGCCCCTGGAAGAAATAAGGGTAGATTTAGATAGGAGGATAGCCAAAAGAAAAGTTGAAAAGCTAGGTTTGCTAGTTCAAGTGCACCCAAACCAAAAAGAAGATAAATTGCTAGGTAAGTAGGCCGCGTAGGTAGTTTTGTGGTGGCTGAATGATCATTTGTGATCCATTTAATATTTTCAAGTGTTATATCTATTTAGATCACAAGTATGAGGCAGTTTTTCATTCGGAGCAGCTCAAGCGAGGCATGTTTAACTTCCCCTTCTTCTCCTTCCCCAAATCATTCACTAACTTCCCCAAAGAGGTCAAGATCTGCTTGATACCTCTTAAATTCATCATGTTCCATATCATTTCCCTCAGTAAAGATCTTCTTTACTTGAGGAGTGTTCATATGTCTTCTACAAAGTTCTATCTCCCCTTTTAAGCCTAAGCATTCCTATACTTAGCGCTTTCTTGTCTTTTTCATATTAACTTCTAACATTATTATATAAATCCCTTGTTATTTCCCCTTCCCCTATTAAAATATATTGTAAATCCCCTTTTTATATATATCCCCTCCCTCTGGTTGAAAAATAACCATAAATATCCCTTGGGAATTGCTAAGTTTGCCTGAAACTTGGCAAGAACCCTCTTTTTCCTCCTTAACCATCTTCCAATGCATTTGGACTCCTTCCGATTGCATAAAATCCCTTCCTTGATGTATAAAACCTTCCATTAACCCTGTTTTTACCTTTTCAAGGCATAAAACCCTCTTTCAATGCTATCAGACCCCTTCCGATGCATTAACAACCCTTCCGATCATGCAACAATCCACCTCCGATTCCATAAAGCCTTCCTTTGATCCATAAACCATCCCTTCGATGCGAAAAGGGTCCCTTTTGATCCCCGCCGACGCGATATTGCGACTTAATCGCAACCGTCCATCGCCCCCGCCCATCCACGGTCCACATCATTTCAGCGATCGCCCATTTCGGTGATCGCATATATGTAAATCCCATGTCCCCGCCGAATGCCGAAACAGTGATTTAATCGCGGCCGCCCATTCGGGCCCTCAGATCAACGGTCTTCATTTAGTCGCAGCCCCATATATAGCTCCGATAATTCCGGAGCCGAAATTTAATAAAAGTGCAGCATTTATTATTTCGGGTTCGAAAGGGGCCTTTTGTACAGCAAAATGGTAATGCTCCGATATTCCGGAGCCGAAATATCATAGAATGGTGCTTAAACAAATTTCGGGTCCACACAGGTTGGTACTGTACGCTCCATATACCGGACCCGAAAAGCTATAGAATGCAGTTTTGAAGGGTTTCGGGTCCGCAGACACATTTTTATTAAAAAACCACCGATTTGGGTTTCGCCGATGGGCCAGACCCGACTTCAGTAAAAGAGGGCCTTAATGCATTTTCGGGTCCGCGGGCTATATCACTCCATCGGAGGTTTTATGTGTTTGGACCGCCGATCTGCCAATCACCGATTTAGCACCAGCCATTGGATCGGCCCGCACCGGATCCAACGGCCATGATTTAATCTAATGAACAGTATCGCTCCCGCCCCAATTTTTCATGAAATTTCACGTTTAAAGGCATTTTTTGCCTTGTAAGGCAGAAAGGGCCTTTTCTGAGGTTTTATTACATTGCTCCTGTGCGCTCTTTCTCCAGGGGCGGCCTAGATCATTTCTTCATCAATCTTAAATCACTCCTCCACAGATCGGCTCCAAAATGCAAGATTTCAGCCTCAGTATGCCTTCAGCATCTGTTCTTCCACCAATTTTGCAGTTTTTATCATGTCTAGAGATATTTTGATCGGCCAAGCGCCGAAACTCCTCCAAAGCCTCCAGAAGCCCGCAGACAGCGCAACAATAGTCAAATCTTGTCATAAGTGGCCATAAAGAGGCGATTTTGACAGTTTAAAGTATATCAGGGAAGTGAAAGTGGCCTGATTCAGTGGCAAAGTGTATCAGGAAGCGGCAAAGAGTATCAGTGAAGGAATATCAGTGGAAGACTTTAATTCCGAAGCGGATGAACAATAAAGAGCCCCTAGCAAAGTCAACAAACAACATAAAGGCAGCCCAGAACCATAAAGGCTCACCAGATCGCAGTCATGAGCTCTAAAGCTGCTTAAGGCAGCAGAACCGCCTAAAGGGAGCAGATAGGAGAGTTAAAGCCCAGATTTTGCAGAGACAGTGTACAAAGACACATAGGAGCAATGCTGCAAGTCCCAAGGCGCAGTTATGGCAAAATTGCCAGCGCATTGCAGCAGAGGACCCTTATTAATTCATTCTTGTGGCTGTTGCTTCTAGCGCAGCTGATAGAGATATTTTTAGCATTTATTTCAATAAGTGTTAGGTTAGAGTCATTCATTTCTCCAGATCTGCCATCAGATCTGTATTTGTACATATTTTTAGATATTTTCTCTATTTAAACCACCCTCTGTATTGTGAAAAGGGTTGGTTGGTTGTATTTCTCATTCTAGACTTGCGTTGTATATGTTGAGAACTTCTGTAATCAAAGATTGCTGGAATATTTGCATCTGAACTGGCTGGTTGTGCTTTCAATGGCTGAAGAGCTTGATATGGAATTCATGTGCTTGCTCATGGTTCAATAAGTCTTTCCTCCCTCTGTTTATCAGTTTATATGTATCAGTATCATCTATATATCATAATCTAAGTTGCAGGAAGAAGGATTAGATCAGAACTGGCTTTCATGCCCTCTGTGCTCAATGCTTGTAACTTTTCTATGTTTTCCTCTGAATTAGTGATGAATATGCATACTTAATTGATCATGTTTAAGCTATTTCCTTCATCATATGAATGCTGTTTAGGAATCCTTCATTGCTCCTACATAGTCTTCATTCATTTTTCCTCTTTGGCTGGATGAGAGATCCTTAATTGCCTCTCATCCTCTAACCTCCATTTCATCTTTGTTCCAACATTTAATCATTGTGCCATGTGTAGCTATCCTACTCCATATTCCCCTCTTCTGCCAAGGAAAACACACCCTTCAGTTCACATTCATTGACTCCATGCCCAATGGTTTGAACTTCTTACACTTTGCATGCCAACTCTGCTTGAATAGATCAACCATCCCACCAAACTCAAACAAAACCCATGTGCATCATATCTAGCCTAAAATCATCCCTTAAACAAAGCTAAATCCTAAAGAGAGAGCCCTCTCTGACTGCTGGTAGGCTAGGACCTGCAGTCCAAAGATTGGTTTGTGGTTACCTCGGCCGTATTCCCTTAGGAGTCAAAGGGAACAACCTGAGTGTTAACATAATGGCGACTCCACTGGGGACGAATCATTTGTTTATTGCTATAAATCCCCATTTTTGATCAGTTTGCCTTTCGAATAAGTCTCAAAGTTGTTTTGAAAAATCCCAAAAAATCAAAAAATCTCAAAAATCTTAAAAAAATTTTGTTTCCTGGAGAAAATCTCCCTTTTCTTCAGATTTATTTCATATTAGCTCTGATCTGTGTTGGTGGACAGAGATCAGACCCTTCAAAGTTAATTTATCCACCTGGCGACTCCACATCATCCTCATAATAAAGACTCCGCTGGAGAAATGAACCCAAAAGAAATATATAAGCAGATCAGGCTGTTGACCCGTATTATTATCCAAGAGGTCATGTTCTTTCTCTTCCATAAAATTTTGCTGTGTATATTGTATTTTAAAAGCGATTTTAGATTTGATTTTTGTGATTTGCCTTTTGAAAATGTTATGGAAAAGCCTCCTTGCACATTAGAACAGCAGCCTTTAAATGCTGCTGAAGATCATCATACAGCCAAGGAGGAAACAAGTATCAAAGCAAATCATCCTATCCCTGTTCATATCGAGCCCATTCTTCCAACCCCTGTACATATTCCTGTGCAGCGTAAGGTTCCTGATAGATACAAGCCTCTCATTTTGCCTCCCATGCTCAATCCTTTGCCTAAAAATCATCCTGAGTATCTCCCAAGATTTGATGGAGAGAATGGTGTTACTGCGCAAAAGCATATCCAGGCTTTTGAAGACTATCTTAACATATTTGAAGTAGAAGATGAGGATGTTAGTATTAGGCTGTTTGCCCTTTCTTTGCAAAGCGAAGTTAGGACTTGGTTTAAAGCATTTCCTGAGGCCAGCATCTCTAATCTTCAGCAGTTTCTCAATCTTTTCCTTAATAGATGGATGATCAAAATTAATTTCCTCTCGCTCATTGAAGTATATGATCAATTAAAAAGGCTTCCTAATGAATCTGTTCAGCAATTTTCTGATCGATTCAATCACATTTATCATTCCATGCCTTTGAATATAAGACCTCCCCCTGATTTAGCTCTATTGCATTATCCGAGAGCTTTTGACCCTGAGATAGAATTCCGTTTGAGGGAAAGATGCTCGTCCACTATGAAATAGATGCAAGACATAGCTGTGGACGTGGAAGCAAATTTGAAAATGAGGGAGGAGCAGCGCAAGGCAGAGCAAGAGGAAAGACTTCATAGTGTGTTACAAAAGTCAGAGGAAATGATGCAGCTGATCACAAAGAAAGTTGAATGCTTAGAGCACAAGAACACATCTGTTGTGCATAAGGAAAGTAGTGACATTCACAAACAAACCTACCACAAATCAGATGACATATTCATAGAGCCATATGTGAAGGAGCAGTCTCCTGATATACTGTGTGAATATAGTAGCTTCTCTTCTTTCAACTGTCTGCCCAAATATGATCTGTATGATGATGATTATGAGCCTAACGACCAAATCAGCCGTGCAGAGGAATCTGAGTCTATTTTGGAAGAAAGCAGTGTTCAGGTTCAGCAGCCTGAACCCAGTGATCAGCTTGCTCATTTCAGCTATGAAGAAAGGGAGGAAAATGCAGAGAATTTTGATTTCAGCAAAGGAACTTTACCTTTTTGTTTTGAATCTTTTCAGTTTATTAGGAAGAATTATCATGCAATTAATAATCAAGTGTCAGCATGCTTTGATACTGACCATCTAGAGGAGAGTCAAATCCTTGCTCATAATGCATTACCTCTAGATTTACAGCCCCAAAGTACCATTGAATATCAGACTTCAGAAGAAGACTTGGAAGCAGCAACATATGATCAAGAGATCCAAGTGGATCCCCGGCCACTCTGTTTTGAGTCTTCTGAGCTATATGAAGAAGAGGAGGAGCAGCAAGTGCAAATCAGTCAAGTGCCATTTGAGCCTGTTTGCAATAAATTGCAAGAATCATTCCAAGTTCTCTGTGACTCATCTGCTGACAAGTTGAATGATGACATAAATCAGTGTTCTGCTCCATTAGCAGGTTGTAAGGCTCAATATCAAGTTGACAGTGATTTTCTGATTCCAAGGCATGATAGCTATCCAAAGCCTTTGTACAGTTATTTAATTAAGCTCAGCAATTGTGTATATATGTTGCAGGACCCTTCTGTACAGTATTTAGATTCAGCAAAGGAGGTTAGCAGTTTCCTGACCTTCTCAATGGTTAACAAAGCTATATCTAATGGCAAGATCTCCATTTCAAGCACCAGCAAGCACAAGCAGCAAAGCTCATTGATGTTTATAATACTGAAGTGGCTGCATTGGCTGTTTCATTTCACCTAACCAGCAAAGTAAGTGCTGATTAGAGTAGGTAGGTAGGATTTCAGTTTTCTGTTTGGATAGCAAGCTTGCTGCAGTTGAAGCCCGAAGTGAAGGCCCTAAGCTCTTCAAGTCTGCTGTCATATATATAAATAAAGCAGCCAGCAAAGGGAAGTTTTCAGAGTACAACAACAATTGAAGATCAAGGCAATCTGACCTGCTGTTCTTGACTTTTCACAAGGAAAAGCCATCCCCATGTGGAGCCACTGTTAGCCTCCTATTGCAATAGGTTTTCACATTTCGTGATTGACAGTGGAAGTGCCAAAAATGTTCATCTTTTCCATGCTGCAAAAGTTCCATTTTTGAAGGATTTCACAGTTAAGGGAAGGCCAAACAGCTTAATCTTGGCTTCCCTAGGTTTCAATTTCTTGTTTTAGAATATAGAGAATAAACATCTGTCCAAACTGTTTAATCTTGGCAGATTTGTAGATAGGTAGAGAAGCAAGGGTGCTCAACAGCTTAATCTGAGCCCTTGGAAGAAATAAGGGTAGATTTAGATAGGAGGATAGCCAAAAGAAAAGTTGAAAATCTGGGTTTTCTAGTTCAAGTGCACCCAAACCAAAAAGAAGATAAAATGCTAGGTAAGTAGGCTGGGTAGGTAGTTTTGTGGTGGCTGAATGATCATTTGTGATCCATTTCATATTTTCAAGTGTTATATCTATTTAGATCACAAGTATGAGGCAGTTTTTCATTCGGAGCAGCTCAAGCGAGGCATGTTTAACTTCCCCTTCTTCTCCTTCCCCAAATCATTCACTAACTTCCCCAAAGAGGTCAAGATCTGCTTGATACCTCTTAAATTCATCATGTTCCATATCATTTCCCTCAGTAAAGATCTGCTTTACTTGAGGAGTGTTCATATGTCTTCTACAAAGTTCTATCTCCCCTTTTAAGCCTAAGCATTCCTATACTTAGTGCTTTCTTGTCTTTTTCATATTAACTTCTAACATTATTATATAAATCCCTTGTTATTTCCCCTTCCCCTATTAAAATATATTGTAAATCCCCTTTTTATATATATCCCCTCCCTCTAGTTGAAAAATAACCATAAATATCCCTTGGGAATTGCTAAGTTTGCCTGAAACTTGGCAAGAACCCTATTTTTCCTCCTTAACCATCTTCCAATGCATTTGGACTCCTTCCGATTGCATAAAATCCCTTCCTTGATATATAAAACCTTCCATTAACCCTGTTTTTACCTTTTCAAGGCATAAAACCCTCTTTCAATGCTATTGGACCCCTTCCGATGCATTAACAACCCTTCCGATCATGCAACAATCCACCTCCGATTCCATAAAGCCTTCCTTTGATCCATAAACCATCCCTCCGATGCGAAAAGGGTCCCTTTTGATCCCCGCCGACGCGATATTGCGACTTAATCGCAACCGTCCATTGCCCCCGCCCATGCACGGTCCACATCATTTCGGCGATCGTCCATTTCGGCGATCGCATATATGTAAATCCCATGTCCTCGCCGAATGCCGAAACAACGATTTAATCGCGGCCACCCATTCGGGCCCTCAGATCAATGGTCTTCATTTAGTCACAGCCCCATATATAGCTCCGATAATTCCGGAGCCGAAATTTAATAAAAGTGCGGCATATATTATTTCGGGTCCGAAAGGGGCCTTTTGTACAGAAAAATGGTAATGCTCCGATATTTCGGAGCCGAAATATCATAGAATGGTGCTTAAACGAATTTAGGGTTTGCACAGGTTGGTACTGTACGCTCCATATATCGGGCCCGAAAAGCTATAGAATGTAGTTTTGAAGGGTTTTGGGTCCGCAGACCCATTTTTATTAAAAAACCGCCGATTTGGGTTTCGCCGATGGGCCGGACCCGATTTCAATAAATGAGGGCCTTAATGCATTTTCGGGTCCGCGGGCTATATCGCTCCATCAGAGGTTTTATGTGTTTGGACCGTCGATCCGCCGATCGCCGATTTAGCGCCAGCCATTGGATCGGCCCACGCCGGATCCAACGACCATGATTTAATCTAATGAACTGTATCGCTCCCGCCCCAATTTTTCATGAAATTTCACGTTTAAAGGCATTTTTTGCCTTGTAAGGCAGAAAGGGCCTTTTCTGAGGTTTTATTACATCTCTCCTGTGCGCTCTTTCTCCAGGGGCGGCCCAGATCATTTCTTCATCAATCTTAAATCGCTCCTCCACAGGTCGGCTCCAAAATGCAGGATTTCAGCCTCAGTATGCCTTCAGCATCTGTTCTTCCGCCAGTTTTGTAGTTTTTATCATGTCTAGAGATATTTTGATCGGCCAAGCACCGAAACTCCTCCAAAGCCTCCAGAAGCCCGCAGACAGCGGAACAACAGTCAAATCTTGTCATAAGTGGCCATAAAGAGGCGATTTTGACAGTTTAAAGTATATCAGGGAAGTGAAAGTGGCCCAATTCAGTGGCAAAGTGTATCAGGAAGCGGCAAAGAGTATCAGTGAAGGAATATCAGTGGAAGACTTTAATTCCGAAGCGGATGAACAATAAAGAGCCCCCAACAAAGTCAACAAACAACATAAAGGCAGCCCAGAACCATAAAGGCTCACCAGATCACAGTTATGAGCTCTAAAGCCGCTTAAGGCAGAAAAACCACCTAAAGGGAGCAGATAGGAGAGTTAAAGCCCAGATTTTGCAGAGACAGTGTACAAAGACACATAGGAGCAGTGCTGCAAGTCCCAAGGCGCAGTTATGGCAAAATTGCCAGCGCATTGCAGCAGAGGACCCTTATTAATTCATTCTTGTGGCTGTTGCTTCCAGCGCAGCTGATAGAGATATTTTTAGCATTTATTTCAATAAGTGTTAGGTTAGAGTCATTCATTTCTCCAGATCTGCCATCAAATCTGTATTTGTACATATTTTTAGATATTTTCTCTATTTAAACCACCCTCTGTATTGTGAAAAGGGTTGGTTGGTTGTATTTCTCATTCTAGACTTGCGCTGTATATGTTGAGAACTTCTGTAATCAAAGATTGCTGGAATATTTGCATCTGAACTGGTTGGTTGTGCTTTCAATGGCTGAAGAGCTTGATATGGAATTCACGTGCTTGCTCATGGTTCAATAAGTCTTTCCTCCCTCTGTTTATCAGTTTATATGTATCAGTATCATCTATATATCATAATCTAAGTTGCAGGAAGAAGGAATAGATCAGAACTAGCTTTCATGCCCTCTGTGCTCAATGCTTGTAACTTTTCTATGTTTTCCTCTGAATTAGTGATGAATATGCATACTTAATTGATCATGTTTAAGCTATTTCCTTCATCATATGAATGCTGTTTAGGAATCCTTCATTGCTCCTACATAGTCTTCATTCATTTTCCCTCTTTAGCTGGATGAGAGATCCTTAATTGCCTCTCATCCTCTAACCTCCATTTCATCTTTGTTCCAGCATTTAATCATTGTGCCATGTGTAGCTATCCTGCTCCATATTCCCCTCTTCTGCCATGGAAAACAAACCCTTCAGTTCACATTCATTGACTCCATGCCCAATGGTTTGAACTTCTTACACTTTGCATGCCAACTCTGCTTGAATAGATCAACCATCCCACCAAACTCAAAAAAAACCCATGTGCATCATATCTAGCCTAAAATCATCCCTTAAACAAAGCTAAACCCTAAAGAGAGAGCCCTCTCTGACTGCTGGTAGGCTAGGACCTGCAGTCCAAAGGTTGGTTTGTGGTTACCTCGACCGTATTCCCTTAGGAGTCAAAGGGAACAACCTGAGTGTTAACTCTGTCTAGTCCTGTTTTTAGGACAAAAAGATATGGGAAGTTTTTGCCTATGAGGTGTGGAATACACTTTTTTCCTGTCAACATAAGACTACCTAGTTTGGTAGTGCACATATTTGTGAGGTGTGAATGGGCTTATATATATCCCATGTGTCCACCACTTGTGGATGGTTGAAGAGAAGAGAAGAGAAGGCATTAGGTTATTGCCAAGTTAGGCAATTGACCCCATGTGTGTACAAGGTCAAAGAGAATAGAATGTACTAGGTGCTTGCCCATATAAGCAATTGAACCCATGTGTGTACGAGAAAAAGGAGAAAGCCATCAAAATCAAGATAAGTACTAGTACTTTATTTATTTTTGAATTTTAATTAACAAGATTTAGTAATCTGATTTATGATAGTTTAGGTTTTGAGCTAACCTGATGTGATATTTTAAACTATGGTTGTCACAAATCATGCCTAGAGGAAGAAGCATACCATCTTTACCAGAGATGAAAGCTAAGTGTTGGAACTTTTGGATGAAAAATTGTACACAAAAATTTCACATGAGAACAATAAGTTAAAACTAATATGAGAGTAATTTAGTACAATCGTTGATTTTCCATTTAATAAGGATATCCATCATTTCTATACCAATAAATTCAGTTGATATTACTGTAGTAATTCCATATCATTTTAAGTATGCACCAAAGGGTTCAAAGGGCTAGGCACATAGGAGCCATCAACATTGTTCGTAGTTATTAGTAGAATTGGTAAATTGTTGAAGGCCTCTATGCAGAGTTGATTATTGCTTTTAGCTGGTGGGTGGAAGTGAGTGAACCTCTGGAGTCCCTACTTCATCTAAGTAACATCAGTTTAATCCTTTGAGAATTTTCCCTCGACGCTCTAGAATCTTGCTCAGGGGTGATTGGGCTATAAGAAAAACCATAATGTTTCCTAATCTAAGGTTCGATGGAAAATCAAAGTCTCATACTAAGCTTCCAGTTCATACTTCTAGATACATATCTATTCCATTTAGTATATGCCATGAGAATTCATGTTATACAATCTATTTTCGATTAATGGGTGCTTGAGTGTAGTTTCCTCATGTTCATGTTAATTAACTTGATCTTGTATTAATGACATGTTTAGAACATGGTTTATTTTATGTAGTTGACTTGATGGTACGCTGACCAATCTCAAGTTATTGATGAGGTTATATGGGTTTCATCTGCCATGCTAAATTATTGGCCCACCTTGAAGGCCATAATATACAACCTTATCTAAAGCATGCACTTGGTAGTGTAGAAATATAATATCTTAGTGGATATAATGCTATGGAATGTAAGAAATATGAATGTTTATATGGTCACTTTAATACTGCAATGTTGTATACTGTGTGTGTAATGAGGTTCATGTCACATAATCGGTCTTAAAACTTATACTCAACTTGTAAGTGTATCATTACCATAATTTTCGGGACCCTAACCTGAAATGATGGGATGGAAATTTTCGATGATAAGTTGTATGCTTGGTAATCAATATGACCCTCCTCCATTAGAAACACACAACATAAACCTGAGAGAAGAGACCTTGAACCTTGTGTGGGCTATTGAGTCTGGAGTAATTCCAACAAAAGAAACAAAAGTATAGTCTTGGCACTTAGGATAATTGCTTGGGCCTACGTTACATATATATGCATTATGTAAGTTATACATACCATGTTTACCCTACCAAAGGTATGGTGTTCACAATCACATATTAGTTGTAGATATGTGGGAGCCTCAGGGATGTATTATAATCCTTGAGTGGTTTGTGGCTTTATGACTTGTTCTTGAATGTATGTGTGAAATCTAAACAAGACAAGTGAATACTATACGAAGGACAATAATCCATCATGTATGTAGACATGGAAGTTAATATTTACAAGGCAGAATGCCAGGTATTAAAACAATCTCTAAAGCCCCTACTGACTTACACATGCAAATCTCTAAAGCCCCTACTGAAGCCCCTACTTACACAATCTTTGAAGCCCCTAGAAATGAAAACGTACTCTAAGTCTCTTGCACATGTATAATGGGTCTAGTAATCCAACTATTTAATCGTTAATATCAATGGAAGCATTTAACCACTGCAAGAAGAAAGGTTGGGCAAATTCATCTTAAATTACCAAGTAGGAAATCATGCAAACATGTAGACAGTTTATAGGCTTAAATGAGAAGCTGCAAATAATTTCCTCTGGATCACCAAGTTTCCCAACATGACCAAGAAGGTCAATCATGCAGACATAGTGGTCTACTTTTTGTTGGATACAATGATCATGAATCATGGACCCAAAATAATGGTGGTCTGCATCAATGAGGCCAACATGGCTGCATGTAGAGAGAACACTAATAAATGTAATATAGTTCAACTTCATGGAAGCCTACAACATTTGTTCAAAGAGTTGAAGGGCATACCAATTTTGACTATCTAGTCATGGACCTTCTTACCATGTCCAAGAGCTAGTAAGTTACTAAAAGCAATTAAAACATTTGAAAAGGTGAATTGAATCAATCTGGTGCTTAACTGTTGCATTTGGAAAAATATATTCATAACTTTCTGACAATTATATTGTCCTCTTGTATTGAAGATGCATTAGGCACCCCCTCATCTTAATGTTCACTTGTACCTTGTCTACATTTTATTGCTTATTTCTTGTTTCTCAGGTATATTAGTAATTGTTTCATTTCATTCGACCTGCTTGTGCAGTAACTATGGACAAGCTCACAATGCCTACGTTTTGAAGTGGAAAGATGTAAAAGGGTCAAATGAGGATATTGAAATATGTAGCTCAAATGAGGTAGCGATAGTATTTTATAATTTAGATGTGTTTCCTGTGGCAATCTAAGAGGGTATAATGTCTTAATGGGGAATGACCATTGCAATTGGACAACTTCTTGAAGAAAAAAACAGTCCTATGATAAGAAGTTTTTGGTGCGGGAAAATCCCCAAGGAGAATAAGGGGATAGGACTTTTCCAGCTTGGAAATGTGTTCATAGGAGTTGTGGTTTTTCCACTTCCATGTTAATTTCTAATTACTATTGACATTTGTTAGACAATGTTTGACTTATTGTCAAGTTTAAACTCTTTTCATTCTACCCTTAGGACCATTTGGCCTTGTGCATGTTAATGAAAAATATTATTTAAACATTTGGCCTTGTGAATGCGAATGAAATTTAGTCTTAGGTCATTTGGCTTTGTGCATGTTAATGAAAATTCTACTTTCAATTTCTAGTTAAATAAAAAATAATAAGAGATAGCTATGTCCTTTCACAAGAGATAGAATATCCAATGTTGATCTGTAGGATCTATGAACTTTAGTGATACTACCTGTAATACATGGTTTCAAGATTCAAACTTTTGTTTTGACTGGCCAAATTTGATATACAAGTTTGGGGACTGATATTAATTCCAATATCTAGAAAGCCCCTTAGTAAATACCTTTACCTCATGGTTCATGGTTAATGAATGAAACTGGGAACATATTAGAACGCCATAATACACAATTAAAACATAATCCTTCTAAAATTAGAAAGCATCTTCCACAAAATAGAATATGCAATAGCTAGATTCTGTTATTGAATTATGAGAAATGATTATAGAGATGAATACAATAGTATATTTACTTATAGATGAGATGTCATAAGATTTGGGTGTAAGTTTAAAAAATAAAATTGCAAGAACGCTACCTTATGTTGGACTCTATTAAAAGAATACTAAAAAAAGTTTGTTTGTCAACATGGATTAAGGAAATAATACTAACAAAACCTTTAGATCCCATTCCCAAGGTGATACATTGGGAATCGATTATTCATAATAAACACCTCTCCTTATTAGGGTGATAAAGGGGGTGTGTTACAAAGTGGTATCCGAGCTCTTATGTTCAACACTTGGATCTAATGGGATCTATCATGAAAGGAATGAAGACTAAAGGTTTAACCCTAGAATCTTGAGAATCAAGATAATGCTCTATCACATAATTAATTGAGAAGGAGGTTAAAGTATGAACCATTAGAAAGGAGTGGAACTCTAGTTCCCAAGTATTATAGCCGATTATGAATATGAGTAACTATAATATTGATTACGGAATTAAATATGGACCGCAAGAATTCTTTCAGCATGTTGTAAATTTATTTTCTATACCATTGCATGTGTTAAATTTAGTCATTGGAAGAATTGTTTGCATGATTTTGTGCATAACTTTCCAGTGTATTAGCATTATTGAACAAGTAGTGTACTCTTACACACTTGGAATATGTATGCATATGAATATCTACATAGTAAAAGGGATTGTGGAAATGCCTATGTCTCTTATGTTTCATATTGTTCTGTTGATTGTATAGAGATATTTATGTATATGTGGGTGTATGCATTGCATGGATCCCATGATTTGTATGACTACAAGTACAAATTTGTTGGGAATTTAGTAGATAACAAATAATTATTGGTAGGTATTGGTTATAGCACTATGATCATGGATTGTATGCAAATTGTTTGCAGGTGAAATTGAATGTCAATGGAAGTTGACATGAAAGGATCATGTTTTAACCGAACATTTCCTGTAGGTCTTATGATGCATTCTCTATATGAATGTGAAAATTTAAGATTGATGCATGTTGAATCTATGGGGTTACAAGTGCCATGACTGTTGGCCTTAATAATAAGGTTGAATCTTTCAAAAGAGATTAAAAAGTTTGTCTAAATGGTTGATAACTATGACTATTATGCAATGTGTATGTGTGTGTGTGTGTTCCTGAAATTGAAAGCAAACTTATGAAAATGATATTTTGGTTGCACTATATACCTGATAACAATCCTATGATATGTGAATAGCTACATGGAAGAATGTTTGAGTTCACTTGGTAAGATGAGCTCTAGTATATATATTTTTTTCATTATGAACTAATAGTTGAGTGTGTGTGGCAACAAATGGGAAGAATCATTGGCAAAGACAGGGAAAACATGACCAATGGTACAAAACATGAATTAAAGAGGGGAAGCTCCTCTAGAAGAGTAGAAGACTTGAAAGCTCATCTCAAGGATTTGGAAGCTAAGCTTAGGATCTGCAAGGCGAAGATAAATAAACTTGTTAGTCAACAATAAGAGCTAATCTAATGTAACTATGAATTGCAACAACACAAGTAGAAATTGACATATCATGCTCAACCCATAGAAATGGGGAGTGATGATGGTAGGAAAAAGACCCCGTGAAATTGAGATGGGAAGAA